>OY282606.1:91828216-93052937 GCA_958298945.1 Atherix ibis | reverse complement strand
TAGTCAACTATTAATTGGAGGCAATAATTATGTAAAATTTATTTAAATTTGTGGAGCATATTTGATTATTTTTAAATAATACCAAAAAGGTTGCTGATTCATGGAGCTCTACAAAGGAGCGTGTCCTATGCAGAAGGAAATTATGGATTGCCTGGCATATGTTTAGGAAGAAGAAATTAAGGATAAACACCCAGAATGCCTAATCCTAATTCTAAGAAGTTTCTTTGCCCATAATTTAGGAATGGTTTTTTTTGTACACTGGTTTGCTGATCTTCGGCCCAGTCTATATCTCAATGAATATCCAAAGTTGGCAAATGCCATTCGGTCAAAATATATGGCAAGTTTGGACTAACAGTGGGCTCAGAACGATGGATTGATTATCCCGCTCAGTTCCGGGTATACCAGCATGATCTGGAAAAATAAAGGTTTTTTCCCATACACATTATTGATAATATTTCGTGTACGATTTAATATAATCGAAAAGAAAACAATATCTTTGAAACTATTTATTTTTTAGATTTGATTTTTTCTTAAGAAATCTCTAAAAATAATCAGATTAGGAGTTTGTCAGTCCAATAATTATTTACAATACTTTCTAAAAAAAGGCAATTTTTTTGGATAATAAAAATAATGAATTTTAACACCCGGCTTTACTCTGGAAACTCAAGAGGATCCTTTCTATATCTTTTATCTTGTGCGAATAATATAATTATTTCTATAAAATGTACATTTTAAAGTAAATTAGCCCAAAATAAACTCCGATATTTGCTTTTACTTTGGATATTTCTGTTTGTTCTCACTCCGAATATGCCCTGCATCTAGCAAAAATTTCCAAAAAAAAAATTTCAGTCCACGTAAATTTTACTCTCCGTCATAAAAAATGTCCTTCCGTACGGAAAAATACCACAAGACACTTAAGTTCGGTACCTAGGACTGTATAAATGTTTGACATGACACCCCCACAGACTTAAAATACTAGAACTAAACAAACGATCTATGTATCGCAAAGTACTTTTATAGATTACTCTACTCAAGCCAATATGGACTTACGCTATAATATAATTCTTCGCTCTTATGGTCTAGTTATAAAAAGTTTCACTTTCGCCTTTCCACTCATAGTAATTCTCTTGTCCAAGACCTCTCCTTAACTGCCCTCTGTACAAGCACCCTCCCACGACTAAAGATCAAATAGAAATTTTCTAAATCTCTGAGATAATTATAGGAAAAAGCATGGACGGACGCAAAAACTACTGTTAAAGTCTATTTAATTTAAAATTGTTTGGTAAATAAAATTATTTAAAAAAATCCTAAATACTCGTAATAATGAAGTTAATCTTATTAACAGTTTAAGAAGTACTGCTCTAATCCGAATAATATTTTTTACCAAAAAAAAAATCTCTGCTTTTTTATCTGCTAAGAAAAAAGATTCACTCAAACAAGATTGTGCAACTCGTCGCAGATGTTTTCACCATTTTTGGAATGTTGTCGACCGATAATCACCAAATTGATTTCGCTTTTGACAACTGCCGGCAATAATGAAAAGAAGTGATTAGTCTTAGTGACTTCTTTTCAGTTATTAAGGTGAACATTTCCTTAAAAATAAAGTATGAATAAATAACTGAGCTAACAACTTAAGACCATCAATGTCCGCCCCTTGGTTCAGGTGTACATTCTCAAGACTGGAACACATTTGGAAACATCGCCTCATTTTTTTCACCTACAAATCACAATGAATCACACATTTTGGCTTTTTGTACCTTTTTACTAAATACAAACAAAAAAATCTTTTTTTTGCTAGTCTTGCAATCCATCTTTTCGCATATACTTTGCTAGTTTCGTCCCATCGTGAACATAGTCAGTCAATGATTAATATGGTCCACAGTTTGCTTTATTTATAATTTGTTAATATTAAAAATATGTTCTCTTTTTTTGTTATATTCAATGATAAAATTTTTATCTATTAAAATAATATAAATAAACTATCTTAAGTAGGTGTCTGTACTCGTATTTTAGTTTAACTTTTGACTTTTTATTTAAAATTCAGTTGGTATTTTTTTTTTAAAGTTCTCTGATGTGACATCATCTTAGTTGTCGTTTTTATTGATTAGATTCGAATTTTTTTTAAAAGTTTTCTTTTAGAAATTATTATTGTCTATTAATTTTAATAAGAAAAATGTTAACAGTTTTTATTTTCGATAAAAATTTATTTTTTTTGTCTTTGCAAATATAAAGAAAAGTATTTGTCAGCGAAATTACTTGAGAAAAAATTTTAATGAAGGAGTTTTTCTACGAAAAATTCTAATGAAGAAAGAAAAGCTTTATCAGTCTCATTACTTTTCTGCTAGTGTATGAGACTAATTTTTTTTGGAACAATTTTATTTTATTTTTAAATATTAATGATCAGCTAAACATCGGCAGAGGCGTTGTTTCCAATCTTTATAGCAGTACTGCAGACACCTTAAAATGAAATATAGCTTTTAGCTCCCTTAAATACAATGTTTTAGATGTTATTGTCAATACCAAGATGACGTGCTTTTTAGAGTCTTTGGATCTTCTTGGGGAGTAACAAAAGTCACCCGGACTATGATCAGTAAAAGTATTGTAGTTCCACATTTTCAATAGTTTTTGGTGTTCCAGGCCTTCTGGAGTGTGTTTTGTTTTCCACTGCTCTTCGGCCCTCGAAAAATGCTTCTTGCATATACTTTAGCTCTTAATAGGGAATGTTCCCCAAAAGCTGCCACCCATAAATCCCCCCAGCTTAACACAACATTTGATAGGACATCTTTACTCCAAATTTCACTGTTCCATTTTTCGTAACGAACTACAAAAACACAGCATCTATACGGGACTAACGTACAGTGGTCTCAGACTACTATCCTGTGGAGAGGATATACACAGTCCTGCCAGATAGCTCTCAGTGATACTAGTTGTGTTTCTTTTCTGCCACACCTCGTATAAAAATTACTTTTATATTGGAAAATGTTTAATTAAGCCGATTCCCGACTACAAAATAGAGCCTCTCAATTTATAAATAAAAAATGCATTAATAATTTTAAAATTTTTTTAGCATGAAAAAAAAATACCGAACAAATAGAATTTGTATTTTGATCATTTTCTAAATATTTAATTACTAAAAAAAAATTGATATGTTTAGAAAAATTGATCTGCTCCTGGTTGGCATATTAAAACCCTCCGGGGGATATGATTCAAATTCGGGAATGAACGCACATTTTTTTTGCCTGTAATTTTTTCTTTTTTTTTAATCTGTACTCTTAATTGTATTTGTTCTAATAAAATGTTGACTTTTGCAATTTTGTTCATTTATTCAAATTGGGAAAAAATGTCATTTCCTGTAGGTAAAGGTATGGGGTACTTTTATATACACTCCCATTTATTTATTCAGTCATCAAATTCTCAGAAGATGATGAGACATCATGACTGTTCAGATATTGAACTTTCAGAATAGTGGAGATAAAATTCTAAGCTTATTCACATTCACTTACATGCAAACATTAAACATTAGTACATATTTATAGGTGCAGATTGAATGAGATCATAAATTATGTGGGTGACTTTGTGATGTCATGCATTACGAATGAATAATTCCAACATTATGTGTAGTACTATTCGTATTGTCGTCAATTTGTTAAATAATTCAATAAGAATTCCATTAAAAATTTTTTTTAGAATTTTTCTCTACTGGTAGTGATAGTTTGGGGAAATTAATCATGAAGAATTCAAAAATTCCACTATTCACAAATTATGGATGGCAGAACATAACTCTTTCAGTTTGACGTAAGAATTTCAGAAAAAATACGTCAACTTTTATTAAGTGAATATGTTTTTTTAGCTATCGATTATGTCGTTAGGTACTCAAGATTAAAAATTATCATGTCAAATCATATCTTCTAAGAATGTCACAGGCAATTTTTCTTACTTATTACGAATATCAACACTTTTAAAATGTTTACACTTTTTGTTGTAAATTTGTAATGGAGTTTTTTTTGGAATTATAAGTTATGGCTAAAAATAATATTTTATACAAAAAAGAAAAAAACAACAAATCTACTGATAAGATAAGAGAAATATAATTTTATACAATAAAATAATTAGTTTATGAAAATTTAAATCAACTATTAACATGGGAAACCTATATAAACTGATAGCATAATAAGTATTTCTTTCGTCTGAAAATAGTTTATAATATGAAAAATATTTTTTTTGCGATAAGTTTTTAAAACAACTAAGATAAGCTTTTCATAAATTGGAAAATAATTTCTTATCTAACACTAAAAGCTCATTGACATATAAATTTATAATCGACTCATTTGACCTCATTGATATATTATTTACGTATAGTTTAGAGTTACTTTTTTTTTAAAGCAAACTAAAGCGATCTGGGTGCATTCCTTTCATACAACTTATACGTTAGTCCCTCCTAGAGCGAAGCAACCTTCAACCCAGCCTGGTAATTAAGCGACCCAATAGAGTATAGTAGCTAAGATTGTGTGTTTCTAGTAAAAATCTCTGGCAAACCCATCGTAAGATTATCGCGATTGAGAAACGCCAAATTAACGCACAAAACAGATCTGTCCTGATATGAATTTGCCAAGCTTACACCCGGGATCCTGGTATCTATCACCCACAGCCAACACGTTTCAGCACCTCATCTCTCCGATAAGGTACATGTTGTTTAAGACCTTTGAGAGACTTGATCCCTGTGGTACTAGTTTTGTTTAACGAGTACTTGCTTCTTGGCACTTTTACATGGAGCTCAGGTACACCAGGTTTTGGAGGGGAGGTACAAAATTCAACTGTAAAATTCGAAGCAATGATGTTCCCTAAAGTAACCCAATAGAGTGTAGTAAGTAAGGTTATGTTTTTCTAGTAATAATCTGTAGCAAACCCATCGTAAGATTGTCGGGATGGGGATACGCCCAATCAACACACAAAACAGACCTATTCTCTTATGAACTTCCCAAGCATATACCCGGGATCCTGGTATCCCATACTCACAGCCAGGACGTTTTAGGACCTTATCTCTCCGCTCGGGCAAGTATGTGTTAACACCCTGGAGCAAACCTGATCTCTGTGGTACCAGTTTTGCTTAAAGAGTACTTGCACCTTGGTACTACTAAATGGAAGTCAGGTGTCACGGATTTCGGCAGGGGGTGGGGGGGCTGTCTTGTACAAAATGGAACTGTAAAATTCTAAGCAATGATGTCCCATCAAATTTTGTGTTAAACTGAATCCGCTAGTTTGACTTATAAAAAGTTGCAATAACCCAATAGGGAACAACCCTTATCAAGAGCATACATTTTTTTATAAGTAAGAAGCACTTCTGGAGTGCCCAGAAACATAGCTAAAAAAAAATGCAACATCAAAAACAAATAAAAATCAAGAAAGACTTATCTCCAGACTATACTACCAACCAAGCGTTTTATAAAAAAAAAGACCTTGAAGGGCTTAGAAAAAGATGCTTGGTTGCTCCACCATAATAACACCTCCAGTCTATCTCCATCAACAAGCTTTTGTCGGAAAAAGAGATTATTGTGGGTTCCCCCAATTGTCATATTCACTTGACTAAAGTCCGTGTGTCAATTTTTGAGTACCTAAGACCAAAATTGCTTGAAAGGACGTGTTCTTGGTATTTTGATCATATTGAAAGGAGTATAACCGAGGAGCTAAAGCAACTTTTGTAGTTGAAGCCTTTGGACACTGCGACTTTTAGAATGGAAATAGCACTTCTGCTTATGTCTAGCAAAAGAAAATAACTACTTTAAAGGTGTATAAAATAAAATAAAATTGTTGCAATAAAATTGTAAGTCTTCTAATTTTTCTACCACAACTCGCAAGCGTGTGGATAATTAGAATGTCGATGAGGTATTCAAAAATAGTTTTGATTTATACTTAAAAATATAAGGAAAAATTGACATTTTAGTACTGAAAATAAAAGGTGAGAGTGAATAAAATCTCCTATAATTACAACTACTGCTCCTCCTGTAGTAATTTCGTTAAAGAACAGAATTTTAATGATTCCACCAGACAACAAATAAGCAATAAAATATGTTAAAAATGAATATCAAAAATTATTATTCGTTTATCGAACTTAAAAATACAAAACCATAGAAAATTATTTGATTTTATCAAAGCCCATAAAAAAAAGGAAACCCCAAAAATATTGCAAATTTATTAAAACGTTCGTCAATTTAACTGGATTGGTTCAAGTTGATAGAAGCTCTAAACATGATCAAAAGATTTTTATTTATTTTTTAGTAAATTTACAATATTTAAATGATTATTATTATATTCAAGATCATAAAAAATTTTTTTGTCAATCGAAAAACAACATATTTTGAAGGTGGTGGCTTTTTGAGGCCAGACGAATTTAGCCAGAAAACTTTCTACCACTTGCGGTCGTAGTCGTTCCAGAAAGCTTCTCGATTAAAAATACAATCTGATCAAGATATTATAATATTACGATTTATTCTTAAGATATTATTAATACTATCTTTATGACTAGTTTTAGTTTTTTTTTTTTGCGCACACTATCCAAAAGGTTTGTTTTCTTCTTTTTATTAATAAATTTTCGAAAGAATCTTCTTTTGGTAGATGGTTTGGTTGAGTGGGAGCCAACTACAATCTTCGTTAATTTTATTGTGCAATATTTTTCATGTTTGGAAGAGAAGGTTTCAAATATATTGTAGATACTAATAAAAGGTTGGCTTTTATAATTAGATACGTTGTCAATCGATTATAGAATTTTATAGGCGTCACTAAAACCCTAAACCAATCAGTCGTAGATCTGCTATAATAAACAACAAATAAAAAATTATTAAAAATAAAACACCTTTCATATGAGCATCTTAGAGAACCATTTGTGATTATTTGTGCTTTTTTAACTATTCTACCTGTTCTGCCTACTCGGTAACAATTTTTTTTTCATATACACCTATCAGTGCATATATTAGCATTAATTTTGAACGAATGTCGTTTTTGAATTTTGAATTTTTACAAAATATTTTTATAATTCGATTTTTTATTGTTGAATTTTTCGCTTGTGTGGTCAAGTTTATCTGTTTTGTGGTCAATTTTATCGATATTGTGGTTAGTATAATAATAAAATTAATATTTTTGAAACCATAAATTCTGCGTGCTCGTATTTTTTAATATATTCCTTAAATAGATCACGTTAAGAATTTTAGGAATATTCTTTATTTAATAATTAAACTAAAACTTTTATATTCAATAAATAATTTTTTAAAAATTTCTATTCTAAGAATTAATAAATCTGGTATTTTTGGAAATTTTTATGCATATTTAATGGTTTTTTGTTGCTACCAAAACAAATCAATTCTGATGCATTTTTACGATAGGCAGGATATACTGTATTCTAAATATCTAGAATCCCTACACGGAAGACATAATATGCTTATTATTTTAATAAATTATTTTTTTTTGTATTGAAATATTATTTTGTGTTTACAATTTATGGGTTAAAGGAATTTTTTTTGGGCATTTCTATTAAAAAGATAACTTTAAAGGTGCCAGTAGATGGTCAGGCAAAATGTAGAAGTCAGCCAAGGTGATGTTAAACTGACACCACAGTCCATTCCAAATTTGGCTGATCGTCTAAGAACTCGATTTGTGATAGTGGCTGACGTGGCGGATTAGTAGGCCTGCTAAATGTACGCTGATGAAGTTGCTGCCGAATCAGGCAATTATGGATGACCGTCCAATAGCATGATTGTGACATTTGGCTGACGTCAGACAAATTTTCGTTTGTCAGCTAAGC
The DNA here is from genome assembly GCA_958298945.1 of Atherix ibis. NCBI lineage: Eukaryota > Metazoa > Arthropoda > Insecta > Diptera > Athericidae > Atherix > Atherix ibis. The sequence continues at coordinate 93,045,142 of OY282606.1, read as the reverse complement.
CGTCCGCCACTATCTCACGTCAGTCATAGCACGAATTCGTGATATGACCGACGATGCCGTCAGCCACGACCACCATACCATTGTGGTGATACGGAATCACTGGCTATTTAATTTCACACTGAGAATAACAAAATAAATGAAACGAAATGGAAAACGTTTACTTCATGTATGACTTTTAATAGTCTGTCAAAAAATGCGAAGTTGTCTTTTTGGGTCAGCCTTTGTGAATTGTCTGATGGTAGCGGACGATTTCGTGACAAATTTAGCTAACCGTCTAAGAGCCTGATCTGTGATATTGGCTGACGTGGCGGATTAGTAGGCCTGCTAAATGTACGCTGATGAAGTTGCTGCCGAATCAGGCAATTATGGATGACCGTCCAATAGTATGATTGTGACATTTGGCTGACGTCAGACAAATTTTCCTTCGTCAGCTAAGCTGTCAGTCACTATCTCACGTCAGCCATGGCACAAATTCGTTGTGGTAATACGAAATTAATGGTTTTAGTAAATTTAGAGAAATGTTTTTATTTAATTTACACTGACACATCTTGTCTGTCAAAAATTTAGAAGTTGTCTGATTTTTTGGGTTATAATTGGCTGATGGTAGCTGACGATTACGTGACAAATTTAGTTGATCCTCTAATATTCTGCGGTTTTGTAAGTCAGCTTCTGCCGTCAGCCATTTGTTAGTCAATTATGTCACGTTGGCTGATGTGTGCCAATTAGGCTATTTTTTTTTGTAACGTCACGTAACAAATCTCGAAATTCTGGCAACAACAGTGCGTTCTGCTCTAGTAGATCAACTGTTGAAATGTTTAATGAAATCATAAAAAATGCCCGAAATCTGACACTTGAATGAGTAGCCATAACATAAGTTAAATGATAAATTATTGACTATAAAAAAATAGTCAGCATTTTCCAATAAATAATTTGATGTTTGAGTGCGACTTGAATTAATCAAAAGAAAAAATTTATTTGATCGTATTTTTGAAGTGTTACTTTCGGTTATTTAATTACTGATGATGAAAAATTGATAAATATATGATAATATATTTTTGATTGTATTGTATTAAAAAAGAATTGTTTGCTAAGAACTGATGAATCATAGTCAAACGATTAACACTGTGATTTATTGACAGCAGCTAACAAGGATACAGGATCACATAAAAAAACCATTTTTCCTAGAAGCTCGCCAAAAATTCAGACCCCTTGGTTCGAAGATTCTGACAGACCTGACACTACACAATCATTAAAAGACTAAAGTTTATTTTGAATTAACGATTGTTAAAAGCACTGGAATGAGCTTTTCGCTCAGAAGTCCCAAAAGTGTTGTTTTTTTTGGCAAAAGGTCACGGAAAAAATGTGGGCAGTATTTTATTTAAATAAATATTGACAAAATAGAAAAACAACTTATTTTAATTGTGATTCAAAAAACGTTTTAAGGGCAAATGTCCCCTTAAGCAGAATAAATGAATTTTAAAAAATCTTTACTATTTACCTACAATCATTGTGAAAAATTCTGAATTATTTCAATTGCGAACAAACGATTTTAAAATACAATAGAAAAAATTATAAATATAACGACCATCTGCCATAGTTAAAGAAAATCTTTGTAGAAAAATTTCTTTAGTTGATAAGGGCGGAAAAAAAACTCAAAAATGAAAAATATTTTAAATCACTAGCAATTAAGAATGATGGAAATCGATAGTTGTGGATATAAATAATGACAGCAGGTGTGTTAGATATTCTTAAGAAAAAGAAAAACTTCTTCAGTTAAATGCAAATGGACGTAAAATAAACAAACTTTTCTGTTCGTAATCAATTGTGAACATGTGCGATAAAAAGGTCACTACTGACAATGCTTTAGTAAATCGATGGATGAGTTTGCGATGTCATTTATTTAATCGTGAATTATTTCATTCACAAAATGAATTTTCTTTTTATCGGAAAGTTCTCGTTTTTCATTTATACGATTTTTCTTGGTCGGTAAAATTGTGAATGATGAGAAAACGCTTTCGTAATCAACACGCGCGTATCTACGATAAATAAATCAGAAAGCTTAGAATTTTAAATACGACATTGTAGAATGGGTCTGAGTGTGGGTCTCTGCAAAGAATTTGAATTTTCCTCGGTGGTTCGACAGAAGCGACTGGCTTAAAAATTAATCAATCATGAATGAACTCTCCTTTGGACGGGATGGAGATTAATTATCCAACAAGAATAATTAATTAAAGCCCATTTCGTCAAGTGCCTTTTATAGTATCGATAACTCATCGGTCTCTTGTGTGGTTGATATTAGGAAACCACAAAGGCACCTGTCGTCAAGTATTCTTGTTGAGGTCTTCCAAATAAAATCTTGTGACACTAGCCCAACGATCCATTCAAGTTCATTTTCATGCCATTGGATTATTTTCAGATTCGATTTGCTTTTAAAAGGAAATTAATTAGATTCGAATCTAATTCCTATCGAAATAGAAACCACACATCTGATCCGTCACAGTGGTTAGCCATTGGATATTTTTGTCAATGACGAACAGGTGAGAATTATCATGTCTGACACAGATAGTCGTATGGGTCTTCGATTGACCAAAGATTATCCGATCTTGTACTTTGGAGCTGTGTTTAGCAAAAAGGTGCCGAAGCGACAATAAAGCTTAATACGAGGATGCGTTTCCCCGGTGTGATCAGTGGTGAGAAAATTTTCCGCCAACAAAATCCAATCTGTTTATTTAAACGCCTAATTTTTTTTCCTAGTCCCACTCTTTTTATTTATATTATTTTCATAATATGTGCTGGATATAGAAAAATTTCATAATTTCTGCTCCCATCGTTCGTGGATAATTTCTCAATATACGTTCTGGTTTCCATAAAAGATAATATTTACTCTTCATTTTATCATAAAAAATTAATGTATTTAAGAGTTATCCAATTTGTGTTTTGAAAAGTAAAATTTAACAAAATACTTGTTGAAGTTTTTTTTTTTGTAATATTAACAAAATTTTGCTATTATATATTATATAAAACAATAAAAAAAATAATTCCTAGGTGTCTTCTTGACGGACTGCATGCCTTTGAGATCATTTATTATTACTCTTTTGCGCACATTTCGGGTTGTAGTTGGGCCATTTCTTTATGGATAAATGTCCTAAAGTTTAAAGATTGTCTATATAAATATGATATTTTATATATTGTAGTTTTAGAATAAAAAATCGAACGGCTTCAAATTTTACGATTTTGGAGGCAAATTGACTATATTTCACAAAACTTTTCGTAAAATATAGCCAAAATTTATTGCGTCATGCAGCTTTCGGTACCAGTTTCTTGATACCACACATGGTTTAGATAAAAATTTGGATTTTTTTTTAGAAATTCTGTCAAATGACACCTTCAGACTAAAATGTATGTTTTGCAGATACAATGGCTTTTTGTACAGTCAAAAAAAAAGCCCCACCGATGACTGTTCAAAAGCCATTGTATCCAAAAAACAGCACTATGTAACGTAAATTTTATATTGCTTATTGATGTATCTAATGAGCAATAAATGTCCTCTTTTAGTTAAAGGAAATTTGTTTAAAAAATCAGCATCCGAACCCAATCGGTTTATCCTTTTGCTAGAATTTCTTTTTTTTTCTTTTTCTACAACTTCATTTTTATTGTAAGAAGCAGATTTACGTAACATTTTAAATAACAATCTTGAGCATCATAAAGTGGGAGTAAAAACCCATCGGCGTTTCTCCAACTAATCGAGGTTAGATTCCTCTAGAAAATCTCTAGGGCATTGTCTGTTAAGTCTTCAATGAGTGCTTCCGGGGAGGGCAGTACAGGACAATTCTCTCACAAGTCGATTATGATGATAGGATAAATGGGAGTGAAATTTTTGATAGCGGGAAATGCAGAGGTCGTTGAACCCTAAAGTTCAATTCCATTAGTCCAAATAGGTTTTTTTCGTATATTAAAAGTTTACTTTTTACTGTTAGTTTCGAGCGTTTGTCCAGTAGTCTAAGAAATTGTAGGTAACGTCTAATGGCTTCACGTTTTTTAGTCTAGTTTGAGGAATCCATGTCAATCTCTTGTCCAGGTAACGTTCCAAATAACGTATTTTATCATATTATGGAATCATAGCGTAATTAAGGTATAAAGGGGTAGGTATTCCTTGACAAAGTGTGAAAGTAATGTGAGCACTTTTCAGTTCATTTAATCTCACGCTTCATCTCTTAAACCAGGATTATAGGTTGTTGATATGGAATTGTAAATTGTTGGAAGCTATGTCATGATTCATAAGCAGGAATAATAGTATTAGGACCAGATCGGATGTTACGGGTATAAATATTATATAAAATGAGACCAAGGATACTTCCTTGTGAGACTCCGGCTAGAATAGAATGTATTTCTGGGGATTGTGAGTTAATTGAAATTTGAAAATGACGTTGGGAGAGATATATTTTTATGGCAAGGTAGTATGTTGAAGGAAGAAAGCTCTTGAGTTTTCAGAGCAGTTTAGGATGCCACACAGTTGGTAGATATCTAAAAATACTCCTGGGCAATACTCTTTCCTTTCCAAAGGGAATGTACTAATAAATCTAAATTATATTTATTATCAAATGGCAAACTTTCGTTTTTACAATTATTATTACAAATGGCATACATGTTCAACAGTTGTCAACTACTAAAATCATTATTTCCAAAATATTAAATTGTAAATCGGAAAATGAGAACCTTCCTAAAGTGAACCTCTTTAGAGAGAACCCATCGAATTTATTTCAAAGAATCATTAATGAAACTATAATTTAATCTATCGACATGATTAAATATAGAATTAAATTGAATTTACAATATTGTAAAGGCGTCATCAGTTTGTTTAGCACATTACTCCCCCAAATCATAGATTAATTTTCAAAGAAAAAGAAACATATTAAAAAATCTTTGAAAATACATAATTACGAACACATGTTGATTCTACTCAAATATTATTTTGTGTATTTAATTACGATTTATTTCACCTGAAGCAAAAAGCAGAAAAGTTTTTGTTTTCTTCTTTTACAAATAGTAGAATTTATTTTAAAGTATCTTCGAATTTCTATTGTTTAGATTAATTCACATTTAAGTAACACCTTTAAATGTCCAAAGTATGATTGAAGGTTTTTAACTGAAGAAGATATCTTTGAGAAGGCAAATAACAAGACAAGGCTTTTTGGTATGAGTTCACTTTCAAAAATCAATCTTTTCGAATTTGCCAACTATTGAGGTGGTACCACAAATTGTTAATAAATGATCCGCTTTTAAGTGTATTTAAAGATGAAAATATAAGCAATTACCGATGATGGGCTTGAGGGGCAGGAAGGAGATTTGGTGGCTAGTCAATGTGTCTTACCTGAAGTCGGTGTCTTTTTGGGGGCCGTCGAAAGTATTTTAATTGTAAGCTTCGAATAGTCGATTTAGTTGATTTATTGAAACATTCTTTGTAGCTACCGAGCCCTCTTTTCATCGAATCCTGCAAAAAAAATACACACTCAATTTGTGAGAGTGGCCCCCGGTATACGGCGTACTTTTATTATTGAATGGAAAAAGTTATATTTTCCCATTTGATGTCTTGTCTTATGGTGGAAGCGTCTTAATGTCTGTATGACCAAATACCAAATAGACTGCGTATTTGGAGAATAGCTAAAACCACCACCAGCTGTACTCGATGTCTGCCTAAAGTCTATGCATGGCTAACTGCCCACCTCCAAAAACAGTGTAGCGTTGTTGCTGACGCATTTAATCGTTCGTCATTTTGCGGTTTTTATGACTTCATTCGACAAATCGAATGTGAAATGTTGTTGTTTTTATTTTTGTTTTATTTTACGGACAGGTAAGTTTTGGAATTTGAGGGAAAAGAATTTCTGATACCTACAAATTATGAGTGAGGCACGATGATAACCTATTATGGGCAAAAGTATAGTAATAATCCGTCTTGGATGTTTGGAATTGAAACGGTGGCGAGTCCTACGGGTGTGGGTGGCTGGTTTTACTTCTGGTTTTTTTTCTTCTCTCATCTTATTTCCATATAAAAATTCCAAAATTCCTCGTCCTCTACACAATGAAATACTACCAAACAATTACCTTACCGAATGCATGTATTCGTTTATCTTTAAAGTCAAGAAGACCAACAAAAAAAAAATTCCAACTCAATTTTATTAAGTTTGTGTTCATTTTCTGTTCATTCTTTTTTCCGTTTTTAGTTGTTTTTTTACTAATATACTGTGAGAAGGAGCTCAGTACAATTTGGTTCTTGTTTGTGGACTGGACCGCACCGGAACTCAATTGCTATTAGCTAAAAGGCAAATAGACGAAAGATAGACATAAGAATTCATTAGCCGTGAAAATATTTCTTAGACAATGAATTTTTCCTCCACAAACTCACCCCCGCCCCCCTCATATTAGATACCGATTTTTGACTCTTCACCACTCCCCCCCCTACCCTGGTCTTGGTGGTTTTCTCTCTTTTAAAGAATTTTTTTTGTATATCGGAGCACATTTATTCGTTCTAGAAAAATTTTTCTCATCATCTACAATGTGTACGTTGTTCTTTAAGAATTTTTTTCCCATCATCATCATCATCGTAGATACTTTATATTGTAGATTTTTACTTATTCTCTGGAGCAACGACCAATAGTATTTTTAGATGCCGAAAAGCAAGAATTCAACCCGAACAGGAGTGCGAGCGAAATTCTTTGTGTAATTGGACCGGAAAATGACAATTTGTTATGGAACCGAAGAGAGACATTGTCAAAAAAAAACACCACAGAATATGGGGTAATAACAAAAAAAATAATAAAACTCTTCATACTCTCTCAATTATGAGATCTAAGTAATAAATACATACAGAAATTGTCCACATTTTAATTTACAAAAAAATTTGTTTCACTTAAAAGTCATCTGAACCGTTTTTATGCGAGTGTATTTTCCTTATTTTGGGGGTATTTGTATCCATTTTGTATGTACTCTTATAGCCAAAAAAAATATTGTAAAAAATTATAATATATTCTTCTGTAAATTTGAAAGAACTTTTTCTTAAAAAATCGTCAAAAACCTTGCCCGTTTCCAGGTGGAATTTTTGCGAAACTCTAATGACCTGACATGCAACCGGTTGCATAGTACCTTATGCAACTCACAAAATTTCTCTAATGAAATCTTTTTTTAATTTAAATTGTGATTTAAATTAATTGAAGTGATAAGAAAATTATAAGATTTCATTAATAACAGATTAAATATTGAAGAATCAACTTAACGAAAAGAAAATTGTTAGGAAGAGTTTTGGAATGATTTTGTCTGTGAACTACAATGGGTACATTCGTAACTTATAAGAAAGCTCCTTTTCTGTACATAATATCCCCAGTATTAAATATTGGATATTTTGAAAGAGTTTGATCAAAAGTCATGCTTAATCAGAACTATGGCATTAATATAGTAATTTTTGTTATTTAATTTAATTAATTTATAAAAAATATGCATTTTGATATAAATGATTTTTGAATGAAGGGGAAAAAGTGGAAAAGTGCGCAAAAACTACAATTTTTTTTTGTTTAATGAAGAAAGGATCGTGAATATCTTAAGATTTTTTGGATAATAAAATATACTTTAGGTTCGAAAAGGTTAAGTAAAAGATTTTTTTAAAAATACCATGTGCTTCTGAATAATAAAAAAATGTGACAAAAAACTCATAGGACTAATTTTTTCCAACAATATTATTTATACATCAATGCTATCCCCTTTAAAGTAATTCCGAGGGGCAAATTGAAAATTACTTTGGATGTTATCGGCATTACCAAGGTTACGTGCTTTCAAATTTTTTTTTTTAATTTCGGAGAACAAAATGAAGGTCACAGCCTTTAAGATCTGGTCAATAAAAAAAGTTAGTGGGACTGGAGAACCGCAGGAATCCTTCTTTTGATCAAAAACTCGTTGATAGAGATGCCACGTGACAAGGGGCGTTATCATGGTGAAGTATCCAAGTGTCTGTCATATCAGAACTAACACAAAAAATCCTATTTCTGATCCTTTCAAAGATGTTTTTATAAAAACTTGATTGAGAATGTGTCCTGAATATCCGTTTTCTTGGCCCTGCAAAAATACGTCACAACCCTTTTCTCGGGCCTTTCAAGGACTCTTTGTGAGGTCAAACATTCGATTAATTCATCAACTTCAATGTTAATCGATGCTCTGACCTCATAAGACCTTTCGAACGTCAAACATTGTTATCAGTTTTCGATGTTAATGGCCTCTTTGACGTAGTTCGTATATACCTGATTATCGGCCCTCCAAAACTACGCAATGCCCACCAAAAAAAGAAATATTTCCGATCAGCTCTTTCAAATTTTTTATAAGTTAAACTCGTGATTTCACCAAGATTCACACAAAGTTTGATGGTCTTCGAAAACTACTCAATGCCCACCAAAAAAAGGCATATTTCCCACAGGCACTTTAAAAATTTTTGTAAGTGAAACTCGTGGTTTCACCAAGATTGACACAAAGTTTGATGGTCTTCCAAAACTGCTCAATGCCCACCAAAAAGAAACGAATATTTTCCACAAGTTCTTTGAAACATTTTGTAAGCTAAACTCGTGGTTTCACTACACCTAATACTCAACCTTCCAAAACTGCTCAATGCCAACGATAAAAACGGAGTATTTCCCACAGACTCTTTGAAACTTTTTGTAAGTTAAACTCGGGGTTTCACTATACCTGATTCTCGGACCCTCAAAACTGCTCAATGCCCAGCCAAAAAAAGGAATATTTCCGACAAGCTCTTTCAAATTTTTTATAAGTGATTTCGTGATTTCACCAAGATTCACACAAAGTTAGATGGTCTTCGAAAACTGCTCAATGCCCACCAAAAAGAAAGGAATATTTCCCACAAGTTCTTTGAAACATTTTGTAAGCTAAACTCGTGGTTTCACTACACCTGATACTCAACCTTCCAAAACTGCCCAACGATAAAAACGGAATATTTCCCACAAACTCTTTGAAACTTTTTGTAAGTTAAACTCGGGGTTTCATTATACCTGATTCTCGGACCTTCAAAACTGCTCAATGCCCAGCAAAAAAAAAGGAATATTCCCCACAGGCTCGTTTAAACATTTTATAAGTTAAACTCGTGGTTTCACCAAGATTGACACAAAGTATGATAGTCTTCCAAAACTGCTCCATGCCCACGAAAAAAAGGAATATTTCCCAGAGGCTCTTTAAAAATTTTTGTAAGTTAAACTCGTGGTTTCACCAAATTTGACACAAAGTTTGATGGCACATCGTTGCTCAAAAATTTGCTGTTACATAGTTTATAATGCACAACAAGAACGCAACTTGACTTATTACGCCCTATAAGGTTATATACGAGGCTGAAACTTGTACTTCACCTGTAGGACGCGTAAATGTATAAGCTATTTGGAGGGTAAATTTAAGTATTCATTCTATCACATCTTATATCAGTAAAATTTTGTGCAATGGCGAAAAATAAGAGAATCGTTCTTACCATAGTCGATAAGGAATTTAAAATTTTTGACAGATTCAGAGGAGGACTATAATTGGACGAACCCAACAACAAAAATTTTAAAAATTAAGAAAATTATTTTAGTAATTTAGTAAAAATGTAATAGTGAAAATAATATAGTTTCTTCGACAGACAATATCAAAGTCGCTTGACTTTGATATTGCTTCAAATTTGTTGTACAAATAAAACTACTCTTAACACTAGTTGCTTATATTATAAATAATTTTATCAAATAATTGCATTTACTTAAATTAATTAATTTTTTTTTATTAGGTAAAATTACATGAAATCTTATCACGTAAATAAAATATTACAACGGATAAATGAACGGAAAATTCGACAGAAACAAAAATATTTATTTAGTCATACTTCATTTAATCACCAAATTGAATAAGAAATCATAAAAAAATAGTAAAAAATTAAATAATATAATTTATTAAATGGTCTTTAATCGATGTTTTTGTTTTTTCTTTTACCTCTTTCTTTTTTAAATTGATTTTCGACTGTTGATTAGTAAGTCTTTAATATTAAATAGTTCATAATATAATGTTAATTAGTCAATTTGTATGTTAATTTGCTTTTCGCTATTAGATCGTTTACTATTTTTACTATAAAGTATAATAGTTTAACTACTCAGTTATGGCCTATAAAATTTTCTACTTACAACCAATATTGTTAACTGAAGATTTCATGTAAATTTCTTTTGGAGAATGATTTATTGGACATTTTTCATATTTTCTTGCTGATTGTTCGAATTTTAAGATATGAATCTAAACACTTAAGCGAAAAAACTTAAACACTATCCGCTGATGGAAGCAAAATAAATTAACTTTGAGAAGATATGATGGAGAAGAAATCTCGATTGATTATCATCTTTTGTACGCGCACCGGATAGTCTTTCGATTATCATAAAAATCTTGTGATGATTTCCTTGACATAGTCAATCGTTGATAGCTTTATTAAAAGAAGAAGAAGAAGAAAAAAAAGAAAATAATACTAATATTAGCATAAATAGGAAGAAGAAAGATCTCGTAGATAACTTGAACAACTCTTCAGGCAATAAAGAGGCCTATACGAAAGGAAAATTACCTTCTCCAAGATAATCTCAAATGTACGAAAAAAACTTTTTTCTGGACATACGAAATTGTTTTTTTTTTTTATTGAATTTGGTAAAAATTTACTTCAAGTTGAAGAAAATTTCCCATCAACTATTGTATAACAGAATTATTAACATGAAAATTTTCTTCGAACAAATTACTTTGAATCTCATCACGTTCTAACTGGCACATCTATTGAAGAATATTAAAATCATTTAGAATAGACCGAAATAAATTAAATAAAAAATTCGATAGCAAAAGAAAATATTTAATTGGGCCTCTTGAGTCTGCTCTATTATATCGAGACCTGATGCTAAGGTATACTATTAGTAGAGAGGGTAGTAGGTGATTCCCCTTATACGAGCACCGATAGTCAGAATGGAAACTCTCGACTTGCTTGGAAAATATTTCTGCTTCGTTGCGCGTGACATCTTACATTTTAACTCTATTCGATTTCTAGCAAAACATGCTCAAACATACTATTATTATTATTATTATTATTATTATTATTGATATTGGTAATAAAATCTCACTGAATATTAATCTATATTGGTTAAGGAGAGTCGATCCAAACTGTTCAATTATGTATTCTGTTTGCAAACTTTTTGCGTACATTTGCATATTTTAAGCCTTCCGGGAATGAGGTTTTATAGCAAATCAATACAGAAACCTAACTAAATCTACACCATCGATAGTGTTGTCTACGATATATAGCCTATTATTATCTATAGTGTAAATTTATTAGAATATACCTAGGAGTATATAAAAATAAAATGTGCTAGTCCTAAAGATACATACTCGTACCAGTTCCTTATTGGTCATACCTATCCAAGCACGTTCTTCTTCCTATCTATTCTTATAGATGTCTATGAGTGTAAGCACAATCGTTCCCTCCACATTATATGTTAAAGCAATTTCATCAACTAATAAAACAACCAATAATGCCATCTCATTAAAAATTACTTGATCGGCTTGCTTTTATTTAATTATTGACGAGCATCTATTCTACAATACTAGCCAACGATTATTTTTGTCATCATCGTTATTATTATCGATGCCGTCGTTTATCAACGGAATGAATGCTAATTTTTAATGTACTTCAATAATTAAAAATGGTTTTTTTCTTTCTTTCATTTAATTTACATATTGGCAATTTTTTGAGGTCATTTATCTAGTAGTATTTTCTATCTACTGACAGATAACTTCTAAGCTCCAAGACAACTCAGGGCATTTGGTGACTATTCTAAGTGCCAGCACCTCGGCTGTAGTCCAACTCAAAACCCCCTGTGTTCTAGATAAGATTTTCTTAAAATATTTTAATTAAAAATTATTGTCATTAAACATTTTATAATTTCTTGAATATTTTTTGTTAAAGTACCAGGGGTATAAGCTTAAATCGGCTGTTTTGCTATAGATGGCGTGAGTGAGCGTATTAAGCTACCATGGGCTTTTTTTATGAGTTTGACATCTGTCAACATTAATCAGTTCACATTGTCAGCAATTTCGTACAACAACATACATTTTGCCTTTGGTAATCATGTCTAGTTTTGTGCCAGAAAAAGAGCATATTCGGGAAGCTCTGCTTTTCTGCTTCAATTTGAAGAAATCGGCTGCCGAATTGCACCGAATGCTTATTGAGGCCTATAGTGACAATGCTTTATCGGAAACTATATGCCGAGATTGGTTCAAAGACGGCATTTTTAACTTGTCGGACAAGAAGCTTGAAAATCGGCCTAGGAAGGTTGAGGACCATCAATTGCAGCTTCTTTTGGACGACGACGATACCCAATCGCAAAAAATGCTCGCGGAGCAATTGGGTGTTACTCAACCAGCCATTTCCATGCATCTGCGTGCCATGGGGAAGATTGAAAAGATAGGAAAATGGGTGGCGCATGAATTGAACGATAAGCAGATGGAGCGACGCCAAACACATGCGAAATCTTGCTCGCCAGACATAAAAGAAAGTCGTTCCTGCATCGGTTTGTGACAGGCGATGAAAAGTGGATATATTTCGAGAATTCTAAACGCAAGAAATCGTGGGTTGATCCCGGCCAACCATCAACATCTTCCCCAAGATCAAATCGCTTCGGACGGAAGACGATGCTCTGCGTTTGGTGTGAGCAGCAGGGTATCGTCTACTATGATATGTTTAAAACCTGGTGAAACCAACAACTGATAAAATTGCACCGTGCTCAGCGTGAAAAAAGGACGGATTATCAACGAAGACATGACAAGCTGTTATTCCTCCACGACAACGCAGCATCGCACACGTCAAAAATGGTCCGAAACTACTTGTAGACACTCAACTGGGAGGTGCTACCCCACCCCGCTTTTTCATCAGACCTGGCCCCTTCCGACTACCACCTGTTTTCTTCGATGGGCCATGCGTTCGCTGAGAAGCACTTCGATTCTTACGAAGACGTCCGAAAATGGCTTGATGAGTGGTTTGCTTCGAAAGAGAAGGAATTTTTTTGGCGTGGTATGCACAAATTGCCCGAGAGATGGAAAAAATGTGTAGCTAGAGAGGGCAAGTACTTTGAATAAATTTGTTTTTGCTTTCTATGAAAAAAACATGTGTTTTTTTGACTAAGCTTATACACCTGGTACTGTGCTCATTTTTAAATAGTAGATACGAAGAATCCTTATTTGCTAAGGTTGGCTTCTTCAGGGTACCTTATAAGGGATTATTTTTTTAAAAATAATCTTAAAAATTTCAATATAGCACATATGTGGTTCTAGAAAGATAGCACCATAGGCAGAAAATATCCCACAACGCATATTTTCAAGACTTGCAGATGTCAAATTGGGTAGGTTTCTTCAGGCTATTTGTATTAATTGACGAACAATTTTAATATTTCACTTAATATTGCCACAGAAAATGCTTTTTTTTCTGACCACTGATTTTTTTTCCCAAAAAATCATGATAATTTTGTGTTAAATTTTTTTTTTAAAACTGTTTTTTCATTGAAATTTTTAGTAAAATATAAATTTTAAGACGCAGGCACCTGGATATATTTAAATGAGAGTACAGGAATAATAATTTATTAAATGATATCATTTTTAGTTTTTTTTTGGCAAACATGTGAGGTATAATGAGACCCCGTTTTCAATGAGACTAATCCTTGCACCACAGTGAATTAATCCTTGCAGCATAATGATCCACACTCTACATTCGGCCGCACCCGGTATAAATTTCAACGTCACAAAGGGAACAGCGACATTTTGAGCAAGGATGTGCTGATTTTCATCATATTTCGATGGTGAAGATCGCACTGATCGGATGAGAATAACCTTTTTAAAGAAAGGTTCCGAAAATGGTTTTTCTTCGAAAAATGGATCTTGCAGATAGTTTAATGTCAACTTTTCCTGTCTCCATCAACGAGTGTTAATCTGAAATAGGAATTCCCTTAGTTTCCCAGGACCTCTTTTTCACTTGATCAAAGTTTGTGTAGCTGTCTTTTGTTTGTCAATAATGTTTAACCGTGAAGATGAAATCGATTTCAGTTGGAGCCTTCCAGGACTACTACGAGGAGAGGAAAATAATAATAAAAAACTACTTTATGAGGTATAATGAGACCCCGGCATCAATGAGACAGATCTTGCAGCACAGTGAATTTTCGCTCTACATTCAGCCGCACCGGGTATAAATTTCAACACCACAAGAGGCCTTGTGTTTATGTAGTGTGTTACGAAAAATTGAACAGCGAAATTTCAAGTAAGAATGTGCTGTTAAGGGATGAAAGATTTTCATCAGTTTTCGATGGTGAAGATCGCACTTTTCGGACAAGAAGAACCATTTTTCAGGAAAGTTCCGAAAATGGTTCTTCTTCGAAAAATTGACCTTGCAGACAGTTTAATGCTCCACCATAACAACTTTTCCTCTCATCATCAACAATTTTTTATCTGAAAAAGAAATTTCCTTAGTTTTCCAAGACCTCTTATTCACTTGATCAAAGTTTGTGTAGCTGTTTTTTGTTCTCAAACAGTTGAAAGGACATTATTTTGATGCTGTCGATAATATCAAAATGAGTTTAACCGTAGAGCTGAAATCGATTTCAGTTGGAGCCTTATAGGACTACTACGAGAAGAGGAAAACCATAAAAAAAACTACTTTTTTATGTTTAAAAATAAAATTTTTAATATAGTCAAAAAATCAATCTCAATACTTATTTTTTCGAAAACTCGTATTTATAAAAAAAAATTCTAAAAGCTATTTACTATGAAGTTACTAACACATTTTTTTTGTAATTTCTCTACTTACAATTAAAAAATTCATGAATGACGGCATCATCGAAACTAATTAAAAATACTATAAAATGTGATTGACATTTGATAGTTTACTTGCTATTAAAAGTTTATACATGACAGATAAATGCAGTGAAGGTAATCCACCTGAATTAGAGATAAACTATAAATTGCTGGAAAAAACAAGTATTCACTTATCTGATCAAAACTGTCACGATGCAATTTAAAAAAAATAAGAGGCAAAACATTCCAGAATTGAGATAGTTTTTACCTATCATTAATGAAATGTGCTACTTTTTGGACAGGTTGTCGTCATTGGTACTATTATCGCATAAATATTGAATGAGTTTGTGACTATTCCTGAACGATGACTCTTCGGTAATTACTCGGACAGGATGAAAGATATTTTCTCAAAAAATCAAATTTCTTTCATTTGATAGTAGCTTTTTCTTCAAGCAGATATGAAATTTTTATAAGAAAATCTTGTCATATATTTAGAAATCTCACAATATAAACAAACAATAAATCGGAACCTTAACTGTGCTTGTTTTGGATAGAAGCAGGATCTTCCCAAAATATATAGTAACTTTTAACTAGTTTGCCTTCGAATAAGGATATCTTCACCGATCCGACTAATATTAAAATTCATACTCATACCTTAGAGAAATTTCATAAAATCGAAACTAAATTTATTTTCGTTGAAATATTCAACGAAATTATTCAGTAGCAAAAATGGAAATAAATAAAAAAAACTTTTATTTATTTTGTTTTCTTCTTTTTCTTTTTTTTTCAAATAAAATAAAATCGTCGTCAAGGGGGAAGCTTCTCAAATTTTATCAGCCTGAGTCTTTTGTGACATTTACTGCTGTCAACTTGTCACAACTTTATCTGAACCGATATAAATAACATACAAACAACACAGGTTGGTTGGGGGTTAGCACTTGAAATGACTAACAGAAGAAAACTTCCGGTTTCAATCAAAAATTTATTTAAAAAAATTGAAGGTATCTATTATCTTAGCTATCAGCAGTGAATTATAAATAATCGAAAATGTCCTCGAGAAGTAATTGTAGAAAACGCATAAAAACGGGGGGAGTTTTTTTCGTAAATAAAAACTAAACGAGTATGAATGAGCTTTGGCAGAGAGTATAAAAATTATATCAAAAGTTTGAGTGTTTTTTTTTCTTTTTTTTTTGAGTTGAAGATACAAAAAAGAAGATACAACAAAAACTGAGGCTTTGATGTGAATAGGAGAAGTCTTTGGAGCAGCGGTACTTGCCCCTTGATCGCTGGAACAATCTGACTACAAAAACTTGTCATCTTAAGTATGTAAAGCTCATTATCGCGTATGTAGAAATGGTATGCTTTGTCTGCCGACTTTTGGCTCAACGAGGCCCACAACTCCATTTGACGAGCATAATTGTGTCGTGTTCGAACATTAGAATTTTTCTCTCGATTATCATATGCAGGATACCCGCCCCAAAAGTATAGGTGAAGTTCCGCGGGGAACCACCACTCATTTCGATGTTAGATAAACACTTGTTCGCGGGGTCGTATTTGTCAAATAGTCAAATTCATTTTTCAGAATGTCATTTTTCTGTCGTGGGTGGAAAGCGAAGATTGATTATAATTCGTCTTGTTGTAATACCATTTGTAAATGACAATTTACTTGATTACAATATATTTTCTTTATTATAGTTATTTGTTTTCAAAGAAATGAATACCATTCAGCCATTCGGTCGCTCGGTCGCTCATAACTTGAGGCAATCCTCCTTCATTGTTGAATATGCGCGTACATACTTATTAGCTGACTGACTGACATATGTAAGTAAGTATGATACCGTCAAAATGGTGTGCATTATTGTGGGGAATATATCCAAATAGCTAAGCATTATAGTCGTATCTTCTCCCCACATAAGGCATAACTGATTGTGTGCTTATTGAATTCATCAATAAAATTCCCTTCTTTGTGCTTTCGTTCAGCCATTTGGATAAATCAAGATAAAATTCTTTAGCATAAAATCAATTGTACAAAAATCGATCTGAACTTTTTCCAGATCATTTTCATAACATTCCAATTAATTGATTTACTCTTTTTTCCATTTCGAGTAGTAGTTACCTTATAAATACTGCATAAACTGGTATGTGACCTCTAATAAATAATAGTAAATTCAAGTAAACTGCTCCTTGATCCCGTTCAATTTGCATGCTTAATTTGAATACTTCTAATTCCAATAAATGTTCGTTTTTTTATTATTTATAATTATTTTTTTCTTCAACTTAATGAAAATATTTGAAATTAATGAAAATATTCAAAATTTGGATTTTTTTTTTTTGATTTTGGGAATTTTTTAGAAAAATTTTAGATTAAAGCTTTTTTTTAAATATCATAAAATACGTCGATTGTTTATTTGAACAAAGGCTTTGGTTATTGATTTTTCGAACACAATTTTCTTCAGCGATGAGGGTCATTTGAACAATAGGCTTTGATTGTTGATTTTTCGCACACAATTTTCCTCAGAGATGAGGCTTATTTAAACAATAGGCTTTGATTGTTGGTTTTTCGAACACAATTTTCCTCAGAGATGAGGCTCATTTGAATAATAGACTTTGGTTGTTGATTTTTCGAACACAATTTTCCTCAGAGATGAGGTTCATTTGAATAATAGGCTTTGGTTGTTGATTTTTCGAACACAATTTTCTTTAGAGATTAGATTTATTTCTTGCTTGGATGAAGAATGCAATTTTCTTTAGATATGATGCTCATCTCATAGCTTGTATTTGAGCCTCCGAAAATGCAAAAGTGACTGTGGAGAAGCCATTGTATCCGTGAAAAGTAACTGTCTGCTATGAATTTTGGTCTGAAGGTGTTATTACTCCGTATTTCTTTAAAAATGAATAAGAAAAGAGGGTTACCGTAAATTTTGATCCCTATTACCACATGATAACGAAGGTTTTTTGGAGTAAACTTATTTTTTTTTTAATTTCTTTTACCACGTGATAAGGGACTTTTTTTTGGAATAAACTTTTTTTTAAATAAATTTCAATATGGACTATATGTGGTTCTAGAAAGATGGCACCATAAGCCACACAACACGAAAAATGTTGAGCACTTTTGCAAGACAAATTACCACGACGCATAATTTCAAGACTTCGGGTCTCAAATCGTAGCATTTTAGATGCTAATTGACATCAGAAAATCTCGAACTTACGTGTCATTTTGTGGCCGGGTCTTCTTAATGACACATGTAGTCAAGATGGAAAATCTTTATGGAATCGTTGCTTATTCTGTCGCTCCATCGAAGAACATATCTATCTCATCTTTTGGGAACATAAATGGAGTTACTGTAGACTTTTTGGACAGAAAGGCCAAATATTTCTCGAACGATCCTCTTCGCGAAAGTGGACAAGAGTTCGGAATGGTCTTTTCTAAGTACTCCAGTTTTCAAAGAATTATTTGATTACATTCAAAAACGTAATTTGGTGGGACTAAAGAAATATCCTGTATTATGAGTTGCTGTCACAAAACCAAAACATTATTTGCACAAGTACTGGAAAATTTGAACGAAAAAATAGAGGCAAAGAGCACCGGGATTAGCCAACAGAAAAACTGTGATATGCCATACAAAAGATCTAAGCGATCAGCATAGAAAGGTGAAGACAAATTGGTCAGGATCAGCATAGAAAGGTGAAGACAAATTGAATTCATACAAGCACAAAATGTTTAAAAGATGGAATATTTTTCATAAAGATCCGCTGGTCGCTGATGATGTGCTTTTGAATCAGTTTCGATTAGAAAAAATCGACTAGAAAACTTTAAAGATTGATAATGATTCTTTCTTGAATGGTGATCAACCGTGAACATTTTTTATATACAAGAAATAATATCATCCATATGGCCACCACGGCTTAGTTTAAAGGTCTTAAATTGTTCTTAAATAATTGGCATACACTTTCTCTTTAAATAACTTCAAACAAAAA
The DNA here is from genome assembly GCA_958298945.1 of Atherix ibis. Lineage (NCBI taxonomy): Eukaryota > Metazoa > Arthropoda > Insecta > Diptera > Athericidae > Atherix > Atherix ibis. Next base: position 93,026,290 of record OY282606.1, on the reverse strand, counting down.
AGTTCCAGAGTGTCAAATTGCATGATCTTGGTGGCAAATACACATCACTGATGTTCTGACGTGTTGTATGGCTTGTAGCGGCGTTTTGTTTTAATTAAAATACAAAAATAAAATGTAATTTACTGAATTTTAATTCTCGAACTACAAGTTGTACGTGATTATATGGACGGATGGAGCATTTTAGTTAAACAAAACGCCGCTACAAGCCATACAACACGAAAAAAGTCTTTTCCAAATATGAAATTTCTAAGATTTTATATTGTAGTAAAATAACTGAAAAAAATGATTTTTATCAAATTTCCTAACCTCACACTTAATTTCTTGAATTTTATGAAGCTTTTTTTTTAAGAACTGCTGACCCATCAATTCGAAACTAATCGATTGGAATAAGTCAACATAGTTTATGGACAATCGATTCTAACTATTTTCAATGAAAATATTTTGTTATTTCAAATGGAAACAAACGAATTTTTTGACATTAAATACTCAAATTTTTCCATTTACCATTTCATTATTTACTTATAAATCTGATAAATGAGTGGGTGGGTGTGGCATTCCAATAAGAAAGAAATCACGTGGAAATTATAAAAGTTTTACAGAACACAATGGATTTAAATTGATCTGAATTTACATTGAATCCAAGAAGAGTTAAGTTGGACAAATAGAGCAGAACCGACTTAGTGACTTTATAAAATCCCTTTTAGCCTCACCATCTTGGGGGGAGCAGGCCATAGACCAATGATTCCAAAGAGAATGTGAACATTGAAATTCCGATGACTACATAAAGATTGAATCTATTTTTTTTTCTTCCTTTTCGTAGTTGAAATTTCGGTTTTGCGTCCTACTATTAAACGCTTAGTAGTTTATCGTCTTTTCAAAGATTTGTTTTCATTCTCCTTAAAAAGTTTGAAATTTGTTTTCTTTTGAAACTTGTTCTGAACCACCTGTTGTGCTCACAGCAATCACATTTTTGTAGTAGTAGGTTAAAGAGTAAAGTCAAACAAATATCAAAACGGTAGAGTAAAGGTAAAGGGGAATGCTCTGAAATACTTGGAAGGAATTCACTGAAGCGCCCAGGAATTTCTGATAAGAATTCTGGCGCATCCACCTTTCAAGTTTCATTCAGTAATGCTTGGTGGGCGGTCGGGTCGGTTTATCAATCAATCTTCAAAAATACTTTCATACTTTGACTTAACAACAGCGACTAATGTTCATTGTGTTCACTCAATTTATTTTGTAAATTGATGAGGATATTATTACCATAACGATAGGTCCTGGGATAGCAAAAGAAAAAAAACTTTTTTCATTTTCCATATTTGCACTAAATAATAATAATTTTTGTTTTGCTTTTTTTTTTCTACGTGAGGTCTAATAACTTACATAATTGAACGTTCCTTAATCTAAAAATTTATTTCATTATCTTGTACAAGAGATTTTTATTTTGTATTTTACTTAAAATTAGATAATTTATCAAGTTTTGCTTATAAAAAAATTAAAGCTCCTTTCAACAACCAACAAAAGTTAGTATGGAGAAAGGAGGTTGTTTTTTAGAGTATTTTCGGAATTAAAATTTAGCAATTCAAAAATATATCCTTACATATAAAAATATATTGTATATTTAAAAAATTTCATTGAATTTAGATGATATTTCTGAAAAAAAAAACTTTTTTTCATTTCTAGACTATGAAAATAACTAAAAATTCTTAATTTCGAATTCATATCGACTATTACAGTTAAGAGTACGTAAACTTAAATCTTTTAGCATACTTAAAAATTTATAGTATTTTTATTATTATAAAACCCTTTAAAGATAATTGAAAAAAAAATACATTTTTTTACTTACTATAAATTCTTAGTTGAATAATTTTAAGATGATAATAAATACAAACCTGAAAAAGAAAATGAAATTAATTAAATTCAGGTCTGAAATTTATTTTTAAAACATTTATTATATTATATGTTTGTCGAAATGAAAATTTCTATAACCTTTTTTTTATATATTTTCCATTATAGCAAAATAGATTATCCAATTTAAGGTTCGAAAAGTAAAGATATATAAAACACACTTAAAATTGTAGTTTCATTAAAATTTTATTTCATTATTTTGCTTGGACCTATATTTATTTAATATAATTAATAAAAAATTTTTAAAAGGCCCGCCAAGAGACTTATTGTAGGACTCAATTTTTTTAAGGAATCGTTGCTTATTCCGTCGCTCCACCAAAGAAATGTCCTATCTCGTCTTTTGGGAACATAAATGGACTTACTGTAGACTTTTTGGACAGGGAGTCCGAACATTTTTCGAACGATCCTCTTCTCGAACATGGACAAGAGATCGAAATTGTTTTTTCTGAGGATCCCAGTTTTCAAAGAATACATAGTACAGTAGTAACTTCAATGTCAAGATCGGAATTTTGTAATTTTACCCAAAAACGTAATTTGGTGGGACTAAAAAAATATCCTGTATTATGAGTTATAGCTTTTTCACAATCACTTGTGGGTTTTCAGAGCCCCATATATGAGAATGGTGATTTTTATCATAGCCACCAAAAGAAAAAAAAAAGCTTCATCGTCGAAGAAAATTTCGTGTGAAAAATCAGCATCCAAACCTTGTTGTTCCAATAACTAATCGACGTATCTTCCACACATTTTTTGGCTACTAACCGATTCATAAGAGAAAATTGCAAAAATTTGCATCTAACATAAACAAATGTTATATCTCTTAACGTATATGATTATTAGCTATCAAATGACTCGGCTATATTTTTTCACCGATTAAAAAATCCTATCAACTGAATAATAAATCAAAGTGCGAATATTATTAAATTATAATATTGTCTGAGGTCTATGAGATTATCTGTTAGGTCAGCGTTCTTAGTTTTTCGCTAGCCCAAGCGACTAATAATTTCATACGTTAAGCAAATAGAAAGAAACATTCTCGTAGGATAATTTTTTTATTTCATTAAATAAACATTTGTTGATCATTATTGAGAACTTAACCGATAATGTCAGTTGAGCTGATGACAAATAACAAGTAACATTAACTAACCGATGAGAAATATTGTCCGAATCGAACAGTTTGCGAAAAAGAAAAAATCGTTAAGGAATTCGCGCAATATTCGATTTCAATGCACTGGTTTTGGTTTCGAAAATAAACGATCGAAAGAACTGATCCAAGATTTTGGTTCTTGTTCCAAGAAGGAGAGAAGGGGCTTGAAATTCGAGGGCTCTGATTTTTTGCGTCGTGGTCACTGCCATACCATACATGATGCATCCATGGATGGTGGTGGTTGGTCTGTTCGGTCTGTTGATTTGTGGTGGCGATGTCACAAAGTCAAACTTGAATTGGAAGTCAAGAAGAAGCATATTAAATTGCCAAAGGGAGTTAGATGAAGTCATAATAAGAAGACGTCATTTTGGAGTGTCTGGTGTTGATAAAGTTGCAGCGAAAATAGCACGCAAAAAGAAAGTGTCGGATTAGTTTGAGTTTTCGACTTCCATCACCATCTTTTCCCTCTACTGATTTTACGAATGTCCCCTTTTTATTCTTCCTATTTTCGATTGATGGTCCGAAATGTTATTTCTGTTGTTTAATTTAGCTATAAAATTTCCATTGGAATTGGGGTCGCCAGCTGAATACAAATTGCGCAACATTCAATAACAAGTTGGCAGCATTAATAATGAATTTTGGCCATAAAAATTATGAATGCGCTTACAAGTGCAATGATAATAAGAGTGTGTAGAATAAGAGCATGAATCCAATTAATTATAAAAAATTGAGTCCGATGGAAAATAAATTTTAAAAAATTATGGAAAATCTTCAAATATTTTTAATGCAAAAAATAGTGACGCAAATCAATGACATTTTGAGATCATATTTTTTAGGATAAGAAAAAAAAAGTATTTTTATTTTAAAATATAAGATTTTATGCAGTCATCTTTAAAATGTTTAATTTTATATTTTCAGAACAGTCAGAATTTTGAAAATAATATTTTTATAATAATTTTCAGAAGTTTTTTTTTGCAAATTACGCAGATTTTTAATCGTAATTTTATGTATGCAAAAGGATTATCCATTTTAAAGTTCAGAGAAAACCGACTTTTTCCAATAGCAGATGTTGGCTAATTTTTTTTAAATTTAAGATAACATCTGTTTGATTAAAATTCCTTAGGCAAGAAAATACGCAAAATATACGTCAATTGCGTACTGGAACAAGAGGGTTTTCGAACCAAAATTTCTTCAGCGATGAGGTTCATTTCTCGTTTGCTAAATAATCAAAATTCCCTATATATGGGAATCTAAAAACCCACAAACGATTTTTAAGAAGTCATTATAAGACCGTAATAGTCAATTCTGAGCCCTATGATTATATAATAATGGACTGTTTTTGGCTTGAACATAAAGATTTTTATCTAGACCACATGCGACTTCAAGAAGACCATGACACGTCAGAACATCGGCGATATGAATTTGCCGCCAAGATCATGCGATTTGACACTGTGTTCGATGACGAGACTTTTTATTCGCTTGGTGGCTACAATAAAAATCAAAATTATCATATATGGGGCTCTTAAAAGCCACAAGTGATTATGGAAAAGCTATTGTAAAACCGTTACAGTCAATTCTGAGCCCTATCACCATATAATAATAGGCTGTTTTTGGCTTGAACAAAAATATTTTCATCTAGACCACAAGTGTCTTCAAAAAGACCATGGTACATAAAAGGACACGTCGGAATATCGGTGGTCCAAATTTGCCGCCAACATCATGCGATTTGACACTGTCGGATTTTTTTGTTTGAGGTTATTTTAAAGGGAAAGTGTATTTTGAAGAAGCCATTGTATCTGCGAAAAGTATCTGTTTGGTATGCATTTTGGTCTAAAGGTATTATGGGCTAGTATTGTTTCCGGTAACCGACTTTTTTTAATTGGATTTTCAAGATTTTAATGTAGAGTATAAACGGCACCACAAGCCATATAACACGACCAATTTTTGTCTTATTTTTGTTATGGAATTCATATTTGCGAAGATAATTGTCAAACTTTAGAGCATTTAAAAACCAACATCGGTCAAGTAATAGCCCAAAAACCTGCAAACAAGCTACCAAAAATAACCTATAAGGAATTCAGCCCTGCAACAAGGCAGTTTTTAAAATAATATTTTATTAGTAATGGCAAGATTAAATCTATATAATTAATTCCAAATTAGATAACTCTTCATTTATTCAATATTTTTTTTTATATTATAAGCATTAATCCAATTTTAAATTTACACAACTTCTCTTAAATTTATATTAATAAATTCATTTTTGCCTGTTAATTTGGATTAAATAGATTATTAAATTTTTTCAATATCTATTTACAATATTATGATATTATTCAAATAATTTATCTAAACTTTATTTGAATAACTATGTGCGTTTCATACCACATATACTTAATTAAAAATTATTCAAACAAAATATTTACTAATCCATTAAATTCCAACAAAATATTTTCCTATGAAAATTTTCTTTTTTCATTAAGAAATTCTGTTAAAAAGATTTTTTGTTTTCGTAAACAGAATTTTTTCCATTAAGGAATGCAAAATATTTATTATTATTATTATTATTATTAGTAATTTAGTAAAATTTATTCAAAAATTTACTAATAATTTCCCATATTTTAGTAAATATATTTAATCTGGCAATAATCATTTTATAATGAGTGGAAAAAAAAATTGTCCAATAAATTCTTCAAAAATTATAAAATTAGATAAGAAAGTATATCTTAAAATTAGATAAAAAAAATATGGAGGAAATTTTATTGGAATTTCTTTGGCAAATTAAAATATCAACAAATGTACAGTCTTGATAGATGAGTCTATTTTGGTAATTTATAAGAAAACGTAAAAGTATTAAAGAAAAAATTTAAAAAAAATAGTAAAATTATGTGTGTTTATCAAGTTTTGATTATGAAATTTACTCAAGTTGTTTGGATATGAACATTTTTGTGGAGAGAAACTGCTCGAATTGATAGAAAGGTGTGGGTAAGTGCGATTTGTTTATCTTTATGTACAGATAACTACTAAATATTTAACTATCGCTTATGACAAAATCCGAAATATTTTCGCACTTAGAAAAAAAGCTAAACTCCCACCCACTCCTAAATAATTTTTTTTTATTGTTTTTTTATAAAATTCCCCTCTTTTGCTATTTGTCTTATAAATTTAGTACAAATAACTTTTGTACATTAACCTTGAAGTTTCCAAAAAAATTCTCAGTTCAAGGATATTTCTGCGATTTTTGTATAATTTCACATTTTCCGGTTTTTGCAGAACTTATTTCCTTCTCAGTAATTATTAAGTAGGTAATAATACAAATAAGGAGTTATATTTGTATTTTTACCTATTTACTTAGTAGTTAGAAATATTGAATGAAGGTGAGCATTTTTTTTGCTCCTTACTCTTTGATAATGATAAAAACAAAAAAAATATTACTGTTTTGATGGGTTGCTTATCAGCGCGAAATGAGATCTAAATCAAACAGCTCCAGACGGCCAGGCTTTGCGCCACTGTCTTTACTCAGGATACTTCGAGCATTTTTTTGGAATCGTGGCTTTTTCTGTCGCTCCACCGAAGAAAGGACCTATCTCGTCTTTTGGGAACATAAATGGAGTTACTGTAGACTTTTTGGACAGGAAGGCGTGGACAATTGTTTGGAATTGTTTTTTCTGAGGACCTTTTGGACAGGAAGGCGTGGACAATTGTTTGGAATTGTTTTTTCTGAGGACCCTAGTTTTCAAAGAATATAAATATCTTCGATGTCAAGGTCAGAATTTTTTGATTGTACCCAAAAACGTAATTTGGTGGGACTGAAAGAATATCCTATATTATGAATTGTTGTCACAAAACCAAACAATTGTTTGCACAAGTACTAGAAAATTTGAATGAAAAAATCGCTGCAAAAAACGCTGGAATTAGCCAACAGGAGCAGTGTAACGTGGCATAAAAAAGTTTTAAGCGAATGTATTATAAAGTATACATTGTCAGGATCAGCATAGAAAGGTGTAGATAAATTGAATTCATACAAGCACAAAATGTTTAAAAGATGGAATATTTTTCATAAAGATCCGCTGAGTGCCGATGATGTGCTTTTAAATAAGTTTTCATTAGAAAAAATCGACTAGAAAACTCTAAAAATTGATTATCATTCTTCCTTGAATCGTGAGCAACTGTCAACATTTTCAATAAAAAATATTAGTTGAACCTATTACAAATTATATATAATAAATAATATCAACCATGAAGGTTTAGTTTGCAGGTCTGTATCCGAACGTTAAAATTTTCGATGATTTTTCCCATCAAAAGTTCTTGAATAATTGGCATACACTTTTCCTTTAAAATAGCCTCAAATAAAAAACTCCAACAGTGTCAAATCGCATGATCTTGGCGGTCAATTCAGATCACCGATGTTCTGACGTGTCCTTTTGTGTCATGGTCTTCTTGAAGACAACGTGGTCTAGATGAAAATCTTTATGTTCAAGCTAAAAACTGTCCATTATTATAAGGTCATAAGGCTCAGAATTGACTGTAACGGTCTTACAATAGCCTTTTCACAATCAATTGTGGGTTTTGAGAGCCCCATATATGATAATTTTTATTTTTATTATAGACACCAAGCGAACAAAGAGCCTCGTCGTCGAAGACAGTATTAAATCGTATGATCTTGGCGGCAAATTCACATTATCGATGTTCTGACGTGTTGTATGACTTGTAGCTGCGTTTTGTTGAAAGAAAAGAGGCTCATTCATATTGTTTCAATTTTAGCCACAAAAAGTTCATTACCATGTCAAGATATAGTTCAGAATTCACTGTAGTAGCCGCGTTGCGATTTTTTTCGAAGATGAAAGGCCTGATAATTCCTCCAAGCGCATAAACAGCACCAAACAGTGATATTTTTTTAGAACACATCGATATTTCGTAAGTCGCATGAGGGTATTCTGCGCCCTTAATTCGTCAATTTTGTATGGTAAAGTAGCCGACGATATGAAAATGTGCTTTGTCATCCAATTGGCGACTGTTCTACACTGCACATGGGTCCAATGGCTTCAATGACTTCATGATTAAAATTATACTACCTTACAAATGACATCTGTAAAAAAAATCATGGCCTGTGTGTTATGGCAGATATTTTGAAATAAAAATATCTGTCGCCGTTTTACAGGGTGGCTCATCAGTTGAAAATAAATAATTGACCACTACAAACCCTTGCACAACAATTTCCATACCACAAAATGATCTGTTGCCTTTTAGATTAAAATTATTAATGAGCAATCATTGGGGAAACAAATAATAAAAATGGAAATTATTAAATCCGGCGGATAAATATAAAATTTACGCGACTAATTGAATGAAATGTTCAAAGTCGAAGCCGCATTTTGTTCAATTTCAATTTAATTCCATTCAACATGATACGATGTGAATAAAAGTGACCGTATTGAATGGAAGTCGTTGCCATTTTATACCGTCTATAAAATGGCATTTTTTTAATTGAAAAAAAAAACAACAACAAAACCAAAAACACATGTACATGTGTGCAATAAATTATAATGAAAAGAATATGGTGAAAAAAATATTACAAAAGCTCATAAATGAAATGGAAAAAAAGTCACTTCAATAACTGGTATTAAGAAATACGAAAATCGAAAAAGTATCCAAGACTTTGTAATCAATACTAAACTATAAAAGTGCAACAGATCCAAAAGGTGATTAAAAAAAAAAATTCCAACGAAGAAAAATGAACAGAGCCGGCGAAGGTATGAATTGAATCCAAGCGAATTGATTGAATCGATCGGTCCCCACTATTAGTATTAGTCCATTGCTCACCTGACCATTTAGTATCTCCGGACATTCATACCAGTGTACATTTTTCGAGTATGTTTCTTAGATGTATGTGTACGTGCCTGTTTCCAGCCATTGTGGAGCTTTTTCTTAAAAGTATGCATTCATGATAGTCTGCATCATTTCTTTTTGCGTCCATCACATTCTCCAATGGAAATAAATTAAAATCCCTTATTTCCTTCCAGTCACCTCTCAGTCATTGTTGCACGTCTCATTTGACTCTGTCTTAGAGCCTTTCAATTCCGACCAGTTAAGAATAGTGGCAGTTTTTTCCACTGCAAAACCATTAACAAGTTAGCCTTGCAGGTATGCGAAACCACGCCTGCATTCTAGACACACTGTCTGTCTCGAACGGATATCGTTTATTTGCATATTCTTGGATCTCGGCATAAGTGGTGTCAGTTATTTTGATATATTTTTTCCATTAAACAATATTATTCACCAAACAATAAGTAATAATATAATTTCTTCGAAAAAAATAACATATTTTCTATCCACAGAACCTAAATAAAGAATGGCCTATCAAACTGAGGTGAAAATACCATCCATTCACAAAAAAGCACTTATCAATTATCAGAACTACCAACATAATCAGAATTAATAAGAAAAATAATATTTTTTAAGTACATCCGTTTTTATTTTTTAGCGACCCATACATATTAACTGGAAGATAAATAAAACTTCATGTCAGGGATTTTCTAGGTGACATCCAGGATCGGATAATCTGTTCGGTGGTCTACTTAGCAAAGAAGCTCCTCTCATCTTAAATGCTTGTGATAAAATTTTAGTGTCTGTTTAACGCATAGGAATTTTCTGTTCCTATAAGAAAATCCAACTGACTGAAAATAATAGAGCGGAAATTGTCAAACTGCCAATAATACTCTTTTTATCTTATGTTTAATGATGTCGTGGTAAAAGTGACCGATATGACTTGAGTAGACGCTTATATACGAGATTATCCATATTTTTTGGAAGCTCAGAAGGTATTTTTAAATTTTTGAGATTCACAAGACAAGTTATGATTAGTTGCCATGTTGAAATCTGTTGGAATTTTTTTATAGATACTTAGTTTTTTTTTCTCCTAAATTTATGAAAAGTTTTTTTTTTAACTTAAATTTTAGATTATAATTAGGACCATAGGTGATTTTAACAGAACAAGTCACAAAAGATGACAGTTTTTGTCTTTATTGCACGAAAATTTCTTAGGACTCGTAATTTTAAGTTTAGGCGACGTCAATTAGCCTCCAAGATTAAGCGCTTTGACGCTGTTGAACCTTTGCTTGTAAAACTGCACAAAAAATCTTATTCGCATATATTCTTTTCAATTTTAATACTATTTAAAAACTAACATCCATCAAGTAATGGCCAAATTACAGCCAGAAATGTGCGAAAAAGTTGCAAAAAATTAACTCAAAAGATTCCGAGTCCTATAAGAAGTTTCGTTATGCAACCTTTTAAATAATACAATATTTTACATATAATAACAATGTATTAGTGATATAAGAATTAAAATAAAAATGTAATTTTTTTCATTAAAAAATTCACATTTTTCCAAAAAGTAGTTCATATTTTCCTAAAGAGAGAGTTTTTTCGTAAATTCACATTTTTCTAAAGATAATTTTTACCGAAAATTCACATTTATCACAAAAAAAATTCTTATTTGTCCAAAACAAATTTTCACCAAAAATTCATCATTTTCCAAAGTAAATTTCCACTAAAAAAGTAACATTTTTCCAAAAAAAATTTACCAAAAAATTCATATTTTTCGAAACAGAAATTTTTCTAAAAAATCCATGTTGTTCAAGAATAAAATTTCACATTTTGTCAAAGAAAACTTTCAGTCACAAAAAATTCACTTGTCTCCAAATGCACATTTTTCCAAAAAAAAAATTCAGAACAAATTCACTTTTCTCAAAAGAAAATTTTCATCATAAAATTCACATTTTTCCAAAAAGAATTTTTATTGAAAATTCACATGTTTTTCTAAAAAGAAATTTACATTTTCCCAAACAAAACTTTTTCCAAATAAATTCAAATTTTTCCAAAGTAAATTTTCACTAAAAAATGCAAAATTTTTCCAACGAGAAATTTCACAAAAAATACAATTACTCAAAATTAATTTTTAGCTAAAATTGACATTGGTAAAATATGTTTTATTTTCGTTTTTTTCGCCATGATGCAGCGCCACTAACATGAGACCATAGGTTGTTGGTTACTTGGATGGACCAGTTAGAGGTGATTACATTTTATAGTTTTAGGAAATTAAAAAAAGAAATTTGAAAAGGTGCATAATAGAGGGTATCTTATTAAAAAAGAAATATTAGATAAGGTGACAGGAAGGGCGGATGCGAAGAGGTTAGTTTCCGAAAAGGAAATTGTAGTGTGAGAGCAAAAGGTTCTTTTTGTATTCTTAGCTGTTTGTGTGCCCAAAATTTTGGTAAGGTTGTAGAGTGGAGTAGTTGAGTGATGGTTGGAAAATCTTTAACAAATAAGCTTCTGCTAATTATCCTGTCCCTTTGTTAACGAATGCTTAAAGGTGTAATTTGCCATTTAGGTAGTAGGTATGACAAGTAAGGAGCCTCTGTCAGCGCTGGGCCTCCTTATTCCCCAAAATTTTGATATGCCCTGGAACTCAACGCAATTCAATATTTCTGTTGTTAAGCAGGTTTTGCCGACTGTTGTTAATTTATATGATTGGGAGTGAAATCTGCAGTCTTTACCGCCATTATGATTGCCCACAACACAAGATTCCAGAATCAATTTCACGTGGGATCCATCTAACGAAATGACTGCATAAGACAAGGGGATTTTATTGCCGACAACTCCATCTGTGAAAACTAGCAAGTAACATAATCATTGAGTCTGCTCAGCTGCTCTAAAAACGGTTTCTTGCATAAGGACAAATCAGTATTTATCGTTTAGCACCTAGCCAGGAATGTATAAAAATTAATTTCTTTTTTACGATGGGCTGTATATTCTTTTAAGACGATATTTAGAGGATAGTCGGAGTAACAAAGGTTTTTATTAGGGATTTTTTAAGGAAATTACCTGAGGTTTAGCACAGTAGTACCTGGGATTTTTCTATTTTTATTCGAACAACTATTTTTTTCTTTTTTTTTTTATTTGACAGGTTTTCATTTCTATGCTACACATAGACATGAGAACACAGTCGCTCCTATGGAGCATATAGCGGCACTAGAGACTCTGTGAATTCTCTCCATCTGCTTCTGTCTTGAGCTAGCCTTTTTATTTCCGACCATGATTTGCCAGTTTGTTGGTGTTCGCGCTCGACTGATCTTCTCCAAGTGGTCTTTGGACGTCCTCTGCTGCGATTGCCCTGTGGGTTCCAATCTAGTGCCATCCTTGCTATGTCCGTAGGTGGTTTTCGCAAGGTGTGGCCAATCCAACTCCATTTCCTGCGTTTGATGTTATCTAGCAGGGGTTTTTGCTTCGTGAGAAGATGCAGCTCATCGTTCGTTATCCAGTTCGGGCAGAAGATCTTGCTTATACGCCTCAAGCATCTGTTCACAAATGTTTGAGGCTTACGAGTCGTGCTGTCTGTTACTTTCCATGTTTTGCAGCCGTACAGCAGGACTGGCTTGACGTTTGAGTTGAATATTCGAAGTTTGAGTGCTATGGAGAGGTGATTGGAACGCCACACGTTCCCAAGTGAGGTGTACGCTTGTCGCGCCTTGTTGATGCGTGTTTGGATGTCTATTTCAGTTCCACCATCCTTGCTGAGCATGCTGCCAAGGTAACAGAACTTTTCGACATCTTCAACTTGGGTACCGTGTAGCATCAAGGGTCTCTCGCAGGTGGCGCCGATACGCATCAATTTGGTCTTCTTGATGTTGATTCCCATCCCAACTTCTTCAGCGTTGGAGGCCAGAGCATTCAGTTTCTCCTGAATGCCGTTGAAGGTGTGGGACATGAGGCATATGTCGTCGGCGTAGTCCAGGTCGTGGAGCTTCTCACGCAGTATCCACTGGATACCGTTGCTGGCTGTGTTGTTAGTGCATTAAAGGACTACGTCTATGGCGATTATGAAGAGGATAGGCGAGATTACGCAACCCTGCCTGAGTCCTCTCGAGATGTTGAATGTATCGCTGTTTCGTCCTTTGAAACGCACTCTACATGGGGCCTCGCGGTATAGTTCTCAGATGAGATCGATGATGGCCTGCGGGATGCCTAGTTCAGCCAGAGCACTCCAGATGGTGTCGGGAGAAATCATGTCGAAGGCTCTTTCGAAGTCAACAAAGAGAAGAAAGAGCGGGCTGTGCCATTCGTTCGACTGTTCAATGATCATTCTTAGGCTGTTGATGTGATCAATACAGGAGCGGTTCGGTCTAAAGCCAGACTGCTCGTTGCGGAGGGCACTTTCCACTGTTGGAGTGATGCGAGTCAGGATGATTGATGCGATTAGTTTCTGGATGGTGTTCAGCAGAGTGATTCCCCTCCAGTTTTTGCAATCGTCAAGGTCACCTTTCTTCGGGATGGAACAACTATTTACCGGGTTTTTTTTTCATATTTATTTGAACAACTGATAATGTCAAAATTGTCGAAATCTTCAAAATTCTATGGTACCCAGAAGTAGGAACAGCAACTAAAAAGTATCACTTTTAACTCGCTAATTTAAATCCAATCTCTTATTTTTCATCCTGTGCGTAGTACTGCCACCATATGCACATATTTTTAAAATATCGTGTTTTATGGCAACATTATTGAAATTTAAATCAAACGCAATGTTAACGCATTTCTGTCAGCATATTTAATATATAGAAAACTTAAAAACTGAATTTTCTTCCCGACATAATTTTACATAATTTATGAAATCGACGAAATTTTTTGAACGCGTTCAGTTGAAGTTACTGTTCACAAGTCGCAATTTTATTTGGGCTGCTTAGCTATCTTTTTGAGAGTTTTTTTTCTTCATAAAAGTGGAAAATAGGCATTTAAATTTTGATATAAAATACTGATGACAAACCATTGATCGATAATCGATTTAGCATAAATTTGAGGGAAAACTCCTCTGGCTATAGAGGAAATCTCATGGAATCAAATCAATATTTAGCTTTTCTATACCGCAAGTGCAGAATAAATTTTTCGATTGATGTGAAAAATTTGAAAAAAATGCAAATAACAAACACATGTACTCATAGTTTCGTTGAAACGTGTTGTTTGATATATTTTGATTTTCCAATAAGATCCTTTCAAAAGGATGGCACATCAATTTTTTATCACTTGCTCCTTCTTGACTTTAGATACAAATTATACCAAATAGGCCAACAACAAAAAATAAATTATTATGATTTTCTTATAAAATTGTTGATATTCTCGCAAAGAAAAAAAAAAGTTTCTTTAAAAAGCACTTTCAGAAAATACTCTTATCAATAAATTGCATATTTTTATAGTCTACAAATTAATTTGAAAAAAAGCCACATTTTTACTAGGAAAATTGGGCGAGTTCTTAAAATAAAATAAAAATTCGTCTTCAATTATTATTGATTGTCGAGATATTACGAGGAAAAAAACTGCATTAAAAAAATACCTAATATTCTTCTGCGGCGCAGAAGAAAAAATTTAAAATAGATTAAAAAAATACATGGTAGATAAATTTGTGATATATTAAAAAAATTAAAATAGATAAAAAATCAAATCTTAAGATACTTCCTTAAAAGTTGTGGATTTTACTTTACATGAAACTCTAAGCAATCAAAAGTGCATATCGCGAGATGCAAAGATTTTTGTTAACGCTTCAAGAACTTATAGTGCTGATTTGAGAAAAAAAAGAGGACTTTTTGGCTAAATACGTTTTTTTGTTGAAAGAATTTAAAATATATTCTACTTTATAAATATCGGAAAGTAATTTCATTTCCTGATAAAGACACAATAAAGGTATTAATTGATGCAAACCGATGGTAAGATCGCGGAGAGATTAAAGTTATCAAATTCGACCGTTCATGATCATTTAAAACGGCTAGGTTTAATCTCAAAGCTCGACATATGGATTCCTCATCTTCTTACGGAAAATAATTGTGCCGTCACATTGACGTTTGTGATTTACTTCTCAAAATCCAAGAAAATGATCTCAAACGCCAAGAAAATACCAAGAAAATGAAAACGCCTAGAAAAGTTCCTTTCTTTATTCATTTTTGAAGCGTATCATTACTGGGGACGAGAAACGGGTTGTCTACAATAATATTAAGCGCAAAAGATCCGGGAGTAGAAAAGATGAACCGGCTCAAAGCACTTCGAAAGCCAATATTCGTCAAAAAAAAGGTTATGCTATCTGTTTGGTGAGATTTCAAAGGTTAAGCTTTCTGTTGAGCTTCTACCCAGTAATACAACGATCAATTCTGAAGTGAACTGTCATCAGTTGGACAAATTGAATGATTCACTTAAAAAAAAAAAGTCCAGAATTGGTCAATAGGAAAGTTATAGTGTTCCAACAGGATAATGCGAAATCCCGTACAAGTATGACCACTCGGCAAAAGATTTAAGAGCTTGGATGGGATATACTGCACATCCACCATACTCTTCTGTTTATCATTTGTTCCGGTCTGTACAAAATTGTTTAGACGGTAAAACGTTTATTTCAAAAATGAGGAGGTCAAAAATCACTTGTATCAGTTTTTGCCAGCAAAGAACAAACATTTTATCAGCGTGGAACCATGTTACTGCCAGAAAGATAATAAAGGGTATTTGATCAGACTGGATAATATTTAATTATAATAAATAATTAATTCACTATAAGAAAATCGTCTTACATTTTTATTTTTTTTAAAACGAAATTACTCAATCTTATAGCAAAAATATTTTTTCTATGAGAAAAATCAACAAAAAAAAAATATTCAAATTGCAAAAAAACTTACTATTTTTATGTATAAATACTTGTTCGTACCTTGACCCACTTGCATTTGAAAAAGTTCACTTGTAAGTCCTTGCAATTAATCAACTGGAAGAGAGTCCTCGGAATGAGAAAGACTCATATGGAAAAATGTTAATAATCTGAATAGTTGGCATCGAGGTGGAAAACTCCTTCGTTCTGCCTATTTTGTATTGAGTTCAGTTGTAAGTGTTTTTTTGTAAGAAAGTATTTATTCAGGACAGAGAAGACATTTTCATAAACAAGTGCATTTTTTTGTTTCTGCTAGAATTATGCATTTTTTCCACATTTTCATAGAACATCGTGAATGGAGTTTGCTTTCTACTTACTCCATCCTCTAGATCCTCCCAGGCTTTTTGCACAATGCTGAGGCAATGGCATGTTTGGTTCAGTTGTGCAATACTGTGCAAAAAAAATAAAAAACATTAAAAATTGCAGCCAGGATGGCTACTGCAAATAGTTGAATAGTCGTCAGAATGTCTGGATTTGTGCGCTATTCCGATGAGAATTCTGATTGTTTCTGGTGCAATTGATGCGCGACAAAACGTCTCCGGTTTCCCCCCCACCCTGAACTCTTACTGGCCAACGTCATCTCCTTATCCATTCTAGGAGTTAGCTATACCCCCAATAACGAGTTGAGTTTGTTCGTTATATCAGATGATGGGTTTCTATCTATGGCAATTTCGGAGCCAACTTAAATGTTGCATTATTATCCAATACGTCCGGGGGAGGTGCAGAGATTTTCCATCAATATTACCGCAACACAGATCTTCAAGTAAGTTGGTAAACTAGTTTTTTTTTTTATAATCTAACTAGTCGACAAGGCTGAATGGTATAATATTATTGGCATAGAAAGCTAGTAGACCTGCAGATACCATACATAATCACAGATATTTTTTGTCCCAACAAAATATGTACTTTTATTTTCAATCTGAGAATTTAATTTACTGTGTTAAAAGATTTTCAATCTTTTTATGAAAAATGAAATTTTCTGGACGAAGAAGAGGATCGGACAATAAGTGTTGTAGAATTGCCAGAGTAAAGATGGCTTCTGTTTGAGTGAAGATGGACGATACATTTGCAATTTCGATAATAATCGAAAGGAAAATCGAAATCAAAAATAGACAACTTCATACTCTATCTTACTCATATATGTGATGCGATTGTAACCGATTACACGACATAACTTGGCGAGGCAAAAAGTGCATTGATAAATTGTGCAATTGCACTTCGGTGATTTTTGTTTTTTGTTTAATACCAACCCGAGCACTGTTAATTTTTTATAGTGTATCGATCACGTTTTGATGACAGAAATGGAAACGTGATTTCAATTCATAATTCAACAATAATACTTGCCTCGAAGGTAAAATTTTTTTTCTATGTAATTTCTTTCTTTAAAATCGCCTTTTAACATTTTCATATAAAAACTTCTCACCATTTGCCTAGCATCTTTAAGTTAACACATTCGTGTTAACTCCTTTTCTTTTTCACGATTATCATATCAATTTTCATTTCATCAAACATACGTAATAATACTGTATGTTGTCTAAGAGAAGTGGAAGAGTAATGGAATATTTTCGATGGAGTACGTGTAATAATGCTGAATAGAATGTGAACATACCGTTTGGAAATAGGACAACTTTTAAGACGTTGGAGGTTTTTCTTCAGGCTTAACTTTACATTAACATATTTTATAGGTCGCACAGGAGAGAAAATTGATTTGTGCCCATTTCGGGAGCTATAATCATCAGGGTTCCATTTGCGTAACTCAGAATTACTGGAAAATCATTGACTGCTTGTTTGCCATCCGGAAATACTTCTCTCTATTCAAGATTTATCTCGATTGTAAAAATTCCAACTTATCTGATTTATTTCCATAAATATGTAATCGCATTTTGTATGCAGAATAAATATGTTTTTGTATATGGAAATTATTCAATAAAGCAAAATCTATGGAAAGTAGATAAGCTAAAATCACCATTATCCTTATTCATCTAAAAGTACTGGCTTTTATTGAATTATGGCAAAACTTAAAAGATCTGACAAGCCCTAAAAGGATCATTTTTCATAGTGAAAATATTTGATTTCGTTGAGTGCAGACAAAAAGGATATCATTGGAGCATTTCGAAGAAATCCTATTAACTCATTTGGGTGTACTAACTAATTTTGAACACGACGTAAATTTTTCGTCCTTAGAGAGAAATTCGCTAATTTGCTTTAAAAAATAGAAAATTCAAAATTTATTACGATTACAGAAGTTTTTTTTTTATTTTCTTATTTATTGTTTAAATCTAAATATTATAGAACAGTTACCACATGACTAATTGCAGGACTCGATCCTTTTGGGGTAATTTTCGATGATTTTTTTCACATATTTTAAGCTGTAATTCGGTAATTTTTTTTCATATTTTTCATGTTAGTTCTTAAATGTTTCAAAGTATAAGGAGAATATCCTTCCGTATCCTTACAAGAAAAAATACAACGAAGTCAAATCTCATGAGGATAATTGACATCAGAGAATCTCGAAATTTTGTGTTGTGGTAATTTTTCGTGCAGTAAAGCTTAAATTTATCGTATTGTGTGGCTTGTGGCATCGTTTTATTGAAACCACATATTATTAAAATTGAAACGTTCAAGTTTAGACCAAAAAAAAAATATTATCAGAATAGATGGTAACTGTTTTACCTTCTTCTTTTAAAAAAAAAATAAGGGACGATAATATCTTTAGACCAAAAAATGCAAATGTTCAAAATACAATGGCTTCTCTACAGTTATTTGTGGGTGGATGTTAAGACATTTTCTATTAACGTATTTACCGAGTGGGAAAGTCAGCATCCAATGCCTGCTGTTCCAGCAGCACACAATCGATGTATCTTTTCCGCAATTTCAACGTATTAGTCAGTCATTAATGAATTTAAAAATGTTGACATATTTTAGCATAAACCAATTTTATCTTAAATGATATACGAGGTATGTTCAAAAAGTATCGCGAATTTTGAATTTCCGCGGGTTACGTATATTCGATTTTCGATTTTTTGTGGCGTTATGTTGGTACTCGCGTCTCTCATTTATGCCAACAAGTTCGACCATTTTGAATGTTTACTTAATTTTTGACAGCTGCTTTGCTTGCACGTGTTTTGGCTCGTGTTCGATTTTTGCCCATTCCAAAAAATGTATCAAAGAATCTGTTTCGGGAACAAGAAAAAGTCACAGGGGGCCAGATCTGAGGAATACGGTGGCTGCGTCATTATTAGTGTGTTGTTTTTGGCCAAAAATACGCGCACAAGCAACGATGCGTGAGCAGGGGCGTTATCATGGTGCAAAAGCCAATTTTTGTTCTTCCACAAATCCAGGCGTTTCTGGCGGATTACTTCGCGCAACTTGCGGATAACTTGCAGGTAATATTCCTTATTGACCGTTCTATCCTGAGGAAAGAACTCATGATACACTACGCCCCCGCAATTGACGAAAACTGTAAGCAAAACCTTTACATTCGACCGAACTTGGCGAGCTTTTTTTCGGTCTTGGCTCGTGCGGCAGCGTCTATTGGAATGATTGAGCTTTGGTTTCCACGTCATAACCATAAACACATGATTCGTCACTAGTTATGACCCTCTGGAACAAATTTAAGTCGTCGCGGACAGAGTCCAACAGCTCCTTAGAAATTTTAATGCGATGCTATTTTTGGTCGAAATTTAGCAAAAATCGAAGACGAACCAAAACACGTGCAAGCCAAGCAGCTGCCAAAAGTTAACTGAACATTCACAATGGCCAAACTTGTCGGCATAAGTGAGAGACATAAGTACCAACGTAACGCCACAAAAAATCGAAAATCGAATATGCGTAACCTGCGTAAATTCAAAATTCGCGATACTTTTTAAACAGACCTCGTATTTTGTTTGACATCTGTCAAATGACACGAGTATACTTCCAAAACTGCAAAATGAATAAAAGATTTTTCTTATTCTTATTAATCGAGATATAATTTTGCAATTGATGTACACATATTTAAGAAGAAAAAGAATGAATTTTCCTAGTTACACTGATTTATCTTAAAATAAGCTGACTTATTTATTTCAAATAAAATATTGATTTCCATGGGAAGATACAAAAAAATAAAAAATTAATGGAAATGGCTGCCTGCTTATTATTTTCAAAGTTAATAAAAAATATGTGACAATAACTGACAGTTAAATTATTACAATTAAAAAAAAATATTTAATCGAAATACTTAGTCTGAAAAATTTGTAACTCTTTCGGTTCATCGTCTGGGGATGATGTTTTTTTTGTTTTTTAATTAAAACTACCATCTGCCATACTCCTTAAGGTGATTGCACCAGAAGTAGGTAAGATATTTTATTCAAAACAAGCAGTTTAGATAAATTTTTTCTATTATGTAAATCGAATGCACGTGGTGGACTGAATTCTATAATTCTTCTGAACATAAAAAGTGAAGAATTCGATGTGAAAGGATGGGAGTTCACTGTCTACTCTTCAACCTAGAATTTTGATACGTTACTGTCCCGTTATGATTAGTGGAGACTTTTTAGCTATTCCCAATCATTAGATCAGCAAAATACATGAAACGCACTTTTTTTCTATAAAATTTCAACTGAGCACAAAAATATTTCAACATTTATGCTTTCGAACAGAAAACAGTCGCATAGTGTATAAGGGCAGACAATTTGGAATCTTGGCCATGCTTATCGCACGCATCGAAATCTTGAAATTCCTTGCATCGAAGCTGCATTGTGGACCAAGGCGATAAAAGAACGAGAAAAGATCAATGACTCCGCCGGCAATCCTAAGTGGACGAAGTTGCCAAAGTATTCTGACGTATTCCCACTTTGTTCTGCCTTGCTCGGGGATTGTGTAACTACAAAAATACTGCCATAAAGGGTGAAATCATACTACAATACTTAGGAGACTCCCCACATGCTCCACTTTTCAGTTAGATTTTGCATTATCTCCCTTCGTATGGTCGTGGTGAATCTTTTCCATCTCGGATGCAGCCATTCTTTTCTCGATGGTACACAAATCAAACTCCAGTCAACAAACTAAGTAAGATCCATCCAAGCAGCATCTCCACCTTGTCGGAGGATTCTTTTCGCTTATTTTTAACATATTTCATGTTGTCTCTCTGTCCAACCAGTCTTGGAGATTTTCATCCAGCATATCGAGCAGGGCAGAAATGTGTGCAACGTTGGCACAGATGATGTCTTTCCCATCGTCCCTGAATTCGCTTTTTATAAATTCCCATCATCACTTGCCCGTTGCTTTTGTAACAGCTCCAATTCTAGATTGTCAATAGTCCTAAAGTTAGAACGAATGCGGACTATTGACAATCTAGATGTATATTTTTAAAGTTAGAACGAATGCGGACTATTGACAACCTCCCGCCTCCCAAATGTATAATTTTCGATTTCAACATTAGTCTTGCCATTTTTCTTTCGCTCCTTTTTTTTTTATTTCCTTTTTTTTTTTTGAATAGTCCTCTTTCTGCATTTTTTTTTCCTTGATACTTTAAATATTCCCCCCTTTTTCGCAAAAAAACACTACCATTTTCATCTTGAAATAAAAAATTGTTGCGTATTTATTTTTCAACATTCATCCAATCGTGGAGTGACTATTCCAGGCTGAATGTCATTTGGAAGGCGGCTTTCCTGTAAAGGGTATTGGGTAGGCAGCCGCCATCTGCACAAGGCAGGGTTTTTGATAAATTCCACATTGGATTGCTCGATGCTTCTCAGCAAATCTGACAACCCTCAGTCGGTGAATTGGATTCTGCCAACCTGATAACGATTGTAATGAAGATTCTGTTAGTGATGGCGCGACAGCGATTCTTTCTGTTGATGGATTTTTGCTCGCCGTTTTGGACACAATTTCCGTACAGTTTTATTGTCGTTTTTGAATTTTTAGGTGGCCGCATTCTTAGCTCCATCATTCCGATTTACGAGTATCCAAATGTTAAATGTTTGGTCTTTTCCGTTTTGCTAGTATGTATTTAGGTCTTTAATTTTTTCAATTTTGTTATTCGTATTTTTCATGTCCGACATTCATTCTTCAACGATAATCTGGCACATCCTAAATAATAATTAATCAAAGAATAATAATCTGGCAATCTTTTTTTTACCGATTAAAGCGCATTAACTTTAAGTGTACTATTATTGTTGGATTATGATATTATCGGGAAAAAACTTGCCAGATCTAAGAAATTTTCGCACTTTTTCCAATTACAACTAAAAGTAAATATTGACTTTAATTCTTGTCGTCCATAAGCAGTTCTATTTGTGCTTGGTTAATTTATTTTTTTGCTCAACTAAAATATCGAATTAAAAAAAAATATTTTCGCAAACATATCAATTTTATCATTAATTATGATAAGATAAGATTCAAGGCACTAGACTAAGTACTTACTTTAATAACTTTTGCAAAATTTACACAATTTTCTATTAGATTAACAAGAAATGTTATCAGAAATTCTTGGTTTCTTTTTTTCTGTACTTTTCTGCTGATATTGTAAGTAAGTCGAATGCTTGATGGTATTTAGAAATAAATTATAATATTTAGTTAATGGTTTCCTTTGAAAAAAACTGATATTGTGAATGTTTTTACGATATTGTTCAAAAGAATAAATTCAATGGGAAAAGTTATTTGGAAACTCACTTTTGAGACACTCCATGGAATACGTTTCTTTGTGGTTATTTATAAGAACACTAAGGACCTCTCCTTCACCATAAATAGAACATTAGCCCCTTTGGAGATGTGCAGTATAAGTTTCAATCTTGTCCGGTGCCACCAAATTTTTTTGCGTTAACCTTCGTGACAACATTTTTCTTTAGAAGCGCAATCTAATCGATGAGAAAAAGTATTTTGGAGGGCCTTGAATTTTGGAGGGCCCACAAGAAGGCATTCACTAATTTAAAACTGATAAAAATGTAGAACCGTTTTACCCTTCATTGGATTTTGACTCAAGATTTGGGCATAATAAGGTGTCTGCCAAGATCGTAAGCTTCACGATTGAACAAAATGAAGATCATAAGCTTCACGATAGAAATACAATTTTTATTTGTTTCACAGTAAAAGTACGTCTAAAAAAATTTATCTCTCTCGGATTAAATGTAAAACACGTGTTTTTATTAATAATTCCTTGAAAGGCTTTCAGAAAAAGGGTTCTTTGCATCAGATCGGACGGTGAAGACAGTTGTCTCTATTAGGAAGTATTTTTCCTTAGTTAGAAAGAAAAAGAAATTTCTTTAGGTACCCTGGACCCTTATTAACTTGATCAGTCATTCTAATTTTTATTTGATTGCCAAGATCCCTAATATTTAAAAGATCATCATTTTGGTACTGTCAATAATAACCAGAGAACTATACTAATCATACTGTTCAGATGGATTTCCATTACATGACAATCAGAATAAATTGTTGTTTAACCCCCTTTCCTCAACTACCCCAGAGTTATGATGAAAATTTATTTTCTCAAATGGAAATTGTAAGAAAGTTAACTATTTTTCTTGTCAATTTAGAAAATAAAAATTTAAAAGAAATAATTCCGAAAGTTGTTGTAATTTTATTGGAATGAAATTTTTTTACTTCTTCCTTAAAATGACAATTTCCCTCTTAAAATACAATTTTTTTTTCTTACTATTAAATATTATTAAAAAAAAAAAAATTCATATTATGATAAAAATTTCAGCTGATAAAGGCGAAAGTTTCAATTATCAGACAATTTTTCCTAAGATACCTTTTAGATATTTTTTGAGTCCATAGTAAAATTTTCCATCTTGATTTGATGATATATTTTTATAAAACTTTTGATTGACCTTAAAATACTCCACCGAATGTCTTAAATCTTATAGAAATATAAGATGTTCTGAAGGTAAGTTTACAGTTTCAATGTGATTTAAATAGTTCCAGTTAAAGCCTTCCAGCACTACTACGAAGAGTGTAGCTGCCCAAAAATACCACTTTAAAGAGTTTCTAGCTTTTATAGAGAGTAATTTTTTTTTATGTAAATCTCTTAAAATCAATTTTCAATCAATTTTGGGGAAGCACTGATCTTTTCTGGGAAAGTTACCGGTAACCATATAGTTGCCGTGACCATTCCTAGGTGTAGTCGGAAGCATATTCATTCGGCATGCAAAAGAATATAAATAAGTATTTTGGATGAGAGAAAAGCAGAAGAGAATAAAAAAAAAAAACAATCAAATAACTTACCATGATTGAAATGTTATTCCAAATTATCAAAAGAAACAATCGAACAGTCTTTAATATGTACAAACGTATTAGAAGAGCCGTCACTGCACAATGATTAAGCAGTTAGCCCCCCTTTGGCCCCTTACGACTTGAAGACGAAATATATTTTTATATGTTAACCTATCAGAATGGAATTTCGAAAACATTTTCAACAACACATCAAATAATTTTGTAATCGATCAACGCATCGGAATAGTGTCGGCAGCTATTTGAAAAATTCTGTATTTTAAAAGATCATTAACCCCATCATCTTCATCATCATCATCAATTGGTAAAATCGTTTTATAAGAAAAGAAAAATCTTCTCAACGGAAAATTCCCCATTTTAGGGGGTGAATTATTCAAAAAATTTCCCAATAAAAACAAATTTCGAATTTTTGGATTATATTTATTTCAAGAACCCCCCATATAAGCCAGGATTCAGCGAAATCAATATTTTGGAAGTGCGTTTTTGCAAATAATAATTTTTGCTTTTGGTGAGAGGGGAGAGGGGTTATTTTTGGCTTTAATGATTATTCGAAAATACAATCAACTGAGGACGCTTGGCGATTTTCAAACTTTGGAAAAAGTGGCCGGCTCCGCCATCTGGAATATGATGATGAACGGTCTCTTGTTGCAGTTGGGGGAGACTGGTTGCAGTGTGATCGGATATGCGGATGATCTTCTGCTTATGATTGAGGGGAGAGTAGGTATGTGTATGCGGTAGAGATAGCGGGAAGGTGCTATATGGAAATGGTGTCTGAATGGGGTAATAGAATGGGAGTGAATGCCTCAGAAAGGAAGACTGTGTGTATGTTGTTGAGGGTTTTTTTTGGCCCCCAATAGGCCGCCCAATATTCGATTAGAGGCTGTCGGGGTCTTAAATGCGCGGGAAGTACGTTACCTTAGAGTAGAGGTTGGAGAGAGGCTGAACTTTCGGCCTCACTTGCAACATCTAAGAGGGAGCGTGGCCGGTTTGGTTGGCATGCGCTACCAGTATGAAAGGGTAGGCATAAATTCTGTTCAGCGTCTGGCTTTGTATGCATGTTTGAATGTATGTAGAACCGTATCAACTGATGCCCGTTCTCATAGGAGAAATTCCATGGGACCTGGAGATGCTGCGTGGAAGCATTCACTACCGTATACAGCGGGGAATCCCGCTTGCTGATTGTACGGTTATGACTGAAGAGGTTCGGGATCTTAATCTGGTCCTGAAAAGAATATATGAAATTTGGCAACGTCGATGGGATGAGAGTGCGAATGTCAGATGGACGCACATGTTCGTTTCGGCTGTGTGCTTTGTGTCTGCGTTTGGATTTGAATTTGGTCTGTTCCTTGTGTATTTACTCGCGGGACATGGCAGTATGAATGGGTCCCTGTACGAGGGTGGATTGGCTGGGGAGGCTAGATGCCATTGTGGATCGACGAAGGATAGTGCCAAACATGTTCTCATCGAGTGTGGCCTGTATGGGGATTTGCGTGACCTAGGTGCATGTGGAATTGGGACGAGAGCGAGAATGATACGTGAATGAGTGTGTAAATTGCACGCCAGGTGGCTACAACCGAGTGAAAGATCAAGGTCGATTCCGGTTATACTTTCGGGTCTTAGCAAACCAACTTTCGCTGTGTTTTTTAACGGGAACCGGGGTGCCCAATGATGTTAAAACACACTGCCCGACAATGGTGAGGCGCCTTAGGCAGCAATGTGGTGGCTGTGGTTAATATCCATATCACGGGTACGGTCTCCGGATAGCTGATGGGAGATACTGGTAATTATCTCGGGCCCTGTAACTGCTTATGACAGTAGAGGTTTAGATAGGCCTCGCCTATCAATCCCTATGGTCGTATGCGACTCGTAGTTTTATGTTTAATGACAGATAAGTTACGTTAAATAATATACAATAATACTATTCAAAAATACGTGAATTTTAATTATAAAAGAAACTATTCCATTCAAAAATAGATTTTCCAAAAAATTACCCAAAACTAAATGACGATCGCACTTATTTTCTTCGGTTATTTATAAAAAAATTTCCTAAAGGATTTAAGAACTGTTTCACTTATGAACGAACTGATGAATATTTTGTAGAAAATTATTATCATATATTAAAATTGATGAAATTTCAACTTTGGAAAGTATCTACTTGAGAATGCCAAACAAAAATCCAATCTTAAGTAAATTTACTTTATTTTAAAAGCATACAATTGACCTTAATTTATTGGAATACTATTTTCAATTGAAATCAATATGCATGCAGATATCGAGTAGAGTTGAACATCAAGGATAATCGAAGAATTTAAATAGACCATCGGAATAGAATTACAATAAATGCACTCAATTGTTTTTGAACTCTGAGTTATTAGATGTTCAATATTCAAATTATAGATTGAAATATGAGACTTTGATGGAATCTTATAGTTCTCATTGATTATGAATATTATGGGGCTGAGCCAATAGTTATTCTCTAATTGAAGAACTCTAAAGCTTCGTTGGGGAATTTACTACAGAATTGTAAGTCTATTGTAAGTTAGATAGAAATGATTGCTAGAAATTTTATTATAATAAAATTAGTATAGAGCATATTTTAGATTATTTAAATAACTTAAACTAAATTGAATGGTCATTTTATCTTGTAACTATTTGATTTTGAAAGACAACAAAGTATTTCTAATTAAATGGACAACATTCTATGTCATGAAGTTGGCAAATAAATACACTACAAAGAATATTATCTATTAATAGCATAAAAGTAAATCTTTACCAATTTGCTAATTGCCTTTTTTGGAAGGAGCAAAAAATACTGCAGGACTATTCCCATTTTCGAATCATTTTCAGCAAAATAAAAATCTTATAAAAAAAACTTAACGTAATTGATTTTATTAAAGCCTAATATTTTTTATAATTAATTAAAAAATCTAAATACCTTGAAAGTATATAATGAAAATAAAAAATATTTATTGAGAAAAACTTCCGACTCCATTTCACTCGTTGCTAAATGCGGCGTTATTCATTTTGTGGTTCGGAAATTAAAGAGCTGTCATTTGATATACGAGGACTGTTCAAAAAGTATCGCGAATTTTGTGTTTTTTCAAAAATTATTTATTTATTTATTAATATCTATTTTGTCCCCTTCAAAGTAATCCCCACCAGATATTATATACTTGTGCCAACGTTTTTTCCAATCCTCGAAGCAGTACAAAAATCGTTTTTTGTGATCTTGTCCAACTCCTCCTTGGATGCCATCTTTATCTCCTCAATCGTAGCATAGCATCGGCCTTTCGTGGGGCTCTTCAGTTTCAGACACAAGAAAAAGTCAGAGGTGGCCAGATCTGGGGAATACGGCGGCTGCGGCATTATTAGTGTGTTGTTTTTGGCCAAAAATGGCAAAAGCCTATTTTTGTTCTTCCACAAATCCGGGCGTTTTTGGCGGATTGCTTCACGCAACTTACGCATAACTTGCAGGTAATATTTCTTATTGACCGTTCTACCCTGTGCAGCAAATTTGGGTCGTCGCGGACAGAGTCCAACAGCTCCTTAGCAATGTTAATGCGATGCTGTTTTTGGTCGAAATTGAACAAAAATTGAAGACGAGCCAAAACACATGCAAGCAAAGCAGCGGCATAAGTGAGAGATATGAGTACCAACATAACGCCATAAAAAATCGAAAATCGAATTTACGTAACCCGCGGAAATTCAAAATTCGCGATACTTTTTGAACATACCCGTATTATCTAAGGTTTTGACTAACTAAAAACGTCGTTAAAATAATGAACAGTTTCTGCAGAATTGGTGACCGCTGTAGCTACTTTTTGAGCTTTTAATTTTTGAGCGGTGGTTACGTCAATAAGCTAAATTGCCATATATAAGGCATTAAAAAACCTACAAATAATGCGTCAAAGCCTTTGCATTTGCAAAAAGTAGCAGAAGAAGAGACTGTTAACGTTAATTCTGAACCGCCTTTATTTTTAGTCTAACCTTGAAATTTTTAATCACCACAAGCCACACAGGAAAATGAATTTTGGACCTATTGGATAAAAAAGGTACCAGGACTCAAAATTTCGAGATTTTATGATGCCAATTGGACTCCAAGATTGGAATTTTTGCTCGTAAAACTACACAAAAGATCTTATTCGAAAAGATATTCCTCAAATTTTAGAGCATTTAAATCTGCATTTTAGTTTGATTTATTTAATCTTACGTTCCGAAGCGAATTAATCGGACTATTAAAATTTGTAAAAATTTACATACAAAAAAAAACGACATGGAAAAATGTTAATAGAATTTTTTGAAAATAATTGAGCTTTTTTTTAAAAAACAAACAAATTTTTTAATTAAACACTTTTGCTATACTACAAGTACTGCATATACAATGAAAACCATTGTTTTTAATGCAATTTTGCAGTTTGTCTTATCGTCTTTAAAGAAAAACATGTGTAGGCGGAAAAAATGAGAGAGAATATTAAGCATTAGCAGTAATTGAAGTAATCAAAAGCAGTATTTTTTTTTAGATTCGTTTATATGTAGCGTCGGCTCGTAATTGTAATAATTGTCGTGCAATTTTTTTGTGCATTTTTTAATGAGAGAAAAATTTCCTTTTAAAAAATTCTCAATTCAAATAAAAGCTTAAGAAAAATTGTTTGAAAAAAATTGGAATTTTTTATTTTATTGAAAAATTTAGAATTTTGAAATTTAAGAAAAAATTCCTTTTAATTGCATATCCCTGCATATCCGGTACAAGAGGCTTACGTTTATCGCAAATCCAATTAAACTTAAATTTCTACATAGTTTTGGGTAAATTTCACTAAAAAAATTTCAGTATTTCTTTTGCTATAAAAATCATTAAAATTTATTTATTATAAGATTCTTAAAATTATTCTGCATAAAAATTACTACCACCCGATAAATAAAGTGATTATTCTATACAAAGTATCGTTTTGTTGTTACTTTTCCAAAGGTCTTTAGTTCAAGGTGAACTGCGCTGATCAATCGTAAGAAATTATTAAGAAAATATTTCCATTAAAATTCTGATTTTCCATTCACAATCGATGGAAATTGCAATTCTTGCTTGTTTCTAAATAATTTTCAATCGTTCAACTACGATTTTATAATTAAATAAAATACCTTTTAATATTTAAGTGATTATAAAATTGTAGGTGCAGAATTAATTTGAATAAAGATTATATAAAAAGAAACAAATTAACCAAATATAGGTGAGATAACACAAAATTTAAAAATATATATTAATAAAAGCTTATAAAAAGTGGCAAGGCTTCAGGCTTCAAAAAAAAAAAAAATAAGTTTGAATTTATCAAGGATTATTCTACGATAGCTTTAACGATAGCTTTAACTTTAGAACGCAAAATCAAACAAACGATAACAGGTATGCTACGAGTACTAAATTGTGTTTAGAAAATGTCATTCTAAAGAGTTGGCAGCTTCATGAGTTGTTTTGGAACCAAAAAACCTAATCCAAAATCTGAATTTATTCTCTCTCACCTCAATCGACTTGGAGTAGGTTAATTTAATTCGAAAATAAAGGGTAAAAAAGGTATTAAGATTATTTAATGGCAAAAACTGGATAGGTAAACTTTTCCCTTTTCACTCGATGGTAAGGTTCATAATTACTTAACATAATCAACTTGGAAGTATTTAATTACAGCAAGAGGAGCTAATTACAAAAACGAACTCCTTACAGGAAATGGTTTTAAGGTAATTAATTTAATTATCGATCAAATGTAATTTATGATTTCCGTTTTGATATGGAAATTACGAATAGAGTCGGTCGTATTTTATACAAAAATAAGAAAAGGTATTTTGCGTAAATAAGCATGCAAAATTTTTATTTCTTTTTGAGTGAGGTATGAATTTTTTTTTATGGTAATTTCATTATGAAAATTATAAGCTTATTTTGGCTTATCAAAAGAAAAAGAAAATAAATTTTATTTAGTTTGTTTTATAAAAAAAAATGTAAAAGATAAGGAAATGAAAGGATTTTTAAAGAATTCATTGAAGGATTTTTGTCCGGATTCTGTATTGTGAACCTAAAATATTTTTGTCAGTTTTTTTTTGAAGAAGTAGCTATCTAGTAAATAAACTAAAAGTAATCCTTAAAGTATTTAGACCTGGCAAGGTTTTATTAAAAAATACAAATAACTACAAAAAAAAATTGTTTTTGAGAGCGATCTGGCAACACTAAGGACCTCCTATCCACAAAGCTTTAGTCCCTCCTAGATGTGCACTTCAAGTTTAATTTACGTTTCGTAATTCCGTGATCCCATAAAATGTCATAAGTGAAGTTGTATTTTTGTAATAGTTAAATTTGGAGCAACGACCCTGTGGGGTATACTCTTTTTCAAAAGCACACGTTTTTATATGGCATCAAGAATTTTTGAGGGCCGAGAAGCAGTGAGCCCCGCACAGGAAGGATATCAATATTGAAAACTGGTGATAATAAAAGAATACAAAACTCCACGATAAATTGTAAGTCAAAATTTTTATTAAAAAAATCCTTGAAGGTCTCAGAAAAAGAGTGCCTCCCTTGAGACGATGAATTCTTCTACCATTACAACGCACTATCACCTTTAAAAAATTTCTTTTTTTTCTTCCCCAACCCCCTGCCTCTGTGCGTATTTTTTTTCTGTTCTCCAAAATTCGAAACTCCTTGAAAAGACACCATTTTGACGCTGTTAATAACCTCAAAATGAGTTTTACCGAGGAACTGAAGGCAATTCCAGTTGCAGCGTTCCAGCACTGCTACGAGCAGTAGAAGTAAAGCTTCCATCGATATATAGCCGGCCAAGAGGATAAAATTATTATTTTTGAAAGGGATTAAATTATTGCAATCAACAAAGAAAATCTATCTCATTACTTTTCTGTCAACATTTCGCATTTCTATTACATAAAAAATTTGCAATAATTTTACGAAAGTTCATCATTCTTAAGATTTTTGGGAAAATTTGGTAGCAAAAAAAAAAAACCAGATACGATCGTACTAATCACTTTAAAAGAAGTTTTGTACAGACAAGCTAAGAAAGTGACCGAACTAGATTAGAGACGATTCCTAACAATAAAAAAAAAGAACAAACAAATTATATAAAAAAAATACAAACAATTTGCTGATAAGACGACGAAACAAGCTGTAAAACTAGCACAATAGCCTCGATTCTTTCGATTTGTCTGGACCCTACAACATCTTCTCCTGTCCTCGTCTTCTAAATTCCAACCAAATTTATTCTGTTCGTTTGCTCATTCTTTAGGCCACGGCATTTTCAGGTACGTCGTTCGATTTAAGGGCAATCTCTACCTGTAGTCTTTGTGTCGGATTTATGTAGTCGAGAACCTGTGCAGGCAATAATCGAGGTGTGAGGCCATAGTTTTACTGCTCCTTCAACTGGAAATTGTTTTGTTGTTGGAACCGAGAATGCAACGATCCCACAGTGAGTTTATATACAAAATTGGATACCGCTTTCGGCTGACTGTACTACGAGTATAGAGTTCGCTGGCACTTGAATCTTGTGTCTTGCCTGCATCCAAGAATGGGCATGTGTTCTCTCTTAGCACCGTTTTACCTGCACAGCACGTAGGAACAAGTACCAACTCATAAATGGTATTAGAAGAGATTAACTCGACTGCTTTGGATCGTTTTGGATCGGGCAGATCAAATGGACTCGCCGTAAACATGTTGATTTATGTGAACCACCTACAACACATGAAATTCATTTCTTTTTCGCATATACAAATGAGCAAAATCACCATTTGTGTAGAGTAGATACTTTTTAAATCAACAAAATCCAAACAGAAATAACGAAAATAAAAGAAAATTAATATTTTTACCTTAATACAAAAGTTTATTGTAATCGAAATTAAATACGAATAAGATGAAGAATCTCAAGTGTTGCTAGACTTATCGAAAAATTCAAGTGGAAAAAAGTAATCACAAAAAAAAAACTAAATATAAAAAAGCACACACACAATTTCTGGGTTAAAGTTATTAAAAACTTTAATTTTACTATAGTTTTGAAAATTTTATTTTTATTGTAATATTCAACAAAAAACTATTTTACGATTTATTAAATATATTTTTAATATTAATTATTTAACAACAAAAACTGGTTTTATATACTTTCATATTAGGAATCATAGAGGAAATTCTACTGGAAAAAAGGCGGAAAAAAAGGATTTATTTCCTTTCATAGTTTTAGATATCAGAAAAATTTATATATTTGTGATTATTGCTGAATAGCAATTCAAGTACAGAATTCTTTTAATGGTATCCTGCGGACAACCTATTTTTCCTTATTCTGGAAATTTTCGATCATTAAAATAATTCATAAACCAAATAATCCCATTAATTCTCCTTCCTCCTATATAGACCTATCAGCCTCTTACCAATTCTTGGTAAGATTTTTGAAAAACTCCTATTAAAACGACTCTACCCATTCCTAATTATTCCTGATCACCAATTTGGCTTCCGATCTGAACAGTCCACTATCCATTTTTAGTTATCTCTCAAGCTTTTGATCGTGTGTGGCATCCTAAACTCCTCTGGAACCTCAAGAGCAGCTTTCTTCCTTCAACACTATACCCTATCATAAATGCATATCACTCCCAACGTCATTTCCAAGTTGCAATTAACTCACAATCCCCAGAAATATATCCTATTCTAGCCGGAGTCTCACAAGGCAGTATCCTTCGTCGCATTTTATATAATATTTATACCCATAACATTCCATCTCATCCTAATATTATCATTCCTCCTTATGTAGATAATACGGCCATACTTGCTACTCATACAAATCTGGACATAGCTTCACACTTTGTCAAGAAAAACTTACCCCTTTATACCTTAAGAACAATATGATTCCGCAATATAATAAAGTACGTTATTTGGAACGTTATCTGGACAAGAGATTAACATTAAACCCGCATACTAGACTAAAAAAAACTTGAAGCCAATAGACATTACCAACAACTTCTTAGACTACTGGACAAACGCTCGAAACAAACAATAAAAAGTAAACTTTTAATATACAATACAATTATAAAACGCATTTGGACATATGGAAATGAACTTTAGAGTTCACCGACCTGTGCATGTACCCTTTGTTTAGGATCTGTGCATTTTCCGCTACCAAAAAATTTCACTCCCGTTTATCCTATCAGCATAATCCACTTGTGAGAGAATTGTTCTCTACTGCCCTCCCCGGAAACACTCATCGGAGACTTAAGAGTTAGTTGGAGAAACGCCGATTTGTGTTTACTCCCACTTAATGATACATAAGAAAATCTGCTTGCTACAAAACAATTGTAGTTGCAGATAAAAAAAAGAAAAGAAAACGATTTTCTGGTAAAAAGATACACCGCTCGGGTTTGGGCTCTGATAACCCACAAATGACTGTGCAAAAGCCATTGTATCCGCGAAACATACATTTTAGTCTGAAGATGTCATTGGATCGTATTTCTAAGAAAAAAACCAAATTTTTATCTAAACCATGTGTGGTATCAAGAAAATGGTGCCAAAAGCTACATGACGCAATAAATTTTGGCTATATTTCACGAAAAATTTTGAGAACACGTAATTTCGGGATTTGGTGATGTCAATTTGAAAATATCGTATTTACATAGATAAACTACAACCCGAAATGCGCAAAAAAGTCATAATAAATTATCTCAAAAGCATGTTGTGCTTCAAGAAGTCACCTAGGAATTTTTTTTTGTTATTTTATACAATATAAAATGGTTCTCGTTTATCATATTATCATAATCCACTTGTAAGTGGATTTTACTATACAGCACTCCGCGGAAACACTCATCGGAGATTTAAGTAACAATAGCCTAGAGATTTTCTAGAGGAATCTAACCTCGATTAGTTGGAAAAACTCCGATGGGTGTTTACTCCCACTTCATGATGCATAAGATTGTTAATTAAAATGTTATGTAAATTTGCTTATTGCAGATAATAAAAAAAAAAAAAAAAGTCCAGAACTGTCCACATGTGGTCAAATGGTGAACAAGTTTTCAGGTATTCTCCGGAAACAATTTACTCTCAAATTTATAAGAACGAACTCTCGCAAAAATATTCTAAAAACAACATTCTTTCTATTATGATTTTTTTCCCTTTAGTTTAATAGTAATCCAACTTAAGACAACTTTTATTGAAAAACAAATTAAATCTCCTCAATTCCCCAAAAACAAAATTTTCTGAATAGAATAAAATCGAATGTGTACAAAATAAATGAAACTGAAACTATCCAAATAAACTCTTAAAGCTTTCTATTCTTAGTATAGAATCTAAGTTTTCTTGTACTAACGACTTTAGGTGAATTGTCGTAACATTAAGAAATGCGTCTTCGACTATAGTAGAAGCAGATTCGGAGTAATAAATATTAGGCAAAAGAATCGAAAAAAAAGAGTACCAAACTTTCAATAAATTCCAATTTGGCAAAATGAAAGAGAATGGAATGTTTTTGTATTTAATTTTTTTGTTTTCTTTTGTAGATTGGCTATTTATTTAAGAAAGCCTCAGAATCATTGAATCTTAGTCAAATGCTTTCTTTGTCAAAATTTGTATAAAGATTTGTTTACATTACTAGTATTACTAGTGAACGTGCCACGATTAGTTGATAAATTAAAAACTAAGAAAATTTTTGGTGGATAAATAAACAAAATTCAATAATGGAATTTTAGTGCAAATTAAATTTGATTAGCATCTAAATTTTTTTGTTATTTTTATTTTTTGCAGCTTGTTTTTTACTAAATTTTCTTTTATTTCTCAACCGGTGGTAATCATCGTAAATTTTGGTAATAATTGAATAATTTTCTATGATTTTCAAACATAATTTTTGTAAATTTTCTTACATACCATTTTATTCAAAATGTTGTTCGGATAGTATAGCTTTGTCATTTGACACAGTTATCAAAAACAAATATATCAATCGGTGTAATTGGCAATAAACTAAAGATTGCCATTTAAATTACCAAATAATACGATAAAATTATAGAAGTTTTTAATAAAATTAGTAGTTCTAGGTAGCCATGTTTTTTTACTATAAAAGATTATTTTCCTCCTTTCTTTTTGCTTAAAAGGACATTTTTATATGTTACCATGAAGAAGCCATTGTATCTATAAGAAGTGACTACCTGGTATCCACAAATATAACTATTTTGGTCTAAAGATATCATTGGCCCGGTATTTCTTTGGAAATAAAGAAGGATAGACCCTCATAGCTAATTCTGAACGCTATGGCCGTATGATAATCGTCCTTTTTTTGGTCTAAACTAAAAGTTTTTAATCTACATCTTATATGCTTATAAAAGCTACACAACATTATGCATTTTTGCTTTAATGCACGAAAAGTTCTCAGGATCCATAATTTGAAGATTTGATGATATCAAAGATGTTTTTTAGGTGCTATGTAAAAAATTATTTTGCGTTTATTTAAAATCATTAAAAAAAACAAAAAATCTCTCAAGTAAGTGTCGAATTACACAGCCCGATATATGCAAAAAACTCATAAAAAAATGAAACTTAAAAAAGATCGAGTCTTGTAATATATCTCCTGGCTTCCATTTGAATGATGTTACATTTCATACATACGAGGTCTGTTCAAAAAGAATCGCGAAATTTGTGTTTTTTTTCAAAAATTATTTATTTTGTCTGGAATATCTATCTATTTTGTCCCCTTCAAAGTAATCCCCACCAGATATTATAAACTTGTGCCAAAGTTTTTTCCGATCCTCGAAGCACTTCAAAAAATCATTTTTTGTGATCATGTTCAGCTCCTCCTTCGATGCCGTCTTTATCTCCTCAATCGTAGCATAGCGTCGTCCTTTCATGGAGCTCTTCAGTTTCAGGAACAAGAAAAAGTCACAGGGGGCCAGATATTAGTGTGTTGTTTTTGGCCAAAAATGGCAAAAGTCAATTATTGTTCTTCCACAAATCCGGTCGTTTCTGGCGGATTGCTTCGCGCAACTTGCGCATAGCTTGCAGGTAATATTCCTTATTGACCGTTTTACCCTGTGGCAAGAACTCATGATGCACCACGCCCCCGCAAGTGAAGAAAACCTATGTGGCAAGAAAACCTTCACACCTGACCGAACTTGGCCCTTTTTTTGGTCTTGGCTCGTGCGGCAGCTTCCATTGGGATGATTGAGCTTTGGTTTCCAC
The DNA here is from genome assembly GCA_958298945.1 of Atherix ibis. NCBI lineage: Eukaryota > Metazoa > Arthropoda > Insecta > Diptera > Athericidae > Atherix > Atherix ibis. Next base: position 92,990,119 of record OY282606.1, on the reverse strand, counting down.
GTCATAACCATAAATCTATGATTCGTCATTAGTTATGACCCTCTGGAGTAAATTAGCAATGTTAATATGGTGCTGTTTTTGGTCGAAATTGAGCAAAAATCGAATACGAGCCAAAACACGTGCAAGCAAAGCAGCTCCCAAAAATTAACTGAACATTCAAAATGGCCGAACTTTTCGGCGAAGGTGAGAGACATGAGTACCAACGTAACACCATAAAAAAATATAAAATCGAATATACGTAACCCGCGGAAATTCAAAATTCGCGATACTTTTTGAACAGACCCCGTATACCCAAAATTTAGTGCGTCATATAGCTTTTGACACCATTTTTTTAATACCACATATGGTTTAGATAAATACGGTCCAATGAAATACGGTTCAATGACACCTTCACATTAGAATATACTTCAGATACTCTTGTTTCGAGAATACAATGGCTTTTGCACAGTTATTTGTGGGTTTTCAGATCCCCACAAAACACTGTGGAAAAGCCATTGTATCCGCAAAATAATACTATGTGACGTATTACTATAATACGCGACACTTTTTGAATAGACCTCGTATTATAGTAAATTTTTTATTAAATTCTGCCTTTAAAATTTTAATTTATTAAACTTAATAAATTAAGTAATTGTACAAATTCTTAAGTTTTTTGCAAAAGATCTGTTTACAAAAAATTTAGATTATTCCTAACTTAATTTAGGAATAATCCTAAATTTTTTGTAAACAGATCTTTTCCAAAAAACTTCAGAATTTTACAATTTTTCTCTGTATTTATTAAAGAAAAGTTTCATATTTTCTATCATAAACAATTTGGAATTATTAAAATTTTTTAAAAAGTATTTACGAAAATAAATAAAATGAAATTTTTTTATAAAACACGTACTAAATTTATTGGCCCCCATATTGGGGCTAATACAAAAGACAATTTCAATTTCAATTATTAACAAAATAATACAAAAAAAAACGTAAATCCATTTCAACAACGTGATCAATCGAAATTCAATTGAATTGTGAAGAAAAAAAAAAGAATAAATTGTCAACCCACTCTCTTAATAAGAATTTATTGCATTGAATTCCAATTCACATTTGTTCTTAAGTACGTACACTCGCCTTATAAATAGAAGACGAATACCAAAACGACTCTTTTCATCATCAACTATTAACAAAACAATTAATCAAGAAGTACTATTATTTTTGTTCTCTTATTATTATTATTTTCTTTTTTTTGTAAAAAACATCTACAAAAATTTGTTAAAAAATAACTCTAGTACGACTGAGTTGATTGACAATAAGACGATTGAATTCCTTTTTAGGATTTTGTTAGTATTTTCTTCAAAAATCAACCCACATTATTGAAGACAGCCCCAAAAGTCTCTAGACAAGAATCCATTCTAGATTAAAAAGATATTTATATGTACGTGCATAAACCAGATACTTCGTCAAGTGAAAATATGTTTTCTTATCCAAATTCTTGTTCACTAAAAAGATGACAAAAATTTTTTTCCGAGCTCAAATTGGATAGGTTTGGGGACCTTTTGTTCAATTTGAGCTACAATAATATGTTCAGAAAAAATGTCACTTGAGGTTGGGTATTGTGGTGACGTTGGTGGTAAATATGTGGTGGGTACCAATTTTGGGCCAATTTATCATAATCCTAACTGATCATCTAAGAAAGATTAAGCTTTTTCTTATAAGTGGATTTATAGAAAGATTGTTTGAATTAACAAATTATTATTTTTCCATATGTTTATGGAAATGAGCACTACACATATTTTAATTTTATCCAAAATAGTAGAGGTATTTTTAATATTATTCGGCAAGTACTTGAGGGAGGATGTTGGTTTTTGAATCCTTTTCAGTTTGAAGATTGTCTGCATAAATATTATTTTTTATGCAGCTATTAGCCTTGTTTTGTACCATGTGGCACTATTTTCTCAAAACTTCATATGGTTCAGATTAAAATCATCAAGTTTAGGGTAAAAAAAGTTAGTTGTCAGATGGTCACAGCGCCCAGGATTGACGGTGTCGGCCACATTTAATTCATTTTAAAAGGCCCCTTAAATCAAAATGCACACAATTATTCGTTATTTTTCGAGAAAAAAATAGCCTCATTACAATTATTTGTGAGTTTTTAGAGCCCCATATGTGGCAATTTTCATTATTGTGGTATCCACCGACCGAAAAATGAGCCTCATTTCTGGAGAAAATTTATTTGTGAAATGTAAATACGGTAGGATCAACACATTTGTTGAATTATTTGTTGGATAATTTACCAATTAATAATATATGATATGGTAAACTCTAAACTAAATAAATATTTTCTTAAATAATATATTAATTTGCATATATATTCTTGACTCATTATAAATTTTTTATAATATTTTTCATATAATTAAAAAAAAGAGAATATTCAACAAGTCCTTATAAAAATCAATGCCATAAAAGTACATCAGAAAAGTATCCTAAATAGGAGATAAATTTAATATAAAAATTGGAAAATGTACAATAATCAAGAGAATTTTCCGATGTCTGGTAAGGATACTTGCAATTTTTTTATCGAAAATCATTTATACTTTTTATCTATAAACTATAAAAAGAAAGAAAATCAAGTATCAAAAAATACTAAGAGTTCTTTTTATCCTTTTTAAGGACTATAATTTATCTTTTAACTTTTATGGACTTTTCCATTTGTGCTTGCTCACCTTTTATATCATAATCCGGTAAAATGGCATCGCTTAAATTTAATATTTTCTGTACACTATCGCATGATCCTTTTGTATCCGTACTGATATCCTTCTCGCTATGATCATTATCATTGAAATCCAATTTTCTAGCACTAACTAAGAATTTCTCATCCGATAGAAAAACAACAACACTGCACAATAATAATAACGGAAACATTTTAACAGCTGATCTACAGGAACAGGAACAGCGTGACGATATTGATGAACTGTCAACTGTGGACGATGATACGATCCTTTTCGATTTGAATTTCAATTTTAATTTATTTGACACTAACATTTTTTAATAATTTTTTTAAAAATTATGATGTGTTTATTTTATTTTTTTATTAATTATAAACAAACATAAAAAAAATTAATAATTTGAAGAAAAAAAAACTATTGGAAAGTTTTTTTAACGTAAGCTTTTCTTTTCAATTTTTTAATGCTCTTTTACATATGATGTGGAGGAGTTAAATTACAGCAAAATTGCAAACAACTTCAATTCGATTCGTTTGCAATTAATTTTGTTTTTTTTAAATTATAATTAAAATTAAATACATAAAAACGATTGTTACAGACTTAAAAATGTTTATGTGCAAATATTTATATTTCAGAAAAATGCGTTTTTGTTTCTGTTCCTAACTGAATGGTTATACTTTTATTGCATAGTTTTATTTTAATTGTAGCTAAATTAAAAAACAAACTAAAATATTAAAATTTGAACAAAATTTACTTGGATTTTTTGTAAAGTAATACGCAAATTTTTAAGACCCCAAAACGCCCGAACGGTCTTTTTCGATGATAATTTTTTGCTTATTCGTTGTGATTATCCTTGGATCCTATATATGAATTTGACATATATAGACTTTGATAATAATAGCTTATTTTAATTATAACAAAAAAAGGAAAATTCTTAAAGAAGAAAATTAGTTTTGTATTAATTCGATGATCAGCTGTTATAGGAAAACCAATTTTTGTTCTAATTCAAAGGCTACTTTCTGTGTCTATCCTTTTTGCAGGATAATAATTTTTAGAATATTATCTTAACAAATATTACGACTGGATTATCCTTTTTTATGGAATATTATCGAAAATTTTCTATTTTTGTTTAGTGAGCTTTTTTAAATATTTCATTTATGCTATTGTTTATGTTTACGTATCAATTTAAGTTTATTTTCTTCGAGTAGTAATTTTTACTCAAAGGGAGAAAAAAAATTATTAACAAGAGCTTTTTTTTTATTTATTGTTTAGAAAATTTTTGTTATTGGTTTGTCAGTATTTTCTTTAAGTTAATTCTATTCGCTATGCCATATCAAATTATTGCTGAATTTATTTTTAAAATTTCTTGCCACTTTTTCGTAATTTCTTTTTCTTGTGGACTTTTCTCTCTTTAATTTTTTGTGGGATGATTTTGATTCAAAAAAAAAACAAAAAAATAAACGAAACGAAACGATATTCTCTTCAAGTTGTGGGAAAATTAATTTTTTATTTACAATATATTTTTTTTGCAAAAATGCCAAACTGAACAGAACTTTTTTTACTTCCAACCGATTTGATTATTTGCCATTCATAAATTCACAACAGATCATCATATGTGACATAATTTCACTTGGAATTAATTTTCACTTCTCAAATTTTAATATAATTTTTTTTTTTTTGGATATATATATATAACATAAGAATTTCCGGTAACTGAACTGAAACTTTTTCAAAGTGCAAACTTTCCGGCTTTTTAGTCTAATCTTTTAATTGTTTTTTTTTTTTGAATTTTTTAAAAAAATAATAAATATATTACCGAAATTTCCAATTATTCAGAAAAATGTTTATTTAACTTGAAATTATAATAAAATTAATAATAAAAATTGGAAATTACAAAACAAAAACGAAAATACGCGAAACCGAAATTATTGGCATCAATCGTTGACGCAGACATAACCACAATAAAGGTCCGTTTACGACTGACTGACTGACTAGCTGGCTGACTGGTTGGCTGACACGAACGAACGAACAAACGAACGAGCACTTTTCTTCTGCACTTTTCGATGCCGGGGGACTCATCGTCTCACAGTCAGTCTCTGTCAATATGTGCATGCACACATCCATACATACTATGTACGACCGTCCGTTCGGTTAAGCAATACGCATACAAACACATGCAAATTGGAGAAATTCTCAAAAATAGCTTCTCCTCAAAATGTGTGCTCAATTTGATTACTACTCCCTCATTCACTCAGCTTCCTCACGTTATCAGTGTTACTCTCTGACGCGCTTGCTCAGATATGAAATTCGGGAGCTCTAAACAATTGAGAGAAATATGTGTAGTTTAAGGAGAAAACTCTTTTAAATAAAAAATAAAAATATTTAAATAGGCAAAAAAATAAAAAAATAGAATTAAAATTTTGCACAATTAATTGAAATCAAAATTGTATAAATTTAACAAAAATAATATTATCCCCTTTCGCCCCAAAACCCCATCAGAAAAAAGAAATGATAATAAAAGCTTTTACTTTTGTTCGAAATTCATAATGTTTATAAGCATTTTCAAAGCATTCTTCATAGCTCTATCAACATTTTCTTATACGAAAATTGTCGATAGGTAAATTTTCAAAATGTTTATAGGCAATTATCATAAAAAATTTTAATTTTTTTCAATTTTTTTTTCTTTTATAAAATATAGCTTAAATTTTATATTTTTTTTATCAAAATGTATTTTTTTTGTATAAACACCTTATTAAATCTTTGCAAAAAAAAATGTAAATTAATTGAAGTTTTTAAAAAAAATAACATATTTCGAAATTATACAAATTGAATTTTTTAACAGAAAAAATAATATTAAAAATAAAAGAAAATAGAAAAAAAACATCCCATATTTCAGTAGGAATAGAGTACATATAAAATGTGCTGGAAATTCTATGAATATTCATTTAAAAAAAAAAAAAAAAAAAAACTGTTCAACATAGTAAATGGGGGGTGGTACGGAAGCTTTTCTATTTCGCCGATAAAGAGTGCAATTAAAGAGTGCTGCTGATTTGGTCTCTCTTTAGTTAACACGACATCATTTACACAGCAGCGCAAGTTTTGACGCACACCAAGTGACGAAAAGTGGACCAAATGCACCTGTAATGGGTCATGGTAAGGGCTAAGGTGCGATAGGGGACCCCACCGGTTGTCCGTTGTGCTTTGCAGCTCGTTTATCGATAGTGACACCCACTCAGATTTGAAAATAAGCCAGGAGCCGGGGAAAAAGGGGGACACTACTACCCGAGGTGGTATGCCACCATGATAGAACCTGTTTACCAACACACTCAATAACAAAGTAGTTCTGTTCGACAGGTAAATGGAATTTCGTTTTGAATTGTTATAGTTCCTCTGCTATGCTGTGAATGGTTGTTCTCTTTAGACCATGGTGAGTAATCCAGAATGGGATTCTAACATATTTGAGGGACGTAATCTTTAACCACGGAGGTGAGTAAGTAGTCATGATTATAGAAGATACGGAATTGTTATATTTTGAAGAAGTTCTAAACCAAAGAATCCATAATACTTAGACGATGGATGGATGATTCACATTTAAACATATGCGCATATATGTACATAACTTTTTATATACTCGTATAGTATAGAATACAAATTTTGTTTGATACAAATATAAATAGTAAAGTTATCAATGGACTGTTAGCTAAAATAATAATAAAATAAAAACCCATGAGAGAAAACAAAAGTTGGAAGTAGACTTCAAAGTATAATTAAGGTAATTAAGAAGGTGAAGATGTAAGAAAATAAAGATTAATAGTACGTGTGATATGATATTATTGAATAACTTAGAATACGAATATTAACAGAAAAGTACGTGCATGCGGATAAAGTTAATCATGAAGTCTGGTGGAGAATTCCTATAATCTTATCAGAGTTTTCTCAAAAAAAGTAGTCAATGAATTTATGCATTTATTTTTATACACAAATAATCTTATTATATTTAGTTAGATATAGTATAAATTAGATGGATTGGGGTTGATTACGAGTGTTAGAAATAAGAAAATGGTATTGAAAAAAATTATAGTTCAATAATTTCCTATTGGTTTTTAGCTTCAAAAATTTATTCTGAAATCTAAAAAAAAAACAATTTTTTTTTATTATAAAAAACTTTTGTGCAAAAAATAAATAAACTTTCATTTTTTTAAACTGCATTTTTAAACCAAATTTATTTAATGGGAAGAAGTGCATCAAAAAAAAACTATTAAATAGAAATTATTGGAATTCTTTGGTCCTAAATTAAGTTCTCAACATGAAAATGATCTTAAGTGTTATCTTATGTACGTTGATATGATTTAAAAGTTGAACAATCTTGGGCAGAATTCCTTATTTTTTCTTTTTTATTTTCTTTCTTATTTTAATGCGTTTTTATTTTGCGAACTATAGTAAAATGTTAATGGGAACATTGCAAATTTTAGGTGTGTTTTCATATTTTTGTACCTGCCATCGTACCATCTAACAAGATACGACCAATAAACAACAAAATTACAGCCTTACTTAAATTGACAAAACGTGTTAGGAGCATAAATAAATATGGAAATGGGGATAGTTCGGGAATTTTTCTCTTCCCCTTATTCATTCCGTTTTGTATTATTTTTTCTTATTTTGTTCAATATTTTTATTTATTTAATTTTGTATATTTTTTTTATTTTACTTTTAAGTTTAAAAGTAAAAGTGGAAATTTTTTAAAATTTTGAACATATCAAGATGGGGTCATATTTATACACAAAAAGAGCAAATTTCTTGATATATAATGAATGCTGCCATCTCTTGGAAGTATAAATAATTTCGAAAATGATTGTTGCTTAGAAAATATCAAATGTGTATCGTAGTTTTGAATATTATTTTTCATAAATACTCTAGTAAAAATTTTTTTATTAATTTTACAAATAGTTTTGAAAAATTCTATAGTTTGTTACTTGATAAAAATGATCGTTAATGCAAATAAGTATATGCATTTTCCCACGCCATGTAGACCAATCAGTCTACATTCTCTGATAGCGAAAACATTCGGAAAACTATTACTAAAATGTCTGTATCCCATTTTCGAGTTTTCGAATATTATTTTCGACCATTTGTTTGGTTTCTGGACAATATTCGTTGATGTATCAGAAGTACTTGATCGCGTCTGAAATGCTGGACTACTATTGAAGCTCTGATACATCCTTCCTCCTCCTTATTATTTTGTAATTAAATCCTTTCTATTAAAAAGTAACTTATACATTTATTCATATCAAGAATAAGCCGATATCACCTCCTATAAAGCTGGTTAACCTCAGGGTAGTATTCTTGCTCCCATTGTCTATAATATTTATAGTTTCGATATCTCTACCACCAATAAACTCTTCATTATCAGACATGCTCACGATAGAACTGATAAAGACTCTAACTTTGAATCCGAAAATTGTCCACAGTATTAAAAGACCTCTTCACGAAATTGCCCAATTATATACAAGAAAAGTAATGATATTGATATCACTGCGTAAGATCTGGCAACACTGCGGACTTTCCGAAGTAACCCTTTTGAGCGTGATAAGTGAACTTGCGAATTTGTTGTTCCTTATAAAGAACATAAGCTTTTTGGTGGAATAAAGCATTTTTGGAGAGGCAAGTAGCAGCGGAAAGAAAGAAGACCTTCTGCATCGAAAACTGATAAAAATGTGGAACGACTCAGGGTGCTTATGTCTCCGGGTTTTTCTGTCACACGACCGTCTTCATCAATGAGATTTTTTAGCAAAAAGAGGATTTTGGTTTCTCAGCCCCCCTATTCACCTGATATAAGTCAGTATAGACTTTTTGTTTCCTCCCAAAATCAAATGACGTCATCTTGGTACTGTCGATAACTTCCAAATGGGTATAGTCAAGGACCTGCAGGTAATTCCAGTTGAATCCTTTCAGCACTGCTACGAAGCGTGGACAGAACAACTCCTCTGCTCAACAAAACTACTTTCGAGACGATAACATTGATATATAAAAATAAAATACAATTTTCTCCCCACCTCGGATGTATGCTTTTATTCTGATACGCATAATTTGAACCAAGCAAACATTGCCTCAATGTTCGCAATGTTAATGAAATGCTGGTAAAAATATTCTCAATTCAGAATAATAATATATAAAAATGACACACAAAAAGAAAATTTATAATTTGATTTTATGTTAAATATCGCAGCCTAAACTTAACTGATTTACATTTAAAATATCGAAGATATCGCGCCAAAGTCAACATAAATTGTTCCCGCGCTTTTTTTGCGTTTTACTGAAAAACAAACAATTTTTAAATTGCCAAAATTTTTATTATTTGGCTTACACAAAATTATTTTCCAATTAGGCTTTAAATTTAAATAATTTTCATTTGTTTAAATTTTTGCAAGAGAAATTGTAATAAATTAAAAGCCCTACTATTCGAAATATTCATAAAAATTGCATAAATTTATGCAACTCAAAATAAGCTAATAATTAAACCAAAAATATATGAGCTAATATTTAAATAAAAAAAACTTTTATATTATTTTATAATTTTTAAAAGTTTGATGGATAGAAGTCACTATTTTATTATTATTTGTGCTAAATTGCTTATAGTACGTTCATGATGGTAATATAAAGATTTATCCAATTTATGCTTTTGAAAATAATATTAAATAAATAATACTTCCAGTTAAAATTTTGATAAAAATTTTACTTTATTATATTGCGCAAACTATGCCATTATATAAAAAATATAATATTATTCTAATAAACAATCAGAACTAGAATCGTTTTTGGTAAATCTTAATGAATTTTAGGCACATTTCGGACTGTACTTCGGCCATAACTTAATGGATAAGTGTTTTTAAGTGCTCTAAAATTTGAGAATTATCTACATAAATATGATATTTTATATGATTTTATAAGAAAAAGTTTAACGGCGTCAAATCGCACCATCTTGGAGGCTTATTTACATTACCAAATCTCGGGGAAGTTTTTACCTCGTATCCAGGGATCTTTTCGTGCAATAAGATAATTTATTTTATCTTGTATAACTTATAGACCTTTGTTGTTTTAACTACATATATTTTTAAAATAAAATCTTTTATTCTAAACTAGAAAACAGGTACTTCTCATACAACCATAGCACTCAGAACTAACGGCAACGGTCTCTTCTTCTTCATTTTAAATACAATAAATACAGACCAATGATACATTTAGTAAAATAAATAAATACCGAACAGTAATTTTCTGCAAATATAATGGCTTTTATACAGTTACTTGTGGGGTTTTCAAAGTACTACCACGCTGTGGGAGAAATTAACATCTTAAATCTCCTCTTTTGTAGAAAGTTTTGATAATTTTAACATAATTTTTATTTAATAAATTAATCAAAATTAAAAATGGCAAATTTTATTCCTTTTTAAAATTTATCTTAAATAATATTTATATTTGAAAGTTATTACATAAATAGAGCTGTCTTTTCCAAACTACAAAATGAATAATTGGTTATAAAAATGAAAATCAATTTCCTTATTGCAGTATGAATAAATCGAAAAACTATCCTGTTTGCATTTTGTTTATTATTCCCTTATTCAGGATAAAAATAGGATTTATTATTTTGCTAAGAAAACTCTAACAAAATGTTATGTTTGCTTAGTCCTTCTTGATGAACATCCGATAAGAAAACTGGAGTGTTGCACACAAAAGACTTGTGTTATTGTACAAGATTGTAACCAGTTCACCTTTCGATTACATTGTAAGGTAACATTTTCCCATTTAGACCCATGCATTGTGCTTATATCGGCTTATGTCGTGTCATACCAAAAGAACTACGAGAATTTCCTTACAGAATCTAAACCGATTGTTTCCACGATCCACTTGTACATGCTCTTGATTCGCGCAAATAGGATTCCGCATTGATTTTATGCAAATCAGTTTCTTGGCTGAGGCGACTGCACGACCCCATCTTTTTCACGCTTGTTTCGAATAAAATACGAATTTGCATAGAAGAAATTTTTATTTAGAATATGTGGCCAGACCTCCACCTCCATCAATAAGAACAGATTCTAGACAACAGATAAAAAGGATACAGTGTAAATGGGGCGAAGGTATTGTATTGTAATTTAATACAGCAAAAGGGTGTGCTGTCTATCTTTTTATAATATCTCCGTTATTTTAAGCCATGGTATCATTAGAAAAGATTTATTTACAAAACGCATCGATTTTATTAGAATTTTTCAAATATTATTAAAGCTGATTTAAATAGTTCAATTCACACCGTATTAATAAGCTTCAAAAGAAGAAGTAAAAAGGTATTTTCTAGTTCATTTCCAATTAAATTGCATTCCAACCAAACTTATCATAAATAAATGCAAAAAAAAAAAATGCCGAACATTTCAACGCCTAATAATAATGAAATTCATGTTTATACACGCAAACCCCTTTTAAAACCATTTGTATTTACAAAAGTAATGAAATTCTTTCCAAACATTCAAAGGACCCCACTTGACCGATGCGATTTTGGAATTTACTAGTCGACAGTGAAGCCATAAATCCTTAAGAAAAGATCTAAATTGGCAACAGCAACAACCGAAACATTAAAAACATTGATACTGACTCTGGTGCAATCTGGTTTCGACTATCTTCGCTTAAGATCTCTTACCTGATGGCCCTTGCATAGGTAAGAGCCTAGAATAAACCATCGAATCTGTTGTTGTTGTTCTTACCTTTTCAGGTTGGTATGTGAGCAAGCAAGCGCCTTTGTGCATCGATATTATTACACATTCTTGGTTTTGTTTTCTTTTCAAATCTCTTTCGGATTCTCGCATGTCATCTTACTTGGATTTTTCAGTTTCTGCCTACCTATCTGCCTACCTAATCCCTTATCCGGTAAGGTGTCTGTCAGTGGCGCATACTGTGTCCAATCGAATTTCCAATAACCAAGCCCATGTACACGATTACCCACACGCCGTTACCTTCCTACCCCATCAATCCTAACAACTCTGTGGAATCTTTCAGAACCAAATAAATTCCTCAATCCGTCGTCCTCTTGCTCGCTCCGGTCCTTCTGCTTCCGACACCCGTTGTCACTGTAGTCCACTTATCGCTCTAGCTCATATTCGGATTCGAGTATGTGATATCTGTCGCCCTATAACATCGTCGTCGTCTTCGAACAGAATCCGTAATCCGTAGTGGTACAGCCGCCGTTCACAAAGTCAACCGAGAGATTCGAGTAATCACTCTTGGGCTTCTGATGAATAAACTCTGATGACTTGTGTATTTGTTTGCTGACGGTCCCGTTCGCAAGGAGTATTTGTAAATCATTACCCAATATGAAGTCCCAAAAATTCGGTATAAACAATAAAATAAACAAAAGAACCGACATTCTGGCCCTTTGAGACTTGGATTCAGTCCCAAGTACCGAACCAATCTGAACACTGAATCCGAATCTGAATGTGTCGGCATTATTGTACCTGTGCAAGGACCATGCTAAAAAAACGTTTTACTAAATTTTCTTCTTCATTCGGCTTTGTTTTGTTTTTTACCCTCTTCTGTTGTTTTTTTAAAGACACACATTCTTTATCCAGTTTGGAAGGTCGGTTGTGACTGTATGAATCCGAAGCGCCCTCAGAGGTATTTTCTGCAATAGAACACCTGAGGCAGCATTGAGAAAAGTACAGCATCACATATAAGGGAGAGGATTTTCCACCTCGAACGGGTATCGTTTGAATACTCACAAATATTTTTACCACTACCACTACCGCCGGACATTCAGTTGGTCTACAAAATTAATGTTGAACTCTCCCGAATGAATCATAAAATTCCCGTTCATCTTCTCCTTCTTCCACTCGGCTCAGTATTTGTAGTTTCCTGTATCGATTTTTTTTGCCCTTTTGTAATTCTTTCTCTTGACCTTTGGTGGTAGTTTTTATCTTATTTCTGGATTATTTTCTCATCACTTGTTATCCTTTTATTATGCCGATTGAGCTATTGTAACTGATTTTGAAATTTTTCATTTTCAAGTTCACACATTCAAACTTGTACTAATTATGCTCATAATTGCAATAAAAAAAAATTTATTTTGTCTACCTTAAAAAAAATTTTTTTTCGTAAATCACTAAAAATATTATTAAATGAAAAATAATTTTAGGAAAAGTGATGCTTTTGTGGGAATTTTTGAATGGGTTTGTTTATTTTTAAAGCTTTTAATTGAACATTTTCTCATTGGATATTCGATCAAGTGCAACAACAAAATCCTGTCCCCCTAGACTGACCTAGTTTCATATAAAGGAACCAGACTCGTACTGACCTCCTTCGAGTCCCAAAAAATTATCAAAGCCATTGAGTGGGTTTGATTACTTTTAAAGTTTTTAATTGAAAATTTTCTCATTAGATGTTGGTCGGAGTGCAAAAAATTTCTGTTTTGCCAGACTGATCTGCTTCCATATAAAGGACCCAGACTCATATTGACCTCTTTGGGGTCCAAAACATTTAAGAAACACACAGAGTGGATTTGTTTACTTTTAAAGTTTTTAATTGAACATTTTCTCATTGGATATTCGATCAAGTGCAACAAAAAAATCCTGTCCCCCCAGACTAACCTAGTTTCATATAAAGGAACCAGACACGTACTGACCTCCTTCGAGTCCCAAAAAAGTATCAAAGCCATTGAGTGGGTTTGTTTACTTTTAAAGTTTTTAATTGAACATTTTCTCATTGGATATTCGATCAAGTGCAACAAAAAAAATCCTGTCCCCCCAGACTGACCTAGTTTCATATAAAGGAACCAGACTCGTACTGACCTCCTTCGAGTCCCAAAAAATTATCAAAGCCATTGAGTGGGTTTGTTTACTTTTCAAGTTTTTAATTGAAAATTTTCTCATTAGATGTTGGTCGGAGTGCAAAAAATTTCTGTTTTGCCAGACTGATCTGCTTCCATATAAAGGACCCAGACTCATATTGACCTCTTTGGGGTCCAAAACATTTAAGAAACACACAGAGTGGATTTGTTTACTTTTAAAGTTTTTAATTGAACATTTTCTCATTGGATATTCGATCAAGTGCAACAAAAAAATCCTGTCCCCCCAGACTGACCTAGTTTCATATAAAGGAACCAGACTCGTACTGACCTCTTTCGAGTCCCAAAAAATTATCAAAGCCATTGATTGGGTTTGTTTACTTTTAAAGTTTTTAATTGAACATTTTCTCATTGGATATTCGATCAAGTGCAACAAAAAAAATCCTGTCCCCCCAGACTGACCTAGTTTCATATAAAGGAACCAGACTCGTACTGACCTCCTTCGAGTCCCAAAAAATTATCAAAGCCATTGAGTGGGTTTGTTTACTTTTCAAGTTTTTAATTGAAAATTTTCTCATTAGATGTTGGTCGGAGTGCAAAAAATTTCTGTTTTGCCAGACTGATCTGCTTCCATATAAAGGACCCAGACTCATATTGACCTCTTTGGGGTCCAAAACATTTAAGAAACACACAGAGTGGATTTGTTTACTTTTAAAGTTTTTAATTGAACATTTTCTCATTGGATATTCGATCAAGTGCAACAAATAAATCCTGTCCCCCCAGACTGACCTAGTTTCATATAAAGGAACCAGACACGTACTGACCTCCTTCGAGTCCCAAAAAAGTATCAAAGCCATTGAGTGGGTTTGTTTACTTTTAAAGTTTTTAATTGAACATTTTCTCATTGGATATTCGATCAAGTGCAACAAAAAAATCCTGTCCCCCCTAACTGACCTAGTTTCATATAAAGGAACCAGACTCGTACTGACCTCTTTCGAGTCCCAAAAAATTATCAAAGCCATTGAGTGGGTTTGTTTACTTTTCAAGTTTTTAATTGAAAATTTTCTCATTAGATGTTGGTTCGAGTGCAAAAAAATCCTATCCCTCCAGACTGACCTAGTTTCGTATAAAGGAACCAGACTCGTACTGACCTCCTTCGAGTCCCAAAAAATTATCAAAGCCACTGAGTCGGTTTGTTTACTTTTAAAGCTTTCAATTAAAAATTTTCTCATTAGATGTTGGTCGGAGTGCAAAAAATTTCTGTTTTGCCAGACTGATCTGCTTCCATATAAAGGACCCAGACTCATATTGACCTCTTTGGGGTCCAAAACATTTAAGAAACACACAGAGTGGATTTGTTTACTTTTAAAGTTTTTAATTGAACATTTTCTCATTGGATATTCGATCAAGTGCAACAAAAAAATCCTGTCCCCCCAGACTGACCTAGTTTCATATAAAGGAACCAGACTCGTACTGACCTCCTTCGAGTCCCAAAAAATTATCAAAGCCATTGAGTGGGTTTGTTTACTTTTAAAGTTTTTAATTGAACATTTTCTCATTCGATATTCGATCAAGTGCAACAAAAAAATCCTGTCCCCCCAGACTGACCTAGTTTTGTATAAAGGAACCAGACTCGTACTGACCTCCTTCGAGTCCCAAAAAATTATCAAAGCCACTGAGTCGGTTTGTTTACTTTTAAAGCTTTCAATTAAAAATTTTCTCATTAGATGTTGGTCGGAGTGCGAAAAATTTCTGTTTTGCCAGACTGATCTGCTTCCATATAAAGGACCCAGACTCATATTGACCTCTTTGGGGTCCAAAACATTTAAGAAACACACAGAGTGGATTTGTTTACTTTTAAAGTTTTTAATTGAACATTTTCTCATTGGATATTCGATCAAGTGCAACAAAAAAATCCTGTCCCCCCAGACTGACCTAGTTTCATATAAAGGAACCAGACTCGTACTGACCTCCTTCGAGTCCCAAAAAATTATCAAAGCCATTGAGTGGGTTTGTTTACTTTTAAAGTTTTTAATTGAACATTTTCTCATTCGATATTCGATCAAGTGCAACAAAAAAATCCTGTCCCCCCAGACTGACCTAGTTTCGTATAAAGGAACCAGACTCGTACTGACCTCCTTCGAGTCCCAAAAAATTATCAAAGCCACTGAGTCGGTTTGTTTACTTTTAAAGCTTTCAATTAAAAATTTTCTCATTAGATGTTGGTCGGAGTGCAAAAAATTTCTGTTTTGCCAGACTGATCTGCTTCCATATAAAGGACCCAGACTCATATTGACCTCTTTGGGGTCCAAAACATTTAAGAAACACACAGAGTGGATTTGTTTACTTTTAAAGTTTTTAATTGAACATTTTCTCATTGGATATTCGATCAAGTGCAACAAAAAAATCCTGTCCCCCCAGACTGACCTAGTTTCATATAAAGGAACCAGACTCGTACTGACCTCCTTCGAGTCCCAAAAAATTATCAAAGCCATTGAGTGGGTTTGTTTACTTTTAAAGTTTTTAATTGAACATTTTCTCATTCGATATTCGATCAAGTGCAACAAAAAAATCCTGTCCCCCCAGACTGACCTAGTTTCGTATAAAGGAACCAGACTCGTACTGACCTCCTTCGAGTCCCAAAAAATTATCAAAGCCACTGAGTCGGTTTGTTTACTTTTAAAGCTTTCAATTAAAAATTTTCTCATTAGATGTTGGTCGGAGTGCAAAAAATTTCTGTTTTGCCAGACTGATCTGCTTCCATATAAAGGACCCAGACTCATATTGACCTCTTTGGGGTCCAAAACATTTAAGAAACACACAGAGTGGATTTGTTTACTTTTAAAGTTTTTAATTGAACATTTTCTCATTGGATATTCGATCAAGTGCAACAAAAAAATCCCGTCCCCCCAGACTGACCTAGTTTCATATAAAGGAACCAGACACGTACTGACCTCCTTCGAGTCCCAAAAAAGTATCAAAGCCATTGAGTGGGTTTGTTTACTTTTAAAGTTTTTAATTGAACATTTTCTCATTGGATATTCGATCAAGTGCAACAAAAAAATCCTGTCCCCCCTGACTGACCTAGTTTCATATAAAGGAACCAGACTCGTACTGACCTCCTTCGAGTCCCAAAAAATTATCAAAGCCACTGAGTCGGTTTGTTTACTTTTAAAGCTTTTAATTAAAAATTTTCTCATTTGAATTTCGATTAAGTGTAAAAAAAAATATTCTGACCCGCCAGAATGACCTAGTTTCATGCAAAAGGACAATACTTGAGTCAAGCCTCCGTAGACTGAGAAAAAAATGTTCACAGTCACTGAGTTTTGCATTAAAAATTTTCTAGATAGAGTAAAGAAAATTCCTGTCTCGTCAGATGGACCCAGTTTTAGATTACTTCTGAATTATTTTCCGAAAGTGACTATATAATATTAATGCGTACAATTAAATCATTTTGCTTTTTTTTATTCTTCTCATTTTTTTGATCAGAATACTCCCATAACCTCAATTAATCTTAAACTATTCAAATTCAGACAAGAGATCTAGAAATTAAATTAAATTTGTTTTTGTTTTTATAATTATCATTCGTTAAATAAATATGTAGAAATATTAAATTAATATAATTTTATCGGTTAATTAAATATAGAAGAAAAAAAACCCACAAAAGCAAATAGGAGAAAAAAACTAACACTCACGACCCGATAGTCGTATGGTAATAATAGTTAAAAGCTGATAATTTTACGTTGTGTCACCAATTGGCCATTATCAGTCAACTATTAGGTTTAATTAATTGATTGATTATGAAATATTAACTATTGAAATTAATTAATAGTCCGGCAAACTCTACCAGTTTTAGACAAACGGGTAGGTCTGCCCTGTTACGACTATCCATCTACTGTTGAGTAGTTGGTTAGTTCGCTAGTTAGTCGGCTCGTTAGTTAATTAACCAAGGACAGTAACCGCTAGAGTGTATTTAGTTTTCAACGATAAAATGTCGAATATTTTGAAAATAAATTAATATTAATCGGTATGCAAATTGAAATCATAAGAAATATTTTTTCGGGTAAATGACCTGAATTCGTTAATTGGTTTTTTGTTGTTGTCTGAAATTAATTTAATTGCGGAGAATAGATTTTGGACTTCAAAATTTATTTTATAGTAAAATTTAAAAATATGAGTAAATTAAATCTGAAACCAAATTTTTTATCTAAATTATGTGTTTTTGTCTGCGTTAATGGTTTGTTAATGCCATTCATTAAGGCAGCAGATAAAAATACATAATTTAGATGAAAATTTAACAAATTGATAAGAAATTTTAAAATCACGCAAAAAAAAATTAATTAAAATTAAATTAATTAAAAGAAAATTTAATTAAAATATAAAATATTTAACAGTAGTGTGGTCTTTAAACCAGAATAGATAGTGTGCGGTAAATAATATTTAAGGCTTATCCAAAGTAGATTAAAATCAATTTAAAAAAAAATTCTCCCCAAAAAACCACTAAATTTTTTTTTTTTTTTTTTAATTAGTTGGTTTTTATTTGTTTATTTTTTCTTTTAATTTAAAAACGATAACAACTATTGTGATTTAATGGTAAAATTCAATTAATATCTTTATTTGAGAAACATTTACTCAACATTAATTTAAAGGATCTTTTTTAATTTAAAGAATTGTTATTATATTATATCAACAAAAATTAAAAAAACAAACTTTTAATTGGGGATAGTACAAGTTATTAAATTATTTTTTAACCTTTTCGTATTTTACGACATAATGTGTTAAATATTTTAAGTTGGGTTTTCCTCGTGACCTGATTTATAAAAATAATCGAGAGTAAATAATACTATTGTCATCTTTAAAATATTTTAAATAAAGTTTAGTTTATTTAAAAATTAGTAACAAAAAAAAATATTTTGCATTAAGGCATGTACAAAAAGGATTATACTGGATTATTCATTTTGCCATTTGGAAAGTACACCTTTGTCATTTAATAGTTTTTTTTTATATTTATTTTTTAATATAAAATTAATTTAGTTTAAAGTTTGCCATTTTATAAAATTATTGATAAAAATAAGTAAGAATAAATTGTGCAAAACTTACTATAAAAGTTGTAGTTCTGTCGTAACCACATTTCGCGCAAAATTTTCTTTAACGACGAGGCTCATATCTTGATTGGTGGATACTTCAGTAAGTAAAAATTTCATTTTAGGGCTTTTAAATTATATAAGTGATTATTAGAAAGCCATTCTATCCACAAAAAGTGACTGTCTGGTGTGCATTTTGGGTTGATGGTGTCATTGGCCCATATTTCTTTGAAAATTAAGAAGGAGAGAACGTTACCGTCAATTTTGTGCACTATGGTCCAATGGTAACCTAATTTTATAAGTTGAAACTCAAAAATTTTAATCTTAACCATATATGGTTTTAACAGAACGATACTAGAAGCTACGCAATAGAACAAATTTTGTCTTAAATGCGCAAAAAGTTCTCAGAATGCGTAATTTCAAAATTTTGTGATGTCAGTTGTCCTCAAAGATTATGTCAATAGAAGCTTTTAGACTATTTTTTATAAGATTCTATAAAAATTCACGTTTATAAGAATAATTTTTAAACTATAGAATATATAAGAATTAACAACCAAATTATTAATGGCCGAACTGTGCAAAAAAAATCATAAAAAATTACCTCAAAACTATCAAGTCCTAGAATAAGTTTTTCATTGCCTATTTAAATAATTTTATAGTTTTTATATAATGGCAAAGTTTATTTAAAATAATGAATTAAAAATTGAATCATTATCTGAATTTAAAAATGTACTTTATTTAATAGCACTTTCCAGAGCTAAAACTGGATAACCTTTAATAAGAACTCTTTAGTTACCACAATAATAATTTACTCTATGCTATAATATATCTTAAGAAGTAGTTCATATAGATATTTTATTAAAACTAAAAAAAATTATGAAAAAAAAACCTCTAAACAAGTTGAGAAGATAAAAAGCCTCCAAACAATTTTTTTATCAAAACCTGAACAGAGATTTTGTGCGAAAATAGTTACGTTCTTCGAGAGCCTACAAAAGGTATCATTTCCTAAATGAACCATTTGAGACTCTTCAAACTCTAAAAGTTTTTTATTAAGCCTTAACGAAACTCTTTTATTTAAAAAAAACCATCTGAACAAGTTGAGAAGATAAAAAGCCTCCAAACAATTTTTTATTCAAACTCAACAAATTCTATGAAAAGAAAATGTTTAAACTTCACTAAATATTCTTAATAATAAAATATGAAAACTATTTTATTTAATTAAAATATTTAAATGCAAAACTTTCTAAATTATCTAAAAAATACTTAACTTTCAAAAGGTAAATTTTCTACACACTCAAAAATTGAAAATCCATTCAAAATTTAATAATCCCAAAAGCTTGACCAGAAATTTCTCATATTTTCTTGTAGATTCATTCAAATATCCACAAAGGATAACCAAAAATTATTATATGAAATTTTCGAATAATTAACACATAACTGTTGAGTAAATCCGATTATTTTGTGATAATATCGAAAATCAAGAGCCTGTCCATTTAATTGTTATACGCTCAGATACAATATCATCAAAACGAATGCCAATATAAATATTGAATTTGGTTAGATTTTAATCTTAATTTCATAAAAGATCCCATCAGACAAATAAAATGTATTGTGTACAGGATTCAGATGTACCTGCTGATACAGGCACACTCATCTTATTTGGTATTTAATAAGGATTTGAAATTGGAATGAATAAATCAAGATTATGTACCAATAAAAGACACCGGATGCATCAGGCGAGGACATCTCTCGTCTTTTATTCTTTACAATGAATTTCGAGAATTTAGTTTGGATGAAAACTGTCACAATGCCAATTGTTAATAAATAAATAAATAAATAAATAAATAAATGCCAGTTAAACTAGCACATCGAAATTGCTGACTGGCCGAATCGGAATCCGCATCGAAAATGTGTGAAGGAAATTTCGTGAGAACAAACATTTGCTTACCTGTGGGGGATCGTGTGTGTGTGTGTATTGAGGTAGATATGGTACGTATGCCGCGGAAGAATGGAATTTCTGTCCGAACACCAATAACAACAGCAGCAACAGCATCAAAGTACACGGGGGAATAGTAGCGTTAACACAACATAAAAGGTATAGAAGAATGACTTATAAAATGTTTTCAGATCTTTTCATTTGTTTCTTTTCATTTCTCAATCAATACGAGTCCAAAGTTGTCAGATTAAAGATATTCACAAGCACAAGCAGGATGTGTGGTTTTTTTCTGAATTTCCAAATCGAATTCCTTTACGATCCGATCTGGAATGGTACACCACTGGTCTGAGGAAGACCCACCAATAAAGACAAAACGACTATGCAGATTTGAGGAGGCTCCGTGTACAAGAAGAGTGGTTACTAGCCAAATTCCTCAGAAATAAAATGCGTGATAAATACTCAGTTACGGGTATGAGTTCAGGTACAAATATGGTTGTCAGTCGATGGAAAAAATCAAAATCAAAAATAAACTCGAATCGAATTCAAATACGAGTACATAAAAAATATGCAAATGGAAATAGTCGAGTCCATTCGTTTCCTTTTGATGATTAAAATATTGTGTGAGGAAGCATGATTAATGTTGATGCTCTTCCACAATCGAACAGTAGGAATTCGGTACAATTCACCATCGCATCAGCCGACGACTAAACATATTCAAAAACCAACTAATTAGCATGGGATTTTTTTCAAAATATTCAATTTATTGGTAGTATGACAAAAATGGCTTTAATTAACTATGAAAATTTATTCCTTAGTGAAGAAATCGGAGTGGAATTGCTTGTTTCCCTCAAGATGCAAATATTCTCTTAAGAACGAAATTAGAATTAATATTAGAAATTAACGAAAACAAAGTTTCGTTAAATTTGAATTTGGTGACTTCAATATTGCAATGTCTACTATATAGTTTTAATGCTGTATCTCAGGCTCACCTGTCCCTATGACAATACTGCTCCAGTCACATGCACCTAATTTCTGAGCGCCTGTGACAAGATTGGGGATACGAAGGCCAGGAGTTTGGATTCAGTACCGAATTTGAATCATAATTGGAATCCAGTAAGAGGAGCCTAATTTCTGAGTGCCTGTGACAAGATTTGGGATACAAAGGACGAATGTAACCCTTAAAATTGGGATGCAGTGGCAGGAGCCTAATTTCGGAGTGCCTGTGACAAGATGGGGTATACGAAGGCCCCGGACTTTGGATTCAGTACCGAATGTGGAGTATAATTGAGATCCAGTCACTGGAGCCAATTTCTGATCGCCTGCGTCAATATTGGGGACACGAAGGCCACGGGTTTGGATTCATTACCAAATGGGACCCTTAAAATTGGGATCCAGTAAGAGGAGCCTAATTTCTAAGCACCTGCGACAAGATAGGAAATATGAACGCCCCAACAAATCGGTGGAGGCATTCTTTTCTATCCTTCGTGGCAGTGCTGGACGGATTTAACTGGAATCCCCTTCAGCTCCTCGGTTACACTCTTTTTGGGTGTTATCGACTGTACTAAGATGACATCCTGTCAAATACTTTTTGATCTTGAGAAATAGAAAAAGTCCCACGGATCAGGAAATTTGCCGGGGAGGGAGGAGGGGTGAAGTAGTGGAAAAGCAAAGGAATCCATTTTTTTCAACAAAATTCTTGTTGATTAATGTGTTACCGTGTGGCAGAGAGCGTTGTCATGGTGAAGCATCCAAGTACTTGAAATATCTGTTCTGACGCAAAGAAATATTTCCTGAGTCTTTCAAAGACCTAATCTTCGGCTTCCGTATCAATCGGTGGTCAAACCTCACAAGTATCCCTGAGTGATGGGCGTCTTTTTCTGCTTCACGACCCTCTAAAAATATTGCATGCTATCGAAAAACTTGTGCTCTAAATAAAAAATGTGCTCCATGGGCTAAGCCTGGTTAATACGCAAATTAATTGGACTTAATTTGTGGATCCATGACGCTCCACCTTTGCTCCAACTTTCGCTGTTACATGTCTCGTAACCCACTAAAAAACAAAAGTTCAGTTATTATGCTCCTTAGGATCTTGCACGTATAAAAAGGACTAACTGAGAAGTTATGTGGAAGAAAATTTTACAAATGCCAGTCTGTCATACCTCGTATATCGGATAGTTCAGTCCTGCTACAGGAAGAAATTAATATAAAATTTCTAAATAGTTTTTCATGTTTTTATTAAATATTTATTATTAAAATAGCTTCTAAAATTAATAGTGAATTATAAAAAAAATGCAGAAAGAATTTGTTATTGATGAGCAACTGTCAAATGCCATCTTTTTGATGGCTTTTCATTTGTACTGTCATAAAAAATGCTCAACAATTTTTCGGTGCGGTAAAAGGTAAGAAAGGTAAATTCCAGTTTCACGTTATAAATGCGGTTACTTTTATCCTTTATCGGGCATATGATAAATTTCATTGAAGAAAAAAAAAGATGAACTGAAAATGGTCCATAATCATCATTACCACCTACAGTACATGCATCGTTTCTGTACTCTTAAATTGACAACTACTTGGACTGGCATCACTACTAAAACTACTACTACTACTACCACAGCTGCCACTGCTAATTCTTCCAATATAAGCATTAGTACAAAACAGGAACGGAGACATCAAGAAGACAACTGCCATGAAGGAGTATTTATATTCATTAATCAAATTTACAGAATTCGTTGTTGTCGATGTCGTTGCCTTTCGAAAGGCAGTCTTCTGCTGCTTATGCAACTACAATCCAACCCAGCAACATTCTTTTAGTTCAACATATTCACACCAAAACAAATTGTCTCTCCGTCCTGGCAATCGTAATACAAAAAATCACTTGAATATCTGCACAATAAACAATAAACAGCCAATGTTGTAGATTTTAATAATGGAACTTTTCAACAACAAAAAAACGCCCCCACATACTATGTGCTCGCACCTATTCGAATTTAGATACTTTCGAAATGCCCCATCATTGAACAGAAAATTGCCAATGTCATAAAGAAATACAAATTTTTATTCTCTCTTTAAAAAGATTTTTGTTAAAATTTTCGATTTTTGTTCTATTTTTATTTACAAAAACTAACATTTTCGTTGTCCCCCAAATAAAAAAAAAGCTAAAATTTTCGAAAGTTTAAACTCATTGAATTTGGTTTTGTTTTTAATTTATCTTTGAAAATTAAATTACCATTTAATTTAGATTATATTTGGATAAAAATAATGATGCAATTTTTGCTTTGGAAAATAAATTATAATAAATTACCATAAAAATTCTTATATACCAGGTGTATAAGCTTAAATCCGCTGTTTTTTAATTTTCGTAGAAGGCAAAAACAAATTTATTCAAAGTACTTGCCCTCACTAGCTACACATTTTTCCCATTTCTCGGGCAATTTGTGGATACCACGGCAAAAAAATGCCTTCTCTTTCGAGGCAAACCACTCATCAAGCCGTAAGAATCGAAGTGCTGCTCAGCAAGCGCGTGGCCCATCGACGAAAACAGGTGATAGTCGGAACCGGCCAGGTATAGTGAATAAGCGGGGTGGGGTAGCACCTCCCAGTTAAGTGTCTCCAAGTAGTTTCGGACCATTATTGACGTGTGCGATGGTGCGTTGTCGTGGAGGAAAATCAGCTTGTCATGTCTTTGTTGACATCCGTCCTTTTTGCAAGCAGAGCACGGTGCAATTTGATCAGCTGTAGGTGGTAGTGGTGGGCATTGACAGTTTCACCAGGTTTCAACACCTCATAGTACACGATACCCCACTGATCTCACCAAACGCACAGCATCGTCTTCAGTCCGAAGAGATTTGGTTTTGGGGAAGATGTTGATGGTTGGCCGGGATCAACCCACGATTTCTTGCGTTTCGGACTCCCGAAATATGTCTACTTTTCATCGCCTCTTACAATCAGATGCAGGAACGACTTTCTTTTTTCTCTGGCGAGCAAAATTTCGCATGTGTTTTGGCGTCTCTCCATCTGCCTATCGTTCAATTCATGCGGCACCCTTTTTCCGATCTTTTCAATCTTCCCCATGGCACGCAGACGCATGAAAATAGCTGGTTGAGTAACACCCAATTGCTCCGCGAGCATTTTTTGCGATTAGATATCGTCTTGCTACAAAAGAGCCTCCAATTAATGGTCCTCAACCTTCCTAGGCCGATTTTCACCCTTCTTGTCTCACAAGTCAAAATTGCCGTCTTTGAACCGACGAAACCAATCTCGGCACGTTGTTTCCGATAAAGCACTGTTACCATAGGCCTCCATGAGCATTCGATGCGATTCGGCAGCCGATTTCTTCAAATTGAAGCAGAAAAACAGAGCTTTCCGCATATGCTCGTTTTCTGGCATAAAACTAGACATGATTATCAAAGGAAAAATGTATGTTGTTGTACGAAATTGCTGACAATATGCACTGATTAATGCTGACAGATGTCAAACTCATAAAAAGAAGTATGGCGTGCCCATGGTAGCTTAATACGCTCACTCACGCCATCTATGACAAAACAGCGGATTTAAGCTTATCGCCTGGTAAGATAAATTTTTATTTTTAAATTTAATATTTATCAACGCTTGCCATAAGACTTCGGGCAGGACTCGATCCTTTTGAGATTATTTTTGATATTTTTTTGCATATTTCGTGCTGTAATTTGGCCATTTTTTAAATGCTTTAAATCGCATGATCTTGGAGGGCAATTTGCATCCACAAATCTCGAAATAATTTGTTTTGGGAACTTTTCATGAAAAACAGTCAATGAAAGTCATTTTTGTGGCTATTAGCACTGTTCTTTTAGAACCATATATAGTCTGGAGTAAAATGTTTAAGTTTAAACTAAAAAAAGAGAATATCGTATGGTCATAGCGTTCGGAATTAACGACAATCGTCTCTGCTGCTTCATTTTCAAAAGAGAAAATACGGATCAATGACGAAAATACATACTAGACAGTAACTTTTTGCATATATAATAGCTTCTTCTTGGTTACTTGTGGATTTTCACAGCCTCATATATGATAAATTTGCTTATTGACGTGCCCATCGCTGAATAAAATAATTCGATAAAACGTAAACATAGCGGAAATACCACATTTTTAAAAGAAATTTTTACAATTCTTATACATTTTCTAATAAATATATTTATCTATATTTTAAAATGGCAAATATTATTCTAGATAATTATTACTTTAAAAAATATTTCGAATAAATAATTGCCAAATGACAGTGCTGTACTTTTTATACGAAAAAAATGGATAAACTTAATTTTCTTGAAAGAAATGCTTACATTTTAAGGATAACAAGTGTACGACTCCAAAAACTTCACTTGAAAATAATCATAATTAAAATGTAATAAATAAAAAAAAATTTAATAAATAATATTAAAAAATATTTGCATGCAAATGAAATCATAGCTGACACAAAGTATTGTAAATTGTTGATCGTTGAAGGTGATTATTTTGATTGCGTACAAAGCCTTTCGAAGGAGACGCTTTAATGCGCGTTGAAATGCATTCGTTTCTCTGATTACTCATACAATTTAATGTTCACATTCATATTTTGCATATAATGAAAGGGTATAAAGATTTATGATTTTAAAAAAAGAGGAAAAGATGTGCATGCAAAAGAACTGAAATAATAGTAATAATAATATAAGCTGGAGAGTAATAATAAATTAAAGAAAATAAATAATAGGATAAGCATCTCTTAATATAGAATAGCTGAGGTGGAATGGGGGAGGTTTTCTTTTTTTTAATATTGTAGCAACTGCAAAAGAACAGAGAATGCTCCATCGTACATGGCCCAATGGCATCTGGGAGGCATCAGAACAAATATGAATACTCCATCGTCCCCCATGGTATGTGGGTGGATGCGACGACGACGACGACTCCGAAACAATTCCAGCACTTTCATTGTCGGCATCTTGTGTTGTTGACTCAAATCTTTTGGAGAAAAAACGTGTTCGCGATTAAGAACTTGAGATTCTCGTGTCGTGATGACGAACACTTTCGAGTGTGTCTACAATTCAAATTGAGTGCTGCTTAACACAATAGATTCCGTCCGGCCTGGACGGAAGACCCAAACAGTCGAATGTGAAGAGAACCCCCTCACAAGCGTGTGCACATACAACGTTCCCCACTGTCTGCAGATTTAGTCCAAGACAAAATCTAAAGACAAAGAAACAAGTTGTCCGCTTCATATTAACACCGATCCATTGGTTACAGCCACCACAAAACACCACACCTCGCGTATATGGCTGACTGGAACCGATTGTTGGTGACACAATATCCACTGAGGTGAATGAAAAAGTTCGACTCATCAAGGTCACTTGGTATCGAAGCCTGTTGGAGGCACATCTTTGCCATATAATAGGACAATCATTTTATTAATGATCAGTTAAGCTTTCTATTAAAACAAAATCAAGTCTCGGTTGTTTTATTATTTTTATGGTAATGCCAGAGGTTAACCAGTTTACTGATACGAGTACTCATAAGATAATCGCGAATAAGTAAACAAAGTGCAATGTGCAAAAAAGTGTAACAATTTTTTTATTTTATCAGCAAAAGAAAAAGAGCATTTTATTAAAGAAAAATGGACAACATCTGGCCCTCCATAACTTCTAATAATTCTGTACTTTTCCCTTTTGAAACCTTTTACCACGAAACCAATAAGTAAATGTCAACAAATTCTATTGGCAACAATGTAAAATATTGTTAGAAGAAAGAAAGAATCCAAAATACGAAATAAATTCTCTTTCAAAAACATTAAGAAAATGAAGCGACTAATAATGTTAAATAAATTCCGAAACAGTTATGGATAAGGTCCGATGGTACAGGTAGTCCAAATCGTTTTGTGTTATTTTGGTATTATTTAAAAAAAAAAATTCATTCATCTAACAAATTCTAACATCCGTAAATGATAGCGCAATAGTTAAAAACACAGCAGGCTATCAACGGACTGGTTGCTTCTCTTCTATTCAATATCGATTTGGTCGGCTGAGAAGTAAGTACCTTTCAGAAGAGACGAACATATTCTTGGAAGTCATTGATTCTATTGAGCACTGAATCATAAAACTAATATTCATTCTCAATTTTATACAAAGTCGCATACAAAACACGCACCTATCATACCCATCCGTTCAAGCGTTACCAACTTCAGACTATTGAAATAGAAACTATCCATTAGATCCTAAGGCCTTTACAGACAAAGTAAATGTTCACTAAATCAATTCCGTTCTCTATGCCAAAACTTTATTTTAAAAACATTTAAAATCATTTTCCTTTTTCGGCAAGGACCAGAAACTGCTTCAGGACCTCAAATAAAATAAACTTTTTGCGGCAAAATTTATAATCAAAAATGAAAAATATTAAAAATAAGTCTAAATTTTGGAGAATAGTTTTTATAGAAGCCTCCGCCTTCTAAACAATTTGTAGAAGTCAAGAAGTCAACGTACTCAAAAATATAAAAATCACTGAAAGGAATTAAAGGCAGGTGTCACTTATCGTTAAAATTTTTTTTAATCAATGTTGATCTGATTTCATATATTTAAGAAATCACGCAGTTACCATCGGGATTTGTTTACATTCAAAGTTTTTATAACCTGCATTTTAATTTTTCAGTCCATTCTGATCTAGTTACTGGTAGTAACAATCAGATTTTAGTTATATTCAAAGTTCTGACCCAGTTTTATATTCAAAAAAATTATGCAGCCGCCATTAGAGTTTGTTTACTCTTGAAGTTCTCAGTCGACGCTGACCTAGTTTCATGTTGAAAAAATTATGCAGCCGCCATCAGAGTTTGTTTACTCTTGAAGTTCTCAGTCGACGCTTCCCTAGTTTTATATTAAAAACAATTTTGCAGCCGCCATCAGAGAGTTTTTTTACTCTTGAAGTTCTCAGTCGACGCTGACCTACTTTCATGTTGAAAAAATTATGCAGCCGCCATCAGAGTTTTTTTACTCTTGAAGTTCTCAGTCGATGCTGACCTAGTTTCATATTGAAAAAATTATGCAGCCGCTTGCGAGTCTCTTTACACTTTAAGTACTGACCTAGTTTCTTATCAGAAAAACCAGTAACCCGCCAACAGGTTTTGTTTATATTTAAGTTTATATCCATTTTGACATAGTTTTGCTTAGTCACAATCGGGTTTTATTTACGTTTAAAGTTCAGTGTCCGCTCTGACCTAGTGGCATATTAAAAAAAATCATGCACCCGCCATTAGTTTGTTTACATTTGAATTTTTTAGTCTCATGTTGACCTAGTTTCTCGTTAAAAAAATAGTGGTACCCACCATGGCAGTTTGTTTATGTTCGAAATACGCAAACCAAATATTACATAAATATGCATTCACTATCGAGTCTGTTTGCATTATAATTTTTAGGCTCCTAGTTTAATATACAAAAAATCACTAATCTGCCTCTGGAGTTTGTTTACCTTTAAAGTTCTTGATCCACGCTGATCTAGTTTCGTGTTTAAAAAAGGCCACGCAGCTTCTCTTGTGGCTTTTCAATATAGCATTTTTTTGGCCAATATAAACCAGATTTTATAATTTTTTATATACTTTTCAACATAGTCTCCTTTTATTTTGATACACTGAGTCCAAAGTATATATAGCTCTGTTATCCTTTTTTCCTTTTTCAGTATAGTCGATCGAGATTATATGGTATAATGCGTGTCTCAGGAAACAGTGCCCATAATCTTTCCTGAGGATAGAACCGTTTTTGCTCTCTTTAAGACACCTTTGCTGATTGAACTTTATTTTCTGATGTGTCATAGTGAATCAATGTTTAATCAGAAGTTATTAGTTGACATAAAAAATCATTTGGATTATGCCTAAAAATGTCCAAATACTTTACTGAAGGTGTCACGCGAATAGATTTTTTGTTAGGTGTTAGCAAACTCACCTCGCCGATAGCTTTCTTATACCCGAAATTTTATTGCCTATCAACTTACTCATACCCCTTCACTTGACGGTCTTTTAAGGCAATATTATGGATTTTATTAATCATTTCTTTGTTCGTAACATAAATTGGATTGACCCCAACATTAAATAAACCACTTCGAAATCATTCCATACGATAATGAGCAGTCTCCATTGTACTATTCAAACTTGACTTTGATTTTAGATATTGTTTTCTCCTTCATAAAATAGTATTTTATTAACATATGAGATATTACGAGTAGTAAAAAAACACTAATCTTGTCTCATTCCAATGGCTCTCAAAAAAAAACGAATCAACAAATGTTAATAAAAAAATTGCAGGGTGACTTCATAAATATTCTAATGAAAAAAAATCACAGAACACAGGGGCAATATGATAAGTCATTAGCTAATATAATTTTTTGCTGATATCAGCGACAGCATTGTATTAGCCAATGACTTATCATATTGCCCCTGTAAAACTTATAAACATTCATATTTCCCACGTAAACTTATAACAAAATTTTATGATAATACCGACTTTTGCCAAAAATTATCCTTTATAATGAGTAATAGTTTTTTGTATAAAATAAAATTTTTACTGATGCCTTTTGAAGATATGTTTTCATTTTTTATTACTCTTTAAAACCTATTTTCACAAATTCAACTGTAACATTTCCAATTTTGTTTGTTTGTATAAATCAATATCAAGTGAACAATAATAAAGAAATTTCTAAGATATTTGCCTAAAAGTATATTATTTCTTATTTACAATTTGCCTACGGGAAATAAAAATAAAATCAGTAATTTTTGTTTGTTTTTTTGTTTTGTCGAAATAATAAAAATGTTTGTTGAATAATGTTGTTAATGTGAAATTACTCGTACCTTTTTTAAGTAAAAGAGAGAAAAGGCAGTTGCCTATTGGCATATCAAAGAAGAATCCTTTATACTCGTAACACACCAAATAAGAATCCAATATTGCTCAGTGGAGCTAGGCCTTAAGGCAAAGAAATATTTTCCGATAGAAGAAGCAACAAGGCCGTTTAACATAGGCAATGTTATTCTTTCATTGTCAAAAATAAACCATTTATCCAGAATTGTCTATAATTTTATCCATAATACGAGTATATATACATAAGTTAATTCTTTCATACTCGAATAAATTCCTTCGAAAGAAAGGACCTTTTTCAATTTGAAAGTTTTATATTTTTTACAATTTGAGATATTTTTGTTTTTAATTTTACAGTTTAAAAAATTGCAACAAATTACCTCCGCAAAAACTAATTTGATATAAATTTTTTTTCTTGTACAGAAACTAAAAATGTATATTTTTTGACAATTAAATTCGATTAGAAAGTTTGATGTTTAAGGGTAGTTTTTCTTTTTAAAATTTACTCAAAAAAAAACAGGTGAAAATTTTGACCTGCAATAGAGATTATTGTTCTAAAAGAAATCTAAATTATTACAAAATTAATATTTACCCAGTCTTTGGTAGTGCATAATATAAATTTACTTAAAAGTAGTAGCACCATTCAGAACAGCATGGAACCAATCATGTCATTTATGCCATGTGGTGGTAATACAATTCACGAATTTCTTTTTAAATGGGACATGCTCCATGACCCAAGAACTCATTTTCCAAGCCATCCATTTTAGTTTTCTAAAACAATCTAATTTGCTCCCAAAAACTTAGCTAACTCACACAAAACAATCAATACGAAAATGTTGATAAACATTATTGCTCAACATTTGTTTTTATTGTAAGCACAAGAGGCCAATTTTGCAGCACCACAACCATGAGGCCATTTGGCATTACCAGCTTCCCTAATGAAACGCGCTGAACATTAGTTGGAGGGAGCAATTAGACGTTGTTAAATTCGTTTAGAAAATAAAAAGAGGACTTAGCAAAGGAGTTATTGGATTTGGATGCTCCATAACGGAAGGGGTCTTATTCAAAAAGAAATTCTGGGTTAAGTGGCATTCATTTAAAATACGGGGAATGGTGAGTTGAACGCTACTGGAATGGCATTAAGGATGAGGTTGGTTACGGAAGAGGCAATGAAGTGCGGTATGCCCAATTCGAATTCTGAAAAGTTTGCTTGGCCAGAATTTCGGAGTGGTTGTTGGGGTTTTGAAAAAAAATCTTACTCTTTCCCAGCAGTCTATTTGTCTACGCATGGCTAAGGATGTTAAATGCCATTTGGTAAGAAGACACGGCAACTTTGGTCTTTCAGTGGGAATAGGACAGTGGAGCGACTCCCCCGCCAGCTGATATGAGCGTGACCGGGAACTCAACGCAATTCGACGCTTATACTCGAATTGCATTGGGTTCCCGGTCCCATCATGGAGTGACTCTCACGCTAGCTGATACCAGCGTAACCGAACTCAACGCATTTCAAATAGAAGCGTAGAATTGCGTTGGGCTTCCGGTCACGCTGGTGGAGCGACTACCCCGATCATTTCCGAGGAAACCAGCATGACCGAAAACTCAACGCAATTCGACGCTTCCATTCAAATTCCGTTGGGTTCCTGGTCCCAGTGTGAAGCGACTCCCCTGCCAGCTGATATTACCACGACCGGGAACTCAACGCAATACAACGCTTCTATTCGAATTGCAATGGGTTCCCGGTCACGCTGGTGGAGCGACTCCCCTGCCAGCTGATATTACCGTGACCGGGAACTCCACGCAATTGAACGCTTCTATTCGAATTGCATTGGGTTCCCGGTCCCAGCGTAAAGCGACGCCACCGCCAGCTGATACCAGCGTGACCGGGAACTAAACGAAATTCGACGCTCCTATTCGAATTGCGATGGTTTCAGGTCCCAGCGTGGAGCAACTCCCCCGCTAGCTGAGCGTGATCGGGAACTAAACAAAATTCGACGCTTCTATTCGAATTGCGATGGTTTCAGGTCCCAGCGTAGAGCACGTCCCCGGCTGGCTGATATCAGCGTGACCGGGAACTCAGCGCTATTTGACGCTTCTATTCGAATTGGCGTTGGGTTCCCGGTCCCAGCCTGGAGCGACTCCCCCGCTAGCTGAGCGTGACCGGGAACTCAATGTTGGTGAAGCGACTCCACCGATTATTTTCGAGGATACCAGCGTGATCGGGTACCCAATGCAATTCGGCGCTTCTATTATTCAATAGACTACGACGAATCTCATTAAGCATCGGATCATTTGATGGCCTCCAAGACTGCGACACTGTCGGCAAAAATACTTAAGTTGCGATGTTTGAGGAGATTAATTGCAATCTCAACTGCTGTCTCAATTACCCACAGTTTGCCATGGAAAGGGGACCTTCTATTAGGTAACATTCTAGACTTTATATCGTGATGATCAGCGTTAACAAGCTGCATGACAGCATAGGATGTTGTGCGGTCATCGGCGGCGGCGTCTGTGAACAGAAGTATGGGATCACCATTCGAGGAACAGTTTCCTATATGTGGATGCATTGGTGTTTGCCTTCATACGGTTTCTAATCCGTATGAAGGCAAACACCAATTTTATTGTAGGAGAAAGGTTAGGAAAATTAGCAAAAGGGTCGATGGATCTCTTTTCAAGTCAGAGATCATTAAGGAAAGGCAGAACGAATTTCTTTTTGAGTAGGTGGCGGGTATATTTAGTTTATAAAAAATATGGAGAGGATAATTTGTGAAGCATAGGATCTTATAAATGAGGTTTATACGGGACTTATAGACGTAATATATAAGAGATTGTTGACCAATTTCAATAAGAGTAGAGCCCACTGGGTAAGTCCGATGTGCTTCACTAGCTAGTAGAATACAGCGCAGCTTAACTATTATTTTTTGTGCTTTCGACATTTCGAGACTTTTTGATATTTAATAGTAAAAATTTAATAATAAATTTTTTTTCGAACATATATCGGATAAATGGAATTATTCAATGTGTAATTTTAGTGCATTTTTAAAATTTGGCAAAGTTCGAAGAATATTTAAATGAGAAACCATCGTTTTTGTTATTTTTTCAAAGTGGTTAAAAAAATATTTTATTTATTTAAAAACGAATCGAAATATTATTTTCATGAAAAATATCCTTCGATTTTATATAAAAAAAAATTTAATTTTTCCCACTTGAATATTCATAGAGAAAATTTCCAAATCGAACTTTATTCAAATTGTTCATATTAAAAAGTCATAAAAGTTTCATTCAAGCTGTTCAAATTTGAAATAATATTTTATATTTCCTATAATATTATTCACTTCATAAAATACCATTCGTGTACAGTCAGAAAAATATAAAATAAGCTTGCATACAAATTTTCATTGGAGAAAAGAAATATTGAAAAAGTTCATGGCAACCAGTTAAGGGAGGTAAAATGTCTCGAAATCCGATTCCAAATATGCAAATGGGGAAAAATAGTAATAAAATTTAATATTTTCAGTATTGAAATCGAAGTTGGACCATTTCGATATTATTGATTTACGAGTTTTTTTTATTAATATTATTTTTGTGCAGTCTAAACTTGCATTTGGTTGGATTTGATTTTATGTAAACTTATGATTTTGGGGATTATTCTTGTACGAGTAAAGACAACTTATAATAAAAACTTGTAAAAAATCATCAAAAAAGTAATTTTTTATTATGTAAATTTTTATTCATATAATCACAATTCCTTTGAGTGATTAAATTATACAAAATAGAAATGTACAATATTTTATTTTTATTTCATTTATGATCTCATCTAAGTAGGCCCTTTTTATTATTTTACGTGTATTTTTATTATAATTTGTAGAAATTTCGATTTTTTTCGGTGCATTATTATTAAAGTATCTCAACAAATTAAGGATTTATCTATTTTTCGGTTCGGAAAGTAAAGTAAAATAAAATACTTTTTAAATTTTATTTTAATAAAAAAAATAATTATAAATATTTCATTAATATTGCCATTACGTATTAAATATATTTTTTAAATAATTTATATAAAACTTTTTACAGATTCTTTGTGGCTAATTGATATCATAAAATTTTGAAATTATCGGGTTCTAGGAACTTGTCCCGCAATAAACCCATTTGCTATGCTTTGTTGTATGATCTTATAATTCAATTCTGCAATCCGTAAAAATATTTTTAGTAAAAATACTTTCAATAAAAATGAAAATAATAAAAATAGTTTCAGTAAAAACCATTTCAGTAAAAATACTGTCATTAAAAATACTTTCAGTAAAATTATGTCCAGTAAAAATACTTTCAGTAAAAATACGTTCAGTAAAAATACTGTTAGTAAAAATACTTACTTTCAGTAAAATTACTTTCAGTAAAAATACTTCAAGCAAATATATTTTCAGTCAAAATAACTTCAGTAAAAATACTTTCAGTAAAAATGAAAATAATAAAAATAGTTTCAGTAAAAATACTTTCAGTAAAAACCATTTCAGTAAAATTATGTCCAGTAAAAATAATTTCAGTAAAAACACGTTCAGTAAAAATGCTTTCCGTAAAAATACTTTCAGTAAAAATACGTTCAGTAAAAAGGCTTTCAGTAAAAATACTTTCAGTAAAAGTATGTTCAGTAAAAATACTTTCAGTAAAAATACGTTCAGTAAAAATACTTTCAGTAAAAATATTTTCAGTAAAAACATTTACAGTAAAAATATTTTCGGTAAAAATATTTTCAGTAAAAATACTGTCAGTAAAAATAATTTCAGTAAAAATACTTTCAGTAAAATTACTTTCAGTAAAAATACGTTCAGTAAAAATACTTTCAGTAAAAATATTTTTAGTAAAAATGCTTTCCGTAAAAATGGTTTCAGTAAAAATACTTTCAGTAAAAGTATGTTCAGTAAAAAAATAATTTATTGATATAAGACTTTTAATTTATTTAAGACACAAAATCTCGAAACTAATATGTCCTGGGAACTTTTCGCGCAATAAGCCCAGTTGCCATGATCTTATCAAAATAATATTCGAGTATAATCGGGGTTAAAAGATTTAAGTTTTGGTAAAAAAAGTTTGATTATCATACCTTAACGGTCTGTTCTTATTCATTTTCAAATAAAATGACACCTTCAGACCAAAAAAATAGGCATCATCGGTGAAGAAAATTTGTGCACGAAATGTGTTTGCGACAGCTTCGCTACTATTGCAAAATTTTTTATAATTTTTACGTTTATAATTTAATAAATGGCAAATTTATATCTAAACAAAATTTATAAAAACTAATACATATAAATCAAAAATTTTAAATAAAATTGTAATACTTTCCAAACTTTAAAATGAATTCATAACTTTTCTTTTTGATTAAAAGATCCTCCACTTAACTATATTAGCAAAACTATTTTTCCTATCAAATAATTTTAGTTTTAATTATAAAATTTTATCAGTTTTAAGGCAATTTATTTGAATAGCTTCAATAAAAAAATACTAATCTTATTCTATAAATTTGGTTCAAAAGTATTGTCTTAATACTAAAAAAAGATCTTAGCAAAAGGTCCCTTTTAGCAACGCTAACGCTTTATTTGAACACTAACGAAACTTTTCTTTTAAGGACAGTTAATATCTGGAATTTAATATTTTTCACATTTTTAATGATAATTTTTAATGTTACGTAATTTTATTTCCATATAAATTTATATTTATTGCACAGTAAAATATTTTATTGTCTTATTAGCATACACATTTTTTTATTAAAAATATTTAAAAATAATTCCTACAAACTTTCTGTAGTAAAATTGCTAATACATTTTTGTGGAAGTATCGTCAATCTTTATCTAGAATAGAAATAAGTTTAAAAACTTTAAAATTTAAAATTTTAAAGTTTGTAAACCTATTTTATAAAATAAAATTTTAACAATTTTAAAACTATTTTTATTTCTGTCTTCGGTTATTGTTTACCGAAAATGAATAAACTTTAATTTACCAAAAAAAAAAAGCTTTTCATTGGAAAAAAAACCTTTTCAATATTTTAGAATAGAAGCTTTTACGAAATTTTTTGTTTTTGTTTTAACTAAAAATTAAAAACAATAACTGTCACCGTAAATTTTCTTATAACAAATTCATCTCAACAAGAGACAAAAAATCGCATCTCTCAACACATTAATTTTTTAAACCCATTAAAAAAAACTCATTTTTATGAATGAAATAATGTTGAAAAAATAAAACTAAACAAAAACGCAACATCTACAAATATATTCAATAAAAGCTTCTTTGGAAAGAATTGTAAATATTTTTATTTAAAAACAAACTTTTATTGAGAAAATATTCACTTTTTATTTCTGCGAAAATTTATTTTTAACTCATTCAAATGCAACAAAAAAAATTGTATAAAAAATTAAATTAAGTTTATTGAAAAATACAGAAATAATAATGATAATCAGCTTTTATAAATAAGCTTTTGTGATATGCAAATTATTTTCGTTTTTTTTTATTTCATTTGTTGCTGAAATATTTTTGCAATTATTTTTACTTTAATAATAAATATTTATAAAAATTTTATGCAATTTTCTTCGGTTATTTTTAGTAAAATTTGAGTCATTACACTTGTTTTGGGAAATTACTTAATTCTGAAGTATTTGCAAGATGAAAATTTACCAATTCTAGGCGGAAGACAATTTTTGTAGCCGTTTTTTTGGTTTATTTACGTATAAAATTATGAGCAAATTTATCGGGAAAATTTCTTAACAACTTATTATGAAACAATTTCTTATTATTCTTCACATCACAACAATCCCGATATGGTTTCCAATATTGTACAAAAATACATCGATGGCCTACAATACTGGTTCCGAAAATTTTAATGAATTAGGGAAAATGCGTTAACCCTTCGCCAATAAGCTTTATGTCACAATGACCTGAGAGGGTTACTTGGACTAAGAGGACTTTCAGATAAAGAATCAAATTTGTTAGTTATATAAAATGATACTGAAGCCAATATGGACATACGGACTATGTCCATATTGGCTTCAGTATCATTTTATACTGATGGGCTCAGTAAAAAATATGGACGTATAAGAAAGGTGTTAAGAAAAAAATGTTCAGTAAAAAAAATTTCAGTTTTTTTATCTTTCCGTAAAAATAGTTTCAGCAAAAATATTTTCAGTAAAAATACTTTCATTGAAAATATTTTCAGTTTTTTCAGTAAAAAAAAAAATATTTTCAGAAAAAATATTTTCAGTAAAAATACTTTCAGTAAAAATATTTTCAGTAAAAATATTTTCAGTAAAAATATTTTCAGTAAAAATATTTTCAGTAAAAATACTTTCAGTAAAAATATTTTCAGTAAAAATATTTTCAGTAAAAATATTTTCAGTAAAAATATTTTCAGTAAAAATACTTTCAGTAAAAATAATTTCAGTAAAAATACTTTCAGTAAAAATACTTTCAGTAAAAATACTTTCAGTTTTTTCAGTAAAAAAAAAAATATTTTCAGAAAAAATATTTTCAGTAAAAATACTTTCAGTAAAAATATTTTCAGTAAAAATATTTTCAGTAAAAATATTTTCAGTAAAAATATTTTCAGTAAAAATACTTTCAGTAAAAATATTTTCAGTAAAAATATTTTCAGTAAAAATATTTTCAGTAAAAATATTTTCAGTAAAAATACTTTCAGTAAAAATAATTTCAGTAAAAATACTTTCAGTAAAAATACTTTCAGTAAAAATACTTTCAGTAAAAATATTTTCAGTAAAAATACTTTCAGTAAAAATACTTTCAGTAAAAAAATATTTTTAGTAAAAATACTTTCAGTCAAATTATTTGCAGTAAAAATACTTTCAGTAAAAATATTTTCAGTAAAAATAATTTCAGTAAAAATACTTTCAGTAAAAATACTTTCAGTAAAAATATTTTCAGTAAAAATACTTTCAGTAAAAATACTTTCAGTAAAAATACTTTCAGTAAAAAAATATTTTCAGTAAAAATACATTCAGTAAAAATATTTTCAGTAAAAATACTTTGTTTTTTCAGTAAAAAAAAAATATTTTCAGAAAAAATACTTTCAGTAAAAATACTTTCAGTAAAAATATTTTCATTAAAAATATTTTCAGTAAAAATACTTTCAGTGAAAATATTTTCAGTAAAAATACATTCAGTAAAAATATTTTCAGTAAAAATACTTTCAGTTTTTTCAGTAAAAAAAAAAATATTTTCAGAAAAAATACTTTCAGTAAAAATACTTTCAGTAAAAATATTTTCAGTAAAAATACTTTCAGTGAAAATATTTTCAGTAAAAATACATTCAGTAAAAATATTTTCAGTAAAAATACTTTCAGTTTTTTCAGTAAAAAAAAAATATTTTCAGTAAAAATACTTTCAGTAAAAATACTTTCAGTAAAAATATTTTCATTAAAAATATTTTCAGTAAAAATATTTTCAGTAAAAATACTTTCAGTAAAAATATTTTCAGTAAAAATATTTTCAGTAAAAATACTTTCAGTAAAAATATTTGCAGTAAAAATACTTTCAGTAAAAATATTTTCAGTAAAAATACTTTCAGTAAAAATATTTGCAGTAAAAATACTTTCAGTAAAAATATTTTCAGTAAAAATACTTTCAGTAAAATTATTTGCAGTAAAAATACTTTCAGTAAAAATATTTTCAGTAAAAATACTTTCAGTGAAAATATTTTCAGTAAAAATACTTTCAGTAAAAATATTTTCAGTAAAAATATTTTCAGAAAAAAAATTTTTAGTAAAAATATTTTCAGTAAAAATACTTTAAGTAAAAATACTTTCAGTAAAAATACTTTCAGTAAAAATACTTTCAGTAAAAATACTTTCAGTAAAAATATTTTCAGTAAAAATATTTTCAGTAAAAATACTTTCAGTGAAAATATTTTAAGTAAAAATACATTCAGTAAAAATATTTTCAGTAAAAATACTTTGTTTTTTCAGTAAAAAAAAAAATATTTTCAGTAAAAATACTTTCAGTAAAAATATTTTCAGTAAAAATACTTTCAGTAAAAATACTTTCAGTAAAAATACTTTCAGTAAAAATACTTTCAGTAAAAATACTTTCAGTAAAAATATTTTCAGTAAAAATATTTTCAGTAAAAATATTTTCAGTAAAAATATTTTCAGTAAAAATATTTTCAGTAAAAATATTTTCAGTAAAAATACTTTCAGTAAAAATATTTTCAGTAAAAATACTTTCAGTAAAAATATTTGCAGTAAAAATATTTATTTTCATTAAAAACATATTCAGTAAAATTATTTGCAGTAAAAATTCTTTCAGTAAAAATAGTTTTAGTAAAAATACTTTCACTGAAAATACTTTCAGTAAAAATACTTTCAGTAAAAATACTTTGAGTAAAAAATTTTCAATCGAAAAATATTTTTGTTTGACTTTTACTTCCATTTCTTCGGTTTAAAAAAAATACTTTTTCAAGCGAATGCAAAATTTGTTTCTGTTAACATTAATCAATAACTTATTTGCATTAATTTATTCTAACAATTTTTTTAAGTTAAGCCGACACTTGTCGAATAAATTTTATCGAAAGAGTTGATCAAGTCCTACAAGGGAAAAGAGAGTAAATGCGGAACGCTGGAGTAATTGAAACGTAAAATGTGCCATTTACCACCGTCTATTGTTGGGGCTTGTTAGCATGACAAGCTGGAGCACAAGAGCTAAGCTATTGGGGTGGGTAGTGTTGCCATTTGCATAAATTTAGGTGCTATCGAACAGCGTCAACTAACGTGAACATGAATATGGATGCGTGCTAATAAAGCGCTCAACTAACGAACTGCTCGGATACCGCGTGAGTGGAGTGTGTGGAAGCAGTGCGTGAAATTGCACAATCGATTGAGTACATTAATTATAGTTGCACCCACCCTGCTCCACACGTCCAATCCCGCTGCCCAACTTTACCTCAGCACATGCGGTGCTCTAGTCCTAATTCATAATTCAACTCGACGTGGCATCATGTCAACACGGAATCCCGAATAAATAATTCATTTTCGTTGGATTTGCCGCCATTCAATTACACTTTAGACCTCGCATATTTGAACTTGTTTCGCTACAAGCTGTTGGTGTGTTTTATTAAAATGCAGTTTGTTCTTTGATTATTTAATATTATTGCAACTTTTTTAAGAAAATATTAAAGGACGAGCACTTCGATTTCGATACTGGTTCCTGCAAGTTTCCCATGAACTGGAACGGTAGCTTCTCCCCAAATGGCCAAATAATTTGGTTATCTGTGGCCCATTACTGCGAGCTGATGATTACCAAAGCATCACTAAATCCTATTTGCATATCGGATATTTTATCTAAAAGTCCATTATGAGCGTTGGAACTCACGCATTTAATGTCTTCTTGCAAACCCAACGAATCGTTTTTATTCTCTCGCTGATATCACGACTTCTCCTAAGTACTCTGCATCGAAAAATGGCTGTTCCAGGATATAATCGACTTTCTTAATGGGAAAAATCCTTCTCGACGATCAACTATAATTACCCTATAAGGAGCGATATTCCAAATTTAATTCAAGCTCAGGTAAATCGAGTTAAGGGTGTTGGGGACATTATCCGCTTTATCCAAATTTGATGACGAAAAAATTTAAGCTAAAATGAAAGATATTCAAAAATTTTGCCTTAAGCCAAATTACTTAATTTTCGTAGCCATAAAGGATATCTAATCACTTTGTTCTATTAGATTTAATCCTTTTAAAGATTGTCATCGTAATTGTAAAAGTTAAAATTTGTATTAATGGCTTTTCAAAGCTTTCTATTTATTGGTTCCCATAAGAGTAATTGGAAGTTAATTTTCTGATGTATTTTTTTATAATAAATGCCTTAAAATCCAGCTTTGGAAAACACCTCCTCCAAGATTTATTTCCGAATATTTTTACCAAAATCTAAAAATTATTTTACTGATAATTTTTTTTACTAAAAATATTTTTACTAAAAGTATTTTTACTGAAAATATTTTTACTGAAAACATTTTTACTGAAAACATTTTTGCTGAAAGTATTTTGACTAAGAATTTTTTTACTGAAAGTATTTTTACTGAAAATAAATATTTTTACTGAAAATATTTTTACTGAAATTATTTTTACTGTAAATATTTTTACTGAAATTATTTTTACTGAAAGTATTTTCACTGGAAGTATTTTTACTGAAAATATTTTTACTAAAAGTATTTTTACTGAAAGTATTTTCACTGAAAGTATTTTCACTGAAAGTATTTTTACTGAAAGTATTTTTACTGAAAATATTTTTACTGAAAATATTTTTACTGAAAGTATTTTTACTGAGAATATTTTTACTGAAAATATTTTTACTGAAAATATTTTTACTGAAAATATTTTTACTGAAAATATTTTTACTGAAAATATTTTTACTGAAAATATTTTTACTGAAAATATTTTTACTGAAAATATTTTTACTGAAAATATTTGTACTGAAAATATTTGTACTGAAAATATTTTTACTGAAAATATTTTTACTGAAAATATTTGTACTGAAAATATTTTTACTGAAAATATTTTTACTGAAAATATTTGTACTGAAAATATTTTTACTGAAAATATTTTTACTGAAAATATTTTTACTGAAAATATTTGTACTGAAAATATTTTTACTGAAAATATTTTTACTGAAAATATTTTTACTGAAAATATTTTTACTGAAAATATTTTTACTGAAAATATTTTTACTGAAAGTATTTTCACTGAAAGTATTTTTACTGAAAATATTTTTACTGAAAATATTTTTACTGAAAATATTTATTTTTACTGAAAATATTTTTACTGAAAGTATTTTTACTGAGAATATTTTTATTGAAAGTATTTTTACTGAAAATATTTTTATTGAAAGTATTTTTACTGAAAATATTTTTACTGAAAGTATTTTTACTGAAAATATTTTTACTGAAAGTATTTTTACTGAAAATATTTTTACTGAAAGTATTTTTACTGAGAATATTTTTACTGAAAATATTTTTACTGAAAATATTTTTACTGAAAATATTTTTACTGAAAACATTTTTACTGAAAATAAATATTTTTACTGAAAATATTTTTATTGAAAATATTTTTACTGAAAGTACTTTTACTGAAAATATTTTTACTGAAAATATTTTTACTGAAAATATTTTTACTGAAAGTATTTTTACTACAAATAATTTTACTGAATATGTTTTTACTGAAAATAAATATTTTTACTGAAAGTATTTTTACTGAAAATATTTTTACTGAAAATATTTTTAGTGAAAACATTTTTACTGAAAACATTTTTACTGAAAGTATTTTTACTAAGAATTTTTTTACTGAAAGTATTTTTACTGAAAATAAATATTTTTACTGAAAATATTTTCACTGAATCTTTTTTATTACTGAAAATATTTTTACTGAAAATATTTCTATTGAAAGTATTTTTACTGAAAATATTTTTACTGAAAGTATTTTTACTGAAAATGTTTTTTCTGAAAGTATTTTTACTGAAAATATTTTTGCTTGAACTCTTTTTTGCTGAAACTTTTTTTAACAGAAAATATATTTACGGAAAGATTTTATTAAATTTTTTTAAAAGTTATCAATAGTT
The DNA here is from genome assembly GCA_958298945.1 of Atherix ibis. Taxonomy (NCBI): domain Eukaryota; kingdom Metazoa; phylum Arthropoda; class Insecta; order Diptera; family Athericidae; genus Atherix; species Atherix ibis. The sequence goes on along the minus strand of OY282606.1, from coordinate 92,947,131 downwards.
TCATAAATTTAGTTACGTTTACTTAAATATTTAATAATTACTGACCTTGGCACGAAGCTTAAGCACATTTATTTGAGTTTAGAAGCAGAATCTTTTCTTAAAAGACCGAAAGGGACAAAATCAAGCGGGAAAAAAATGGAAAAAATCATCTGAAATCATACAACATAATCGACGAAAATTTAGTATCAATCTTCTTTCAAGGATGAATAACATAAGCTTCTGTGAATAAATATAATTAAAAGCGATTGGCTTCGAATCAAAGGAGAAGCACAGAATTTTGCTGCCAATCAAAGACCGAGGAGGACGTTGGGAGACTTTTTAAAAATATTTTTTAATAACGAGATTAAATAGAAAAAATATTAATAAAATGGAATATTTAAAGATTCAGTGACACGAACGAGATCACATTTAATCCCAACCGCCCAGTGTGATGCAAAAAAGGAAACATTTGCGAATCCAGTCAAGCTTGGCCCATAAAGTGTCAGTTTGATGTCAAGATTTTGCTAGTTATTGGAAGCGGAGCTGCTGTCACCCACCAAAGATTGAAATCCAGAAGATCTTTCGAAAATAAAATATGCAATTTTGACAGAGAAAAACGGTTAATGAAACAGAAAAAAACCAACAACGACTCAGCATCTCCTGTTTGATTGAGGTCAGTTCAGTCTTCACGGATGGATTAATGACCACAGCCGTGTTAGGTATGAAAAATAAGGAAACTGAAAACCCTTGAAGTCCCAAAAAAAAGTTTAATCTCCTTTGGCATTTGTAGTGTCGCTGGTGTTTGTCGTACTTAAATGCGAACAATTTGGCGCTATTTCGCTCCCAAAGGTGGGCTTGAACGCAGAAGCTTCGCTTTAACTGACAAAGTTTCAACTATTTTCTATCAATTTTAATTTTATTTTACTCGACTTTGCTTCCTTATCTTATTGAAAATCAAAAGGAATTTTTTGTTGGTGCTCGTTTGTGTCAATTATAATTAAGGATTACGAGTACGGTTCGGCCACAGTTGACGAAAACCGAAAACTCCAGGCAGCGAAACATTTTCTGTCGGTAGCCTTGTTCTACGGACAATTTGGTGTTGACGTTTTGATTGTGGATTTAGTTGAATTATTTCCAAATCTTTTAATTTTTAATCTTATGCAAATTACAGAATTATGAATTCGCAAAATGGCATCGTTAACTGAGCTCAGAACTGACTAATGATAGTGAGAAGCCAGCCAATCGGTCAGTATTGCTGGTCAGCGAGTTCAGAGTTAATAATTTTATTTTCTGTTCATTTTATTATCAACTGAAACCAGTAAAGATTATTGGACTGTCAAACTAAACCGTAAATTTGCATTTTACGAGATATTTTCCGATAAGCTTTTTTTTATTGAACTTATCGGAAAAAAAATCTTCAACAAAAATAGCCGAGCTAATCAGCAATAAAAACAAATAAATAAATTGTGTTTGTTCACAGTTTGTTTTTAGATTCTTTCAAAGTATTTTTTTTTTCGTTTCAATCTAGGTCTGAGTGAAGATAACTGGACACGCTACCAGAATACATAGAATACTATTAAAAGCTCTCGAAAATGTTCAAAAAACGAATTTTCTGTAAAATTTTTGGTGTCAAATTTTTGACTGTGAATTTTTTGGTGTAAAAATTTTCATTGTGAAAATTTTTGCTGCTAAAATTTTTGCTGAAAAAATTTTGCTCATAAATTTTTTGCTGTAATTATTTTTACTGTGAATTTTTAAATTTGAAATTTTTGCTGTGAAAATGTTTGCCTTAAAAATTTTTATTGTGAACATTTTTGTTGCGAAATTTTCTCTGAAAAATTTTCGCTGTGAAATTTTTGTTGTGAAATTTTTGCTGTTAGAATTTTTTGCTGTAAATTTTTTGCCGTGAATTTTTTGCTGTGAAATTTTTGCTGTGAAATAAATTTTTTTCTGCAATTTTTTTTGCAGTATTTCTTTTGCTGTAATTTTTGCTGTAGGAAATTTTTGCTGTGAAATTTTTGCTGTAAACTTTTTTGCTGTGAAATTTTTGCTGTAAACTATTTTGCTGTGCAAATTTCGCTGTAAAATTTTTGCTATTAAAACTTTTGCTGTAAAAATTTTGCTCATAAATTTTTTGCTGCAAAGCGTTTGATGTGGAATTTCCAGAACATTTTTGCTGTAAATTGTTTGCTGTGAAATTTTTGCGGTGAAATTTTTTGTTATAAATTTTTTGTTGTGAAAATTTTTGCCTTTAACATTTTTGCTTTGAAATTTTTTGCAGCCAATTTTTTAGCTGCGCAAATTTTTACTGTGAATTTTTGCAGCGAATTTTTTTGCTGTGAAATATTTTTGCTTTGTAAATTTTGCTGTAAATTGTTTGCCGTGAATTTTTTGCTGCGAATTTTTGCTGTGAATTTTTGGAGTGAAATTTTGTCTGTGAAATTTTTTGCTGAGAAAATTTTTGCCGTGAATTTTTTGCTGCTAAATTTATTGCTGTTAAAATGTTTGCTGTAAAAATTTTACTGTGAATTTTTTGCTATGAATTTTTTTGCTGTGAAATTTTTTACTCCGAAAAGTTTTAATGACAAATTTTTTGCTGTAACATTTTTGTTGTGACATTTTTTTCTGCGAAATTTTTTACTGTGAAATTTTTTGGTGTGATATTTTTGCGGTGAATTTTTTTGCTGTTCAAATTTCGCTTTAAATTTTTTGCTGTAAAATTTTTTCCGTAAAATCTTCTGCTGTGAAATTTTCGGAAAATTTTTGTTGTGAGTTTTTAGTGTAAAATTTATTGCTGTGAATTTTTTGTTGTGAAAGTTTTTCCTTTAAACATTTTTGCTGTGAAATATTTTGCAGCAAATTTTTTAGCTACGCGAATTTTTGCTGTAAAAATTTTTGCTGTGAAATTTTTTTCTGTGAAATTATTGCTGTTGAAATGTTTGCTGTAAAAATTATGGTGTGAAACTTTCGGAAAATTTCTTTTAGTTTCGCATATAATAAAGTTCCTTAATCCATCTTTCAGTTGAGTTCTACTGAGTTCCATTCAAAACCAAACTGCATTCTATACGGAAATAGGTTTGCTGCTTGGAAATCCATGCGAGTTTAGATATTGCCTTCGTTTTTGGATGAGCCTATTATGCTGGAGAAGATAGTAAAGTGTTAATAGTGGAAAGAGGTAGTCATCGTAAAACAAATGCCACAACACGTTACAACGAAAAGCCATTTTAGCCGGACAATAACTACGAGTGATGGCCAACGAGAAGTCATTCAAGTTTACAGGATACATTATTGCTTCGTACTGTAAGGAAAATGATATGTGAATGGCCATCACTCGTAGTTATTGTCCGTTAAATGGAACCTGGAGTCCTCCATGCCTATTGGTTACGTGATGAATCTTCTCTGCTACGCAAACGGACTGCAAGGCTTTACCTTTTAAAAACTCCTGATGGACGCAGCTAACCGAAATTTGCACTTTCAGATTCGATATGAAAATTATGCGTTCTCCAACTTCAACCGATGATGTATGTTGCATGCCAAGATGATGGATTACTGAATCCCACCAAGACAATAATTACTGAAGAGAAAATGACATTGGAAAAATTTTGAAAATTATCAAAATCAGCGAAACGCGCTTTTTTGCAGTAGAAAACAAAAATTTTCCTCTCAGCTATCTTTCAGGACGATTATTTCTCTTAAAGAAAATTGGAAATACCAAAAGTGAAGTGAAATTAATCCAAATCCTTTCGAGAGTAAGGATAAGGAAACCACAATTGCGATGAGGATGCGTGCAAATGGCTCGCATTATTTTTAATTTACATAAATTCACATCACGAGCACCGCATTATCACCCTTGTACGCAGAGCCGTCGACGTCCCACACACCCTTTATAATAATTCTGTAAGAAATAATGTGAATCGTAAATGAGCCCACATAGCATCATGTAAAATTAGTCCTTAGGAATCCGATTATTTCGAAGAGGGTAGAGTGAAGGGACAATCGAACAATCCGGGAACTTCTTGGAGGAGTGGAACAGGATAACGTGAGGACAAAGGACAGATGGAATTGGCTTCAATAATCGTTAAGGCAATTGAGATGAAATGGAGTAATCCCGGAAAGGAATCGGCGACAGGATCGTAGCACTTAATGTCATCATCACCTCCAGAAGCGATATTGCCACAGGATCCCAGCAACGTCTCGTAACCCAATTCGATTTCCGCACATTTGCTTGCCTTCTTATGAGAATTTTTATTGTAATTTCTAAGTTCTTTTTTTTTAATCTAAATTGGGGGATATTATGTGAAATTATGCCCATTTGAATGGGGAAATATGGCTCGTAATTTGTAGAAATTGTAATCCCAAAATTATGGCATTGAGTTTCGAGGGTGATTCGACGAGTCGAGTGAGACCAGGAAAAGCAAGCAAAGAGTCTGCTTTTCATTGAAACAAATGCGTCTTAAAAGCTCATTAATCTCGAAACCTTATAAAAAAATTCACATGTCCTGAGAATATTCGATGGAGCAGAAATTGGAAGGACCATAACATCATCAACAGCGATTTTCTGTGGCAATTTTTCTATTCAGATTCATCTCGACACTCAAAAATCCTCCAAATTATCAGAAATTATTAAAAATTTAAATTTAAAAAAAAAACTATTCTAAATAAGAGAGATGAGACGGAAAAAAACTAAAAATCCTCCAAATTATCAGAAATTATTAAAAATTTAAATTTAAAAAAAAAACTATTCAGAGAGATGAGACGGAGAAAAGAGTTAAGGAAAGAAAAAAAAAATCGAATCGATTGCTGCCGATTAATCGAAAGACCGCAATAAATCGCACCTTTTCCCAATCGAAGGCGACTGGATTCTTCCGATTTTTTACCCTTTTTTTAATGTGTGCCCTTCCATCCTTCTTTGCTGATTTTGTTCATTTTTCGAACTGGAAACTGGATTCAAAGCAAGCCAAAACAGGTCGAAGACGATCTACGACGAGAAGTCTCAAAAGTAAAGAAAAAAGAGCAGCGAACTTGGGAAGAGATTCTTGTACTTTTTTTTAAGGATTTTTGTTTCCCTTTTAAATGATCAAATTCTATTGACGGTGATGCGGTTAGTGTGCGCGATAATATTCGATTAATTTTCGATATCGCCGGCGATTAAATCCGAAATTGGCATTCCAAGCAGCCTGACTCATTCCCGACGGCCAAATCCAAGATTTATTGCCTGAGAATCAACTAGCGGCGTCCGAATAGATGGAAATCGGTCGGTCTGGTTACGGATCTATCGGCGGTGATCTCAGATCTGCTCAAAGATCAAAATCGTTTCATTCGTTATCAAATTTTATTATTTTTTTTTTGTTCAACATAATTTCTCCACTCGAGTTTTTCGAGATGATTTTTGCTCAGGGCACTTATTTATTACAACTTCGGTGTTAACTGATAAGGAAATTGGCAATAATCAACACAGAAATATTGACTGAAAAATATTCTGTGGTTCCAAGAGCAAAAATTTTCACAGTAAAAATTTTAATAGGAAAAATTGCACAGCAAAAAATTCTTAAAGCAAAAAATTTTACAGCAAAAAATTTTCACAGCAAAATATTTCACAGGAAAAAATTGTCACAGGAAAAAATTTCACAGCAAACAATTTCGCAGCAAAAAATTTCACAACAAAAATTTTCACAACAAAAAGTTTTTAGAGCAAAAAATTCTCATAGCATATATTTCACAGCAAAAATTATCACAGCAAAAATTTTCACAGCAAAAAATTTCACAGCAAAAAATTTTCACAGAAAAAAATTTCGCAGCACAAATTTCACAGTAAAAAATTTCACAGCAAAAATTTTCACAGTAAAAAAGTCACAACAAAAAATTTTTAGAGCAAAACATTCTCACAGCAAAAAATTTTACAGCAAAAATTTTCACACCAAAAAATTTGCACAGCAAAAAATTTCACAGCAAAAATTTTAACAGTAAAAAATTCACAAAAAAAAATTTCACAGCAAAAAATTTGCACAGCAAAAAATTTGACAGCAAAAATTTTCACAGTAAAAAAATTCACAGCAAAAAATTTCACAGCAAAAAATTTCACAGCAAAAAATGTTCACAGGAAAAAATTTTCACAACAAAAATTTTGACAGTAAAAAATTCACAACAAAAAATTTGCACAGCAAAAATTTCACAGTAAAAAATTTCACAACAAAAATTTTCACAACAAAAATTTTCACAACAAAAATTTTCACAACAAAAATTTTCACAGCAAAAAATTTTCACAGGAAAAAATTTCACAGCAAAAAATTTTCACAGAAAAAAATTTTCACAGGAAAAAATTTCACAGCAAAAAATTTTCACAGAAAAAAATTTCACAGCAAAAATGTTCACAGTAAAAAATTTCACAGTAAAAAATTCACAACAAAAAATTTGCACAGCAAAAAATTTCACAGCAAAAAAATTCACAGCAAAAAATTTCACAGCAAAAAATTTTCACAGGAAAAAATTTCACAGCAAAAATTTCACAGTAAAAAATTTCACAACAAAAATTTTCACAACAAAAATTTTCACAGTAAAAAATTTCACAGCAAAAATTTTCACAGTAAAAAAATTCACAGCAAAAAATTTCACAACAAAAAATTTGCACAGGAAAAAATTTCACAGCAAAAATTTTCACAGTAAAAAATTTCACAACAAAAAATTTGCACAGCAAAAAATTTTAAGTCAAAAAATTCACAACAAAAAATTCAAAGCAAAAAATTTTCACAGCAAAAACGTTCACAGTAAAAATTTCACAACAAAAAAATTTAAAGCAAAAAATTTTCCGAGTAAAAACAAGTAAAGAAAAATTTTGGAACCGAATTTTGGTAGAATTTGTCTACTTGGAAAATATTTGATCTGTTGTAGCAAGGTGGGGGAGGGGGAAGAGTGGTTGGTGTTTGGCAGTCACCATTTTCATCGGAATCGCAATCGGAACAAGGTCATACGTGCATGCAGATTTGGAAAGTCATGAAAGTCGTTTAAACAAATTCGCAGCTATCGATTCTTGGATTGCTTCACTGTGGCTGACCTTAGATTGAATTTATGGTGTTGGAATTTCGTCGGAAATGCTGAATTCTGTGCTGGGAAAGCGGCCAAAAGGGCGGATCTGAGGTGGAGAGGTGGAACGGACTGTTTCGATAAATCACGGAGCAGTTAAACTGAATTTTCTGTTGGAATCCTGTGCGCTACTTTAAGGATGCCACGAGATGCGGATTGGCACCGTGCTCAAAGCAGGACAAAAGTTCACATCGATGGTGAAATGGAAACAAAATCCTGGCGCCGATTCCTATCGATTTTCGCATTTCGTCCCGTGACCGACTTTGGCGGCCAGCATCCCCAATTCATTTTTCATAAACTGGAAGACAACTGAAATTTGCCAAAATCGCGTGTGTATCCGTTTTTTTTTTGTGTGTGAGAAAGCATTCAGATTCATAAGGACGCCCACCTCCACCTCTCCTCCTACTAGTCCACTCTTACTGTTGGAGTTGTTTTGTTCCGAATATCTCGAATTATTTAAAACAAATTTTTTATTTTCATTTTAAATCGGGAATTTTTCAATTAGTCTGAAAATTTCTTATTGACGAAAATTTTTTGCATGAAAAACAAGTGCGGCGGGGGTGAATTTTGCTGGTGGAAAAATTCAATTTTTAAAAATAATTTTTTTCAAAAATTGGCAAGCAATTTGGAAACATTGAAAATAAATTATAATTAAATAAAAAATGTTAAACGTTGACTGGTAATCAGAATTTTCCAAACCAAAAAAAATAATTCCAGTTTTCTGAGAAAGTAAATTGCGGGAAAACTCGTGGACGACTTGTCTCTAAACAATGCTTTCTGCAGTATTGCGTACCATCTGTTGTGAAAATTGTAAACTCCTCCTTTAAAAAAAAAACACTCTAGTCTAGATACAACCCATAATTGGTTTGTGGAGAAATTTATTAATCACATATCGTTACCATTTTCTAGTCGAGACAGATTCGTGGTGATTTCAACCAAGATTCAACATGCGCGCAAAACGCAGCGCGTCGTATCGCATCGCATCGTTTGACGTTTTCTTGTTGACATTCGCCTTTTCAGCTGTCATCGCTCATCTAAGCGGACTCGAAATTGTTTTTAAGGAAAATTTTTTATTGCGAAATGGAAACGTGCTAATTTGAGTCCGAAGACAAACGCCGACTTCATTTCGAACGCAAATTAATCGATTGTGAGTGTGCCGTCGAGTTGTAATTTTGTCCGTAATATGCGAGCGGGATGACACTTTTGGAGGAATTTCGCCGTTGCTGGCTGATAGCGACGTTCGGCTGCCTCCTGTTTACGGTCGGAGCCGGGATTCTCTTCCTTAACGAGGTGAGTTCGCCTCTTTTTCTTTTGCGATTTTCCAATGTGAATTTTTGGCTCATTAACTACCGTTTTTTTTTCTTCAGGGACGTGCCGTGCACATGAGCTTATCGCTGGACGAAGCCTTCAAGGATGCGATTTTGGTGGATCCGCAGGAGGAGAACGAGAACAATTACGAAGGGCGACTGGTGCACTTGACGGGGCCGATAATAATCGCCGAGCCCCTCACGGAGCCCGACTACAACATCCAAGTGCTGGCCGTGAAGCTGAAGCGGCAAGTGCAGATGTACCAGTGGATCGAGGAGACTGTGTAAGACGACGGCCAGTTTCCGGTTAGATTCCGAATTAACGAGTCCAGATCTTCCGCAGGGAAATGCATTTTGACGAAGCCATCGCGACCGTGCAGACGGAGGACCGCACTTACTACTACATGATGGAATGGAAGAGCTTCTTGGTCGATTCGCGCCGCTTCTACATACGCACGGGCCACCACAATCCGGACAAGTTCCCCATCGAGAGCCAAGTGCAAACGGCAGCCGCTGTGAACATCGGCAACTTCGAGCTGGGCCCGCAAGTCAAGGAGAAGTTCAGTACGTTCGTCGAGGTGACGTCCGACCAGCGGCCCGACGATCCCACCATCAAACTCCACCTCGGCCTCTACTACCACACCAACGACGTTTTCAGTCCGGACATCGGCGACATTCGAATGCAGTTCTCCTACGCCGGTCTCGAGGGCGAAGTGGTAAAGTTGACCAACTAGCGTGAGCTCCTCTAAACTCAATTTCCTTTCATCCTTTCAGTACACCGTCGTGGGCAAAGTGGACCGCGGCACAATCGTTCCCTACGAGACGAGTCGCAAGGCAAAGATTCTGCTCATCTTCCCCGGCGAACTGACACTCGCCCAGGCATTCAAGTCGGAACACCACACCCAGCGTCTCAAAACGTGGACCTTCCGGTTCATCGGGTGGCTGCTGCTCTTCTTCGGCACAGCCTGCACTGTTTCACTGCTGCACATCATTTGTAAGTGCATCTACCGATCGCTTCCGTCGGATTTTTCTAAATTTTCCTTTTTTCTCTTCAAGTCTCCAACATGTGCGTCTTTTCGTTTCTGGCCCCAGACCAGATGTATCCCGTGCCAGCCAATTTGCTGATCTCATTTTCGATGGCTTTGATTATCACCGCCATCGCTTGGGTTTTCCATCGACCCTGGATCGCCGTTGGACTAGTCTTCACAGCTGCCTCGCCGTTCCTCTATTGCGCCCGGACTGCCATTCAGTACCATCGTCTCGAATGAGTTAACATTGCCCATAAAAATTTCTCTATCCACTGGCCCAGCCACGAACCAGAAAAAAATCCCAAAGCCCTCAAAAATTTGTACAGTGAAAGACATCAGGAAGTCACCAAAAATTGACAGAACTCCGGAAATTGTTTTTTTTATCTCGTGTGATTTTTGTCCGTTATTTCTTATCGTAGAATTTGAATTTGTTGTGATTTTTTTGTTCTTTTTGTAAAATAAATTTTATTGTAAAAGTTTCTTAATTTTTGTTAATTGAATGATGGGGTGTTTAAAGGGGGAGGAGGAGGCTTATTTTAATGAAAAAATATTTTCTAAAATTGAAAAATTACCAAAAATTTTGAAAGTTAAAAATGCGCGATTCAAAAGGAAAATATTGTACTAAAATTCCCCCTTAAAATAAATATTTTACTAAAAACAAAAAACGAATTATTTTTAAAATTTATATTGAAAATTTTCCATATTAAAATCGTTAAATAAGTGAAAATATCAAAAAGAATTTCTTGTGAAAAATTATTTCATTTGTTTTTTTTTTAACCAGAAAAGTTTTTTAATTTACGAAAAAAATTATTCAAAAACTTATTTTAATATATAATTGTAGTTTTAAAATTGTTAGATTTAAAAAAAACAATTCAAAATGCCGTAAAAATGCTTTAAAAAAACTCTAAAAAATAATTAACAATCAAATTTGGAAAATTGCGCGCCTTCAATTCTGACAAATATATCTCGCCCCGTATATGAACGCATTGCAACGCTACAAAATAATTATGCGTCAGTGGATTACAGTAGAACCCCGAGAAACATCCACAACGATAACCGTCTCATTTGCACATCTGTAACACTATCAGCTGAACAAAAATTTTATCAGCACATGAGAAGAGTATCTCGTTCTAGCTAACATGGCAAATAGTCGGCATCGTTTCGATTTGCGATCGCTCTCGCTAAAAAACAGCGCTCACTTACTCACTCACTGACTGAGTATACATTTTGGTGGTAAACACTTTGAGTTGATTTGGCAGCGCGTTTCGATAAGTCCAAGCTGCCGTTTCGTTTAAATCGTTGCGTTGTTGTTGTTCTGCTTGCGGTCAAAAAAAAAAAAAATTTCAAATTCGTACGCATCTCCCCAAAAAAAAGGTGTTTTCAACAAAAATTTTTTAAGATTATTAACAAAAAAAAGAAAAGGAAAACGATTCTTGTGAGAATTACGAAAAAATAAAAACAAATTTTGAGTGATAAACTGCGAAATTTTCTTAAAAGGCTTCAAATTTTTTGTGTGCGTTTATGTCAATTTTAACGTTTTAGTTGTCAAAAACGACCGAAAAAAAATAATTAAAATTAAATAAATAAAAATGATTTGCTTTTCTACAAATTTCAATGTTCTACAACAGCTTAAGTGGAGCTAATAAATAGTCAAAGTGGACGGGGACGTAAAATTTTTTAACAAGTTAAAACGGTTTTAATTGTTATTCGATTTTTGTTAATGGATTATGAGTTTTAAGTGATTTTTAAAAATTGTTTCTTAATTAAAATATCTTGAAAAAAAACGTCGGAATGTGACAGAAAATTTTTACTCCTCAAAAATAGCTCCTAAGTTGAATAGTTTTTTTTTTATTGTTGCGTTTTGGAATTTTTATTGTGGTGGGAATAAAAATAATTTGTCCGTGTTTGTGGGGGATTTGATAGAATCAACAAAATATAAAAAAAACAGTGAAATTTTTTTAGAATTACCCCCCTTCCCTCAACCAAAAAAAAAAAAAAAACAAGGGCTGAGAGAAAGCAGAAGATTAAATGAAATATAAAAAAATATTTATTTCCGTATTGTGTAAAAAGAATTTTTGTGCATATTTAGTTTTTTTTTCCCACTTATTATCTACCAAATAAAAATGGATACAATCGACGAACAATCAAAAACTGAAGGTGAGTTTGAGTTTCACAATTTAAATAAGCAATGTTTTGTGATAGTTTTTTTTTTGTTGATATTTTACAATTTAGTAATATAAGTTTATAATAGTGTCCAATTAAAATTTATGTAAAAATAATTAAATTAAGTTGTAAAAATAAGACTGAATATGAAAATAAATTCAAGAGAAGAGAATTTTTCAGTTCAAATCGAAATCGCAACGGTCGCTGGGTGTTCAAATGTCAAATCACTGACGTTTCGTAATGAAATCGCAATGAACAAGCTGCTCGCACACTTATCCGTTCGCCAGCATGTTAAAATCACACTAAAGAGCTTTGTAATGGCCTTGTGTACGTAAAGCCACGATCGTCTCTTTCATTCTCGTGCAATGAGGAGAGTTTAGAATAATTCATTCGATAGCCAGCAAGTAGGAGTAGTAGTAGTAGTAGTAGTCAAGAATGAGTGAGTCATTATTTTTTTTTTCTCTTGTACGTTAATTCCATCCAAACAAGTTGCCAGCGCATGCAAGAAAGAACGAAAGAAGACAATGAACAAGAAACAAAAAAACAATAAGTGCGAATGAGAAAAAACGTTACCTTGTAGAGAGAATTTCAGTTAAAAATATTTTAAATTTCATTCAATTGATAACTAAAAACAAATAGTTTTTTTTCTCAAATTATTGAGCATTTTTCTTATTTAACATCAGTTTTTATTTAAATATTATTTTAATTTGAAAAAAAAAACTAATAACAAAAAAAATGGATTTCAGACTGAACGGATTCGAACGCAATTTATTGTACTTTGCGCGTACCTAAAGAAAGCCGAAACCCGCAATTATTGTTTTTTTTTTTTGGGTATTCTCTTCTCTCTGTACTTATGCTGCTGCTTTCCTACCTGCATCCTGGGTTTTATTTCCTGTTTTAACAACCGTATTCAGCTGATTGTGTGTCCCTCCTTTCCATTATGGATGAGCATTCGGCGACAATCGACCCTTCTTACATTGCATTCATAATACTTCTGTCCTACGGATGTGTTCTGGCATGCCTTCGTCGTGTATGGATGTAGTACTCGTGATGCGCAAGTGAACGTGTGTCCTTTTACCAGTGCTTCTCAAACAATTTGAATTTTATAATTTTTGTGCAAAATGGTTTTTTTTTTACAGTGTCCCCCCAAAAAAAAGCTGTCAACTAGAGTGCGTCCTTTGGCAAAATTTCAAATTTCTTAAGGATTATTTTATTTTGTGCAAATTTAGAATTTTTCATGTACTTAAAATTTCTAAAAAAAACGAAAACCAATAAAAAAATATTGCTAGTAGAAGAAGAAGCTTTTTTTCCAAAAAATATTGCTAGTAGAAGAAGATCTTGTCCAAATTGTGATGAATTTGTGATGAATTTTTCGGATATTTGGGACAGTAATTCGGCCACTACTGACCGGATAAATATAAATAGTGTCAAATTCCAGGATCTTGGATGCCAATTGGCATCAGCAAATAACGAAATAAGGCGTCCTGGGACATTTTCGCGAACTAAGGCTAGTTAGGATATGAGAAGTAACTAATCTCGGAAAATAAGTTGAAAATCTTTACGTCTTTGCCAGAGTTTCATTGAAATAATAAATTTTTCGACTGTTAACCGGGATTGTAAAATTTTTTTCGTGTAATTGATGATTGTCTACGTCAATATCGAACGACGTCAAATTGCATGATCTCGGAGGCCAATTGACATCAGCAAATCATAAAATAACACGTCCTGGGAAGTTTTCACGAACTAAGGCTAAAATTTGTGGCGTTGTGTTGCTTTCAAGCGAAAAAATTTCAAGTTCAAACCAGGGTTCAGAATTGACGGCAACGGTTTCATCTTCTTTATTTTCAAATTTTGTGGTTATTTTCACACCAAAATGCACACCAACCAGTCACTTTATGCGGATACAATGGCTTCTCCATAGTTCCTTGTGAGTTTGCAGAGCCCCATCCAAAAAATGAGCTTTATCACTGAAGACTATTTTTCGTGAAGTGCTTGTGGTTATTTTCACACCAAAATGCATACCAAACAGTCACTTTATGCTGTTACAATGGCTTCTCCATAGTCCCTTGTGAGTTTGTAGAGCCCCATCGAGAAATGAGCTTTATCACTAAAGACTATTATGTGCAAAATGTTACTACGGCACAATCGTCACGTTTATAAAAAATTTACTAAAGGATCCATATCCTATAAGATGGGAAACCTAAACCTGAAAAATTTCAACTTGGATGACATGAATGTTTGACAGCTGTCAAATGGCATGGCTGTAGTTTTCGAACTACAATAACATGAATAAATTTTTATTTTTGATCGTATGATGTGATTATCCTGACGTTGATGTCAGTGTTATTGTGTTGAATATAGAATAATTCCTTACCAAGAGTATAATTAGGAAAATATTGTCCTTTACTTGGTAGAAGACAATTTTTTGAAAAAATTATCGCGACATGAAAAAGGGAGGCTCTTAAATTCTTAGAAATTATCCGACTTGGCCACTGTCCTTACGAATTAAACAAAACATTGGTAAATTCGCAAAATAATTATTTCCATTTGCAAAAATTTTATGAAAAATAAAATAATTTCCTGTATTTGGATGTTCTTTCTAATCAAAACCCATAAAAGCTCATAAATCTACCTCAACTGTAGGTCATCGTACTTTAAAGTGATATAATGTGTGAATTTTCTTAAAACGGAATTTGCATATTGTTCCAATCTTTATTCCTTTGTTCTTCCTTCAATTAATAATGACCTATTCGTTGTGGTCAATTTTTCCAACAATTAAAAGTAAAATAGAAAAGAAGAAAAAAGAAAAACAGTTTAAGTTTTCACCTTAAAGCTGTTGGTTTTTTTTTCTCTTCTTGACTTTTGATTCGACGGGGTGTCGCATTACTCAAAAAAAAAAATACGTTTAAAACAGAACACATTTTTTCCCGATTAAACGTAAATCTACTTTTCGGTTGGGTTTCTACATTTTTTTTTTGTTGGCCTACCACATATCAGTACACATGCGATTTTGTTCTTGTATAAGCTTTTGATGAACGGATGTTCGCCTACAACAAGTGCCGTTCCGGCCGATGATTGGGGGAATCGGTAATTGGTGAACTGAAGGCGATGGGAGACAGCTGATGGTTCCCTGGTTGGCTCTTAACCAAAATACAAAAAAAAAAACCAAAACAGAAACGGCCAGAGAGGTCAAGAGTTCCGTATGAGTGCCTTTAATGAGAACGAAACAAGGTAAACTGGTTAAGTTTATGTATATGTATGCGTTAGTCCGTTCATTGGCCATTTTAATACAGACGAATGGATATAAGTGTATATTTGTATGTCTGCTCAACATAGCGTCCTGTTATTATATTGCGTATTTAGGGAACAAGTATCCAAAATAAAAAAGCCTACACAACAGTATCCTTTTGATAAAAAAATCAAACGAAAAATAAAAAGTTTATTCGCTTCCCTTTTGACTTATCAGAAGTCACGTTAAAGCTAGTCGAATGCGTTTTATCCTTTTGCCTTTCCACCTGATTTAGGAATATCCTCCCGTTAAACCTGATTAGATGAGGCGGGTTGTTAGAGAGTAGATAACACAAGAACAGGTACATCAGCATATTATGTTGGATGATAGTAGCTTCAATTTAAAAATAAATTTTCCCAATCCTTTTAGAGAAATTTGCATAATGGCTGAAAAATTTCACTCGTTTTGGATCTCTGGTAATGGATCTAATTGTCTAGTGTTGTACAAACACATTTTGTTTGTGTGTTCGTTCGTTCGTCTTCCATTTGTACAAATTTGTACATTTTATGAGCATTGCATAAATTTCAACATTGGCCATAAGCTAAGCTACCGTCATCGGAGAACATCGTATATTATAATTCGCGGCAATGGTAAAAAAATACGCCAAAATAGACCATATTCATTCTATATCAGCAAAGTCGTATCTATCAACAGCCATAGCAGTTGCGTAGATAGATAAAATGATTGGTCCTACGGTTGTTATTATCCAGGAAAAAAAGGATAATTCTGTGTGAATTCCTCCACCTTTGTTCCTTAGGGATGTTTGACTGGATTTCAACATGACCCACCCCCCCTCAGACACGAGACCTATGCTCCAACATCATCATCAGCTATGTGTATTTTGTTGTTTCGGCCGCCAAATCAGTTATCTCTGCTTTTAGTCTTACCAGCGTAAACTGTTGTTTTTGCTACAGGATCCCATATACACTCCCCTTCCCGTTTAGGTTATTTTTTTTTATTTTTATCTGATTTCTGAATAAATTTTCTTATTATTTTATGGAAAAGATAATAAATGTAAATTTTCTCTTACTGCATTGTTATTGTTATTCTAGTTCTTGGCTGTTCCTTTATATTCTATCCCCTTTGGCAATGTTTTTTTTTTGTTGTTGTTGGAATTTTTTTTTGAGGTTTCAAATTTTTGTACATTGCTAAAAAATACTGCCCTTTGAATATGAATGAATTAATATTCATTTAGTCTTGTTAAGGGTGGAAATTTTTATCGTAGAAAAGTAATTCGCGTGTATACCAAATACGTAGTAGCACTTAAATTATTAAAATCCTTGAAATACGATAGAATTATGAGACCTTAGACGAACGATTTGTTGTTTAATTTTTCATTTAATTCTCTTACCGCTAGCTAGCTACTACTACCAATACGACTATGTTTGTTGTACTCGCTCGTACATATTTTATGGGAAGAAAAAAATTTTCCTTTTGTTTTTATTTTTATTTTACTTTCTCTGAGAAAATTTATAATCCTCGGAAATAAGAAGAAAAGGTTCAGTACGATGAGTATACTAGGTAGACAGACAAAACAATGTATCTAGGTAAGTAGGTAAGACAGGTTTCCGACGAAAATTTTGCACATTACGAGTATAACAATGAGCGCTCAAAAATTCAGCTAAGAAGCAAGTAGCAAGAAGCACAAACACTTTGTCGGATAGAATAGACTAAGAAAGGATATGAGAGGTAACTAACATAATCTCAGAAAATAACTTGAAAATCTTTACGTCTTTGGAAGGATTTCCTTGAAATAATAAATTTTTCGACTGTTAACCGGGATTGTAGAGAAAATTTTCCTGTAATTTTATGATTCCATAAAAACCGAAAAGATAACAATGAAATTTTATATGCAAATGTTAAACAATGCAACTGACTAACAAACCAACGCAGCAACCAAAAACCAAATAGCTAGCTTACCTAGCCATCGACGTAAGAGGGATTAAATCATCTTGCATCCTGTAATGGGGGAAAAGCCACGACCGAATTACTTTTATTTAAATACAATTTTTATTTGCAAAATTGCAAGTACCCACCGGGTCAGACCTATTATTTTATTCAGGAGTACAGGTAGATAGATTGTTTAGCTAGAATGATCAAGAGTGGAATAGATGGAATGTGCTTGTGCATACTCGTTTCAATTGAGAACGCAGAAAACGTTGAGAAGTCTAACCTTGGCCAAGGCTATAAATTTCGTCTTCGGGTGTTAATATACGCGCAGGTAAAGGATTCAATGGAATGGGATAAGATACGAGTTACTGTTTCTTGATCGATTTTCGATTATGGAGTTGTCGGTGTGAGTTTTTTTCCTACGTTCCATTCCGTGTATGTAAACAATTTCTTTCTCATTTTATTTATCGCACGTTATTGATGTGTTTCCTCTTAAATGATAACATTTCCTTAAGCTTACGTTCATGTTAGAAGACGTCTAATGTAAACGTGTACATTTACAAGAAATCAACATAAACACATTAATATGTGTAACTTTTTTTTTTTTTTTTTATTGTTGGCAAAATCTACAGTTTTTTGTTGATTTTTGAAAAAAAAGGGAAAACATGTTTTTGGGGATAATATATGGGGGAGAAAATATGGAAATTTTTGTGAAAGCCCCAAGAAAAAAAATATCCTTCAAAAATGACAAAGAATATCTTCCTGAGTGGGCTCCTAATTTATGACTCCATTTTTCAATATTTCTCATTAGTCATGGTTAAGAAAATTCACAAAATTCAAATTTCTTAGCAAAATTCAATGCAAATTAGGTTGTGGGTGCCTTTACATCATATTGTCGAAAGAGTTTCCTTAAATGTTATTGTTAAAAACCAAAAAGAATACGCTTTTTTTATTGGTTAAAAGTAAAAGTACAGAATTTCTTATCAGTCAAGGATTCGAGATCATAATTTCATTTCTTGATAATATGAGTAAAATAACGAATAGTTACATGTAATGTGAACAAGTTAAGTGGGATTTATTTGAATTTATGTTTGATTACAAATTAAATTTATAAGATGCTTATGGAAAATACATATTTTAGCAATTTTTTCGAAAATATTTAAGACTTTTGTATAATATTAAGTAGGAATATTTTAATTATGGCAAAAATAAATTTTATTTGGAAAAATTAATTTCATAATTCATACTAGCAAAAAAAAAAAGTAATTCTTTCATCTTGAATATTCCCAACAAAAATTTGAAAATGTTTTTGGACACAGATCCAACTTAATTGAAAAGGTTTTATTTCCCGTAAAAATATGACTAATAATTTTTTAAAGAAAAAATGTTTTTTTTTCTAATAATATTTTTTTTTACTATAAATAAGCCCAGGAGATATTTGGATAGTTTTGCTTTATATTTGGTAGTTTTTTGCTTTATATTTGGTAGGGAAAGAAAGAAACTCATAAGATGGATTGCAGAAGTGCTACTTTTTTTAAGTTCAATTTTAGAATTATTCAAAGTTTGTTCCAATTTGCGAAATTTGTATGAATTATCATATTTATCAATTTATTGCAAATTTTTATTTCGGTATTACTTAAATATTTTTGAATTTTTAATCCTCATTTTTTCATTTAACTGATTCTTAATTATTTCATAACATTTTGTCGTTCGGAAAGTACAGCTCTGTCATCTAAGTTGAAATTTATTTATTTTGAGGTTTGCCAAAATTTTAATATGATTATTTATCTACCAAACAACGCTTTCTAACTGTTAAAAACTTTTAACAACAAATTTAGCAACATATTTTTGACGATAACTGCAAATCTAACTTTAAAACTAAATAAAAAAAAGGCGGAAAATTTAATTAATTAACAACTAATATTCTAAAAAAATTGAAAACATTATTATTTAGTAAATGCATTACAAAATGGTCTAATAGAGCAAACTAAATCACAAATGCAAACGAATTTATTTAAATAATAAGCCTATCGAATATACTTTATTTATTTTAATACAATGAAAACAGCAATGGAAAACAGACTGAAAAATTCGTTCCCTTAAATTTTCTTACTAAAACTTTACGTACACCAGCACTGAACTATTTTCTGGTAAACATTGAACTGTCAACATCACATTTGTTTACATTTATTGAATGACGAACTTTTCACTTTTTAAGCACTTAAAAAATACTTCAAAAAAGATAAAAACAACACTTCCGATAAGTGCCAAAATAACAATTTTAAAAACAACAGAAATATGCATGCATTTCGGTATGCTACCACTTTCATGGAGAATGGCGTGTTTAAAAACTCTCCGAAAGTAACGATTAACCAAATATGAAACGATTGTACAAAAAATAAAAATTGCTTGTCGTTGTGTTTAAATTGTATTTTTTATTTGCAATAAATTTATTAAAATTAATATTAATTATGTTGTTGCAATTCAATAAATTTCTATTGAGAAAACTAGATGTCAGTGGGTGTCATGTGTACATAAAAAAATCTACACCAAAGTATGCAAGCGTTACGATTTCTCACCGCTTCTGCAATAATTAAGCCAGAAAATTGCGTATATACGAGGGTCGTTTAATAAGTCCTTAGAAAAATATTGAAAAAAACTGTTTTTTTTTAAAAAATTTTATTTTTCAACATAATCTCCTTTTAGCTCTATACACTTTTCCAAAATTTTTATCCCGTCCAAAAAATAGGATTTCGGAAGTTCTGCAAAACACTCATCCGTTTGAGCAATGACGTCCTCGTTGGAAGTGAACCGTCGTCCGCCAAGCCATTTCTTCAGATTGGGGAAAAGAAAATAGTCAGTCGGGGCCAAACCTGGTGAATAAGCGGGATGCTGCAACAATTCCATTCTCAATTCCACAATTTTGGCCATGGAAACAGCGCAGGTGTGCATACGCGCATTGTCCTGATGCAAGAGGATTTTTTTCTTCTTCAGATGGGGGCGTTTCTCTTTGATTTCCTCGCTCAACCGTTGCAATAACGACGCGTATACGCACCCTTGAAAATCCACTGTGATGACTGTCTCTTCGTTTCTGGAGTGTAGTAGTGTATCCAGATTTCGTCCACAGTGACATATCGACGAAGGAATTCGGCAGGATTGCGATGAAAGAGTGCCAACATAGCCTCAGAGTCCACTGCACGATTGCGCTTATTCTCCTCTGAGAGCAAACGCGGCACCCATCTTGCCGAAATTTTTTTCACAGACAATTTTTCATGCAAAATTGAAGCGACTGTACCTTGTGATATGCCCGTGGCCTCAACTAATTAGCGCACGTTAATTCGCCGATCGTTCAAAATCAGATTGTGGATTTTGTCGATGATTTCAGGAGTAGACACCTCAACTGGGCGTCCTGAACGATGTTCATCTTTTGTGGATGAACGGCCACGTTTAAATTCATTCACCCAATTGTAAACCGTCGGAAACACAGGTGCAGATGTGCCATGAACTGCATCCAACTCGGCTTTGATTTCTTTCGGGCTTAAGCCTTTCAAATGGAGATGTTCGATGACAGCCCTAAACTCGCTTTTTTCCATTGTTATGCACAAATAAATGTCGTTAACTTTAATCGACGATAGAAATTGACCTACGCTATGGATCGAGCTGAAATTTTGACAGCTTTCCTGTCGATAATGCTACTTACAAAATCTTTACCAACACTACGAGCGCAATTTCTCGGATTTTCTAAGGACTTATTGAACGACCCTCGTAACATACGAAAATGGGACGTACGGGCATATCCAGGTATTCTTTAATCTAAGATTACAGCTCTGTGATTTGAGAGCTGTCAAAAATATATGTCATCCGAGATAGCATATGCTTAGTTTAAGGTTTGCACCATCTTATGACATGGATCTTTTAGCATTTTAAATTATAAAAATTTTCTATGAAATTGATGATTCTGCTGTAGTAACGTATCATGAAAAATTTTCTTCAGTGATGCTTAAGGGACCATGGCATGCATCGAAGATACTACGATTGGGTGGGGATTTTTTCAACAATTTTTTTAGCAGTGATGCACATTTTTCTTTTGGGCGATACTTCAATATGCAAAATTGTCAGAAAACCCCCAATTTACTGTGAAGAAGCCATTGTATTTGCGAAAAGGAACCGAAGATCCGATTATACAAGATTTCTTTAAAGATGCAAGAGGAGAGACAGTTTTACCGTTAATTCTTTTTTGTCCTAAATTTATCCTAAATCACCTATCGTAGCCGATTTTGGTTTTATTACCGTAAAAGTTTTCAGAACGCATAATTCGAAACTTGTTATTGTCAAAAGGCCTTTAAGAGCGTACAGTTTAAGGACGTTGGACTTTTTCTTGTAGGACTGCGTAAAATATCGTGTTTGTGCAGTTTAATCCACTGACTTTTGGTCCGAATTACGGTCCGAAATGTGGGAAAAACTCATTTAAAATTACCTTCTGCAAAAAGTCTTATCGAAATTTGCATTTAAAATTTATTTCATTGACTATCGCCTCTGTACATAAGTAAATAATTCAGGTTTAACGCAATGGCAAGGTTCAAAAAATATAATTAAATAAAATCTTTCTCCAAATCTATATTTAGAATGTATTTTATTCAACATAACTTTTCGCAGCCCAAATTGGATAACATTTTATTTTCACCACATCAACTATTGTTCATGGGGTTACTTTGTATTTGTATTTATATGGTAACTTATTGCGGTACATTTAAAAATTGCTCATGTCCTCATATGTCTTCTTAAGAAATGGTTTTTTACTCTAAGATAAATGGAATTTTGTTCTCTAGTCTATAATAATTCGGGAAATATTATATTTAACCACTACAGGATAAAATCAAAAAAAAAAAGATACGAAAAAAATTGTTTATTATCGAAATTTTATCGGTGACAGTTGCTCCAAACTCAAATGTTTCGCTTGCTTTCGTTGTAATTAAGGTGAAACCTTATCACCTCCAATTAGCCACTCAATCAATGGATTTATTTATCGTGTTCAATGTCAGTGCCGAATTTAATACGACAGCCGAGTTATAATAGTCTCTACAATGATTATAAAAACCACGGTAACAACATCTTTTGTATTGATAATCATCAACAGAAAAAAAACCCACAAAAAAACAAAGCTAATCAAAATTGAATTATTGGAAAGTGAATAAAAAATATCAAAAAAAAAAATTGTTGAAAAGTTATTTTAATCAACTCTTTTTTCGAATATAGTCAATCATGAATGAGATAATCAACGAAGCATTCAATCACAGACGAGCACAGCCGAACATGCTGTAATTGTTGATGATTGGTTGATTCAACAAAAACTGAGAATTGATTTTGGTGCTGTTTTTCTATTTTTGAATTAGTTTATGAAAGGTATTTTTCTTCAATTTATTTTTTTCCGTATAAACCCCCTCCCCCCATTAAATTATTCAATAAATTTTTAAAGCTTTTGATATACTTTTACCGTTTTTCCTCATCTTCGATGGTAAAATTTTCTTAAATCCACTAATATGCATATTACAAATGTTGTGTTGAGGGTCTCAAAAATTAGTCAGTTATTTATATACGAATCTTTGCCTGCGTATCTGATGTTCCCATTCTTTTGGCAAAAATATGTTTTAAGCATCATACCTGTTGATAGTTTTTAGTTCAGGTGGAGTTTTTGTCATAACTAAACATTTTCTTCAATCAATTTTAATAATTTAGAAATACAAAATTTTGTTTTCTATCTATTCGTATTTAGATTTTGCGTTTTTAGTATTATTGGGAAAATATTTTAATATAAAGAAGAGATGCCATTAAAATACACATTCTCTAGTATATTTTTCGATATTCTTTTAACTTAAAAGTTATCCAATTTGTGCTTTAGAAAGGAAAGATAAATATGACACATCTCAAAGCTCAGATTTTGGCAAAATTTTAGTCTCATTAAATTGCTTAGATCTTGTTATTATATGATACGTTGACCATAACCATCATTCAAATGATCGCCACGAGACTTCTTACAGGACTCCATTCCTTTGAGGGAGTTTCTTATGTTTTTTTTGTCACATTTCGAGTTGTAATTCGATTATTAATTGAA
Organism: Atherix ibis; assembly: GCA_958298945.1. Lineage (NCBI taxonomy): Eukaryota > Metazoa > Arthropoda > Insecta > Diptera > Athericidae > Atherix > Atherix ibis. The sequence goes on along the minus strand of OY282606.1, from coordinate 92,924,283 downwards.
AGCTATTCGTCTTTTAATGCTTTTAACTTTGATGATTGTCTGCGTCGATATCGAACGACGTCAAATTGGACGATCTTGGAGGTCAATTGATATTATCAAATCTCGAAATTACGCATTAAGGAAACTTTTCGCGCAATAAAACCAAAATTGGTCGTGTTCTGTGGCTTGTGGTGCCGGTTTGCTGAAACCACGTATGTAGAGCCCAAATTAAAATTTTCAAGTTCAAACCCAAAAAATTCACTTATCATAGAGCTCAGAATTGACTGTAACACTATCTTTTTCATTTTAAAAGACAGGCCAATGGACACCTTGAGGTCAAAATCGCAAATACAATGGCTTCTTCACAGTCACTTGTGGATTTTCAGAGCCCCGTATATGACAATTTTGCATATTGGTGTATTTGCGATTTTGACCGTATCAAAATCGCAAATACAATCAAAAAACGAAACGTATCTGCAGTAAAATCACAAGAATTATAAAATAATTTTTACGCGTTCTTTGCTACCATAATATAAAATGAAAAATTTTAAGCTACCATAAATAAATTTCAAGTTCGATGACATATTTATTTGACAACTATTAAATGGCAAAGCTTTACTTTCCGAGCCACGAAATGGATAACTTCGAAGTAGCTTCACATTTTCAAGACCTTACGACAATGAATGAATTTCTATAAATAATAGAAAATATCAATTCTTATCTTAAGATGAACAAAAATCATTTCCTGATTATAAATTTCAATAATGTTTTTCCTTAAAAAAACAAAAACAAAAAACTTCAGATACAATTTAATTGAAAAAAATTAATAAAATAAGAGGACCATATTTCGTTGTATAGAAAAGAGCTCTCTCCCAGGCACTTTAACGAAATCCCTCCTGACTAAATGCTCGTACAAGGACTCATTATAGACCATAATGGTGAATTTCGATTAAGCTTTAGAAAATTTAATCTAGTCTAACAATACGTTCAGTGTAATCGATCTAAGGCTGCTCTACATTTTACGAACGCGGACGGATGTTCGTGATAGATTAGGACGCCAAACTTAAAAAGTTCCTCAACAAAGAGTGATAGTCACGTCGGTGATGGTAACTGGCACTTAAAAATTTTCATGGTCTTGCGGTCGTACATTTTAGACGATTTCTTATCTAAAATCACTGTTTCCTAGAATTTATGGGAACGATGTCGTCTATTAGATGCTGAAGGTACCCACACTAAAATCGTAAAGCCAGACAGTAGAGAATATCGCCTGGCATGACAATGACCGATCGATCAGACTATGAATGTTTTCCCATCACCACCACCAACCAACCATGCCATCATATATTATTTTGTAGATAAAATAAGCTTCCAATAATTGATTATCGATTTGGTTTTTATAATATCTCATCGATGGATGGATACGATTGTGAACAGTATCGAAATTGGTATCGTTCAATTAATGCAAAACCTACCAACGTTGACACAGTGTGAATCAATTAGAAGAGACAAAATCTTCGATAGGTTTTTTTCTTCATCAAAATCTCTGGAAGGTCACGTCTGCTTTTGCCCGAAAAAAATGAGATAGCTTTCGTGAAGCTATCTTATATAAGCTACCATTAGCAGATGGATTATATTTTCAGACTTTGTTTTTTGTACAGAAAATAACTTCCTGTCATCGTGCAATGTGTGTATCTATAGAGTGAACAGTAAGGAGCAGCTCGACTCAATATTATTGCTATTCGAGAACATTTTTCATTTTTGAATATTTCCGTTCGAGTGGCAATGATGCTTAAGAAAATACGGCTTTCATCCCCATTTCGTCTATACTAAGCGTGCTCCATACTCAAAGTTCAGTTCTATGACCTGAAACGGCTGTGCTATTTTCATAAATTTACACAAAAATTAGTTTGTTCCTAACTTCCAGACGATGAGATGCACATTATACAACATCGTCTCCCAAAGCCAATGACCTCCAAGGATTTGAATTAATATTTAGAAAATATGCTGACATTCATAGTCGAAAATAGTATTGAATTGAATTCTATCATTGCTCTGTAAATAAGAGACGAAATTTTCACCAAATTGGAAATATTTACTGGCAAAACGAGTGTATTCAGTGGAGAACAACCATAATGGCAGAAATCGATTTAATCAAATTCTTTATTTGCTGCAGTAAATTTTGGTGATTTTTGTCAAGTTTCTTTAAATGTCAAATAAAAAATTCCCGAATTACCCTCAAAAGTGTCTGATGTCATCTGTTATTTGTGGCCGCTTTCTTCAAATTTACAAAATGATATTCGTACACAAGATGAAAAGATTCATTCAGTCACTACCACTTAATTTGTGGTTTATAAGTTTTCAACAAAAAAAAACCTTTTGGGTGAGTCAAATTATGATAACACAAACCAGATTCTGGAGAATCTTTCACGTATTCAAATAGTCTCGACTCGTATTTGCATTTCATTAAAGATCGATCATCGAAGAAAAAAATGCCGCAAGTTTTCATGTTATTTTCAAGAAAACGTGCCATAAATGACTGTTTTTTTCTTTAATCATAAAGCTCAGTTTAATTTACATTAAATAAAATTCAGAAAAAGAACAACACCAAATAAAGATCCGTTGGTATTAAAATTAATTTTAATTAATTAAAAAAGAAAAGAAAGAAAAACAAGAACTAATATTGATTACGGCACTTTTAGGAATGTGTTGTAATTTTTTTTTTCTTTTCTAACAGATTTTTTAATCTATTTTTTAATTAATTCAATTTGATGGGAATTTTATTCCGTAAGATGGCACTCAAAATAGTTTGTAGAATAAATAGTTCTTATTTACGAGAATAATTCGATGCGAAAATTTTGGTTAACTAAGAAAAGGTTTTGAGAGGAAAAAATACGTGAAGGAAATTTTAGCATAACGATAAGTACAGCCTCTTTCTTTTCTGCTTTTAATACCTGGTTATCCATTTCTTGGTTGGGAAGATACAGTCCGGTCATTTGACAGCTCTCCAACATATTTGTCATGCAAGTGGGAAATTAATTAGCTTAGGGCTTAAATTATAGAAGAACTGGATAGGCCTCTACACAAAAATTATGGCCGAATTTTGTTGGCAATACTTTCGTAAGAACGCACAGCCGCATGCAAAATAACAGAGACGGCGTAAATCATTGGGTGCCAATTTTAAACTTCAGTATGCGATTGAAGCGGTTCGTTTAAAACCATTTTGATATGAGATGTCATTTAGAAATTTGCAATAAAACACAGTATTCTATTTTAAAATATTATTTATTTATTTATTATATTTTCATTTTATTTATTCAAACATAATTATAAAGTGGAAGAGCATATATAAAAATATAAAAATCCATTTATTGTATATATACAAATAAAAATCCATTCCAAAAATGTTGAAATTAAAACCACACCACAACTTAGTAAATATAAATTTTAATGTTAAAACAATCATTTGTAGATATTGAAAGTTTCTTTGTGTGTTTGTGAATTGAAAATATGTAATTTAAATAGGCATGTGCATTTAAATTAAATTAAAAATAAAGCATTAATTACCGTAGAATTTTATATCAATATCTTAATAATATATAAGTTAATCATATACAACATTATAGCAAATGCTTTAAAACAAAATTACAAGGTGGAAATTTTATGCATTTAAATAATTAACAACTAATATTCTAAAAAAAGTGAACACATTATTATTTAGTAAATGCATTACAAAATGGTCTAATAGAGCAAAACTACTTTTTGGACAAAACAAATCACCTAAAAGTCAATTAAAAACATTGTAAACTAAATTTTAGTTTATTTCTCTGGTAAAAATGAAGATGTCAACTTACCGAACGAAAGAAATTCCCGCCTTCCTCAATCCGTTAAAATAAAACGTCCTATTAAATCATTTTATTTTATATAAATGCTTACTTTTTCGTAAATATTTCAAAAAACCTAAAAACTACACTTCTTTCACTTGCACTTTACGATAAGTGTCAAAATAACAACAAAAGTATGCAAGCAATTCGAGATGCTACCACTTTTATGGAGAATGGCGTTTTTAAAAACTCTCTGAAAGTCTACAAAATTGCGGTGCTTCATATTTGTTGATTGATATTTACGAAATAAATAATAAACCTAAAATACAATTCAATTTCATATCAAAAGATTGTACAAAAAACAAAAATTTCCTGTCGTGTTTAAATTATATTTTTGCTTCCTATAAGTGAATTAAAATGAATATAAATTACGCTTTTCCAATTCAATAATTAAAAATTATGAAAACTAGATAGATGTCAGTGGGTGTCATGTCTACATAAAAAAATCTACACAAATGTATGCAAGCGTTACGATTTCTCGCCGCTTCTGCAATAATTAAGCCCACAAATTGCGTATACAACATACGAAAATCTGATGTACGGGCATTCTTTAATTTAAGAGTACAGCTCTGTGATTTGAGAGCTGTCGAAAATATATGTCATCCGAGATAGCATTTGTTGAGTTTAAGGTTTGCGCCATCTTACAATATGGATTTTTTAGCATTTTAAATTATAATTTCTTTTTTTATCAAATTGATGATTCTGCCGTAGTAAGGTATCGTGAAAAATTTTCTTCAGTGATGGTCAAGGGTGCTGATTTTTTCAACAATTTTTTTTAGCAATGATGCACATTTTTCGTTTGGGCGATACTTCAATAAGCATAATTGTCAGAAAACCCACAATTGACTGTGAAGAAGCCATTGTATTTGCGAAAAGGAACAGAAGATCCGATTACCCAAAATTTCTTTAAAAATAAAGCAGTGGAGACAGTTACCGTTAATTCTTTTTTATCCTGAATTTGACGATTTTCATCAGGATTATATGAAAATTTAACAAAATGGCACCATAAATCAACTATCGTGGCCGATTTTGGCTTTATTGCGCCAAAAGTGTTCAGAACGCATAATTCGAAACTTGTTAATATCAAAATGCCTCAAAGAGCATACAATTTAACGCCGTTGGACTTTTTCTTGTAGAACTACGTGAAAAATCGTGTTTGTGTAGTTTAATCCTTTGACTTGAGAGCATTTGAACATCAACAATCGTTATAAAATAAACGAATTACAGTCCGAAAAAATAAATAAAATTATCTCAGATGCTAATCGAGTTTTGCCAAATGCTCGCGTCTGGCATTAAATGTCCGTCCAATCAATAAAATCAAATAAAAGTCTTATCGAAATTTGCATTTAAAATTTATTTTATTTAATCCTTTTTTATTGACTATTGCCTCTGTACATCAGTAAACAGTTCAGATTTAAATTGATTAATTCATTTTAGTTCACTAACGACATCTATTGATTTAAAAGAAAACTAAAATTTCTCCTAAAAATCTAAATTATACTCTTTTAGAGTTATGTTAAAAGTGATTTGCACCTGAAAATATTCTATGCCATTTGTCTGTCTGTCTGCCGTTCCATCTATTTGCAATCAGACATGGAAAAATGGCAAATTGTTGAAGAAAAAATTTTAAGTGTACAATCATGGTTTGTGCTACGATTTGGTAAATGCCTTGACATCTGAATCAGCTCATCGAGAAGAGTGATTAGGATTATCAACCCGACTAGACAAGACTGATAACGAATACCAGAAATAACTTTTAACACCTTAACTCTAACCTGTCTCATATACATATGTTTTGTTGAATTATCTAGCCTATCTATAGGATAGGATGATAGAGACCTAAATAAAGCATATGGCATATAATACGACAAATAGATAGATGGGAATGCATATGCTATGTTTTGAATAAAATATTCGTAAAAGAGAATAGAACATTACTCAGGGTACGATTGTATGGCGTGGTAATGTATTGTATGAAGCAGTTCAGTATATATCCGAACGTATCACATTTGGTGTTAGTTTTTTGCAGCAAAAGCCAATTTGTTGTGTGTACTCGAAGAATATGCGGGTGGAATTCAGGCATCCATGATACCACAGCCGCACAATTACCAAGTTTATTGAACGCTCTAAAAGATATGAGGTGAAGTGTACGTATCGGCTGCTATCGTACAAAGTGAACTTGAACAAAACGAATTTTTAAGAGTTTCAATGACGTGTTTGCACAGGTGATACATGACACTCCGTGCATAAGCAAATTTAACCAAACCAAAAAAAAAAATACCCAAAATTTGTTATTTTCTTTTCTTATGTGTGTGAGCTTGTATGTATGTGTACAGGTGCAATGTGTGTGAGGATGTGTGTACGTTCAGGAACATGATGTTATGTGCGTAATCAAGGACACATTTCACTTGTCGGCCACCCCCAAAAATAAACACAAAAATTAGCTTTTTTCGTTGTTTCCTCAACAAAAAAAATTCACTTTATTTTCTAAAAACCCAAAAATTTCAATACAAAAAATTCGCAAACATATTCAGGTATTTTTGTAAACAATTTTTTATTTATTTATTAATTCTATTTTTTTTTTCCTGAAAAATTGATTATATTTTTTGCAGTTATAAAATTTTATAATTGGATCAATTATACAAGAACACATTGGGAAAATGTTGCGTAGGAAAGCACTAAAAAAAATTGCCAATTTTTCTCCTTTTGACGTAAGGTGAGCTTTTTTGTATGAGAAAAAAAACTCAACCTGACATTCTACCCGTTTGCTTATAAGATACGAGTACATTGGCTTGAGGCCTTACACAAATCTACATATAATAAATGCTATCATTGAAAAATAATTCCAAATACCAAAAAAAAAAAAACAAAATGGAATATTTTTAATAATGACTATTTTTTTCTTGCTATTTTTCCAACCGGATCCAAGCAATTTTCCGGTGCTAAATCACAGGTGTTTGTAAAAAAAAACAGCAAAAAAAAAAAAAATATCACAAATTAGTTAGTAAAAAAAGTTGAACATTTTTGGTGACAATAGGAATTTGTAGGTGATTTCTTTTGATTAGCAATGATTGAAGGATACGAGATTGATAAATATTTAATATTTCCAAAAACTGTAACGGATAGTAGGAAGCGAACGGACAGTGTCTTCCTATCACTATACATAAAGATAACAGGTACTCACTTTCGAATAGGTATGTGATATTCTGTCAAAACAATTTTTTTTATCTCCCACGATTGCCTCAATTAAAAATTGTTATTTGATCAGATTTACCTTTAATTTTTTTTCCGAATTTTCATGATAATCAGACTTTGGATAAATAAAATGTGTTTCTGACTCTCCGATTGATATTAAAGTTGTTTAACAATTTCGTGTCAACAATTATCAAATAAGTTGTGTCAAAACATTTTCTCGTCAGTTGGGAAGCGTACACTTAAAATTTATTTTTGTTTAATATTTTTGTATGTTAGCAAATCTGTGTTCAATTTGTTAAAAATTAAAGTTTTACTGTATTATTAAATTATGAATTTTTTTTGGAACTAATTACTAGTATGCTGTAGGAGAAAAAATTAAGAAATATTATTAAAAACATCGAATATCTTTTGTAGTGGCATAAGGGTTTTCCAGCAAAATTTTTAAGAAGTAAAGACGTTATAAAATATTGGGTATTAATCATACTCAGGTTATGTTCGTTTAAAAATTATTTCCAATTACTCTCAATTAGGGAAATCACGTAGTTATTAATAGGATATAGAATGTCTTAACTAATCTTAAATGTATTTTTTTTTTTAAATGTTAAAATGAAATTTAAAAAAAAATATTTTTTAAAGAAATTTAAAAAAGTAAAAATTTTAAAATAAAATCTAAAATTTTTTGGGACTAATCCTTTCAAATTAATTGATTTTAATTGCTTAACTGAAATAAGTTCAATCAAATTGGACCAGCCAATCATTTTTTTTCCATACAATTTCATTTCAGACGTCGGAAATATCTCCTCTTTTTGACAATCGAATAATTTGGTAAACATATTAAAAAAATTACCAAAAAATTAAGTAAGGACCTAAAAGTGTGTAGGTTAGATGAAATTGGTGATTGGTTAGTTGGATGGACCAGTTAGAGGTGGTTAGAGTTTGTAGAGCATGTAAGTTTGTTTACAAAAATTTTAAAAAAGAACTTGGAAAGGTTATTGGAGGAAATTATTTTTATTAGAAGATGAGCGACTGTGATTTTCGAAAAGGATATTATATGTGAAAGCAGATTGTCCCTTTCGAATTCTGAGCAGTTTACATCATCGCACACGTCAAAAATGGTCCAAAACTACTTGGAAACACTCAACTGGGAGGTGCTAGCCCACCTTGCTTATTCACCAGACCTGGCCCTTTCCGACTACCACCTGTTTTCGTCAATGGACCATGCGCTCGCTTGATGAGTGGTTTGCCTCGAAAAAGAATGCATTTTTTTGCGTGGTATCCACAAATTGCCCTAGAGATGGGAAAAATGTGTAGCTAGTGAGGGCAACTACTTTAAATAAAATTGTTTTTGCTTTCTATGAAAAAAATATGTGTTTTTTTGCCTAAAAACAGCGGATTTAAGCTTATACATCTGGTACTCTAACACCATTATTAGCAGTTTACTCTTCTTGTTTTAGACTGCATTGGATGCAGCTTTGGAGACTGTAGCCAATATTATGACAACAAAAACAAATTTGTGATTGACAAGGGTACACCAGGTCAAATAAAACGTGACAATAGATCAATATCAACGTTATATTAAGTAATTCGCCTCTTTAATGGACTCCCCTAAAAAAAAATCAGTGTGCAATATACTCCCAAATAGAGCCTTTTTTTAAGCTTTATGAAAAATATTGTGGAGCAATATTTTTGATAAAGCAGACTTTTAAGACCTTAATCCTGCCGACATTAATATATGCCTCAAAAAATTGGCTATGGTGTGCAGTAATGTAGCAGACTTTGGTTGCTTTGAAAGAAAACTTCTCTATGTGGAGATAAGAATAGGTGTAGATATATCCCTTATCGAGATGTTGAAAAAGATTTTTCTTTATAAATCCAAAAAACACTTCACCATAAATCCAGTGCTGAAAGAAGATAACTCCTTAGATAGAAGAACTGCGGCGAACAGGATCGTCAAGTAGGTGATTTGGCGAACTTTTGTAGACGATTTCGAAATCCACAATGGGCGGTTGTAGTGCCCATAAATAATAATAAAAACGATATTCAGCTAGAAATCATTAAAACTTTATAAAAAAACGTTCATCTTCATGCGAAAATTATTAAAAATCGATCAAAGTGCAAAAATATATTTTTTTAAAATTCAATTTAATAACAATTTCTAATCGTTCCAGCAAATGATATTCACCACAATTATCTCGATTACTCGATTTATTTAATTCGATTTAATAAATAGTTTTCCTTGTGTGATGATTATTCTAAAACATTACCCCCCGCCCCCTCCTCGCCATAAAAAAGCTTATTCTCATTGAAAGCAGCGGAAACAAATCACTTAAAATTATTATTTTGTAACAGAAAATTTTGAAATAAAATCATTAACAATTTATAAGTTCAGTCGTTAAACTAAAGGCATATTTAACTTGGTAGAATGGAGCACAATTTAAGTAGAACTGACTACATTTCACAGTTTCTCAACAGATTTACATCCCATCGTACCTACAGACTGTGTACATACAAATTATTATATGAGAAAGTTTAGGGTGGAACTTTTAGTCCATGCGCGTATTAAGTTATTATTTAATAAAATTCAATCAAGTCAATTGTTTTTATTAAAAGTTTCTTGTCGATGAGATAATCTCCATCCTTTGAAATAGTAATCTTTGATGATTCTTTGGGAGGTTCTCGTATTTTACAATTCAATAAAGACGTTTGATAATGTGTCGCTTGAATAAATATTAGTTTTTTTTTCCAAAATCGGATATGGTAACGTTAAAATGTGTGTAATTTTTTTAAATGTAGAATATTTTTTGAAGGGAAGCTTTTTTTTGTACAAGTTTCTTCTTATGTTAATGTTTAGTCAGAGTCGTTCTAACAGGCTTTAAGGTGTAAATTATAGAGCAATGAACACGGTTTCCTTGTAAAGTTTAGCGACTTTAGTGACACTCTACTTATCCCGCATGGAATGTGAATATACTCGTACTGTAAACCACTACCCCCATACTGAAAATTTTTCAACAACAGTTTAATTATATTTTGGAATAATGGAATTAAATCCAGCAATAATTTACAGTTGACAATTTAATAATAATGCACGTTTTTTCCCCGATCATCCATTATAAAAGCTTTCAGGTTTTTCTTATTGATTTTTTGCGAATATTTTTATTTATATACGTTTGCCTAAAAGTATTTGAATAAAAAATTAATTGTCGTTTTTTTTAATATCAAAAGTACGTATTTTTTCTTCTTATATTGATACAAAATGTGGTTTTGTAAAAAATACCTTCTTTTTTTTGGCATTCTCAATCTTTAAATATAAATTTTTTTTGTTAACGAAATTAAGTAGTTTCGAATAATACTGACTAATATTTGGTTTTATTTTAAAATTGTGTTCTCTAATTTGTGCAATGGAAAAAATTATATATAAATAAAATACATTTGGAATATAATTCCATCATTCTAATTGCCGCCATGAGACTTCTTCCAGGACCCGATAATTTTGAGGTGATTTTTGATGACTTCGCACATTTCGGGCCATTACTAGACGGCTATTGGCCGTTGGCATTGAAATGTTCTAAAATTTGAGAATTGTATGCGTAAATCCGATTTTGAAAACGTCTATAGTCGCACAAGAAAGAGTCCAACGCCGTCACATCTTGAAGGTCAATATACGTCACCAAATATCTAAATTACGCGGCCTGCGAACTTTTTCTGATTTGTTGTGCGGCTTGTGTGGCCTATGGCGCCGCCTTGTTAAAACCACATATAGTTCAGATGAAAATCTCCAAGCTCAGGCCAAAAGCAGTCCGTTATCATAAGACCATAGTGCTCAGAAGTGCTGTTGACTTCTCTCACTTTTCATTTTCAAAGAAATACGGGCCAGATAGTCACTTTTTGGGAATAAAAGGACCTTTCCAAGACCTTTGTGGTTTTCATGAGCCCCATATACAAGAATTTTCCTATTGACCCATCCACTGAACGAGAAATGAGCCTCATCGCTAAAGAAAATATTTTTTGAAAAGATCGTCTTAAAGTACGAAACGTGGGTAAATGAAAATCTCCAATCTCAGGCCAAATAGCGCCATCTTGTTGAAACCACATATAGTCTAGATGAAAGTCTCCGAAGCTTAGGCCAAAAATAGTCGGTTATCATAAGACCATAGTGCTCAGAATTGCAGTTGACTGTCTATCACTTTTAATTTTCAAAGAAATACGGGCCAACGATACTTTCAGACCAAAATGCACAGCAGATAGTACCTTTTCGCGAATAAAAGTACGTTTCCAAGGCCTTTGTGGGTTTTATGAGCCCCATATACGACAATTTTCTTATTGAAGCATCCACAGCACGAGAAATGAGCCTCATCACTAAAGATAATGTTTTCGATTAGTCGAAACATTCTCTTAAAGTACGAAACGTTGCTACAGCAGAATCAACACTTTTGTAGAAAGTTTTTACAATTTCGCTAAAAATAAGATGGCAAACCATAAGCTAAACAATTGCCCAATTGGATGATAAATATATTTGACAGCTGTCAAATAACTGGGCTGTAATTTCCGAACTACGAAATAGATAAACCTTTATCGTATGAAATTTTTTTGGTTTTTGTTTAGTGGTAAATTAACCAATATTGGTAAAAAAAATTTGAAATCGAACAGTGAAATTATTCGATTTTTTTTGTCAAATAATAGACCTACACTCCAATTTTACGCGTCATCGAAGAAAGCTTGTTCGAAAATTCAAATATTTACAAAACAACCTATTCAACTATGATGATATCCGGAATCCTATTATTCACCAAGTACTTATGTATCCTTATTAAATGACTTTTTTCAACAACAAAAAAAACCAGATTATGGCATAAAAGATCCTTTGCCAATAATCTAATCAAAATTATGCAAGGATATTCTTTTTCGAGGGGATAATTTAATCCTTCGATGATATTTTCTTGTTTTATTTTTTATTTTGTGAAAGCACAATAATTGGGCATAAATATTTCCCAATCAAATATAAATAACTCAATATTTGTGAATGAAACTTTTGTGAATTGGAAACGAACCCTTTTTCACATATATTTTTTCCTTTTTACTTGTATTCCATGTGTTATACGATTATATGTAAGGCTAACATATAAAATTGAAAAAAAAAATGAATAAAAGTGAATCAGGAAAATATGGAATAATACCGATTGTTATGATGAACTTTTATACAAAATCCCGAATTGATAAGACCTTTTTTTAATTCGTTCGATTGTGAAAATCATCCAGTCGGGAGATAGGATATGATGAAATTCTGATATTCTTATGATTTTTGCCAGATGACATTCGAAAGGAAGTAACGAGATAATAACATGTCATCGACTAACAAATAGACATTGAGATAACCCTTAGTCGATGATGATTTGATCAGCAGTTGGTTGCTTTGAAACTATTTTGACTGATTTCTCCAACGAGAATTCAAAGGATTTTCATTACTCTGGAAAAGAGGAAACTTTTCAATAATTCAACAATTTCCACACTTCAAAGACGAGATTTTCGCAAATTCCCAGAAATTATAGTAAATTCAGTCTCCTAAGCATGGTAGGCAGAGAACCAGAAGTATGGGTAAGATGAGACAAGCTTTTTATGTAATTTTGGCAGGCAATAGAAAGGGGATAAAGTCATGGTATTTTCGCTAGTTGGGCACATCTACATACATATGCATGTTATAAGGGGGATAGTATCCATATAATTCCATACAAGTTACAGATGGAAGAAAAAAATGTGTGTCCCTATAGCTTTCAGACGAGACTTATCGAAAGGATTTGCAAATTCTCTCGTATCAGGGGTGTATTTTCTTTTCTTCGCTCATTCTTCTGCTCGTTGCTTCTAAAAGGATTTAATTCCAAGTTGAATTCGAAGTCAGCCAGGCGTTTTTCATCGTTTTCCCGATACTAAGCAGATATGGAATTATGTAGTTGCTACTAGTATGCGGCGAATCTACGATAAACGAAGAATGAAATGTACTTTCTTTAAACGTACTTCGTAAATATACAAAAAAAGACATGTTAAAGCTCTTTTTAAATTTATTACTAGGTAAAAAAACGAGTACACCATCGAAGAATTTCTTTCGTCGTTTTCTTTTCCGTTTGAGATCCTTGTTCGATTTAATATGTTTGCTAAGGAAGAAATTACCCGCATCAGTCTCGACAGGAAAATATTCTTATTTTACACCTTAAACAATGTGATTTTTTCCTTTTTCTTCAAATTTGGATTTTCTACGAAAAGTTCAATAGAAACTCCTCATGGATTTCGGATAGATGAATGAATCTCCTCTCCATTTTTCCTACCTTTAAAGATTAATTTATATAAATTCTTATTAAAATTTGATGTTAGCGAATATGTTTATAAGACAATACATTAAAGATTTTATGGAATTTGATTTTCATTCAAAAAGTTTAATGCGTTTCATGTTATAAAATTATCTTATGTTTAAATAAAATTATCATGTGTGTAGGGAAAATTATTTCTTATGATTTAATTTACTTTCGAAAACTTTCTCTACTGCTGGTCCTTGTTGTAGTAATAAAATCAGAGATATTCCTTTAAGATTGTTTTGGAAATCTCGAGGAGACAATCTATAGACTATGAGTATTATTTGTTTGTTACGACTAAAAAGTTGTTAGTCTCGTCGAAATTCATTAAGTAGAACAAAATTTAAAAAAAAAAAATACGATTAAGCTTATTATTTGGGAAAATACGAGTGTTTAAAGAAATACGATATAAATTACTAATTTTTACGAGAGAATTTTGGAAAAGCAACTCAAATAAGTACAACACGTTTCATATTTATTTTTAATATAAAAAGTATATATTTTTTGACCTCATGATTTTTAAGACATTTCATAATCTATAAAATATTTATAGTAAAAAAAAATGTTTTAAGAAGATCTAATCATGAGCTGTGCTGTATTGACTAAAAAGAGAAAAATGCTCCAAAAAATGTTTTGAAAATGATTATTTTTTTCAGTTTTTACTATTATACTATTACTCGCTAGATGGTAGAATAATCGTTACGAGGTAAAGTATTTCTTCGTTCTTTATAGAGGATCTACAAATTATAACTTTTTTTGTTGAAAATTTTGAATAGGAATACACATTTTGTTTGAAAATTCCTACATTCTTTATTGAAATATGTTTGTTGTAGAGACTTTGCTATTTAAGAATAAAAATCTATTTAAGAATATCGGGAAAATGTCTACCACGACTACATTTACAGATAGCGATCCTTTCGATCACATTTTTGCATAATAGTTGCTCTGTTTCACAAATGCCGTGGTTGATAGTGGTTTGGAGCTCTTGAGGACTATTCTCAAAAAACCTTATTTATCACAAAATCCCTATAAGAAGAAGTCCAGCGACGTTAAATCACATGATCTTGGTGGCCAATTGACATCACCTCTTCGCGAAATAAGTCATCCATTGAATTAAGTTTACAATAAATCCATTTTTCCTTGGGCATTGTGGCACCTAGCGTCCTCCTGTTGAAACCGCACACTCGTCAACTAATCATAAGCTGTTTTGACTAAAAAGAGAAAAATGCTCCAAATAATGTTTTGAAAATAATTATTTTTTCAGTTTTTACTATTATGCTATTACTCGGTAGATGGCAGAAGAATCGTTAGGAGGTAAATCATTTCTTCGATTCTCTATGATTTTTCTAAGTCATAGAAAACCTATAAATTAGAACTTTTTTTTGTTGAAAATTTTGAATAAAATAAACATTTTGTCGGAAAATGACATCGATCCTTTCGATCACATTTTTGCATAAATCTTGCTCTGTTTCACTAATGACGCGGTTGTCAGTGGTTTCGAGCTCTTGAATTGTGTTTGTGGACTATTCTCATAAACCTTAATTGATATATTTTCACAAACCCCCCATAAGAAAAAGTCCACCAGCGTTAAATCACTTGATCTTGGTGGGCAATTGACATCGTTCATTTAATTTAATTTATAATAAACTAACACCTAGCGCCATCCTGTTGAAACCACAAATCGTCGACGTCCATGTCATCAAAAATAGGCTACAAAAAATTGATCTCCAGCCTCATTTTCGAAAAAATACGGACCAATGATGCCTCTGGTCCACAAATATCCAAATCCAACAATTTTGTTGCTTATTAACATAGCTGCCTAAGTGAAAATGAGTTTCGTCCGAGAAGATAATTTTTTCTAAAACAACCAGTTTTCGCAGATCGGCCATTTTCATATTGAATACGATTTTTGAGCGAAATAGAAGTCATTGTAAGAAATGGTAAATCTTATACTATGAAAATATGAACAAAAACTGAATGGTAGAACTGTCAACATAGCCAATTTCAATCCTATTAAAAAAAAAGTTCTGATTGGTAGATCCTATATATTTTTTTTTTGGTTCTGACAAATAATAGTTTTTTTTAAAACGGTCACGTCCTGTAATTAAAGATACAATTTCACATACGATTGAGATAATTGTATAAATTATTTCACGTGGTAATCAAATAATTGTTGAAATTAAAAGGACTGCTTGCTATCATCAGTGTGTATATAACGAAATATTATTGATCATTGAATAGGAAATATCAAAAATCTGTTCTCATTTACTAAATAAATAATTTGGAATATTTAACAAAGTATTTTGCAATTATGCATCCATTTCGAAGGCATATGTGTTTACATTTGACAATTAATATATACCAGACTGATATGGATAATTTCCAATTGCGAAGATACTCCTCGTTAATAATATCGTATATTGCACAAATTCCGATCCTTGCATAACCATAATAAAATAATATGCAAAAGAATAAAAATTTATAGGAAATATAATGTAATAAGGGCTAATGATAATGAGTATGGAGAATTTACAAATTATATTCGAAATTAATTTTATGTAATTGTTGAAAAAATTCAATTTTTTTTACTGCTCATTATAATTGCATTGAAATGATTGTATTGACGATGGTGGAATGCTAATTTTTTTTAATAATTAGCAGACATTTTGACTGCATCATCATTTCAGTTGAGAACATCCATTTAATAAAATTATATGCAATGTTAACCAATAACGAACATTCGAAATTTAAAAAAAAACCATAACATTTTTGATGATAAAATTTTCAAGGACCAAAATACCAACCGAACTGCAGTTTTTTTTTTACCTTATAATTATTGGAGTGTAATAATTCATTATTTAACTAGCAATTTATATAATCTATTTAACTATTACAAAATTAAAATTTAACTTGAACATTATCAAGTATTTTTTTTTTTATAAGGTCGGATTTGTTATCTACTATTGTACGAGTATAAGAGATGATATATAGGGTTTTCCAATAAGAGTGATATGATTTCTAAGTGACGTTCCGGCTATTTGTAATATGTCATGATCTGTCATTTTTTCTTCATTGTATTCAGTAATGTTTACAATTTCATCATGGATAGATATACGCAAGAACAACATATACAAATTATTTAATTTTATTATCCAAATAATCGTTCTCCAATTGCAACTTTTCGTGCGCTCACTTTCATCTGAGTGGTGCGGTAAATAAACAAAAATGTCGATTCTGGTGCGAAGAAAATCCACAAATTATTCATGAACACCCATTATATTCACCTAAATTGACAGTTTGGTGTGGTTTTTGGTCTGGTGGAACCATCGGTCCGTACTTCTTTCGCAATGAAGCTGGTAACACCGTTACTGTCACTGGAGAGCGGTATAGATCGATGATAACTAACTTTTTTTGGCCGAAATTGGAAGAAGTTGATCTTGACAACATCTGGTTCCAACAGATGGGGCTACGTGCCACACAGCACGTGCAACAACCGAATTATTGTGAGAAAAGCTTTGAGATTCGATTATTTCAAGAAATTGTGACATTGAATGGCCTCCAAGAAGTTGTGATTTAACACCATTAGACTATTTCTTGTGGGGTTATTTGAAGTCATTGTTCTTTAGCAATAAACCAGACTCTTTTCAAGCTTTAGAAGTCAATATTGAACGTGCTATTCATGGCATACCACTTGATTTAGTAGAAAAAGTGCTAGAAAATTGGGTTCAACGAATTCGTTCCTGCAAAAGAAGTCGTGGAGGCCATTTGAATGACGTTTTATTCCAAACTTAATTGTATCGATTGTACTTCACATTAAATAAAAAACATTTGAATTTTCTTAACAATTAGTGTGTTTTTTTTTAAAAGAAATCATATCACTCTTATTCGAAAATCCTATATAAGAAAAAAATACGGACCTCCTTCTTTTCTCCTTTTAATACCTGGTTATCCATTTCTTGGGTCGGAAGATACAGTCCGGCCATTTTTTTTGTTGGCAATATATTCGTAAGAACGCACACACGCATGCAAAATAACAGAAACGGCGTAAATCAGTGGGGGCCAATTTTAAACTTCAGTATGCGATTGAAGCGGTTTGTTTAAAACCATTTTCATATGTGATGTCATTTATGCGTAAATAAATAATTTTTTTGTAATATTGGGAATTTTTATGTGCACAAATAAAAATCCATTCCAAAAAAGGCAAATCAATTAAATGAGAGAATGTGATATTATGTTGAAATTAAAACCACACCACAACTTAGTAAATATAAATTTTAATGTTAAAACAATCATTTGTAGATATTAAACGTTTCATTCTAATATAAATGTGTGTATTTGTGAATTGAAATGGTAATTTAAATAGGCATGTGCATTTAAATTAAATTAAAAAAAAGCATTTATTACGTAGAATATTACATCAAATTCTTAATAATATGTAAGTTAATCGTATACAACATTACACGTATAGCAAATGCTTTAAAACTAAATTACAAGGTGGAAAATTGAATGTATTTAAATAATTAACAACTAATATTTAAAAAAAATTAAAAACATTATTATTTAGTAAATGCATTACAAAAGGGTCTAATAGAGAGCAATCGAAAGCACAAATGCAAACAAATTTATTTAAATAATAAGCCTGAAAAAAAAGAAAACAGACTGAAAAATTCGTTTCCTTTAATTTTTTTACATACACTTTACGAACACCGGCACTGAACTATTTTCTGGCAAACATTGAACTGTCAACATCACATTTGTTTACACTTATTGAATGTCGAACTTTTTACTTTTTAACTACTTTTTGGACAACACAAATCACGAAAAGCCAATTCAACACATTGAAAAATAAATTTTTGTTAATTTCTCTTGTAAAAATGAAGATGTCAACTTACCGAAAGAAAGAAATTCCTTGCTTCCTCAATCTGTTGAATTACCAGTAACCCTTTATAAAACACTTCATTTTCTGAAATAAATTTTTCCTATTAAATGTTATCAACAATGTAACTATTTATATAAATACTTACTTTTTCGTTAATACTTCAAAACAGATAAAAACCACACTTTTTTACTTGCACTTTCCGATAAGTGCCAAAATAACAGCTTAAAAAACAACAAAAGTTAGCAAGCATTTCGATATGCTACCACTTTCATGGAGAATGGCGTATTTTAAAACTCCGAATGTCTACAAAATTTAGGAAATTCCATGTCATATCAAAAGATTGCACAAAAAATAAAAATTGCCTGTCGTATTTAAATTATATTTTTGTTTCCAATAAGTGATCTAAAATTAATAAAAATTATGCTTTTGGAATTGAATAAATTTCTATTACGAAAACTAGATGTCAGTGGATGTCATATCTACATAGAAAATTCTACACAAATATATGCAAGCAGTACGATTTCTCGCCGCTTTTGCAACAATTCAGACAGAAAATTGCGTGTACTTATTTCGTATAATCTGACGTGTACTTATTCGTATAATCTGAATCTGGGCCTATCGAGATATTCTTTATTTTAAGGTCAACACCAATTATCAACTTGTGGTCAATATTTTGTTGCCGACTATAATTGTAGGAACACAATTCTGATTGTAACTGCAAAGTTCTGATTGTAACTTAAATACAATTGCAATAGAATTTACTATTTATTAATGATTTTATTTCTATTTCAATTTTAACTGTCAAACAACGGCAGGAATACTGTTACAGTATAACAAAATGCTGAAATGTGTGCGACTACTGGAACTACAACTGCAAAATTAAAACAACATCGAATTCGGCGATAAAACAGTCGGAATTTATATGCCTTCCCAAAACCAAAATGGCGGCAAAACAAAATTAACCTGGAACTAAAAACTCACTCTGTACTTAGATGTGATAAATGGAGGAGCGAGTTAATCACAGGAATCTCTTTTCCAATAAAAACTCGGTGATAAAAATAGTCGTATGAAAGGAGGCATAGTTTTGGTGGATCCTCCGATCTGTCACGAGAAACTCTTTTTCTAAACCTCTTAAGAAACCTATTTTTTTTGGGTCTTCTATTACACGCTGAATGGTTGACATATGATTAACATAAAAAAGTCACGTAATCTTCTACGCTTATTCACAATTGAACAATTATTTAAATAAAATATTTTAATAATTTTAACACGTTGTTGCGGCGTTAGATGCTCAATATTAAATTGTTATCGACCACTCTCTACGACTGTCAAATGCCAACAGACAAATGTCGTTAAAATCAATATGGTGGCCAAATATAATCGACTTGAATCATAAAAAGCACCTTGTACCTGTGATAACTTTGTAAAGAGATGTTTTTTCGAAGACGAACTACATAAAAAAATCTACACAAAAGTATGCAAGTGTTTCGATTTCTCGCCGCTTTTGTAATAATTAAGCCAGCAAATTGAGTATATCACATACGAAAATCTGACGTACGGGCTTATCCAGGTATTCTTTAACCTAAGGTTTAGGGCTTACGCCATCTTACAATATGGATCCATTACAAATCAGCATCCAAGGCCTGTAACAACAAACTTTGGATCTTACGAATAATACGTTGTATTCAACTACAATAGTTACCTTGACGTATCTCAATTTATGGTAATTTGTTATTAATGTCTTTTCGTAAAATCTCTAACTGTCCTCGAAATAGAATATTGACTAAAATATGTCCTTAAAAATAAAGAAGCATAATTGGGATGAGTAACCATGACAAATCGTCCATAATTTTTCTACCAAAAAAAAGTGTAACAAAAATACTCAGAATAATAAATAAATAATTTTAAGTTTTTTTATTTTATTTTCATATTTTTTGGAAGAATAATGAAAAGCATATTATTTTTGTGTAGGATTAAACATAGAAATTGTTATGATTTAAAGTCGATAAATTGTGAAAATAAGTAATTTTAAGGCGGGTTTTCTATTCTTGGACTTTTGGTGTAAACAATCTTAGTAATCGTAAGTTGTTTAAATGAAGAACACCATTTGGAGAAAAATTTTTATTGATCACAATAGTCTAGAATGGGAGCAATGGTCCCCGGATATGCTGCAGTGGAATTGATTGGAAACGAATTGAATTGTTGTTGAACGAAAATGGATGATTTGATGAATGAAAGCGAACAGCTCTCGCTTGTTGAATTTGTAGAGTTTCATTTAGAAAAATTGATTTCTTTGAGTATGTTTGTAGGGAGTGTGTTGCATTGTCCACTTAAATGCCAAATACCCAGATTCATTGAATAGAAAAGGCTGCTGGATGCAGTTTAACCCACCTACCGCATGAATAGATGCATTCGAATCGATTGATTTCGTACGGACAAAATTGCACAAGTATCTTTAATCATTTCCTTTCAGATTTCGAATCGATTTATTTCGGAAATGCTCTTCACAAAAAAGCTTTTAAGGATGCTATGCAATTTTGATTTTTTTTCCTCTTATATTAAACTTACCTCATTTTTATCCTCAGTAAAATTTTTATTTAATTTTATTTCTATTCGAATTTTTTTTAAAAAAAAAAACCTCAAAATTTTTAATGAAGCAATTTTAAGAAAGTCTACACTCAAGTTTGTAAAGTAGCAAAAGTATCTGGGAATACAAAAAAATAATTTCTTAAGAAAATTCAATTAAAATCTTACAGGAAATGAGCATAAAATCTGCATAAATTATTTAGAATTTTGATTTTTTTTTCTTTCGAAATATCGTCACAAAATGCTGATGAAAATTATTCAAAAAAATTGTCGTTGTAAAATTTTCCAAGAAAAACTATTATTAATATATATGAAAATTTGATCCATTTTCAAATGGAAAATCCTCCTTTTTGACGACAATGCAGGCCTCGTATTCCAAATAAAACGCCTACAACTACTTTCAAATATTCAGTACACGTTTTATATTCTTTATCATTTTCAGATACAAACGCAGAACTTTGCAATTCATTAGGCATCCTTTTATATTCTGTATAATACACGTAAACAGTGTATATTGTATACACACCTATAGTGAAGATTGCTTCTCTACATATATGTGTATTATTTGTATTTTATAATAAGAATTTAAAAAAAAAGCCCTCGAACTTGCGGTGGGTTTCTTTATTTATCCTTAGGAAAAGAAAGCCTAATTTTATATTCTGACTTGTTCCAAGCAAATTGATATTAAAATGTAAAATGTATGCGGGCAACACAATTCAATTAGTGATTTTATGAAAATGTTAATGAAAAAATAATGCCACATTGAGTGAGGTATGCTATATAACAATACTTTGTATAGTTCCATTTTGTATAAACATGACTTTGGGCATTCATTTAAGAAGCATTTAAAGAATAAACGGAATATCTTTTTTTTTTTGGTCCTGTTCAAAAGTATTATCAACATTTTTTTTTACTGAATATATCAAATTTAAATTTCTAATTACTATAATTTATACCTGAAACTAATCATTTGAAAGATTTTCTTTAATCATTTTCGTTTTGAAGGTTAATGTTTAAAAAAAAATTACAAAGTTTTTTTTAATAAATAGATTATGTGTAAAATTTTTCATTAAATAGAGTAATAAATATAAAATGTTTCGTCCTAAAAAGAAAGTCAAAAAAAAACGTTTTTATCTACTGTTTTTTCTTCCTTTATTAATCAAAGTCGGATTTTTTTATGTAAAAATTCTTCTTCGATAAAAGTAATAATAACGTTTGTTTTCTTATTCGATTAAATTTTCCAAAAATTTTGTTGTGTTAAAAATAATTATGGCCTTAAAAAAATTGCGTAAGCCCAACGTCAATTTATTACGCTCAGTTTGAATCGATTGCTTTGATGTAAGGTAAGCAGTTTTTTGATATTATGAAAATCACACAATTGCTTTCTCACAATTGTCACTAACAATGACTTATACACAATTTTTTATTTCATTTTAAAGATCGAGTGCTCTAAATGGAAAATCCTTTTTAAGTAAGTTAGACTCCCAAAAATTTTAAGTTTTCGGAAATTAAATCTACTATTCTCCGTCTTCCCAATAAAAAAGCTCCTTGTTTTTTTATTGTCCGAACCAAATTTCCCGAAAAACTTTAGGTTTAATTATATAAATTTTCAATGGTATCTTGCGCACAACCTATTTTACCTTACTCTGGAAATTTAATTAAAATGATTTCAATTAAAATGATTCCTAAACCAAATAAACTTATTAATTCTCCTTCCTCCTATAAAAACCTATCAGCCTTCTACCAATCCTTGGTAAGATTTTTGAAAAACTCCTATTAAAACGACTCTACCCATTCCAAGTTAATGAAAAAAATTAATCCTGATCACGACTTTGGCTACCGATCTAAACACTGCACAATCCAGCAATGCCATCGCGTTGTTGATCACATTGCATCGTCTTTTGAGAGGAAAGGGTATTGCCCAGGAGTATTTTTAGATATCTCCCAAGCTTTTGATCGTGTGTGGCATCCTGCAATCCTCTGGAAACTCAAGAGCTTTCTTCCTTCAACATACTACCTTATTATTAATTCATTTTTCTCCCAATGTCATGTCCAAGTTGCAATTAACTCAGAACCCTTGGAAATATATCCTATTCTAGACGGAATCGCACAAGGCAGTATTCTTGGTCCCATTTTATAAAATGAATATAAAACATCCCATCTGATCCTAATACTATCATTGCTACTTATGCAGATTATACAGCAATACTTCCTACCCATGCAAATCCTGACATAGCTTCCAACAATTTACAATCCGATATACACAATCTTCAATCCTGGTTTAAGTGATGGAGAGTGAGGGTAACTGAACAGAAGAGTGCTCACATTACTTTTACTCTTTGTCAAGGAAATCCTACCTTTTTATACCTTAAAAGCAACATGATTCCAAAATATGATAAATTAAATTTACCTGGACATAAGATTAACATGGAACCTATATACTAGATTAAAAAAACTTGAAGCCATTAGACGTTACCGACAACTTCTTAGACTACTGGACAACAAACGCTCGAAACTAATAATAAAAAGTAAACTTAATATACAAAAAAACCTATTTGGACTATTGGAATTGAACTGTGGGGCTCAACAAAACGTTCTAATCCAAGATCCTCCGTAAGATTGTTAACACCCCCGTCTATGTTCGTAACACCGTAATATATCGTGATCTAAATGCTCCCATTGTTCAGGACCTGTGCGTTTCCCGCTATCAAAGATTTCACTCCCGTTTATCCTATCATCATAATCCGCTTGGGAGAGATTTGTCCTGTACTGACCCCCCCCCCCTCCCCGCGGAAACACTTATCGGAGACTTAAAAGACAATGGCCTTAGTTGGAGAAACGCCGATGAGAAAAAATAAGATTTCTTGGTAAAAAGATACACCGATTGGGTTCGGATGCTGATTTTTCAAACAAATTTCCTTAAGTGATAAGGGACATTTATTGCTCAGTGGATACATCACTAAGGAACGTAAAATTTACGTCAGATAGTATTGTTTTGCGGATACAATGGCTTTTGCGCAGTCATTTGTGGGCCTCTGAAAACCCACAAATGACTATGCAAAAGCCATTGTATCCACGAAACAAGACTATCTGACGTACAGTTCTAAGAAAAAAAAACAAATTTTAATTGAAACCATATATGGTATGAAGAAAATTGTGCCAAAAGCTACGTGACGCAATAAATTTTGGCTTTATTTAAAAAAAAAAGTTTCGGGTTTTGAATTTTTGTTAAATTTTTTGTTTTGATTTTTAAGAAGTTTGCAATATTTCTCAAAATTGAATGTGCTTGTCCTTGTTTTCGTATATTATCAGTGTGGATTTGATTTTGCTATTTTGTTAGTTGGAGAAACCCCGATGGGTGTTTACTCATACTTCATGATGCATAATCACTAACTGGAAGGCTTAGTAGAGTTATAGTGTTCTAGTCCGTAAGTCCATATTGGTTGTCAATAACGCGTCCTTTGTTTGCTATCTACTGTAAGTGCAGATCATCTTTCTAAGAATTGTAACATTTTATAAACCTGTTGAAGGGTGTTAGCTGGTTTAATATTACCTGTAAATAGAGCGAAGAATTTGTTAGGAAAGATAGGCATATCCAAAGTATAAATGTTAAAGACGATTGAGCCGATTATAATTGCTTGTGGGACACAAGCAAATGTCAGAGAGATAATCGAGAGTTCATTTGATTTATTAAATTGAAGAAAAAAAACTGACCAGAAATAAATTATTTTGTTATCTGCTGCTCCAGAAAACTTATTCTCAACTTCTGATTATTTCCCACTAACTCAGGTTAGATAACCGTTTCAATCTACATATTTGTTGCTGCCAGATGGCCCCAAAATTGTGGCGCTACTTCAAAGCGCCTCTGTGCCATGCCCTTACGAGCTTTTTTTAAATTTTTTTTAGAGAATCGCTTATAAATAGTAAATATGACCACAAAAAATTGAAAGCTTTAAAAATTTAAAATACGAAATTTTGCTATTTAAAAATTATGCTATAAATATTATTAAACTAAATTGTTGGATAAGAAAATCGCAATAGCTTTTTTAGGGAGTAGGGAGGGGGGTGGTGGTATACATTAAAATTCTTTGAATATTTTTTAATTGAATTAATAAATAGGAAATTTTGCTGACGCGTATGAATAATAATAAATTTTCATATGAATTTCATTTAAAAAAAAAAAAATTATGCAATAATAAAAAAGATTTTTTTTCGTTCTATTAATATTGTCTCAAAATTAAATAAGAATAAAATAGTTTTCTTAGTGTAAGAAAATAAGTGGATCTTTTGGGGGGAGTTTTACTTTTCTAGGAAGTGTGCTCAATAGTATCAGGTGGTTTTTTTTTAATATGACTTTTCTCTGATATTAATAGAACGATCTCTCTCGCTGTATACAAGATACGTGGAAATCTATAAATAATGTCGGTATTATTCTATTTTTATAAGTTATCTTTACTATTTGTCTATTTGCATCTTGGTCGATAGCTTTTAGTTTAAGAAAACACAAGTTCAATTTGTTAAAGTGAAGTTGTTGTCAACAAAGATACTCTATAGACACAACTTGTTGAACTAATTCGACAACATGACAAATTATTCTCTAGTCATTCTCATATGAGATGCACACTACTCAATGTCAGCAGTACTTTAAGATACTTTCGAAGGGGTTTTCTAAATATAATCAAATGTAATTTTTCCTTGGAAGAAAATTTTCAACGGATGACTAAAAATTTTATTTTCTACTACAAATTAGTCGTCTTGTACCAGTGACGCATATACAATACAACTTTCGAAATTTTCCATATTAGGAATCCTTTTCTATATATTATGTTTGTTGAAATTAATTTTTATTTATTATAAAATAAACTACAAAGTTTACCAATACTGAAAATATTTTTTCCATAAATAATTTATATTACAAACGATTCTAATTAGAAGCTACCAATTTATTTGTCATATTATATTTGCTTTAAATACATTCGAATCAAAATTTAATTATATGTAATTCATTTTCTTGTAGACTATCAATTATATAGTTAATTGTAGGATATTTGATGATACTCCAAACAAATCATATTCATACAATATAATTGTCATCATCAACCAATTATGAACAATTTTTATCAATTTATGTTGTTGTTCATTAGTTAGTTTTTTGTTTCATAACAAATATTTGATAAATATTATTATTGATTGTTAATTGAAAACGATCCAATTTGAATAAAGCACGTGTACGCATTATTGAAATTTTATTTTGTTAATAAATACACGTTCTTTAATTAAAATATTTAAAATTGATGTGTATTAGAATTGTTTGTGAAAGTTCGTTTTGAATAATTCTAAATTAACACACCGTTGTTACGGACATTTTTATACACACATAATTGTATTTCGATAAATATTAATTCAGAAAAAGGGGAGCATGTTTTTAACACAATCGTTTGGATTAAATACTTTAGTAATTTCATGTTAATGATGCTATTAAAAAAAAGTGTATGAGATATTGCTAAAGGACGACGTATACAAATTGGGACTAAATAAAGCTATTTTCAATTTTAACAAATTCAACAAAAAAAATGTCTTTTATAAATAATTATCTAATTTGTGTTTTTAAGGAGTGTTCGCCCATTACGTTCTTAAAATGCTGTAAAGTTTAAAGATTATCTTCGTTTAAGAGCGTCAAATCGAAAATTACACGTTTTACAGAGTTTTCGCGCAATAAAGATAAAATTTATTATGTTTTGTGGCTATTGGTGCCGTTTTATTGAAACCACATATAGTACTAGATTAAAGTATATGTTTTGGTTAATATAACAGTTAGGGCGCTCAGAATTGACGGTACAGTCTATCCTTCTTCATGTTCAAAGAAATATGGCACTTGTAGATCAAAATAAAAAACCATACAGTCACCTTGTTGCGAATACAATGGCTTCCGCACTGTCACTTGTACATTTTCAGAGGCGCATAAAAGCGAACAATAAACCTCATTATGTGACAACTTCAATCGTCGGAATGATCATATATTTATAGGAAGTTTTTCCAATTTAAATTTTTTTCCCCTAATATAAAATGGCAAATTCTAAACTTAAACGAATTCTACCTTTGCTGACAGGACCTTACTTTATGAAACCACAGAATGGGGACTTGTACCTACAATGCCCTTCAATGTATCCGGCGTTCAGTATGGATTTACGAAAGGGAAATCAATTGAGGATGCTTTGATGTGTGTAAGACGGTATGTTGTTGAGAGTGAGAGAAAGTACGTATGTGGTGTGTTTGTAGATTTTCGTAGCGCCTTCAATTTCCTGCGATGGGATCGCATCATTGAGCGGCTTGAGGTGGTTTCCATGTCGAAGTTACTGCCATGAAAGGTATGCAACCGTGTGCGGGAACAATGGAAGAGTTGTTCTCCAGATGGTACGTGACTGCCCACAGGCAGTTGCTGGCCCTGCCATCTTGAATATATTGATGAACGGTCTCTTGGTGCAGTTGGAGGAGACCGATTGAGGTGTGTTGGCATATGCGGATGATCTTCTGCTTCTGATTGAGGGGTGGAGTAGGTATGCGGTAGAGGTAGCGGGAAGCAGCTGTATGCAGTATGGTGTCTGAATGGGGTAATAGTATGGAAGTGAATGTTTCAGAAAGAAAGACTGTGTGTATGTTGCTCAGGGGTTTTTTGGCGCTTAGTAGGCCGCTCAACATTTGGTTAGAAGCGGTCGAGGTCCGATACGTGCGGGAAGTACGTTACCTTTAAGTAAAGGTTGGATAGATACTGAACTTTCGGCCTCTCTTGCAACATCTAAAGGGGCGCTTGGTCGGTTTGTTTGGCATGCTGGTGCGAGTAATTCGCAGAGTGGGGACTACGATACAGAGCGCTGAAAGTCCTGTACAAGAGAATTTTTGCTCTGTGTGCAATGTATGCGTCGTGTGTATGGGGTGACATTATGCGCTACCTGTATGCGATGGTAGGCATAGATTCTGTTCAGCGTCCGACTTTGTATGCATGTTTGAATGTATGTAGAACCGTGTCAACCGAGGGGATGCAGGTTCTCATGGGAGAAATTTTATGGGACGTGCGGTGCTGCGTGGAAGCATTCACTACCATCTGCGGCGTGGCATCACGATTGTTGGTTGTCCGGTTATGAATGAAGAGGTTTAGGATCTTAGTCCACGTCAGCGTCTGCCTCTGGATTTGAATTTCGTCTGTACCTTGGGTATTTACTCAAGGGGCATGGCAGTATGAATGGGTTCCTGTACAGGCGAGGACTGGCTGCGGAGGATAGATAGTCTTGTGGGGCGGCGGAGGAGTGCCAAGCACTTTCTCATTGAGTGTGGCCTGTACGGAAATTTACGTGACCTAGGTGCATGTGGAATTGTAGTGAATGGTGATAGCGTGGATGTGAGTGGTGTGTTGGGTATGAGAAAACGATATGAATGCTTTAATGAATTTGCCGTGGTACTTTTTGAGAGGAGAGCGAGAATGGTGCGTGAATGAGTGTGTAAATGGCACGCAAGGTGGCTGCGACGTGGTGAAAGACCAAGGTCGATTCCGGTTGTATTTTCGGGTCTTGGCGAATCCGCTAGCCTAGGAATTTACAAGATTCCTTACCGTAGCTCAATGAGTGGAGTACAAACTGAAGTACTCTTAAAAAAAAAATTGGTACTATGGGAATCGGGGTGCCCCATGGTGCCAAAACACACTGTGCCCGACAATGGTGAGGTGCTTTAGGCAAAAACGTGGTGGCCCATATCGCGGGTACGGTCTCCGGATAGCTGGTGGGAGATACTGGCAATAAGCTTATGACAATAGAGGTTTAGATAGGCCTCGCCACTAACAGTTGGAGTAATCAGCTTGTAACTTGTGTACTGTAAACTGCTAGTAATGGTGGTGCGTTAATTGAGCGTAACTCATCCTCTATGGTTATAGGCAACTCGTAGTTTTATGTTTAACGCCAGATAAGTCACGTTAATTAATATAATATTACTGTAACTATATTATTAGAGCAAATATATATCAATAATCTCAACTGAAACTTTTCAGTATATCCTATTATCTACAAGACTATCATTAAGAAGATGTATTTTTAATTAAAGAATCTTTGTTTATGTAAAATTGCATTCTTATGCAATAGAGAAACAAGAACGATTTTCTTTTAGACAATAGGAATTTTATTATTAATACGGTTTTCTTGACTGTCATTCAGAAAAGGGACATTTCATAATTAAATTATGTTTTCGTTATTGCATAAAATTGTATTACGCCGAAAGAGTCTTTTAGTTTTATAGTAAAAGCTTTTTGTATTACACAGCTATGACTAAGGAGTCAGTATGTTCAAACTTCCTTTAGCGAAGGATTAAAATACGTCAACCTAGAGAGAAAATTTAAAAAGAATTCCATTTTACTTATGCTTTTAAGAAGCTTTGCGAATAAGTTGTGTTTATTCTGTTCTCAGAACTTGGACTGGTATCGTCAGTTATTGCACAAGCTACTATGAAATAATTCTACAACGACTAATTCCTTAATTATTATAGCTGAGGTCCTTTCTTGTACACTCTTCCATTTCTCCTTTTCTTATTAATATTTTCAACAAACAAATTCTGAATGCAAAATCTTTTCTTTGTACGAGTAGCTTTATTATTTTGTTTAGCTAATTTAATTCAACATTTCTTTTTGCCTTCAAAAGTATTTCAAAATCAAAATGAATATATTTTAGATCCTTGGAAGGATGGAATGCTAACTTTATTATTAATTTCCAAAAGTTATTAATTAAAAAGTAAAATTTTTTTGCTGCGCCAATTAAAATGAATTAATTTCATTAAAATATCAATATTACGAGTATCTTATTCTTAAGTATGCTTTTTGAACATTGTTTTTTTTTAAAGGATTATTTCTGAAATGATTGGATCCTTTGTTTACATAATATTTTCTTCTTATCAAAATAATGATTGTTTTCTTCCTGTATTAAACGATTTTTTGTTGTTAATCTACCCCTTTTTACATTCATAAAAAGTTCCATTCAAAAGTTCCATTTTATAATACATTAAAAATATATTGTAGAAAAAGATCTTATTTCGCAATTGCATTCGTTTTTTTGTTGTTAAAGTTTCGGGCCCTCCAAATACAACATACTGGGCGGCCAACTTCTATTTCAAAGCTTGTAGATATCCTCGATTACTTCATTAGCACTCCTTCAATTACCATGAATTCTAGTATTGAAACTCTTTGCAATAGTCCTGTTCTCCTTACCCTTAATTCTAAGCCAATCTTAACAACTTTTCATCCTAGGCTCATAAATGGCAAAATAGATTGGAGTATATTTAGAAAAAAATTAAAACCAACAGATTGACTTAAAACGAACGTTAAAAGTAGCAGACGACATTAATGATGCTGTAAATGACTTCACTATATATATACAATATGCAGTCACAACAGCTCACATCTCTTACAATACGGACACAACCACAACAACAAAATTTTCCAACTAAAATACGGACTATTGCCCCACATGACAATATAGAAAACAAATCACATACTAACAAAATTATCGAAGAACTAATATTCCCAGTCCCTATGATTTATCGAAGAACTAATATTCCCAGTCCCTCCCAAAAAATTTAGGCCCTCGGAAATTAAATCTACTATTCTGCGCCTTCCCAAAAAAAAGCTTCTGGTTATGATCTAATAACAACTCCTATTCTGAAGGAAATTTCCCGAAAAGCTTTAGTTTTAATTACATACATTTTCAATGGTATTTTTTTCCTTAGTCTAGAAATTTTCTGTCATTAATTGTGTATTGTACAGGAGTATTTTTAGATATCTCCCAAGCTTTTGATCATCCTGGACTCCTCTGGAAATTCAAGACCTTTCTTTCTTCAACATACTACCTTATTATAAATTCATTTTTCTCCGAACGTCATTTCCGAGTTGCAATTAACTCAGAATCCTTGGAAATATATCCTATTCTAGATGGAGTCCCACAG
Source organism: Atherix ibis (assembly GCA_958298945.1). Taxonomy (NCBI): domain Eukaryota; kingdom Metazoa; phylum Arthropoda; class Insecta; order Diptera; family Athericidae; genus Atherix; species Atherix ibis. Next base: position 92,893,444 of record OY282606.1, on the reverse strand, counting down.
GGTAGTATCCTTGGTCCCATTTTATATAATATTTATACCAATGACATCCCATCTGATCCTAACACTATCTTTGCTACTTATGCAGATTAAACGGTCATACTTCCTACCCATACAAATCCTCGCATAGCTTCTAACAATTTAAAATCCCATATGCACAACCTTCAATCCTGGTTTAAGAGAAGGAGAGTGAGAGTAATTTTGGATGAAGGTGTCATTGGATTTCTAAGAAAAAAAAAACAAAATTTTAATCGAAACCATATGTGGTATCAAGAAAATGGTGCCAAAAGCTACATGACGCAATAAATTTTGGCTTTATTTTTACCCCCCAAAAAAAAAATTTTGGGTTTTAAATTTTTGTTAAATTTTTAGTTTTGATTTTTAAGAAGTTTGCAATATTTCTCAAAATTTAATGTGCTTGTTCTTGTTTTCGAATATTATCATTGTGGAATTGATTTTGCTATGAGAATTTATGTTTGTAGATACATAAATTTATTCAATTGCTTACCAAATAATACCAAACAACTGAAACTGAAATTCAAAAGTTTTACGCCACGTATAGATTGTCTTGCAATTGGCATAAACATAACACATGCAATTTGTACAGTGATGAAAAGTTTCTGGTATGCCCTGAATTGTGCAAACACAAGCCAATCCTTTGGAGTTGCATTCAATCGTACCCCATCCCTAATTTCAATATTCCGACTGTTTTTCCAGTTTTTGGTGGAATTCGAGCGTGCCAGTATCAACATAAACATGTGGTGGCGATAAAACGATAAGCCCCCCCCCATCCACAATCGACAGCTTGTCAGGCACTATAATCGGTAGTGGGTGTGGTGGTTCAGAAAGGATCTGAATATTAAAGTTCTATATCTGAAAGAGTGTATGTATGGGTGTAGGTGGAGTAGTGGATTATATGGATTGTTCGCAAAGGCTGACTGGATTCCAGTGAACAAACAGAACATCACCAAATTCGAGTTGAATTTAACGAAAAGTTTATTATAATGTATGATGATTGAAACAATAACAAGAAAAGTTTGTTCGTCTGTTTAGTTGCACCACCAATTTCTAATGAATGAATGGGCTTTGCTTATTTTTCGAACAAATTCACTTTCAGACGACTTAAAGCAAAACTTTCTTCTCCTTTTTTGAAGAAAATTCCAAATTCCTACTGAGTTTTATTCAGCAATTTTTTTTTTAACATTTCATATATTATTAACATAAATTTTCGACTTTAAATTACGTGAATAATTTCATTTCAATATAGGGAATATAGGAGACTCAGGTTTTTGAGTAGAAAATATAAATTTAACTTTGATTGTACTGCCATGTACTCTGTGACCATATTCATAAAATCCAAATACGAAATTATTGGCTCTTTCTCGAACTAAAGACATGAATTCGTATTGTGTTGTTAAGACGTATGTAAGTGCAGAATATTATAAAGTGCACATAAGTTTTGTTCTATTGGCATACGCTCGTAATATTGCAATATATTTGAAAGGATTAAACCAGAATGCCAGTAGAAAACAACTCAATAAACTTCATGAAATAATTAAGGTTATAGCAGCAGATTTGATGGTAAAAACATTGCAATACAACAAGTACGTGCCGAAAAGCCATTCACCATTGTCCATTTCTAGATAATCTAGATTATGAAAATGCAATGAAGATTTTCGTTTCATTAAATATAGTAAATTTTAAAAGGGGTAAAAGGTGAAAATAGGACACCATCTATCGAAGGTTTTGAATTTTCTTAAAGTTGTATTGTATTTGCTAATATCTTCTGGTTTTAATGACCAAAATCCAATTTTATATTGTAGAACAGGACATGTTGTATGTGCCGATGAGAGGATATCGATGAACTTTTCTTATGTGTGGCTGCTGCCATCTATGATTATATTAACGTACTTCGCATGAGTAAAACTTAGTCTTGACCTCCGCACTATGCTATGGAAGCATATTTTTCACGTTACATAATTGCATACACATTCACACAAATCCTTGGTATTAAATTTCGATTGTCATTTATTCGACATTCTGTAAAATCAATTAAAGTCATTCCGTAAATTTTCACCATTAATTATTTGTATTCTTGGTTGGTAGATATTTCACAGTCACATACTTGATAGGAAAGGATTTTAAAGTCTGAATTTGTAATTAAGAATATTTTGTAATAATTAAGAATACTCTTCAGAAGAGTTGTAAGAAATTTTTTAAATTTATGTATTGTATTATTTTTTTTATAATCAAAGTCGATTTTTTTTCTGCATGCAATTCGTTATATTTTCAATGTAGCCCAAATGTCTGTTGTCTGAAACCACTTATCACTCACGAGGAACTCTATACTCAAACGTGAGTCGAAAAAATAGTAGTCCAAAGAGGAATCTATCAACACATGGTGTTCTGAATACTCGGTTTGCACGCAAAAAAAAGTAATACTCTCGCTTTGGTATAATTGATTTTAATAAGTACTGCTTGCAATTGAAAAATTGAGCGAAGATATTGACAGAAAAGCGCCCAGGACTAGGTGTTCCACCATCTCAATAACACGTTTTTTTCCTTTTTTTTACAAAACAATGTATTTTAATTTGGCTAAAATATTTCATATCACCTTTATACGAGGCTTGTATGATTAATACCTGATCTTCGGCAAGATAGGTGTTGTTGTTATTAAAACAAGTCGATTTTTTCGTGAATTTAAGCTTGCAGAAGAATCTTGTTAAATTTTGAAGTAATTGTGTCATTTAAATAGCGAATGACAGCCATTTAAGGTGAATAACTTTTCTAATTTTACAAATAATGGAAAAAATCGACTATTGGGCAGTGATTAAAGATTTGTTTTTGAAAAATAAAACGAATGACAACATAGAAGCGGAATTCAGGAAAGGTTATGGGGACTCTAACCCTTCGTTATAGAGCGTAAAATATGACCGCTGATGGAGAACGCCCAGGTCCTCCAAATAAGATCACCCACCACATCAGGAATGATTGCAAAAATTCACAATATCGTTTGAAAAGCTACTCGAGTGAAAATGTATAACATAACTGTCATAGTAGGTACATCTTAAAAGAGAGCGTGTAGGCAAAGTTTTTCATGAAATTTTGGGTATGAGGAAGCTTTGGGCCGCGTTCGCGAACACCTAACTAAAAACGTGTATAACGGCGTCAATTGAATATTTGGATACTTTTTAGCGAAATCCAAAAGAATTTTTGCGTTGATTCATATCTGTTGATCAAACATGGACTCACCATTACATTCCAGATACCAAATTTAAGTCAAAACAATTGACTTCTACTAGCGAATGTGCACCAAAGAAGATAAAAACGATTATATCGTCAGTACATGGTATAATCTTCATCGACTATGTGAAAAAAGAAAAACCAATAACAGCACAGTATTATAGAGTATTATTAGATTAGTTGAATAATGAAATCAAGACGGAACTTTCGCATTTGACAAAGGAAAAAATTCTCTTTCAGAAAATTCCATGAGTTAAAATACAAATTGCTTCCGCATCCACAATATTCGTCAGATATTAGCCTCCAACGATTATTTCCTATTTCCGAATATGAAAAAATGACTCGATGAAAAAAGATTTCGCTCAAACGATGAGATCATTACTGAAACAAACGCCTATTTTGAAAAGAATTGAAGATATCGTATTTTTTAGATGGGATACAAAGGATAAGAAAACGTTGGCCTATGTGTTCGAGCCAACAATAGATTATGTTTAAATGTAAAATTAATTTAACACATAAAACTGTTTTTTTCTTGTAAAGGCCACGTATTAACCATACAACCATTATATTACAATCTGTTTGGAATCATGTAAATCTCTTTGGTTTTTTAAGAAAAAGTCATTTAAGTGCCTTTTACAGGACTGTAAGCTACCAGAGACAAAAGTTCCAGTACTGTTTCAAGAGTGGATAGTTTATTCCTAAAATAATAATAAAAAATAAACGTAGTCCATGAAAAAAATTTAAAAAAATTTCTTTAAAAAAAATTTAAGAAAATATTATTTATAATAAAAATCAAAAACATAATTTTTAGTACCGATCTATTAGGAGTTCCCCTTTAACCCAATCAATTGATTAGATAGACTATCAATATTGTAATAAAGATTACATTATCGAAAGGATAAATTGCTATCAACTAGTAGACCTCATCGAATAAAGTACAATATAATAGGTCAATGATGAAATCAATATCGAACGTTTAAAATTCATCTCAAATATTACCATACACTATCCTCCTACAACTACACAGGGAGTGTATTTTGATAATTGAATTTTAAGATGATTAGTTATTTTGACTTTGAAAGTCTATTACTGGTGGGCCAGTCTAGTAGATATTCATAACCGTTTAATTTAAGTAACATATCCTGTTAAAAGGAAGATCAAATTAACAAAGATAAATATTTGTGCGTTTATATATATTATATTGAAGACGAAGCTCTTGTTTTTGAATATATTGTTCGGTGTATATTAGAATAACAATAAGAGATGATGGATATGTGTACAGACAGTTTCTGAGTGGTATTCATGGTTCGTTACAACATTTTCTATTTAATTGCATTTTAACAAGGCTTACTGAAATGCTATGCATAAGATTATAATTAAATAAACGACACATTGTTATTATCCTGATAGTACGTTTAGTAGTTTGTAACAAGGCAACCAAGTACCGAATTACAAGTACAGCTCAAAAGAAGTTTCCAAAAGTGAAGCACTTGAAAGAAAGCTTCACGTAGCCATGCACTGTCTATGTTCATTGTGGAAATTGTAATTTCGGAGAAGAATACTAGCTTTTTTATGAGTAGCGGATTGTCGAGCTAAGAAAGTAAAGAGTCCTCGATACAATTACTAAGTGGACAGATTTCTTGTAAATATTGTATAATGAAACTGAAATTATTTCCACAAGTCATTACGATGAATATTATACTCGCACTTGGATAATTCTATGTATTTATCATCTCTTATTAAAGGAAACTATTTTTACTATCCTTCATAATATTGAAGAAATTCGAAGGGTTCTTGTGCAAAGATTTTTTTCCCCATTAAAATGTTCCATGCTTTTTCAAAATTTTCACAAAGTTTCCTATTCCATTTGCATTGATTTATATTGTTATATACTTTTTCAATGCAGTGTTTTTTTTTAAATTAAAAAACTTAAACTTTTCAAAAGTAATTAAACAGTTTTTCTTACATTTATGAAATGACATTAAAAATGTGCACATTTTCGTAATTACTTTATTCATAAAAAGTAAAAATATATTTGCTGAATATGCTATATACAATAGAAATGAAAATAAAAATATTTTTATAAAAAGTTAGCCCTAAAAATATTTTTTTCGCACAAAAATTGCCGGGTTATTTATTTTGTGGTTTGGAAAGTACAGCCCACTTATTTGACAGCTGTCAAAATTATATGTGATCAAAGATGGCGTTCGTTTACCTGTAATGTCCTGTGTGACATAAAGAACCCTTTTTCTGAGCATTTCAACTCACCACTCATCAGCTTCATTGTTTATCGACGGTTTGACGTTAAAAGAGCCGTCACTCATTCTACACTTTCATCAGTTTTGGCTCTTTAAGGTTATTCTGAACGAGATTCGTCTTCCACTGTTTCCCGACTCACCAATAATGCTTTAAGTGCTCACCAAACTTGCCGGGTTGTCCAATTTGGGGTTTGGAAAGTACAGCCCTCTTATTTGACAGCTGTCAAAAACATATGCGATCAAAGATGGCGTTTGTTTAGTTGAACGGTTTAGTTGATATTTAGGACCCGTGGAGTTCGCAGAAGGTACACCGATTGGGTGCTGATTTGTCGAAAAAATGTCTTCTTCATTTCGCGGCTAGTAGATGCGTCAAAAAGCAAAATGGCGTAAATGGGGCTGTAAAAACCCACAAGTGACTATGAAAAACTATTGTATTCGCAAAATGTGACCATTTCATGTACATTTGAAGGGGTTATTGGCCCTATTTTTTTGGAAATGAAGAAGGAGAAACCGTTGCGGTCATAAGTGCCTTTTGTCTGCCTGAACTTGTCGATTTAAATTTCCCAAAACACATAATTTTTGGCTCTATTGTTAGAAAAGTTTCCAAGACACATCATTTTGATATTTGGTGATGTTAATTGACCTCAAAGATAGCTCGTTTTCGGGGCTGCTAGAATTTTTTTAAACTTAAAACCATTTAAATACCAACATCCTTTAAGTAATGGCTACCTCAAAAAAAATATATTTTTTAACATAATGGCACAAGGTTGAAGCAATAAAATAAAATTTTATCAAAATTTGAATTTTAAGTTTGTTTTAGTTAACTTAATTTCCGAAGAACAATTTTGAGTATCAGTTTAGTTACTTTTTCCGCCAATCGTCGTTTTATTTCCTGTAGTCCTTTTCCCGGACCTTAAGCATAAATTTAATTAAACGAAAGAAAAAAAAAATGATTTCAAGTCAATTTACAGTGTGTAAAATACGACTAGAAGAAAGTCATTTCTCTAAGAATATTGACTTTTAAAGAAACACACACAATTCAATTGATTTTCAGGCTGTCCTCTTCAAGGGATGCTTGCTTGATGTAAAAATTCATACCTAATAATAAAGCTTCTTTACCTTTAATATCGTGATTGAAATTCTATTAAATGGATTGCAAATCGTCTTCGAATTCTATCGTATTGCATCGGCACATAATAGAGACAGTAAGGAGTGCATGTGTATAAAATCTGGTGTATGGGTGTTTGTACGGATTCAATTTTATTGAGTAAATCTGATCTGCATTTTAATGAAAATTCCAAAAAATTGATGGATACATACATTGTTTATTGAGAAGATCTATAAGCTCTTATATTGTATTGTTAAAAATATGCTTTTCTTATAATACAAATTATTTAAAATGCGATTATTTTCCTTTTTATTATATTATATTGTAATTATTTTTATTTTTTTTTGCTTATGAAATATAATTTTTTTTCTACAATTTCAGGTAAATATGATAAATTAACGAAGGTCGTTTGAATGCGACACATCATTCGAAATAATTGATATAAATTTGAATTATAATAAATTGTTTGGAACTTAAATTCAACTTCAGGTAAGGTATTTCAGGTAAGGTATTTTTCTTTTGTCTCAATAAAAAAAAGTAAAATTGACAATATGAGTGCGAGAGTCTGTTAACTACCATATTGTGGTGTTAGAGACTTTTTAAAAAAAAATATTTTTAAAAAAAATACAACAAATGTAAGTGGTTCGACAACGTCGAATTATTGATTTTTTGTTTTTGTAAATATTTGAAAGCTTTTGCCAAAATCGAATATTTTCTTTTCTAATTCAAAGCTTAAGAAATCTATTTTAAAAAAAAAATATTCGTATTCACTCAGACTAAATTATATCATATTAAATGAGAATTCTGACAAATGCAATAATTTTCTCAAATAAACATGAACAATTTTGCTATTGTAAACAAAGCATAAATTTAAACTTAAAAATTCTTGTGATGTGCCAAGCATTTTTTGCTATTTTAATGGAATTGCTTAAAAGATTATCAAAAATGTTAAAATAACTTTTTTTTTTTTTAAATAAAGAAACTTTAAAAAATTAGCAAAAAAAAAAATGTGTTTAACATTGTATAAGCTTCTGTATTTGTCTATTAAAAGCTTCTATTATTTACCACAAATTATGTTTTCCTTTTTAATGTTAGGAGGTTTTTTGTAGGATGGTATTTTTGCCTTTTTTTTACTGAATTTTTATTTTCAATTGAATTCAAATTGATTTGAAATTATTTTAATTAGCACGCAATTGTATGAGGGAGATCTAGTTGGAGAACTGGGAATAGTGCACAGAATGGCCAATTTATCATTGTTGATATAAATTTGTTCGGAAATGACCTTTGTTACGTGTCATATTCTAATATTGGAGTTCCATTTAATTTCCATTCAGAAAATGTGCTAATTGAATGTTGCGTATGCATCCATTTTCCACCTATACTATCCGTTCGATGATTATGTACTTTCGTGTAACTAAGTAATGTCAATTAATTTACCATTTCATTGAGTCGCGATGATGTGCAATATGATACTTCGGTGCACTTTCTATACTATTTAACACGAATTATGTACATGGACAGTTTCTAGTACGTTGTCATGACTATAAATTTTTGTAATTTGACGGGAACTACTAGATGTGGCAGATAAGTAGTGAGACTGGCGTTTTTTTTGTTGTTTGCAACTATTTTATTTTGATTTTGAATGTTAACCCTTCCCCTTAAAAGATGTTCTCTTGGGCGGATATAAATCTTTTGGATGTTATTGACAGTATAAAGATGACATCCTTTTAGGTGTTTTTTTTTTGTTGTTGTTGAGGAAACAAGATTTTTTTTCTAGAAACACTAATTTATGGAACCGGTAATATGATAAGGGTCAATGCTATGGTGTTAACCCTTAAAAATGGTTAATTAAATTTTTGTAAAAACAAAATATGTTTTTTGCACAAAAATTGCCAGTTTGTCCATTTTGCGGTTTCGAAAGTACAGCCCTCTTATTTGACAGCTGTCAAAAATATATGTGATCAAAGATGGCGTTTGTTAACCTGCAATGCTCTGTGTGACATAAAGAACCCTTTTTCTGACCATTTGAACTCACTACTCAACAGCTTCATTGTTTATCGACGGTCTGATAAACAATGAAGATCCGTCACTCGTTCTACATTTTCATGAGTTTTAGCTCTTCAAGGTCTTTCTGAACGAGATTCTTCTTCCACTGCTTCCCAAGTTTCAAAAAATGACTCACAAAACTTAAACCAAAATTTGGTGGCACATTGTTGCCATTTTTCATAACGCACTATTAAAATACAACTTCACTAATCACGTTCTATAGGATCGGAAAATTACAATTTTTTTATTATTTTAAATTAAATAGTAATTAAAATATGAGTTGTTTAACTGCCACTTAAAGTTTTTGTTATTATTTTGATTATAAAAAATTAAAAAAAAATTTGTTATTATTTCACTTGACAATCGATTATCCAGAATTTTTACTAACTGATTAGATCACACAAAAGTCCTTACATAATTTTCAAGAAAATAATAAATTATTTTCTTTAATCTTTTAATAAGACTATGACAATTTCTTTCAAGAATATTTATTTAAAAGGAAAATATTATTCACTCTCAATATTCTGTGTCCATTCTTATAGGAACAAAACTTTATTTGCACTTTTTCATTATAAGTTTTTCATTATTAATATATAAAGTAAAGAAATTTTTATATGGCAAAGGATTCCAAGTAATTTAACTTTCATAATCCTTAGTAATATACCGAGTACTTGTTCCATTCTCTAGAGGTCCCTCTCTATTTTGTGCTTGTTTCTTATTTTCCCAATAAAAGAATTAAAGCTTACAAAATAAATACAAAAAAAAGTTCAATTTTAAAGAGAAAAAGGATTTGTACAAATACAGATAAGCTTATACGATATTAATATAAATATGTAGATTTATTTGGATATTATATTGTATATTTCACAATACATACCCAGATTATAGATCTTGTCAAGAAAAATCCTCTTAGGAATATGCTTTTGACCTATACTGCTGCCATATGTGTATGTCCTTTAGATTTAAACTATACAAATTTCTATATGAAAAAGATTAAATGATTCTGATTTTGAGAATATTTGTAAATATATTTTTTTGTCGGTTTCAAAGCAGATGACGGAAAATAAGGGAATATAATAAAGATGGTCGGAAAAATCTATATCAGGAAAGAAAAGTTAGCGTAAAGGTTTTAACTTCCATATGCATACATCTTGGAAAATAATGCTTTCGTCTTTGGACAAGAATTATTAGTTTGCGAACTATGATTTTAATATCTATTTATGGTCAGCTTAAATTTTTAGATATAAAATTTTTTAATTTAAATTAAATTGAAAAGATTGAATTTTGGTGATACAATTTGTATGAATATTGGCTTTCAAAGTGCTTTGAGCCGGTTCATCTGTTCTACTCCAGGATCTTTTTGCACTTAACATTGTTGTAGACAACCCCAGTGATGATACGCTTCAAAAAAGGATAATTTTCTTGGCGTTTGAGAAGCAAATCACAAACGTCAATGCGACGGTACAAATTTTTTTCCGTAAGAAGATGAGGAACCCATATGTCGAGCTTTGAGATAAAACCTAGCCGTTTCAAATGATCATGAACGGTCGAATTCGAAAAATTTAATCCCTCAGCGATCTCACGAGTTGCTTTTGCATCCATTAATGCCTTTATTGTGTCTTCATCAGTTTCAACTGGCCTTCCAGAACCTGATCGAAATTTTGTAAACCAGTTTTGGTTTCACTGGCGCTTACTTAACACATCTTCTCCGTACACATCGGATAATTTTTTTTCCTTGAACAGCATTTTTATCTTTTCTATAGTAAAAAAGTAAAATATGCCGAAAATGCTGTTTTTCACTGTCTATATTTAAAAGTGTATCAACCAAAAACTATTTTTTTGACAAGCAAACCTTGCTTGGCCAGCTGTAAAAATACATATGATTATGCGGCTTAAGTGTGAAGTTGGTTGTGAAAAAATACAATTAAGTCCTCTGTTGGGAAACAACGAAATTACTTTCCGATCAACTCAATAATTATATTTGCTTGAAGGTACCCTTTTTTTTGCGTCATATTTATTACTTTGTGCTTAGATAGTAACACTTTTGTTTTTTTTTAAAATTAAATTCCAGCAACACCATTTTTTAATTTTCTAAAAATATTGTTTTTTGTACTGGGTAAAGGGGTATTTTGACTTTGAACTCAAGACGTAAATGTTCCAGTGTCGCTTTAACAGGACATGTTGCATATACAAAAATCTTTTATTTTAAATTCAATCTGCTTATTTTTGTTCGTTTGCTCCTTTATACGAGGTGTTGAAAAATTAGTCACTGACAGCGATCTGACATAAATGCCTCCTGTAAATTTTGCCCGAAAACTACGCGACCCTATAGAGCGTCATAAGTCAATTTGTGTTTTTGTAGTACTTTAAGTAAAATGGAACAGCGAAATTTGAAGCAACGATGTGCCATTGAAATTTGTGTTGACCTTGGTTACACACGAAATTCACAATGAGCCCATGGGGGAATATACCCTTTTAACAGCACAAGGCTTTTGGTGTTTAAAAAGAATTTTTGTAAGGTCAAGAAGCAATGGAATACTAACCTTGCTCAGAATAATTGCCTTCAACATCGAATGTTGATGAAAATGTAGAATGAGTGAGGGGAGCATTGCAGATACCCCCTGGCGGTCATTACTATCAACGAATTTATGTCGGGGAAAAAAGCATTCCTGTGGTTTCCCAGCCCTCTTATTCACTGAATCTAAGTCAGTATAATTTTTTAGTTCCCCTGGATCAACATTGATGAATAAAAAAAAAAAAAAATTAGTTGGTAGTTTCGTAATATTTTTCTATTTAAAAAATAATAAAGAAGGGAAAGCGTGGATATTATTTGAATTTATACGAACAACAACCCCCCTTCTCCCGCCCCAAACCAAGTTTATACTACAATTATTTTTTGCAAAAATAAATTCACTGAATGGAAAAAATGGCAATGAATATGATTAATTTCAAGGGTCATTTATAATTTACAACAATTCAAACTTCACGTTGAAATAGAATTTTTTTTTAAATATTTACTAATATAAAAGTTTTTTTTTTCAATGAAATTCAATAATTGCTAAATGTTGAAAATTTTAAATTATTTTATTCTAGATTTTACAAAATAAAAAAACTACTTCCGAAACTTCTGGAACTATAAAAATAATTACTTGAATTAGAATTTCCAATCCAATTTATACGAACGAAATGAAATACTAAAAATAAACATAAAATTTATAGCAGAACCAATAGTGAAGTTTTCTAAACAAAAAATTTTTATTTTTATTTAAATAAATCAAATCAACAATTTATAATAACAAAAAATAAATTAATAGTCATAAAGAAATATATTTTCAGCATTTTGAGCACGTACCTTAAAAAATAAAGCTTCGAAATCCATCAAAAACACAATTAAATGTTTTCATCGTAAAAGTTTTTATTTATTAAAATTTTCAAAAATTTTTGTTTATAGACAATCGCAAATAGTTGGACTCGAAGAGGCGCAATGAAATTTCACTCAAAATAATTCTCTTAAAATATGGCATAAAGTTCAAATAAAATATTTTACGATAAAATAAGTAAATTTAAAAAAAAAATTACAAACAATATCTTTTTTTGTGGAAATTGATTTTCATGAAAAACTATATGGATATTATAGAAGAATTTTCCAGATTGGAATTTTTCCTCAAAAAAGCTTTGCAGAAGAAACGGAACAACTTAAAAATGTTTTACTCCACTTGCATAAATATTAATTTCCCGGATGTAAAATCAATCATAAAAATGTTTCAATTAACGCAAGTCATAAATCAAAGTGTATAACGAATCGATTTTATTTGTTGTAAAACCCATCGATGGCAGTTTACATGAAAAATTCTCCATTAATTATTGTTATAGTCAAAAATCTACTCAAATGTTAGCTACTCAGTTTCGATTGGAAGTAGTAGTGATTTATTGGGAATTATAAGTCACAGAAAAAAAATCCTATGCAAGTAAATCAATAAACAATCAATAAATTGATATGTACGATAGTATCTATCCATATATTTATCCAATCTGTGTTTATCGCTGATTTATTAAAAGATTTGTAATTTTCGAAATAAAAATAATCAAATCTTCAGAAACCATTTGATCTCGATTGGTTGCCATTGAAGTTTATAACGCGAATAGTTTATCTTTTGAGATTAGTTCCAATTCTTCAGAATAAGATTAATTAACTTTATCGAAATAAACAAAATAACAGAATTGGGGATATTTGTATTTAAATATATATTTTCAAAGGACTTTAAATCCTCCAAAAGCTTGGTTTAAAAATAATACTCTCGGAGATTTTTATTACAAATTCTTAAATTCTATACAATTTATGATTTTTTTTTAAATAGATTCCAACTTAAAAATAGGCAAGTAGAATTATTATTTTTAATTTGTGCTTCAGAATCTAAATTTAAACAAAACCGACTCAAATCTTAGATTTCCATGAAATTTTTATGCTTGCCGGATAGTTTTGAATATATTATATATTTTGAAGGAAGATTTTGACATAGAAAAAGGTTTTAATGATTTAAAGGGTTAAGTAAACTACATATTTTATCCATAATTTAATAGAAAATTTTTATTTTATTATTTTAATAAAAAATTGTCATTTTGCAAGAAAGATGCCATTATAGAATTTATTATCTCAAGACTTGTTGTAGAACTTGATCCTTTTAAAGTAACTTTTCATGGCTTTTTCGCACCAGATGTCAGTTGATATCACCAAATCTCGAAAATACGTGTACTGGGAACGGTTCGCGCAAAAAGAATTATCATGTTGGGTAGCTTGTGGCGTTGTCTAAAATTAATATCTTCAAATTCAGTCGGTAGTAATATGGTCATTGCACGCAGAATTTGAAAATTTTCAAAGAAATACAAACAAATTACGCAGTCAGACCAAAATGTACACCATATGGTCAATTTTTGCGTATACAATGGCTTGGCCACACTTAGTTGCAGGTTTTCAAAGAGCACAATCACGCCCCCCCCCCCCCACCTTCCCCTTTATTAGGAAATTTTGTGTGTTGGCATATACATCAACCGAAGAATAAGCCTCATCACTAAAGAAAATTTCCTAGAAAACTGGGTTCCAGCACCGAATTCGAGTATCCTCTACGCAATTATTCCATGGTCATTGTTTGGTTGTTAACGAATATTAAATGGCGCAACTTAGACTAAACAAATACCACCTCGGATGACAAATATAATTGACAGCTGTCAAATAACAAGACTGTAATTTACGAACAAATGACAGGGCTGTAATTTCAGTAGTGAGCACGTGACTACGAATAATGGCCAGCGTTCGAATTTAATTGATTTCACTTGTGAGCAAGTCCGCATGATCAAGATACTCTCCATTAAAGGGTAATTATAGATAGTCCTTTAGAGAATGCTCGCATCTTTTAGAGAACGTGAAACTTTAAAAATGTGACTGAAAAAAAATTATACACTTCGTTTTTGATTAGTTAAACATTTTTTAAAAGAAAATATTTTAGGATATTTTAACAATTTTATTAAGGGGGGAAGGGGGACAAGGTTGGTATTTTATTTTAAATTATATTTATTTTAATATTTAACATTTTGTGAGTATGCATATAAAAACAAAACATTTCAATAAAATTAAAAATTAAGAAAATCCTCAACCTTTCAACAAAAAAAAAATGTAATTTTCAAAATAAATAAAAAAATATTTATTTGATTAAAACCGAAAATGTTTTCAGTACTAATTGCAATTGAAAAATTCTATTTAATTTCAAAAAGCTTCAACAGAAAAAAAATAAATGAAAAAGAAAAAAACACACTTATTTGATATCCTTCAGTCATGGTGCTATTTTATAAGTAATTGTGTATTAAAAATACAAACACGCAAATTTCAAATTTTATTGCAAATTGAATAGGGCCCCAGCACCACGATCCACCTACTTCGAAAAGGCTGCTCATCAAATTGAGTAAGTAATGTGATTGGGAAAATTCATATTTTAGAAAATGAATAAAATTTCAAAAAGGATAATCATAAATGTCATAGAGAATTTAATCAACTAAGATCCTTCAATTAACTAAAACGAACTTGTTCGTATTTTAATTACCATATTTTTTTCCTTAAAAGGGATGATAGATGAACAAGGATGAATTTTTTTGCATGCTATCATCTTTTTTGCAGTTTCATCATCATTTCGAAAATTCCTTTACAAAATATGGTAAAGATTCAGACATATTGTTTTGTTATTTTTGATAAAGGAGGAAAAATTCAACACATATCCTCGTATATGCTATGTTATACTATAAAGTTCGTTTAGTGCAAAAAATATCCATTCTCTGTTATCGTTTTCAAAGTACATCCATTACATATGAATATAACTTGTAATATAGTTTCATATTTTATTCAAAGTACATATACTTCTACAAGATATATTGTACTTGAAAAGAATGGATGAACTATGATACTAGCATATATTGGTATTGTAGAATTAACAAGCACATCCTGTTCAACTGAAAGAGAAAATATAATAAAATAGGTAAAAACTAAATTTAAAGGATCAAAGAGCAATTATATCAAATTTATAATATGAATAATATCAAATCTATATGGACGGATGATTTGGCCAAATCCTTGTAAAATATAACCTCTGGCAGTTAAGCTTATCAACAATGATTAATATTTAATGAGCCCCCTCAGCACAGTTCGCCATGCCTTGCCAACTTATAGTTTTTATGAGAGTAGAAAGTTAAATTTTCTGTCGAAACTTTTCAAATTAAAAATTTATCCTGTCAAAACGTAATTTTTTCTGTATAATACTAATTTTAATTTAATTCTTGATTGTGATAAAAAAAAAAAAAATGTTGATACTTTTAATAACTGGTTTGTATATTTTTCAAGACAAAGTAGTAGTTTGTTAAATCAAATAAAAAAAAATTAAAAAAATTCCATAAACTTTGGTAAACTTTCTTAGCCAATTTAAATTTATTAGGTTTCATAAAGAAAAATCGATAGACTCTGTATTATTTTCTATTCAAGAGAGTTGAGCAAAAATCAATCAATGCTGGAATGAAGCTAGCTAAAGATAAGATCCTTGATTTATTATAATTTTAGTCTCATTTCTATATTATTTTTTTTTTGAATTTTACAATATAAAAATTTATAATAACATTATATTATTGGGTTGTTCGGAAAGTAATTTCGTTATTTCCCAACAGAGGACTTAATTGTATTTCATCACAACCAACTTCACACTTACGCCGCATAATCATACCATATGTATTTTGACAGCTGACATAGCAAGGCTTGCTTGTGAAAAACTTCGATTGATTCTGCACCGCAGTTTTTGGTTGATACCCTTTTAAATATGGAAAGTGAAAAACAGCATTTTCGGCATATTTTACTTTTTTTTACTTAAGAAATGATAAAAATGCTATTCAAGGAAGAAAAAACTTATCCGATGTGTATGGAGGAGACCTGTTTTTTTTTTGGAGGAGACGTGTTGGCAGTGCCAAAACTGGTTTGCAAAATTTCGATCTGGCATTTTTGATCTCGAAGATGCACCACGTTATGGAAGGCCAGTTGATGAAGACACAATAAAGGCATTAATTGATGCAAACCACTCGTGAGATCTCTAAGAGATTAAATTTATCATAATCATTTGAAACGGCTAGGTTTAATATAAAAGCTCGACATATTGGTTCCTTATCTTCTTACGGAAAAAAATTTGTACCACGTATTGACGTTTGTGATTTGCTTCTCAAACGCCACGAAGCGTATCATCACTAGAGACGAGGAATGGGTTGTCTACAACAATATTAAGCGCAAAAGATGCTAGAGTAGAAAAGATGAACCGACTCAAAGCACTACGAAAGCCAATATTCATTTAAAAAAAAGGTTATGCTATCTGTTTGGTGGGATTTCAAAGGAATCGTTTATTTTGAACTTCTACCGAGCAACACAACGATGAATTTGAAGTGTACTGTCATCAGTTGGACAAATTAAATGATACACTTAAAGGAAAAAGGACAGAATTGGTCAACAGGAAAGGTATAGTGTTCCAACTACTCGGCAAAAGCTTTTAGAGCTTGGATGGGATAACTGCCATACCCACCATACTCTCCAAACCTAGCACCTTCTGATTATTATTTGTTCCGATCTCTACAAAATTTTTTAGACTGTAAAACGTTTAATTCAATTTGACGACGTCAAAAATCACTTGGATCAGTTTTTTGCCAGCAAAGAATAAACATTTTATGAGTGTGGAATCATGCTACTGCCAGAAAGATGGCAAAGGATATTGGATCAGGCTGGACAATATTTAATTAAATAAAATATTAATTTACTATAAAAAAAATCGTCTTTAATTAAAAAAAAAAAAAAATTACTTTCTGAACAACCCAATATCAAATTTTATTTTTGGGAATAATTCAAGTGAATTCCAGCATTTTTCAAAGAAACTAAGAATCTAATATAAAAGTTTATATATAAAAGAAGCTCTTAAATAATAATTTAAGAAGTATCTTTTGTAGGATAATTTTTAAAAATTATTTAAAATTCATAATTTAAAAATTGTAAAATTATTTTGTTTTCCGGTCCATTGAAGATACTCGTACAAATAATTGTAATTTAAATTTGTTTTTTTTTTCGTGTCTGTGTTGGGGAGGGTGGATGGGGTGTTGTTTGAATAGATAAATCCAAAATTACAAGAAAATTCACCTATTTTGGGAATCATCGAAACATTCGAATTGTGTGTTGGAAATTTTTTGAAATGCTGATCAGGAAAAATTAAGTTTAAATTGAAATCGATGATTGTTATTGGGTTTATGGGAAATTGTTAATTTTGTGTAAATGAAAATAAATTTTTGTAGTACACGAGGAGTAAAATGAACGGAAATTGATCGTGGTCAAATGAAGGTTCCGGAATGTACAGAAAACAATACGAACGATTGCGAATTGCCGCAATTTTCACTGTTCCAATGTGCACTTTAGCCAATTAAAGTGATTATTATTATGAATCGTATGGTTTTTCATTGACCGACCGACCATTCGTCCGTATTGTACTTGAGTTTGGTTGGATATGAAAATAAATTCCTGCAACTGAAAATATTTAAGCACATTTCGATGATGTTGAGTTGCGCCGCTGTGTACATACTCGTAGTATTTAACCAGAATAATGAAAACTTCTACCATATGGTCAAAGTAAATTTCAGAACCACCAACCGATTTAATAGCAAAAGCGTTAAGTTACTGGTACGTTTGGTATCTCTTTGGTATCAAGTAAGTGGCTTAGATGAGTATACATGAACTAATAATGGTAATTATCCGATATTGAATGTGTGCTCCATCGAAGTGCATTCGATTCAAATCGACGACTTACATCAAATTATACCCTTTCTATTGATCCTGCCCAAGCTGGAAAGGCTGAAAGACTACTTCTCAACGTTCAATACTGAAGATTAAAGGCGTTTTCTGAACGGATCCTGGAAATCTTCTGCCACTTTCTAGAGTGATAGCAGCCGCTCAAGTAAACTGAAAATCGTTTATTGAACATTCTCCTCTTATAGATGAGTTGGATTTGTGATATATTTACGAGTATTATCGAACGGGATACGTAGGCAAGCAACGGAGAGAAGATAATACTCGTATTATCTATAAAAACAATATTTCCACGAATAGATACATACATACATATACGTTTGAAATTCTAACCCATCCGAAGATGATGACTCCTGTTTTCAACATCGATATTTAGTCGATTTAGTATCCTATTTGTAGCATAGAAGGAAATCCCATTTAGCCCCAGATATACAGTGCAGCCATTCTGCCAACTATCACTACAACTACAACTGCACCTATAATTCTGGAGCAAATCCTTTTCATTGGTAATGTGCGAATATTTTACAGAATTTGTTTGCGTTACACTGTGTATACTCTACATTCGCATTATAGTTTAGATATTGAACTTTTCCGAAAATTACAACCTCATTTCAACTTCATCATTTCCCATCGAATGAACTTCATTATTGAATTGGTGAATATGGTATGCATAGTGGAGCTTTTCCTATTGGATACCATCTTTAGAAATGGTCTATTGCGTTTATGTTGGAAAAAATATGAAAATTTCTCCGCTAAAACCATCATCCTTAATAGACTTGGGGAAAAAAAGAATAATGAAATGGAAAATATCTTAAGTTGTTTTTTTACATTTTCTTTTAAAAAAAGAAAAGATTTTCATAGAGTAACGATAAAATTTGACAACAATATTGGAGCATCATCTCTTAAATTTAGATACATTTTCTAAAATGAAGATACACTCTTAAAAAGAAATAAAATATATGGAATAAAAGGGGTAAAAGTGGTGAGTGAAGCGTGTGGGGGAGGGGGGAGGTAGGTCACTTAAGTATTTTTGTATATTCTTGTGCTGTGTGCAATTAATTTCGCCATCTGACCATTTTTTTAAAAAAAAAAATTAAAATGGAAAATTTAATGAATATAACTAATTTTCCTTTATTGAACAAACGATTTATGCCAATCAGAGTATACTCTCATATCAATTGTAAGTTAATTAGTATGATTAATAAATACCAATACAAGCAAACGAATTTTTTTTTTAACTGTTTAAGAAATACGAAAATTTTTGTGGGGCAAGATTGGAGAATTGGAACAAAAGCTTCAAATGAATTTAATCAAAACTGAACAAATATTTTCGTTCCACTTAGTTTTTTTTTTGTTGTAAATTCTAAAATTTTAAAATTTTAATAAGTGCGCAAAATAGTTGATAATTTATTGTTGCTGTTGTGTAAGCTTTTGGTTTTATAACAATAAAAAGCTATAGAGAGCTTGATAATGTTTATTTATAGATCAGTTCAAGACAAAAAAAAACAAATCATCCCCATTTGCTGCCCGTCGATTGAGAAAAAAATTAACATTCTTGGCGTCGTCTCTCAGCTCTGAAGTTTAATAAATGGAAGAAAAAAAACAACAATCAAAGAACATTTTCTAATTAATAGAAAGATTTTTGTCTACAATTTTAATTAATAATGGAAAGTTATTAGCGTCCATCAATTATAATTGTTTGGAAATTTATTATTACGAATTTGGAATGACTTAATTTTATTCAGGACTCTCAGAGGAGTATGTGTTCTGTTGAGAGATATCAGCAAAAAAAAATTGATGATCAAATTGAAAAGCTTAATTTTTCAGTATAATTTTGTTCTGTCAGCTTTAAATAACGAAAGGATAATACCTGTAAATTGCTTCCAAGAGAATAAAGCTTTTCTTTAGAAATTTTGATTTTCTTTTTGAATTTGCCAATTAATGCTTATATGCTATATGATAATTTTCTTATATTATAAACGAAACTCAATTTCATATTCACCTGTAAATTGACAAAATCAGAGAGTTTTACTAAAATTTCGATAATAGATTATGTCTGGAATATTAATTTTCTTCATCTAAATTGCATTTCAAATCTTTATAGTGTATATAAAATTTTAACAAATTGAATTAAATTTGAATGGGTGTTAAATATTGCAATTGTTTGCTTTTAATTGAATGCTACACTTGTTTGAGTAAATTATCACAAATCTGAATTGTAAATTTCCATTAGATTCAAGGTATCACATCAGACTTTACGTTTTCTAGTAAAGCGGGGGAATGGGGCGCCGCTAGTCACGTTTATTATAGAATATCTATCGATTATGCTTGAAGAAGAAAAAAAAACTTCGACTATTATCATCCTATAATTTTATCATCTACTTTTTACGTGCTATGAAAAAAGGTATCAGACTTCACGTTCTCTTATCTGCGTTTTACATGCATGCAACGAGCACAGATTGTTCATAATTATTCTTATCACACTGCAAAAATTGTCAATAATCAATCAATCAGAGTAAATATTAACATATTTATTTGTTATGCATTCATATATCGGTTAATGTAGCTGAGAAAATGGATTTATGCATTAGTATTTGCTGGGTTTCTGACTAAGATATTAGTTAGCGATAACAGTGTCTGTGTATGCTTATTTATCTATTCTTCAAAGATTTTTTCTTTAAAAAAAAAACGCTTGTTAACAAGTGTTTTTAAAAGAAAGTTGCTTATTACACGTGAGCTCGATCAAAATTCGTCCAATCAGAATTCGACAATTGTGGTTTTTTGAGTTTTGCGGTCCAATACATTTGGCTATCAAATAAAAAGTAAAAAAATATTTTGCAAGGGTGTCTTTTCAAGGATGATTTCGATTATCTTTTGGAACTAGTCTCGTCGTTAGTCTAGACTGGGCAATTCAACGTAACTGCCATCATTGAATATATTTTGGGAATTTTTTTTTTGTACAAACAATCGTCAAATTAAAATAGAAAACAAATAATTTTTAATATAAAAATTTACTTCACACAAATCACACTACAAAATTTTTTTTTTGCTGTGTGTTCAAAGTTGTTACATAAAATGATTGATCGTCTACAATTTGATCATCCATCTTGAAATAAAAAGCTGCATTAATAAGTTAAGAATTCCAAACAAGAAACAAACTAATTTCAATACTATTCGAGCAAAACTTCATATTTCGTTCGTATCGAATATGCTCGATCGATGGCAATGTGTTCGCCTACCATTTTTAAGCATTGTAATAAATGGGCGTTTTTTTCCCTACATTTTAAGTATTTCTCAAAAACACCAAACAACAATCAAAACCTAATATTTATGACACGGGATTTTTTTCTAATCATCAAAATACTCTAAACCCTTAAAAAAGTTAAAAAAGTGGAATATTAAAGGAAACGAATAAAAATGGGTTCATGTTACTATTACTATTTTGGCAAAAACCATATCTTTCTATAACCTTACATGCGAGCAATATTCCCCCAAAAGACGGAGTACGTTATCTTTTTTTTTCATTTTTTATCAGATTTACATAATATTTTTCATAGCAAGCAGATTACATAACATTTTATCTACAAACATAAATTCATTGCAAAATAAAATCCACAATGATAATATACAAGAACAAGCACATAAAATTTTAAGAAAATATTGCGAACTTCTTAAAAATGAAAACTAAAAATTTAACAAAAATTCTAAACCCGAAACTTCAAATAAAGCCAAAATTTATTGCGTCATGTAGCTTTTGGCACCATTTTCTTGATACCACATATGGTTTCGATTAAAATTTGCTTTTTTCTTCTTAGAAATCCAATGATACCTTCAGACTAAAATATACATCAGATAGTCTTTTTTTCAGAACCCCACAAAGGACTGTGCAAAAGCCATTGTATGCACAAAACAATACTATCTAACGTAAATTTTACGTTACTTATTGATGTATCCACTGAACAATAAATTTACCTTATAAACACCCATAGGCGTTTCTCCAACTAATCGAGGTTAGATTCCTCTAGAAAATATCCAGGCCATTGTCTCTTAAGTCTCCGATGAGTGTTTCAGGATAATTATCTTACAATTGGAATATGATGATAGGATAAACGGGAGTGAAATTTTTGATAGCGGTAAATACACAGGTCCTGAACAAAGTATTTTGTTTGATTGCTCTATAAGTGAATTGGTTAATTGGAAGAACTTTGAGGATATATGTTGGGATAACAATGCCGGAGGGGGAATATAATTCTTACTGCCAGATTGTTGCTGTTGTGGTTGTTGTAATTGTGGTTGCTATTGATGAGGTTGTTTCTGTTGTTGCTGTCCAATATTGGAGACTCCTGCCGCGACCGCACCAAATGATATACCTTTCTCGACTGGTTGACTATTTGTAATAGTTGGTTG
Organism: Atherix ibis; assembly: GCA_958298945.1. Classification (NCBI taxonomy): domain Eukaryota; kingdom Metazoa; phylum Arthropoda; class Insecta; order Diptera; family Athericidae; genus Atherix; species Atherix ibis. The sequence goes on along the minus strand of OY282606.1, from coordinate 92,871,021 downwards.
GTTGGTTTTTTTGCTGTTTGGGTTAATTTTATTTATCCTGCAGCTTTTTATAAGTGGAGTAACCCTTGTAGTTTGCGGGATGGCTACAGTCGCAGAGAACTTATTTGGCTGGGGTAGTTTTATTTTTATCGTAATCCTTGATTAGGTGCTCCCACGCATTTGGGAGTGTGACGACAATAAGTTTTCGTGTGCCCGTACTCTTGACATCTATATCATATCTTTACTAATGTACGGTTCTTCCACTTTTATTTTGATGTAAATTAGTGTCTCGACCTTAAAGATGTCTTTTTTCTTGGGGTCGCCGGTTTTAGTGACAAGAAAAATAGTGGCAGAGAAGTACATTTCTTTGCACTTAAAATACCAGTGACGCTATGTCCTAGTATCTCCAACTCCCATTTTATCTCTTCAACGGGTGTGGTGTAATGGAGGTGACGAATCACAACCACCTTATAGGCCTTTTCTGCCATTTTCTGGTATTCTTAGACACAATTTTGCAAAATATTGTATAAAAAAAATTATGATAGAAAAAACTTTTATGTATTTTGTTTAAAGTACATTTAACTATAAAAAATATTTAAGTATAATTTGTTTTTTTTTTTTGTGTTAAGAAATGAATTTTCAAATAAATATCATCGATTTGGTTTTTTTTTTTGCGAAATTTCCTGTTCAAATAAAGCTTTGCGATAAAATTTTAAACTTGAAATTAAAGTTTAAAAAAATATTAACCAAAAAAGTGAAGACAACCTTTTTTTCATTTGATTTGAAAAAATTCTTTTTCAAAGTTTATAGTCATTCTAGACAATGTTTTGCTAGGATTTCTTTAATTATATTTACCAAAGAAAAAAGAGGAGGAGGAATAAGATAAAAACGAATTAGTAGAAGAAAAATATGAAGAAAAAAAATTTTCATAATTAAAAAACTTCCCAAAATTTTAATGATGAAACTTTGGAAAAGCTAACAAAATTCAAACAAAAGAAAAAATATTTTTTCTGAATATTTCCATTACTTTCTTGATGGTGGAGATAATTTTTTCTTAGTGTTTTTTTTTTTATATTAACAACGTGAGAATAGAAAATAGAAAAAGCTCCAATAAAAATTTTTTTAGGGCCTAATTTTAGTGCCAGTATAAGCTTTAATGGTTTTCAATCTAAATTAGCCTTAGTAGTTTTCACAATAAATTTTCCTTCGACTTACTTATTTTTTCTCTTCTTTCATGGGATACGATTTACTTATTCATTTCGTAGTAGTTCGTAAGAGCAAAATTACCTTAAATCTGGAAAAAAGTAACAATAAATGGAAATATTGTTTGCAAATGAAGTTAAAGAAACAATAGAATTAATTTGGGGAGATTGTGTAATATTATTAAAATGGTTTTTTTTGCTATTTTTTTTGGCGGAAAATTTTCTTTCTGAATTTGTATGTACGCGTGAATAATCAGGTAAAAGTTCACGAAATGGTAATAGTTATAATAAATTTATATGGTATCAAAAGTTTGTTGGGGGGGGGGGGGGGTTGGCGGTTAGGGTAGTAAGAAAGTAACACACAGAGGAGAACTAAAAGCAATATTCATGATGATTATGATAGTTGATATTGTTAGTAAGACTGCTACTATTTATGCAATATTTGAAATTGCCAAAACTGCAAAGATGGTTGATGGTAACGGTGTAAGTTAGTTATTTTGTTGAAAGCTTTTAGGCTTAGATGTGTGTATACTGTGTATTACTTATTTTCGTACATAATTAATTTTGCTCTCACACTTTAATATTTACAAAGAAGAAAACGAAAAGGAAAACCAAATCAATTGGTTTGTCGTGTATAAGAAAGTGGCTCTAGTACTTAACCTTAGAGTATAATTCTCAGTCTGCTAGTACACTTGCCCTTGTCCAGTTAGTATTGAAATTAATTTTTTTTAATGTTTGGATATCTTAACTTAATAATACAGCTTTTTTTGTTCAAGATGGATGATCAGATTGATTGACTCTTCACGTACACACAAAAAGCTATTAGTTCAGATATTATCCGAATGTCAAGTCCATTTTATTATTATTTCTTATATGTTATTGTATTATTATTTGCAGTATATATTTGCACCGAAATCAATTGCACTACAATCAAGATAATCAGATCATGGTCATCTAAGAAAATATAAAAAGAATATTTTTTCATAAGACGAATTTATGAATAAATATTATAATTTTTTTAGTATAATTTATTAATTTCTGTTTAATTTTTTATAGGTTTTTCTGAAAGCAACTTTTCCACAAATTAATGGATTTAACTCAATTGCAAACCGAATGGAAATCGTTGGCTTTTTGGTTAAATATTCCTGAATATGTGATAGTATGATATACCAAAAAAAAAATATAATTAAAAAAAAACAGAGTACAGCAAAATGTTCTGAAATAAAAGTTTCGTTATAAATTCTTAACACATGTAAACGTTCATATGGTTTAATAGAAATTTTTATGCACGTTGAAGAAAAGTTTTACTATAAACGCAATTGCTGCGTTTTTTTTTATTATTTTCAATGACCACTACTCGTGTAGACATTGCTGGCTAAAAGTAGTGGACTGACCACTTTTAATGTCATGACAGAAATGCTCAGAAACATGAAAAAGTTTTTATTATTCAATCAAAGAAAAGAGTTTCGAAATTAAATTAAAAAAATCTTCGTCGTAAATACTTAAAATAAAGTACGTAATTGAGAGTTACAGGAAAAATTTTCCAACTTCGAATATATCTGACACTCATTATGAATAGCTCGGCAATTTCTTTTTAATCACTTAAAGCAAGCAGGTGAGTTGCGGATTTTAACAGAGACAAGATAAGAGTACAGATTTTTGTTTGTTTGTCTTTCAAAATTTTTTAGTAAATAATATTTGGTACGATAAGTGAAATTTTTTGTAAAATGTTATTTGTATGTAAAGCATATTTTTTTGATAGAATTGCTATAAATGAGGCTCTAAAAACCCACAAGCGACTGTGAAGAAGCCATTGTATCCGCGACAAATCTAGCGGTGTCATTAATGGATGCTAATTTTTCGGATTAATGTCCTTAAGCAATGAGGATAAGCAAAATTTTCGTATATAAGGCTCTAAAAACCCACAAGTCAAAGTGGAAGCCTATGTTATCCGTAAAACGCGACCGTTCAGTGTGCATTTTTGTAGTTAAGATACCATTGACCCGTAATTCTTTAAAAATGAAGAAGGAGAGACCGTGAACATCAATTTTGAGCGCTATGGTGGACTTATTTTGGCCTGAACTTGACAATATTAATCTGGGCCATATGTGGTTTCAAGGAACCACACAACATGATAAATTTCGGATTTATTCTCAGGACGCGTAATATAGAGATTTAGTGAGGCTCTGAAAACCCACAAGCGATTGTGAAGAAGCCATTGTATCCGCGACAAATCTAGCCCGAAGTGAGCGAAAAATTACCTTAAAAGGATCGAATCCTTAAAGGATATCATATTTAATGTTAAAAAATTAGGATTTGGATAAAAAATTTATCAAAATTCTAATTTTAAAGACAGTTTTAATAAAATTTACTTTTCATAGCACAAATTGGATAAATCTTTTAAAGAAAATAAAAAAAAATGATTTTCTATAAGTAATTAATTGTATAAAATAGGAGAACCATATGTGGTTTCAACAAAAAGGCACCAAAAGCAACACATTATGACAAATTTTGGTTTTATTGGATGGACAAAAATTTACAGAACACGTAATTTCGGATTTGGCTTTAAAGATCCTTCGATTTGACGCCGTTTGATTTGTCAGATCCTTCGATTTGGCGCCGTTTGATTTTTTCTTGTGAGACCATGTGATAGATTGTGTTTATGCCGATAATTCTCAAACTTGGGATTATTTAAAAGCGAAAAAAGTCATCAAAAATATCGATTCCTACAAATTATTTGAATGATGTTAGATTCCATGCATAATGGTAAGGTCTAATCACTATAATAGAATAAAAATTTTATTATACCCTCAACTTTTTAGAGTGTTTTATTTAAATTTATTTTCCGAAGCATAAATTGGATAATCCTTTTTGTTACACAATCAAGTATTTTGATTGCATTGAACAAAATCAATCGATCGAAAATCATACTAAACTTTTAGATACTTCACCATCTAAACTCTTAGATAATGAATGAAAATAGAAAAATTTATGGTGACTGAATCTTTTTTCCTTAGACTGTATCTTACACTGTGGATAAGTTTGCATGCATTTTGATATACTCAAATAAATTGGAATAATCCTTTCTTAAAGTTCATTGTGAAGAGAAACCTCAAGCATTATTTATACATTTTTTTCCAGTTGTCTGGGAAGTTTTCTTTTGTGTATAGTCTACCCCCTCCCCTCTCCTCCATTCGATAAGACGATTGTTGTTCGTAGACGCCAAAACTATGCACAAGCACTTAATTCACATAAGCTTTGTTCATTTTATGTGCAATTCGTAGACTTTATGAAATGCAATTTGAATTGGTTTTTTTTACTATGAATTTGATACGAGTTTTCTTTAAATTATTGTTGTTGTTGTTGTTTCTTATAATTTCACGTAACAAAAAATTTAAACCTGCGACACGTGGTATTCCCAGTCCTGGTTGACTTCGAGACCCGTTGCATCCAAGATGATATGGCCGCAGAAACTTAATAAATAGAGCATAATAAATAAAATTATATCTCCTCCTCTCTTTTGTAATTCTAATTTTACTACAAATACATTCGATAACAAATCACACTCGCACACAGAGAGAAAGAAGCTTTGTTCGACTTTGATATTTTTCAATTTAATTGACATTGACTCCAACAGTAGTTGTCTCTCTGATCGATCAATGTACTCATATAATAATTATTATACAATATTAATCAAAATTATTAATGACAATAAAAATATTATATAAACAAGGAAATTTTCTAGAATCGCGGACAACTGTTTCAAGTATGAAAATAATCAATTAAATGGTTTTATTGCTTAAAAAGATTAATTATCATCAAAAAGCATTGAAAATTCTGAAGCAAATTCATTAGTAGCTTTTAGGTTGACGAAATTACGAACAAAATATTCAAATAACATTTTACAATTTCCATAAAGAATAATTACGATTAACTAATTAGATTTTGTACTTTGAAAATTTGCATGACGATAGATTTGCTTTTATTTTTATTTTTTCGATCAACTTTGAAGTTGTCTTTGGATTTAGAAAGTATTATAATCAAAATTGCTCTTAAACATTTAATACTGATTTGTAAATAAAGAAAATTAAATTGCTTACGTGATCTGATTTTCTTTTAGTCCATTTTTTTAAAATTATAAGACATTTTTCAAAATAAATAAAATAATTTACTGTCTGTCGGTGAATAATATTTGCTAAAAGGAAAATCGGACAAGTTCAGAGGTTATCTGCACTGTATTGAATGACAAGGTCAAAAGGTATTTTTTTCAATAATTATAAGAGAGTTGGTTTGTATCATAAGAAAGATTTTTTCATTAAAATTGAATTGAGTTTTAATGTAGAAGTTTATTTAATTAAATTTGCGAATAATGTTTTCTTTTTGTCAATTAATAATGATTTTTGTTAAAAGAAAAGCTAATTAATTGATTTTTTCTTCTCATCATTATCTTGCATATTAATAACATTTACAAAAGGCATTAACTTTTTGCTAAGAACATAATCGAAAATTAAAAACAAAAACAGTTTACACGAATAAACTTTTGAAAGGTTAATTATTGGATACTTCAAGTTAATTAGAAAATAATGTCAGGTGGGTATTAAAAAAAAATCCCCAGTCCTCATATCTCTCACTTATGCCGATATGTTCGGCCATTTTGAATGTTCAGTTAATTTTTGACAGCTGGTTTACTTGCACGTGTTTTGGCTCGTCTTCGATGTTTGCCTATTCCAAAAAAATGGATCAAAGGATCTGTATTAAATTTTGTGTGAAAAACAAAATTAATTGCGCGGACACATTCTGAATGTTGACTGTGGCATATGATGAAGCTACCTTGGACCGAGGCAACGTTTATTGGTGGTACAAAACGTTCTCAGAGGGCCGAGAAGATGTGAACGACGAAAAGCGTGCCGGACGCCCGAGCACGTCAACAACACACGAAACCATTGATGAAGTGAAGAAAATGGTATTGGCCAATCGTCGAATCACCGTTAGATAAGTTGCTGAGGACTTAAACCTATCGATTGGCTCGTGCCACTCGATTTTTACCAATGATTTTTGATTGAGACGGGTCGCCGCGAAATTGGTACTAAGATTGGTCAATTTCGATCAAAAACAGCATCGCATTAACATTGCTAAGGAGCAGTTGGACTCTATTCGCGACGATCCAAATTTGCTCCAGATGGTCATAACTAGTGGCGAATCATGCGTTTATGGTTATAACGTGGAAACCAAAGCTCAATAATTCCAATGGAAGCTGCCGCACGAGCCAAGACCGAAAAATGCTCGCCAAGTTTGGTCGAATGTTAAGGTTTTGCTTACAGTTTTCTTCGATTGCAGGGGCGTGGTGCATCATGAGTTCTTGCCACAGGGTAGAACGGTCAATAATGAATATTGCCTGAAAGTTATGCGCAAGTTGCGCGAAGCAATCCGCCAGAAACTCCCGGATTTGTGGAATAACAAAAATTGGCTTTTGCACCATGATGATGCCCCTGCTCACGCATCGTTGCTTGTGAGCGAATTTTTGGCCAAAAACAACATACTAATAATGCCGCAGCCACCGTATTCCCCAGATTTGGCCCCCTGTGACTTTTTCTTGTTCCCGAAACTGAGAGCCCTATGAAAGGACGACGCAATTTGTTCAACTGATGATAGTACACTTCAGAATTGATCGTTGTGTTGCTCGGTAGAAGCTCAAAATAAACGATTCCTTTGAAATCCCACCAAACAGATAGCATAACCTTTTTTTTATGAATATTGGCTTTCGTAGTGCTTTTCTACTCCAGGATCTTTTGCGCTTAATATTGTTGTAGACAACCCATTTCTCGTCCCCAGTGATGATACGCTTCAAAATCGGGTTCATTCCGTAAGAAGATAAGGAGCCCATATGTCGAGCTTTTAGATTAAACCTAGCCGTTTCAAATGATTATGAACGGTCGTATTCGATAAATTTAATCTCTTAGCGATCTCACGAGTGGTTTGCATCAATTAATGTCTTTATTGTGTCTTCATCAGCATCAACTGGCCTTCCAGAACCTGATCGAAATTTTGTAAAGCAGTTTTGGCACTGCCCCTCACTTAACACGTCTCCTCCATACACATCGGATAATTTTTTTCTTCCTTGAACAGCATTTTTATCATTTCTATAGTAAAAAAAGTAAAATATGCCGAAAATGCTGTTTTTCACTTTCCATATTTAAAAGGGTATCAACCAAAAACTGCGGTGCAGAATCAATTGACTTTTTCCGCAAGCAAGCCTTGCTATGTCAGCTGTCAAAATACTTATGGTATGATTATGCGGCTTAAGTGTGAAGTTGGTTGTGAAAAAATACAATTAAGTCCTCTGTTGGGAAACTTTCCGGACAACCCAATATAATATAAAAAATTCTATACTACGAATACTATTCGGTGTTAAGTGAGTGGACTTTAAATTTTTAACACATTGAGTAGATCTTTTCAAATTCATTAAAATTTGTAATGTAATTAAATAAAAATTTTCTTCAAAAGTCATTCACAATTTCTAATCGAATAAAACTTTTTTCTCATGCTATAAAGGTTTTTGTTCTTATATTTTTCTGCAAACTTATTTGTCTTATATAAAATTACATTCTAGGTCACCAGGTTATGAAGGTAATTTGTATTTGTAATGCTGTGTGACATTCAAGTTCTTTTGTGAAAGTGTACCTTCGTAACTTTTAAGGATTTTATTGAATATTTGTTATCACAAACTTTTAAGCTCTTTTGTGAAAAATATTAAAATACTTTATATAAACAATTATTAATTGTTTTATTAATTACTCTATATAACAGAAAATACTTTACAAACAATTTCCAAAATTTTCGAATTTATTGTGTTAAATATTAGGGCTAAATTGATGAAATTTTTTTTTGATGCTTTTTGTTATTATGTAACATCATAAATTTAAAATAAAAAAATAAGTAACTTTAGTTATTTTATAAGCTTTAAGAATAAATTTGAAAACTTTTCAAATAATCACCTGTTTGCAAAGTTTATTATTATAATAACAAATATCGACATTTACTTTATTTTTCAAAATAATACATTAATTTTAATAATGATAAAAGTAAAGTAAACTAAAAAAAAATATCGTCATAATCGAGTCTTCTATTAATTAGAACGAAGAAAAATTCTACTTATTTCTGTAGAACTGCATTTATGAGTGCACTTATATTGCATAAGAATTTATATAAAAGATAAAAATCCACACAAGATGAGAGCTAATGTTTCAAAATAAAAATGAATACAAATTCAATTTGGTCGACATTGGAACAGTCCAATCTGTTTCGTATACTTCAAGAATTCTTACAAAAACTTATAGAAAACTGTAAAATATAAAATTGAACTTCAAATAAATAGGATGAATAAGATGGATCACAAGTGCACAAAACGAAAATGCACTCCTCTTAATTCCTATTTATAATACATATTTGTAGATAGATGTAGAGTATAAGGGATGGAAAGAATCCCTTAAGATGAGATCGCTTTTTTATCTAATTTATTTTCTTTTCATTTTTTTTTCTTAGATTTAAAAACAAAATTGAATTATCAAGATGTTGCCGCATGGTCTGGTTATTACTAAAATTTGCGCACTTGACATATTTTCACAATCTTCTTCCTTTAGCCTGATTTTACCATATTAACGATGAATCTATTGCACAAATTTTGCATGCTTCTGGTAGGTATTTTTTCCCCAACTACTACAATTTAGAACGATGAAAACGAAGGAGTTTTAGAAGAAAGTGTTCTTCTTAAAGCAATTGCCGCGTCAGATGCACACAAAATTCTCCTAAGAACTATTACTAATAGAAAATTTTGCCTCAAACCAAACCGTTCTCCTCTACTTTGCGAATGTGAGATTCACCAATTTCTCTATGGTGAACAAGGGAACAGAATGGCCGCCTTTAAGTATTCCAAATGCATTCTAAAAATAATCCAATACCAGCCCCACGTCGGATAAAGTCAATACGTTTTGTTTCAATTTTTCATTCTTTTCAAGAAACCATTGAGATTTAGACTTGCTCATGCCAATCTTATTTATGTTTAAAAAAAAAAAAAAAAATAAAAACTGCCAAACAAAACTCAAAGAAACAATATAAAAAATCAAATTACGACTTTCTACTCGGTTCTAAGAATATAAAATTTCTTTAAGAGAAATTCTTTGAATATTGTTTACTTTATCATATGTTATTATTGTTCAAAATTTTAAAGATAATTCATCTTCAATGTTTACGTTTATATTAATTCTATGAGATGCTGGTATATTGATTATCTTTTAGCTATGATATAATAAAGATGTCCTTTTCAACTCACTTCGAATACTTTTTTTAATGTGACATCATGTGAAGTGTGAAAGTATCCAAATTAGCTATTGACGGTTTTGAAATGACTGCTTTCTCACAGATACTCTTACACAGAATATACGAAATTCTGTAAACATTTTAAGGATACTGCCAATTTTTTTTTATTGTATTTTAATATTTTATCCAACTTGCACGAGCTCTCTTTTATTTTTTTAACATTTTCGATGGGGAAATTTTTTACAAAAAAAATTGTGTAAATAAAAATTTTTTTGGTAGTTTTTCGTAAAAAATTGAATATTTTATTTTCTGATTTACAATATTTCGTGCTTAGTTTTTTTTTTTAATTCAATCAATATTAAAAACTGCAAAAGCTCTAAAAAATTTGTTTTAATTAATTGTATAGGGCTCTAAGAACCCACAAGTCAAACTGGAAGACCCTGTTATCCGTAAAACGCGACCGCTTGGTGTGTATTTTAGTAGTTAAGATGCCATTGACCCGAAATTCTTTAAAAATGAATCAATATTAAACACTATGCAAAAGTTTAAATAAATTTTTTTTTTAATGTATATATAGGACTTTAAAAAACCTTAAGTAAATATGGAGAAGCCATTGCATACGCAAACATTTTGCGGATACAATGGCTTCTCTATAAAAATAATCTTTATAATCAATTCTGAGTGCTATGACCGCGTGATTACCATTTTTTTTTGGACTGTACTGAGCGTGAAGATTTAAATCTAGCCCATTTGCGGTTTCACAAAACGGCGCCACAAGCCACACAATACAACAAATGTTTGCTTTTATTCAAAGGACTCGTTGGACTTTTTCTTGTGAGCGAACATGAAAGCATGTGTTTTTAGCAGATTATCCACCCAATTACCGCCCAAAATGTGCGCAAAGTCATCAAATTAGTCACCTCATAAAGATCGAGTCCTGTCTAATGGCATATTGGCAAGTTTCAAGCCATCTGAATTTTGAAAGTGTTTTATTAAAATTTATTATCTGAACCACAAATTGCATTGACTTTCATCTTTGGTTCAATTGCGAATATTAAGATTTTTGCTGTTTTTCGAGAGTCAATTAATAATTTTTTAATAATTTATTTGAATTTAAGCTAGTAGATTGTTTAATTTAAGCCAATAAATTCTATTATGGTAGCATAAATTTCAAGATAAATAATTAAACAAAAATAAATCATAGCAAAAGTTTTCCGAATAAGTAAGTCATCAGTAGAACTGTTGATAATGAATGTTGATGACGCTCACATTCTGCAAATTTATCTACATAAAATGGAGAATACATCTTAATTGAGGTTTTTTTTGCTGTCTCTTAATATATATCCGACCTTGGATACGAAAGCGAAAATTTTTTATTTATTAGCTTTTAAAAGTTTTTAATATGAAAATTTTTGGCAAATTATCAAAACTTCAGGAATTTTAGAATATTTAGCCAACGTCATCGGTTCCGATGGTGCATTTCAGTTCATTCGAATTGTTGGACACTGTCGCTATTCTAGATTATTTGTTTTTATATAAACATTGAAACAAAATAATTAAAATCAAATGGAAGATATTATATTCAGAAGATATTGGGCACATTAACCGAACGTTCAGATATTTTTTTTTTAAATATTTTTTAACGATACTTTTGTTGTAATATGACGAAATTACTTATAAACCGGAAGTAACTATTGAAATTTAACTAAACTGAACTCTTCTTATATTCGAATTGATGTTAAATTAGTCGACCTTTAAGTTGGTTTTGTTGGTTAATTATTGTATAATGAAATACGATAAATAGAGTTGAGTCAAGAGTTCTTACGTGATTAAGAGGAAGACATGCATTTCGAAGAAGGAACAATTGGCAAATCTTGAACACGTTTCAACTCTTCTTAGTCATAGTAAATTTACTATTATTGTACCAAGTGGAAGTATCTATAATAAACAAAACAGAGTGGACAAATAGATAATGACTGTTGGTGCATTTTCCAAGTATTTTTTGTTCAATGTTTCTCAACTTCTCAAATATTCAAGGATCCAACAAGTGATTAATTATAGATTAATTAATTTTAAACGAATACCTTAAAATAATTAAATAAACAAAAGGTCAGAAATTGAACAATTTATTTCCACTAAAAATTCTACTTGTATTTTTGTTAAATACCGGATTTTATTTTTATAAAATTATTTAAACTTGAAAAACAATTTTAAACGAAATTTTTTTTAAAATTTTTCATTAATCCTTGTGAGTATTTTTATTCAATCTTTTTTAGTACAGGTAACAGTCGAACTCGCTAAAGAATGTATCTTTTACCTTTTTTAAAATAAAATTTTATATTTTAAAAGCTTTTGTAGATTTTTTTTCTGTTGGTCAAAATTTAAATAATAGCTTCTTCAGAATAACATGACGAAAATGGAAATATTTTTAATCGAAAATTATATTTTTTGCTTAGACGTGAGCAAGTGTAATAATTGTTTACTCAACCAGTCAGATTTTATTCAAAATAATTTTCAAAATTTTCGTAACATTTTTTCTTAGCTCCTTGCGTTTTTGTTTTCTAATTTCGACGCTTTAAAGAAATACTTGCCAGTGTCACATTCAGACCAAATCGTTACTTTTTGCGGATACAATGGCTTCTGATATTCTGTTGTGGTTTTTTAGAGGCTAATTTTGTTGAATAACGTATCCACTGAGCAAGAAATTAGCCCCAGCGCTGCAATTTTTTTAAAATAATTTTAATGCACCGATAATGTAAAATAGCAAACCATAAACTAAACATTTTTCCGAAGCACAAAATGGATAACCACTTGGTGTATTAAATAGAAAAGTTTTATTATTGGTGAGCAGGTATCAAAAGTTGCAGAAACTAAGTTGTAAATTGCAGTATAAAAATAAAAATAATCAAGTACATATTCCAATTGTTATAGTTTTGAATAGCGAATACCAAAATCAATAATCAAGCTTACAAAAACAATTTCTCTCACCTCTATATTAGGCAGAAAACAAATAGAAAAAGTATATAAATTTGCACAGAAAAAATACTTTCATCTATATTAAAGTACAAAAACAGCCATAAATATCCAATTTCAAAAGAAATTAATATTGTATATAAATTCAAAAAATTTAATAACAGAATTTGTTATAAAAAAATCAGGAGCACTAAAATAAATAAGTTCCAGTGTTATTGGCTTTAATAAAGGTGCACACACATAAACTGTACACAAAAAAAAATAAACTCAGATTAGAATTTTTGTAGAGCTTAAACTACAGCTAAAACTAAAACTAAAACTAAAGGTTGCATATCTGAAGCGTATGAATGCAATCGTAGTGCAATTTCAATATTCCCCATCTGTGTTAAGGCAGCGATGCTTGAATATTTGTTTTTTTTGGGTGCTGCATGTTCAGCATTTCGAATGCAGTATTTTAGCGAAATGCACAAATCTGTGGAGTAAAAAATTTTTATGAAGAAGTTTTTAGAGGAAAAAGTCATACACAAAAATATCTACAAGCTCTCTATACTCCCCCCCCCCCCCATGCCATACAAACATTCATTTAAATGAGCAATCACAACAAGGGGATATTTGTGGTGGTCGTAAATGTTCAAGTGCAAATACATACTCTTGTGCATTTGATATACAAATCGACACTTTAGTATGCAACCGCGAATGCAGAGTAAATTTTTAAAATGACCATAAAAGCTCAAATTAAATTCATAACTCAAAGCGATATATTATAATCTATTTACATTGATTTGAGGTAACGTATAATAAAATTGTACATTTTAGTTAACATTTTTCTTCCACGAACATTTCTATTTTGCGTTCTTAACTTTATGCATTCGTACAAGTTGACTTGTTTATAGAAGCGAGTACTTCTAGAGGTTAAGGACAAGCAAATCTTTATAGTTCGTGTTTTAGTCAGACGTCGTCGTAAGTTTGTAAATGTCAACTACCAACTACCACCCCCGCCATCCAACATTACTTTTAGGATGCTCACGTACGTTCGGTCTGGTTTTGGTGGTGTCAGTGTCACTGCTATCCCATTCGAGTGTCCACATAAATATCTGCAAACTCCATTCAACAAATCGAGTTGATGTGGTAATCCTGCAGAAATTCTTATCGAAAGGTATTCACAGATTGAGAAAAAGGCAAAGGGATGAAAATACCAAGAATCCTTATTGGAACATTTCGATCTCATCCAAGTTACTGTGAAATACAGTTAAAAAAAAACTGATTCGACGGATTTTGCTTGATTACGTCTTTTCCTTGGTCTACAACTTTCCACGCCCGACTTGGTCTCGTAACTAGTTTCTCATCTGAATTTTTTATTTATTCTTTCCTTGTTTGGAGAATATTCTCAACTTGGAAGGAAGATCCAAATGACAAATACTATCTCAAATCTCACCCTCCAACCCTAATAGTATCTAATAATACACTTTGGATGCTGTTGGAGCTCTTAAACTCTACCACGGAATGTATGACAATCGCCTTATAGAACAGGATCCTTGCTGATTTGTATCCATGTTGATGAAAAACCAATCTTGCACAAATGAAAATTTTACACTTGAAATGTTTGCGAATAGTACATGTGAATGTGTATGGGAACTCTTACCTTCACCTACACTCGTTTGTTATTCATATTCATTCCACCTACAAAATTTCACAACACAATTTGAATAATATTTAACCAAAATTCATGGTATTCTCTCAGGGTATATGGTATATTGGTTGGTGAAATGAATTTATTCATCAGCTCAAAAGTGTTGTGCAGCTTAAATAAATAATGAATATGACATAAAAAATTCAAAAATATTAGAATAGAAGTCCAAATTTTCCTTGAAATTTACTCCTAAGAACGATGGAAGACTTTTAGGAATTTGCCTTCTTAAAAAATTTCCCTTGCACACAATTCAAGACAGGTGTAACGTGTACACGTGAATTGTTTCAAAAAAATTTGTGTACTCAGAATTTAATATAATTACTTTGTCAAACGCAATAAAATTTTAATTATGATTTTCTTGATGTTATTTGTTTTTTTTTTTTAAGAAGAAAACGAAACCGACGCTCAAAGTTGACATATTATGTTTTTTTGAGCCTACTTTTTGTACTTAAAATTAAGTGAAATAATATTTTAATGCACGCTGTTGTATTTCTGTATTTAATAGAAGACGAATAAATAAAGAAACATGAAAGCAAATAATTAATATTTTAATTCATCACATTGAAAATACATAAAATATCATCAATATCTGTGAGCTTTTGTAAATTTTAGAAAATCAAATTTCATATTATTACATGACATTCCATCATGAATATATATCCTTGACAATTGCTTTTATCAACAAAATTTTTCATGGAAATTCATGTTTGAAGAATTAACAACAACAAAAAATTGATTAAATTTTCCAATCCAATAAATTGAATTTTCAGTGGTTTAAGATAAATTTCCAAAAAAAAAAAATTTACAAAAGCTTTAATTTCAAACAAAATTTATTTCACAAATAGAAATATATTATTCGCTTTTCATAAGTACGAGTATATTGTAGAAAACATTTTTTTTTATTAATTTATTTATAAATATTAATTAAAAAAAAGTTATTTTTATTTTGGGAAAGTTTACTTTGTCTATGTTGAACTGAATCGCTTTACTGGTGTCATAAGTAAAGAATTCGATGATTTCATCAAAAGCTTTTTAACGTAAATTATTCAACGAATAAAAAAGTGAATTTTCATCATGTTCAGTCACACAGTAAATATTATGCTTCATTTGTTTTAAAACAATTAATGAAATTATTTGAAATTTTTTCGAAAGTTTTTTGTTGCATTAAGAGAAGCAATTGCAATTGCAGTTTTAGGTGCGTCTTTTTACGATGTGCAAAGAGATTTTTTTTTGTTTTTTTTTTTTTACTTTTAATATAATACAATTTTTGTGTAGATCTTTAAAAATAAAATTGGAGAAAATTATAACATATTTTTAATAGATCCTTTTAAAATGAATAAATTTTTGATTTTTTGATTATACAAACTTTGATAACACAAACATAAGCGTTGAAAAATATCTTAAACTATCTTATTTTATACAAATAACTACTTATAAGAAAGCATATTTTTAATTTTCTTTAAAAGATTTATTCAATTTGAAAAGTAAATTTAATTAAAACAGTCTTAAAAATTAGGATTTTAATGCATTTTATTTAATGCTTAAAAATTAGGATTTTCATCAAAATCCTAATATTTAAGCATTTAATATAATCTCTTTTTAATGGCTGCCATGAGACTTCTTGAAGGATTCGAACCTTTTGAGGTAATTTTTTGTTCATTGGAGGATTACTTGACAAAATTTTGGTTTTCAATTATTCTTAAATTTAAGGACTGTCTGCGTAAATACTATTTTTGGCATAGTTCCAAAAGAAAAATTCCAGCGGTGGTAAATCGCCGGGTATTAGAGGCCAAATTACGTCACCAATATTCTAAATTACGAGTCCTGGGAATTTTTCGCTCAATAAATCAGAAATTTGTCATGCTTTGTGGTTCTTTGAAACCAAATTTCTAAATTACGAGTCTTGGGAATTTTTCGCTCAATAAATCAGAAATTTGTCATGCTTTGTGGTTCTTCAAAACCCCATATGGCCCGGATTAAAATTTTCAAATTCATGCCAAAATCAGTCGGCCATAGCGCTCAAAATTGATATTAACGGTATCTCCTTCTTCATGTTTAAAGAATAACGGGTCAATGGTATCTTAACTACAAAAATGCACACTGAACGGTCTCGTTTTACGGATAACATGGGCTTTTTTTGCCGTTTGACTTGTGGGTTTTTAGAGCCCTATATACGAAAATGTTTCTTATCGTCATCGCGTACAGACATTTATCCGAAAAAAATCAGCATTCATGAATGATTTGTCGCGGATAAAATGGCTTCTCCATTATCAGGTTTGGGTTTTCAGATCCCCATGTCCAATTTATGTTTTTAATACGGCATATTTTGGGCTAAACAAAGGCAAACTTACGTATCATATATGTTCGATAACTGTCGATTAACTTTCCGAACCACGAAATGGATAAATCCTTTCTACATTTTATTTTAATTACTTAAATGCATATATGTGCATACGACTAGTAAACTTTTATTATTCACATAAAGGTGATGATGTAAATATTGTATTATCGGTAGCAAAAAGCCTTCTACTCTTAAAAGTAAATCTCCTTTTCCTTTTTTTTGCAATTTACATCATTAAAATCAATAATAATAAAACTGATTAATCAAACTGAGTTGGTTGGTGGAATGGATGAAATTTCACACTAAAAGCGCATCTGTAAATTGAAATCATTAAAAATTCCACACTGGCTTTATAGGAATGGTGGTAAACTTTTGTATTTTATATGAGCTTATGCATGAAAAAAAGGAGTAAATTGAAATTGCCTCGGTCGACCACTAATAACAACAATTTAACTGCACCATATGCAATCAACGAAAACAGTTGTCTTCCAATGCACTATCATATGTGATGTCAAAACCGCAGAATAGGAGAAAAAAAATCTCATCTCACCTGAATTTGGGTAGAGAACTTTTTATTTTCCGCCTTTTTTAAAAAAGTACCATATTTACTCTCTTTATTTGTATGCTGATATTTGCTTAATTAAAAACATTGTTTTATTTATTTACATACGTGATATGAACAATTAAAACAGGTGTAAAGATAAGATAGACATAAAATACTAACAAGCAAATATTGTAGAAAAGAAAGATATGGAACGAAAAAAGCTTTGAAGGTAAGAGAAATATGGGACACAATCAGTCAGTCAGTTAGACGTAGGTGGAAGTGCAGTTGTTTTTTTTTTTGCCGTTATAGTCCGTAGTGAATTTTCAATTTCTGACGGTGTGCAGTTAAGAGTGAAATGTGCAATGCGCGGTGGTTATTTTCTGATGTTTGGAAATGCACATTCGGCTGCAGCTACCCAATATTATGACGTCAAAGTTGACGTCTCTAGTGAGTTACAGAAATACAATACTTGCCATGTAGGAAAATATATACCGATGATGAGTGGTTTGTGCCTTTGGGTGGTGAATAAAATCAAACCAGGGCCATTTACTAGGACCAAGACCTACAGTTGCCAGCACTCGTTGTGGTGCACGGCATTGCGTTTCCCCAAAGAGTTCCACTTTCCGGGCGCCTCGTTTAATTTAATGTCAAGTCGCATCGCACCCATAATATTATCCTTATCGCAAATACCACATGAGCAACCGTAACATGTTATCCGCATGTTCATACGGCCACATATGCACCAGACAAAATATTCTCTGTAATAATAATAATAATAATAAAAATAATGCTTTGAAGTAGTGAGTTGAGCTTTGCGAACTGGGATGATGTCGTTTGGGGTGCAGAAGTATTCTTCTGGATAACGGATTCAAACAGATGATAAGCGGATAAAATTCTCTTCGCGACATATTTCAGGTCTAGTCGAGATGATATTATTTTTCATTATGTAAACGTTGACATAAAGTACAAGGCAAATATACGCGCAAATACAACTGAATATAGTTTTTTTTCCTGGCCTAGAATTTATAATTTGTGACTTGATTAGTACGGAAACATACAACTAGGATTGATGTAACACAGATACTAAGTAATGTCCTACAGTTGTTCGAACAGTTACTGTAAAGTTGTTTAGGATAAAATAATTTGTAATTATTTTAAATTGGCGTACAACTAATTGAGAAATTTTGATTATTTTTGCTGTGGGAACTATTTCAATTAAAGTTGGTTAAAATTCAATTAAACAACTTGTAGGCTATTGCGTAATGTGTCTAAGGTGTTTTTTTTAAATTAAGTATTTTTGTTTTATAGTGCATTTGAATTATGAAATTTTTTTCTGATATCCTTTTAATAATCTGGTACATCGCTTTAATTGTAATGATTCGGAAAATCAATCGAATTGAGTTTAACACACGTCGCCGTTTTTTTCCACGAGCGAAAAGCAAAAACGTGAATCGGGAAATGAATATGAAGACAGTTAAAAGCAACAGATAAAGCCCACTTAACACGACGATTTTTTCCTGCTTGTTTTCTTGCTTGTTTTCTTGCTTGCTATCGTGCTGGCTGCGGTGCTGGCTGCTGTGCTAGAAAAAATGTCACTGCTTGCTTCGTTGCTTTATTTCCAGCTGGATTTCAGAAATAGAACCGGTTCGATTGCTACTTGTTTTTTGTGTGCTTGTTTTGCTACTTGTTTCAACAAGAACCAATGAGAAAGCATTAAATTGTCACGTGGGCTCCATATATACCCTAAATATCGGCATTTATGTATCTTTAAAAGATAATATCTGCATTTATGTAGGCCATTTTTCGTTGTTTTCGGTACAATTTCCGGTGGAATATATCAAGTAATTTTTTTTATTCAAAACTCTAGTTTGCTGGTCATATTGTAATAGCAACGATCGTCTCTTCAACCTAAGAGGATTGGTTAAATGGTTATTTATGCAACGAACCACTTCTGATATAGTCGCTTTAGTGTTCATTTTTGTTGACATTCGAACTGTCATTGCGCAAGCATTAAAATCAGCTAGAAAAAACAAGCATCTACAACAAGATTTTTAGACCTTAAAACAAGCATCTTGTGAAATCAACATGCATAGAAACCTTTACAGAATCAAGCGCCACAGTCAGCTCGAAAACAAGCAGCGAATCCAGCAGTCAAACAAGCAGGAAAATAAGCGGCGAAAGATAAGAGATCATTTATGAAGAAAAGAAAAAAAAGTTGGGATAAATCGTTACTCTGCGGACAACCGACATTTATTTGGATTGATTTGAATAATCCTACACTTCCCAGACAAATGGAGGATATAGTTCCGTTTTTAGGGTAGATATGACAGGGCATTTATTATTACCGAAATCATATACGCTCTCAATGAAGAGCTCCCTTTATTCAACATATTATATTTTAGTCAAAGCAAATTTCGACAATCTAGCAATAATCTAATCTAATTTAAAACAATTGATTTTACTCACAATGATTGACATTCGAACTGTCATTGCGCAAGCATTAAAATCAGCTAGAAAAAACAAGCATCTACAACAAGATTTTTAGACCTTAAAACAAGCATCTTGTGAAATCAACATGCATAGAAACCTTTACAGAATCAAGCGCCACAGTCAGCTCGAAAACAAGCAGCGAATCCAGCAGTCAAACAAGCAGGAAAATAAGCGGCGAAAGATAAGAGATCATTTATGAAGAAAAGAAAAAAGAGTTGGGATAAATCGTTACTCTGCGGACAACCGACATTTATTTGGATTGATTTGAATAATCCTACACTTCCCAGACAAATGGAGGATATAGTTCCGTTTTTAGGGTAGATATGACAGGGCATTTATTATTACCGAAATCATATACGCTCTCAATGAAGAGCTCCCTTTATTCAACATATTATATTTTAGTCAAAGCAAATTTCGACAATCTAGCAATAATCTAATCTAATTTAAAACAATTGATTTTACTCACAATCGAGCAAAAGCTCCATTTAACACGGTAATAAAATAAAGTTGCCTTTCGCAGGTTTAATTATTAAACTAAACAGACTCCAATATTTGCATTTTTTTTCGGTTCTTGGTAAAATGTTATGCAATTTTCTATTTCAGTTCTATTCTAGATAAATCAAGAAACAATTCAGTATGTAACGAAACATTTTAAATATTAAAAAGACGATCAAATGTACGTAGTTTGATTTTTGTAAATAATCGAAGACAACATTAGTGATTTTTTGCAGGAAAACAAATTCTATAGAAAAATGTATTTTGGAACTAATGGAACACTTTGTACGAGATAAATACAATAATTCCATTAAAACGGGGAAAAAATGTATCAATTCGTATAGAAAATGTAGAGGCTGTCGACTCTTGTTGGCAGACATGCCCCCTTTCGTAGCATGCATACATTTTCTTTGGTATTCTATGCAGAAGAGTATTCTACACTTGACAATGACAAATTCCACTAATGGACTGATTCTTTGGCAAATGACTCTTCTTATTGCACTCGTTTGGCGCACTGGAAGTAGGAAAATTGCCATTTGACGTAGACGGCGACCATCACGACGACAACAAATGCATTTTCTTTAAAAATAATGCATTTTGCATTCTCTATAATCTTCAGTTGGCCAATTTATTTAAAATCAATATAAATCTTCAGATGATATTCTTTTTATTCTCAGTGTTGATGGATTTTTTAACAACAAGTGTAAATATTTCAACTTCAAAAGAATTTTTAGTTCTTACTTTCCTCACTTTTTGTTGGTGAAATGTACTCGTATTTATTTAGACAAGCATTTAGAAAAAGTTTTCGATCTGTGATTCAGCTTTTATTTTCTTATTTTTCTTTACAGAAATGTCCATATCTTCAACACCAACACCGGAAAATGTACGGATATGTTTGGTTGGTGATGTTTCCAATAGTAAACCAACATTAGAAGCAGCCGAAAGTTTTGGTGTACCGGTAATAACATCGGATACTGGAATTGATATTGTATCCGATACCAGTTGGACAACATGTTTCATTATGAAGGATTTCGAGTGTCAGGAATTCGAAACGATCAGCAAAAGTAAACACAGGTAAGAATGGCAATTCAATAATTATTTTCTCTTTGATGTGCGTGCTTTTCGAAAAAAAATTTCAACTTCCATATTTAAATGAATTTTTATGAATATTTATTAAAATTTTTTTGGAAGAATACTCGTATTTTTTTAATATTATTTTTGGTAAAAAATATCCTACATTTTTCTTTTGATTTTCAAATTTTTTTCTTGCCCATACGGATTGGAAGCAGTGTGGTTGGATAGAATCGGTTTTTCAGTTCTAATGGTCACGGAATTTTTGTAAATCTAAAATCTCTCCTTTCAATGGAGTATGCAATCAACATCCTAATGAATAAAAATATAACAATTTTTACTGACAGTCTGTCAGCCCTCGAAACCACATGATCGGGTGCTCAGTAGTATTATGTCATTTAACGTGACTTATCTGCCATTAAACATAAAACCACGAGTCGTCTACGACCATAGGGATTGAGTTATGCTCAATCAACGCACCACCATTACTGGCAGTTTACAGTCAGTAACTAGTTACAAGCCGATTACCCCAACTGTTAGTGACGAGGCCTATCTAAATATCTAGTGTCATAAGCTTCTTACCAGTATCTACCACCAGCGATCCGTAGACCGCTGTGGTTAATACCCATACCTGCCATATGGTTACTAACCGCAGCCACCACGTTGCTGCCTAAGGCGCCTCACCCTTGTCGGGCACAGTGTGTTTTTACACCATGGATCACCCCGATTCGCGTGGTATCAATTTTTGTTTTAAGAGTACTTCGATTTGTACTCCTCTCATTGAGCTACGGTAAGGAATCTTGTAAATCCCTAGGCACCGCTAAGCCAGCTCAGGGAAGCGGGTTCGCCAAGACCCGAAAAAACAACCGGAATCAGCCTTGGTCTTTCACCCGGTCGGAGCCACCTCTAGTGCCATTTACACACTCATTCACGCACCATTCTCGGTCTCCTCTCAAAAAATGCTACGGCAAATCTATTGACGCATTCATATCGTTCTCTAATTCCCAACACACCACTCACATCCGCGCTATCACCATTCACTACAATTCCACATGCACCTAGGTCAAGCAAAACCCCGTACATGCCACATTCGATGAGAAGGTACATGAGACTCTAGCCTCCGCAGCCAGTTCACGCCTGTACATGAACCCATTCATACTTCCATATCCCGTGAGTAAATACCCAAGGAACAAACCAAATACAAATCCAGACGCCGACACAAAGCACACATGCGAAATGAAGATGTGCGTCCATCTGCCATTCACACTGTTATCCCATCGACGTTGCCAAAGTTCATACATTCTATTGAGAACCAGAATACGGCGCGGACTAGATCCGGTGCTCAATAGCATTTGCGGCAATCTTTTTACCAATAGAAATTTTGAGTTGCTTTCGGTTCTCGGTCATTTTGACATTATGCCTTATAAATTGCCGGGGATGGCTTACCCACCGTCGTGTCCGAATTGAAATCCTATATTTGCCTCGCCAATTAACAAAAAATTACTTAAAATCATTAACCATTTGTAGACAAACACCGGTAAACCACTCTAATCGCCAAATATCCAACATTCTGGGCAAGAATACTTTTCAAAATCCGTCTTTCCTATATTTAAAATGTTTGCCTTTTTATCCAGAGAAGTTCTTTTATGCACAGGACTACTTAATTCAACCATTCCTTTTTCAAGACCTCCTTTTAAACTCCATCTCTTACTGTTCCCTCCAACTTCCTATTGACCAGAAGCTGGCTATACCAACCCACAATAAACAAAAAGTCTCTAAATAGCCTCATACTGCTGGCGCTGGAAAATTATCTCTTGCTCTTGTGTCAGAGACTTTGCATACCAATCAAATTAATCTCTCTGTTAAATTCTGCAATTTGAATTATTACAATTTTAACAATAATATATAAATTGTCTTCTTTAATCCTTAGAAAGGACTATTTTAAAAATCATATAAAACTAGAAGTTAACTGTTGCCGATTTTTAAATTTTTTATGTAATACGTGTATAATTTTACGCTTAATTTGGACCACTCTAAACATACACATATTATTTAAGAAATATACTTAATTTCATATACAGTATCTGAAAACTATTTTTAAACGGAAAATTAAGCTTCAATTCCATGAGGTCCTTTTTTTTATATATACATATTTTTTATGTCCCTAATTTTCTCCTTAAAAAATTGTCCTTAATTGAAACAAAAATCATACCAAATTTCTTGAAATTTCTGAAATTTTCTTATAAGGCTACAAAGCAGTGTGATTGGGAATGTATTTGGTGTAGATTAACTTGAATATTTCCGAATATTCCAGAGCTTTTAGAATTGGGATTTTTTCGTTTTCAGAAAATCATAAACACCGGGTAGGGCTTGTACAAAATGACAAAATTGAAAAACGAATATTATTAATAATTTAAAAAAAAATGCGATAGAGAAAAAATTATTTTACCAATTTTACATTTGATGCTTTTCAATAATTTCCCTGTTTTTTGAGGAATAGGGGAGATGAAATCAATAATAAATTGGTGGTGATTTTCCTATTTTCCTTTTTGTATTCCGTAAAATCAAGGTGAAAATTTGCTGTACGATAGGTAATATGTGGAAAATTTATGCTTTTCTCTGATTTTTTATTAAGCTAACTAAGTGTATGTAAGTAAGTATGACAAATCAAGAATTTATACGTGTATCTAAATGTACAAGGAATTTAGAAAAAAAACAACTTTAACAACAAAAGTGAAATGCGTTCAAATGTTAGGTAACAAATTTTAATAATAATGAATACTGATTCAAGTTCATGAACGCATAGGAAATTAGGCTAAAGAGAAACAAACAAGTGAAAATATTCCTGCATAAAATTTATTTGATAATGATTCAAATTTTTGCCCTGTTTTGTTATTATTTATTGAAAACTTTATGATTTGTTGTCATTCATCTCTTCATCGATACCACCTCCACCCACATTTCAGTGAGCTTTTCATCAAGTCGTCTTGAATTTTTCTATACCATATTTCCATTTAGCTTTTTTTGTTGTTTGTTTTCGATTTTTTTCCTCGATAATATTTTCCAATATGACGTATTCCATTCTGCAAAAGCAATTTATGTTTGGTTTTGGAAAATTTTCAATTTCGATATCAATTTTTGATGGAAATTTTTTTTTTTCTTCAACCATATTTTCCTAAGGAAAGACGAAAAAAAAGAATAAATTTATTTCCGTAGAAAAGGGTAAATTTTCCTGGTGAAAAGAAAATTGCTGAGAAATTTTCACAGATCATAAATATGTACTCGCTGATGTAAAATTGATTGGAAATGACGAGGTAATATGTGATAATTGCCAGTGGTGGTTAGGTTGTTCTGTAATATTTTCAGTTAAAATTGAGGCGGCATTTTATGGATGGAGAATAGAAGTTTATCCTTAAACATGTTCAATTGAATATTTTTACTTAAAAAAGAAAAGAAAATGATTTTCATCAAGAACAAGATTTTGCAGAAACTTTTCCTTCAATACATTCGATCAAAGCTTATAAATTATTCGATTTTATTTATTCAAATTATAGATTAAATCTTTATATGTCATTGGTTTATTGCACTAAAAATAATTTATTTTTTATTACAGTATTTTTATTTTCAGAAAATATTTTTTAAGTTCTCACTTTAGCTAGTAGCGTATAAAAATATTCTAATAAGATTAAGATGTAATAGTTTTAAAAGATGAAAAAACAAAGAAAATTATATAGGATTTTTTAAACTTTTATATTAAAAAAGTAGAAGAAAATTAAATGAATTTTTACCTATGATAACTGAATTTTTATGGCCTGACCTTAAAGATTTTAAGCTTTGTAAAGTGCCGTACATGAGGCTCTGAAAATCGACAAGTGAGAGTGAAGAAGCACTGAAGGAGAGACGGTTACCTATGATAACCGATTTTTTATTGTCTGAACTTAAAGATTTTAAGTTTGATGAAGAGACATAGGGCTCTGAAAATCCACAAGTGACAGTGGAAGAGGTACTGAAGGAGAGACGGTTACCTATAATAACTGACTTTTGATGGCCTGAAGGTAAAGATTTAAAGCTCGGTAAAGCGCCGTACATGAGGCTCTGAAAATCCACAAGTGACAGTAAAGAAGCACTGAAGGAGAGACGGTCACCTATGATAACTGACTTTTTTTGGACTGAACTTAAAGATTTTAAGCTCATTAAAGCGCCGTACATGAGGCTTTGAAAATCCACAAGTGACAGTGAACTTAAAGAATTTGGGCCTGAACTTAAAAATTTTGAGCTCGGTAAAGTGCCGTACATGAGGCTCTGAAAATGCACAAGTGACAGTAAAGAAGCACTGAAGGAGAGACGGTTACCTATGATAACTGACTTTTTTTGGACTGAACTTAAAGATTTTAAGCTCGTTAAAGTGCCGTAGATAAGGCTCTGAAAATCCACAAGTGACAGTGAACTTAAAGAATTTGGGCCTGAACTTAAAAATTTTGAGCTAGGTAAAGTGCCGTACATGAGGCTCTGAAAATCCACAAGTGACAGTGAAGAAGCACTGAAGGAGAGACGGTTACCTGTGATAACTGAATTTTTTTTCTCCTGAACTTAAAGATTTAAACCTAAACGGTATGTAGTTTAAAAAAAAAGCGCCACACAACACCATTAATTTTGTCTTAATTTAACAAAAGTTCCCAAAACGAGTAATATCGACATTTATCTCCAAAATCGTGCAATTTGAACCTGTTAAAATTTTTCTTGTGGGGCTTCGCAAAACATTGTGTTTGCGCAGATAATCCTCGTCGCCGAATTGAACGAAAAAGTCATAAACAATTACTTCAAAAATATCGAGTACTGCAAGAAGTGGAGCATTATGGCAAGATAAAGGCAGTATAAGCCAATAAAAAAATTATCGAGCTCTAAATTTTAAGTGAATTTTATTTAAATTTACTTTCCAAAGTACAAATTGGTTAGTCTGATACTTATAAATTGTAAGAAGCAGATTTCTTATCGCAAGTACAAGAAACTTAAGACTTGCTAAAGAAAAATACAAGGACCTGATAAATGACTAGGACGGTAGCATACACGTGAATGGTTTTTTTGTTATTGGGGATGCACAGTTCACGAACGAATAACAATTTTTCGGATCATTTACAATTTCTCGAAGGATTCGAGCTTGTAAGACTTCGATTCGTGTTGTATGCAAATCAGTTTTGACCAATTCTCTAGCAGTTAACCTACATAACTATGACACTGAATTATTGATCAACCCATGATCTGATATGTGATTCCTCAAAGGTTCGACTGTCTTCCTGTTCGTAAATTACCAATGCTTAGATGCCTATTAAAGTTCGAATTCAATGTAAAATATCATCTAAACTTACCTGGAATATTTGCAATTACAATCAAAATCAATACAAACTACAATTACTTATTTTTCGAAATTAATGTTATTTTTAAAGTATTTTCTGTTGATTGGCAAGCCATAAAAAAACGCCCAAAAATAAATGATGATTGATGATGGGATCATTGAATACACATTTTTGCATTTAGTTACCATTATTAACAAGTTTTCCTTTTGTGGGTGAATATTTTTTTTTAGTCTCTAAAGGAATATAAAGAATTCTCGACTTTGTTTGAAGGAATTTTCCATTACATTTTATTTTTTCTTATCTTTTAGAATCACGTTAAATGTTAGTATTTTCTTGAGAGGAAGGGGGAATTTTTTTCGAGATCTTTGAATTTTTTGAATGATAAAAAAACATTTTTTGCAATGTTTTCTATATAAAGTTGGTAAAGTGAAAATTCAAAAATGTAGAAAACTTGATGCGTCATGAATAAAATTTTTCTAAAGCATACGAAAAGAAAACAAAAACTAGATTTATTGTTGAGCATTTTTAAGCATATTTCCTGGAAAATTTGCACGGGAAACCCCGGTGAAAATTTACAATTATTTTCTAAGGAAATCTAAAATAATTTTTTATTATTATTATTTTTAGAATTTTAATTTTTTTTTTTTGGTTGCTTTGTACCACGAACCTGAAAAAAAGCTATGACCCTGACCCGATTCTGTTTGCTACGAAATTTATTGAGTGAACCTGCCTATCTACCTAGTTATTTACCTATCTGCCTTCGCAGCAAAGTTCAATTTTTCTTCTTTTTTTCTACATTTACATAATTTAATGGAAAACATTATTTAATAGAGTAAAATTATCCGAATAATCAACTTGTACGAAAATTCCCCATTGATTCGAAAGAAGAGAATTTTGATGAAGTTTGTTATTTTCATAGACAAAATAAAAATAAATTTAATTTGTATATCAATAAGGTGAGTGAAACTTTCTCACATTGAATGATGTTCAAACTTATTGAGAAAGTAGCCTCGAACTTCAAGAAAATGTAATCAAAACCAAACATTTCAAGATGATTCTAAAAGACTTAAAAATTGTAGAAGGATTTTGTTTTTCAAGACCAAATAATAAAATGACAAGTATTAATTAAAAAGCTTGTCAATTTTATTATTTTCTATAAAGCTTTTATTAATAAAAATATCTCTTTAAAATTTGTTAAAATTTTTTGAAGACGATTTTGATATTTCTTCTAAGAATATAATATTTTTCTAAGAAATATTTTTGAAAAATTGCCACATAAAAAATGTGTCTATGTCACATAAAAATGTGACATAGAAAAAAAGTTAGTGACGAGACTGGCAAAGATTATTCGCTCAAGGTTACACCACTTGTCATTTCGAGTAATAATACAGAATTTGATCCTAAAAATTTTGAGAAGTGATTTGAGTTAGTATTTAATATGTGAAATACGAGGCACCCCAGTAAAACGTAATTTTGCTTACATAAATACAAGGTGTTAACTGAAGTTGGTTTTTTTTTAGTGCGATACAAAAAATAGAACAGTGAAATTTAAAGCAAGGATTTGTGACAAATTTTGTGTTAATCTTCGAATTTGACTTGCGAAAAATTGCGTCGTGGTTATGGAGAATATTCCTAATCCTGAGCATAAGTTTTTCCTGCGAAAATTGATAAAAATGTGGAACCTCTTGTGATGAGTACAACCTGTAAATGAAGTTTTTTATAATGAAGGCCTCGAAAGGATAAAAAAAAGTTATTCCCGTCAGATCGGATATTGCATACTATTAAATACGAGTTCTATTTAAAAAGTATCGCGAATTTTGAATTTCCGTGTGTTACGTATATTCGATTTTCGATTTTTTGTGGCGTTATGTTGGTATTCATGCCTCTCACTTATGCCGACAAGTTCGGCCATTTTGAATGTTCAGTTAATTTTTGACAGCTGATTTGCTTGCACGTAAGTGTATTTTGGCTCGTCTTCGACCAAAAACAGCATCGCATTAACATTGCTAAGGAGCTGTTGCGTCATAAGTGGTAACGAATCATAGGTTTATGATTATGACGTGGATAATAAATCTCCATCATTCCAATGGAAGCTGCCGCACGAGCCAAGACCGAAAAAAGCGCGCCAAGTTCGGTCGAATGTGAAGGTTTTGCTTACAGTTTTCTTCGATTGCAGGGGCGTGGTGCATCATGAGTTCTTGCCACAGGCTTTTGCACCATGATAACGCCCCTGCTCACGCATCGTTGCTTGTGCGCGAATTTTTGGCCAACAAAAAAACACTAATAATGCCACAGCCACCGTATTCCCCAGATCTGGCCCCCTGTGACTTTCTTGTTCGCGAAACAGATTCTTTGATCCATTTTTTGGAATGACCAAAAATCGAAGACGAGCCAGAACACGTGCAAGTAAATCAGCTGTCAAAAATTAACTGAACATTCAAAATGGCCGAACTTGTTGGAATAAGTGAGTATCATGATTACCAATATAACGCCACAAAAAATCGAAAATCGAATATACGTAATCCGTGAAAATTAAAAATTCACGATACTTTTTGAACAGACCTCGTACACTACCACGACAATACCACCTATTAAATAAGGGGAAAAAAAGGGTTTCTGTAAACAAAGAGCCCCCCTCCCGTCCTATTAAACCGATCAAACTCAAGTTCCCAAGATCTAAAATCATTTGAAACGTGTCATTTTGGTACAGTCAATAAAATCCAAAGAAGTGTAACCGGGGAGCTGAAGGCGGATTCCACTTGGAGCCTATGAGCAATGCGACAAATAGTGGTAATAACAACTTTTCCGATATGTAGGCCTACTTTCTAGAGATTACGAATAGTGTATAAAAATAAAATGAATTAAAATTACTCAAATTTAAAGTGCCTGCAAAAATCGGAATACCGTTTCCGATTTTTGTAGGCACTTTAAAATATTCCCTTGGAGAATTCACTTATTTTTTAAAATGTCCTTCAAATTTGTTTGAAAGTCAACAATTTACCTTTGATATTCGCTCATAGTGTTTTTTTTATAAATTATTATATGGTTAGTTATTAGATTCTTTTAGTAAATATGCCCTAATAATTGTCCATATAAGAATTGCACTTTGGAAAACAATAAAAAAAATCTGTTTTTAGTGAAGGGAAATTAAAAATTGTCTATTAATCAATTTCGAACAGAAAAATGTGAGTGCTTGTCGAGAACTAATATCAAATTCAAAGTAGATCCAAGTCACAAAATACTCTCATTTACATTAATAGCACATTAACTGTAGAATAACATTAACTAAAATTGTTGACAAAATCATTTATAAAAAGGATATATTTTTTCCATTAAGTAAAAATTTGGAAATTGAGAAAAGAGAGGAGAGGAGTTGGTGCTATTTTTAATAAAAGCACCCAAACTTAATCCATTAATTATCCTCGAAAACTGGTTTGTTAATTCTATTTGGAAAAAATTTAAATACTAGAGACACAAAGCACCCACAACCAACTAAAGCTAAGTTAGTAAGTATGTAAGCAAGTAGATGAATAATTATGAAATAATACAAAACGTTGGCTCGTAATTTCCTAGCAATCAAATTTCATATCAAACAATCATAAAGAACTTATTTAAATGTCATTTTTCATTTTTGTGTTTATTATCGAAAGTGTCACGAAAACGCATTAATCTTTTCCCTATAAAAATTACTCTTTATACATTTAGTATACAGTTTATACTAAAAAAACATTATAGCTAATATTATTATTCGAAAAGGGCAGACAAGAAAAAAGAAAAAAGGACGAAACAACGAATATCACAATTCGGTTGTGCGTATTTGAATAGAATTTATTTGCAAATGATATTATGAAATAAATAAAATCGGAAAGGAAATAAAAACTGAAATATTATAGAATATTAAAATATCCTAATAAGGATAAATATATAAGTGTGTGTGTGTGTACGAGTTTGAATTTGTGGCATAGTCGGTGTATGAGAATATGTACAACAATGTGCAAAAAAGATTATGAATAAATTAGGCGATACATATTTTTATATGAAAATTCAAAAAGGAAAAAAGGACCTTCATTCTTCTTTTTCTTTTAATTTTTTTTTTCATATTTGACTGCGAACGAAGCGAAAAGTACTCTTATTGGAAAATTCAAAGTTATTCCTTAGCGTTTTTTTCTTCTTTTTTTGCACTTTTATTTTGGGCAAATGTTGAATAAATTCAATTCCCTTTAACTTGTATGTGAATTATCCTTGGTGAAGGATTTTCAATTTACATACATACATATACTCAGTGAGCATATTCTGTATCTTCTACATTTTTTTATTTATGAAAATAATTTAATACGGAAATATTGTACATAATACATAATCCTTAATCCTTCGACTAATCGCTGCTATATCCGATATGAATTGTAAATAAATTTCGGTACTAATTTACAATCAAATTTACACCATTCAACTGTCGTTATAAATTATCATTTATTTTTTATTGTTTTTTGTGTTTTTTTTGGATTTTTTTATTTAATAATAAATTTGATATCTTATATAATATTTAATATTGATTTGAATAGTTTGAATTTATTATTCTTAAATAAAGTGTGGAAAAAAATTCCAAGGAATTAATTTCGCTTTGATTTTGATTCGTTAAAAGTTTATACGTTCATGTTAGGTTTAATTTGTTATTTGTTCATTCATTCGAATAGAAACTTTCAAGCAAACAAGAATGAAAATCTTTGGAGGATTGAAGTGGAAATTTTTATCTGAAAGCTATACAGCCCAGAATATAAGTTGTTATTTTTTTTCTTCTCCTAAATATGGTTATATCCGATCATACCAACCGGAAAACACCTAGGGAAATCGAAATAAAAGCTTTGAGATGACGATGATGAACAGTAATCCGGAGGCTACTAGGAAAAATTATATTGTATTTCTTCGAATATTGAATGTGAATATTGTTTTTACAGGTGTTTTTGGGCATAGAATCTGGTGTGATAAATTCGATTAAATCAATAAACCACCAAAGTAAATTTTGTTTAACTTTTCTTGTCAAAGATAATTTCGAAAGAATGCCCCTGTTCTCATATATCATATTTTATTGTATTATTTGTAATTTAGAAGAAAAGTAGAAAATTTTGATTTTTTTCTTACATTTTCTGGGATGTTCACGTTTGTTTTTTTAGGGTTATTTGTTATTGACATTTCGTCATTTAATATGATCCTTTTTTATTTAAACAAAAAAAATTTTGTCCATCAAAAAATTCTTTGAATATTTTCTAATATGGAAAAAAATCAATATCAATAATAAATATTGATCGCCTTAAGTATAAAATTAATAATATGAGTTTTGAGAATATCATAAATATTTGCGATCCTAAAAAAATATTTACAAACTTTATTCGAAGGACTTCTTTGCAAAAATGGAAATTTTACTACTCCTCAAAAGAAATCAAAAATATTTATAAAATATAATCGAAAAGAGTTCGATATGATTTTATTACATTTATCTTTTTAAAGTTTATGCATTTTCACAATTAGCTTTTTATAAAGTTTAAACTTAGTATAAAACAATAATCAAATTAAATGATAGATTTTTTTTAAAGAAAAAAAATTTCCCTTCAGACAAATCTGAATATAATCGATCACATCGAATTACAAATTAAATCAATTTATTTAATAAAGTAAACTTTCAATTGGACATTATTTGATTTTGTAGAACAAGTTTTAACTGTTTTGGAAAAAAAAGAGAATTTATTTTCTAAATCTTTTGAAATAAAATTTGATATTTATTTACTTTCAGAAATGGAAGAATTCCTTCAGAACATTTTTCTTTTTAAGTTTTATTTAAGAAAAAAATCCATCCAAGCTTAAATGGTACAATAACAACAGAACTGGAAATATTCAAATTCTTATTCGATGAAAACTATTTTGTATATTTTTTAAGGATTGGAAAAAGTTTTAACTAATTTCTAAATAAAATTTCCGGAAGTAATTAAAAATTTAACTTTTTTATACAATATTTACTCTTTTGAAGTTGAATATTTTAATAAAAATATTCCAGATATATATTGTGAATAATATTGTATAACGAAATATCAAAAAAGAAATCTATAAATTCTGAAATAATTATATTTACTCACAAAAATTCAATATTTTTTAAATATAACAAATTTTTTCCTAATAAATAATTTCCCAAAAAAAATGAAAAAAGCAAAACAATTTTTTATTATTTATATTCAATTA
This sequence comes from Atherix ibis, assembly GCA_958298945.1. Classification (NCBI taxonomy): domain Eukaryota; kingdom Metazoa; phylum Arthropoda; class Insecta; order Diptera; family Athericidae; genus Atherix; species Atherix ibis. The sequence goes on along the minus strand of OY282606.1, from coordinate 92,838,335 downwards.
CAAAAAATTGAAATTTTAAAATTTCAAAAAAAATTCACTCGAAAATGTTACCTCACCCTTCTTTCCTATGCGTCCTGGTTATTATTTATCTTAAAAATATCTTCAAAAAATACTATCGTATTCATAACTTTTATGTTACTCGTATCTTCGTGCCATCTCCTTCCGTGCTAGGAAAATTTTCAAATATCAAAATAATTCCCGAAGCTGATAACTCAGCAAATTTTTCCATCTTCCTATAAGCCGATTAGTTTACTGCCAATCCTTTGAAAACTTTTTGAAAAACTAATTTTAAACTTTTGAAAAACTAATTTTCCCTGATTATCGGTTTTTACTTAACTTGGAGATTCTAGTAAGCGTTCTCTAATCCAATATTAAAAAATCTACAGAAAATCGTTGATGCCTCGTTCAATGTTCATACCAAAGTTGTCGCGACTTAAATGCCACCTTTTTTATGATTTGTGTGTTTCTCGTTATAAAAAGTTTCACGTTCGTTTATTTTACCACTAGAATCCTCTTATTAAAAAACATTTCAGCTCTGTTGATTTGGCCTTTATTGATGATTTGCGTGCGTCTCGTTATAAAAAGTTTCATTTCCTATTGTCCGTCCACTAGCATCGTCTCATTAAGAAAACCTTTTAGCTCTATTAGCTTTGCCTTTATTGATGTTTTGTGTATTTCTCGTTATGAAATGTTGCATTTTTTATAGTCCTACAAGTTTTATAAAAAAGTGCCTGTGTTACCCTAAAACTTTTTATAACAAGAAACCCATAAATTATGAAAATTGTTCATGAATTGTGTGCGTCTCATTATAAAAAGTTTCATTTCCGATTGTCCTTCCACTAGCATCTTCTCATTAAAAAATATTTTAGCTATGTTGCCTTTGCCTTTATTGATGGTTTGTGTGTTTCTCGTTATAAAAAGTTCCATTCTTTATAGTCCTATAAGTTTAATAAAAAAAAGTGCCTGTGTTACCCTATAACTTTTTATAACAAGAAACCAACAAATCATGAGAATTGTTCATGATTTGTATGCGTCTTGTTATAAAAAGTTTCATTTCCGATAGTCTTACCAATACAATCTTCTTATTGAAAAGAACTTTCTTATGTTACCTTTGCCGTTGTTCATGACTTTTGCATTTCTCGTTATAAAAAGTTTCATTTCTGATTGTTCTTCTACCACAGTCCTCTCATTACAAAACTTTCTTCTGTTCCTTCCCCATAAACAATCGTTTTCGTTAAAAAAAATAGGCCAAGAGTCTTTTGTCCAAATGGCTTTCGGTAGAGAAACGCCAATGTGTCTTTACGCTTACTTGTTCCAGTTATTATAATGTCTTCATCATAAAATCTGCTTATTACAATTATTATGCAGTAATATTTAAAAAAAAAATTAAATTAATTTTTAAAAATTTTATTTGATTTTATTAAAGTGCATCTTGAACAGTTCAAAAATAATCGTTAATAAAAAAAATTTCTAATTAAAAGTTCTTAAAAGTTCTTCAAAAACTTTATTATTTTACAAACCGGAAGTGAAAACCTATGCAGAAGCAAATCTGAAAAACTTGACCCAAATCATCTCTTGTTAAAATTTTAGTCATCATTATTACTCGTACTATTATTCGCCTTTTCTTCAACTTGACCTAAAGTTAATTTCTTTCGGTTTACTATTTTTTTGTTTGTTTGTTTGTTTGTAATTAAATTTTTGTTTTATTATTATTATTATTAAAAAATTATATGTTTTATATTTCCTTTTAAAATTAATTAAAATTAAAATATCTAAAGTTGAAAACTTTGCAATTATACATAATAAATAAAAGTTTTCCTTCCACTGTAATTTTCTTCAAAATTTTATTATCTGAAGATGTTATTTACTGAAGCCGTAATGAATAGTAGTAGTAGCCTTGAATTGATAGTTGAGTTTTATAAAGTTTTTCAGCGGATAGAGAAGTGTTTGTGATTTGTTTATGCATCCGAAAATTGTCAAAAGGAAGGTAAATTAAATTTTGGATTTTCGTCAATCGTGATTGCTGCAGTTAATTATTCCGAAATAGTACAAAGTTATGTAGTGTTGACTGTAAATTTTACTTTATTTAAAAATTTGGAAATTGCATTTACAATATTGAAATCGAAAAAATTTTCTTACAGATTTAAGACCGGCCATTTATCCATTTTGTGGTTCGAAAAGTACACAGTCATGTTATTTGACAGCAGTCAAACATATATGTCATCCATAGTTAATTAAGGCTAATTTAGTTCTTCATTATACAATTTTCTTTAGCGATGGTTGCCTTATATTGCGGATCTTATAACCCTCAAGTGACTGTGAAGCAGCCAAAAGTGAAGAAGAGGGGCCGTTACTGATGATAACTAACTTTTAATGGCCTGAACTTGAAAATTTTAATCCAGACCATATGCGGCTCAATAAAAAGGCGCCACAAGCCGCCTCACATGACAAATTTAGACCTTATTGTGCGAAAAATTCCAAGGACGCATAATTTCGTGATTTAGTGATGTCAATTGTCTGACAAGACTGAGCGATTTGATAAGAGTTGCCGTATATGGGGTTCTGATAACCCTCATGTGACTGTGAAGTAGCCAAAAGTGAAGGAGAGGTGCCGTTACTAAGGATAACTGACATTAAAGGCCTGAACTTGAAAATTTTAATCCAGACCATATGCGGCGCGAAAAATTGCCAGAACGCATAATTTCGAGATTTGGTGATGTCAATTGTCTGTCAAGACTGTGCGATTTGACGCCGCTGAATTTTTTCTTAAAAAGCTTTGCAAAAAATATTTATCACTTGAATAATCCTCAAGCTTAGGAGCATTTAGAAATCAACATCCTTTAGGTAATGGCCAAATTACAGCCCAAAATGTGTGAAAAACTTTTTAAAAATTTATCTAACAAGAATCGAGTTCTGTTATAAGTCTTAGGACGGCAATTTAAAGAACAGTATATTTCTGTCATAATGGCAAAGTTCAAGTAGTAAAAACATACAAAAAATTTAGTCGTATTCGAAATTTTTTGTATGTTGTTAATTGCCATAATTCTCCGAAGGGCAAATTGGACCAATTTCACTTTTATAGTAATAGAAAAGCAATAGTTTTTTTTAAAATAAATTATTTCAAGCATAAACTTCCATAAAACATGTGCGATCCATTCTGGACTATCAAGGTCTATGATCGACGCTTATAACCGAACAATGCTCAATAGGCAACAAATCTAGATGCTAAGGTGGATGCCGTAGATATTGGCTAGACCACATATTGTTCCTAAAATTTATTGCTTGTGCAATGTCTGCGCTGATAAGCCTTAACAGTTTTATGTCAAAAGATTCTGCCTCCTTTGGCTAAGAGAATTTTAAGCTTTTTCTTCGAAGACACAATTTTCCAAATTTACTCGAATTGCTCTTATTTTCTATGACCTTCCAGTTGTTTTCCGTTTTTTCATCGAATTTTGTTTATTTTTCTTTCGCTTTCATTTTAAAGCTTACCATTCGATCTGGCACACCCAAAAGTGTAACAAAACCGATTAAATTTTCTTCAATTATTAACCGATTAAATTTTCTTCAATGACCATGAAGATAAAGCTCACTATTTGCTAACAGCAAACCTTATGAATAGATCTTTTCTAGTATATTTATGTATATTAAAATGAATAATTTTTATGCCGGACTTTTCAAAAATATTAACGCGTTTAATTGCAAAACTTTGTTAGATTTTGTAATAAGCTATATTCGGTCGTAATACAAACACTATTTCGAAGGAGTGTATCTACAATAAAATCAAGATTAGAAAATTTCACATTTGATTATTTATTCTGATGTTATGCCATCTGATCTTATAAATTTTATGAAAACTTTGAGAATTAAATAATTTTATAAATAAGAAATGAAATTTTCCATTTTTTTTAAATAATTTAAATGCATTTCCGTTTGGTTTTGTACGAAACATTTTCAGAATGGTTAGTTCAAAGTGCGTATCATTTTTTAAGGTTGATTTTTATCACCAAACATCTAATGTGCATTAATTATGAAATATTTCGGTTATAGTCTGTTTAGCTTTCATTTTATGTTATTATTTTTATTATGTATTATGGAATTTTGTAACTTTTTCAACAATAATGATTTTAAGAAAAAAAAAACAAATTTTGTATTTAATAAAGTTTTTCTTTTTGTACGAAAGTCTACAAAATAAATTTCGTAAAAAATTTTGTGCTTTGAGTAATTATTTTCAGTAAAATAAAAATTTCTGTTAGAACCATTGATCAAATATTTTCTTGTTTTGACTATTTATTATGTACTTCTTATTATTTCCATTTGTAAGTAAAAAGTTATCCAATTTGAGCTTCGAAAAGTAAAGTTGAATAAAGCGCACACTTTTGCTGAAATTTGTGATGACTTTTTCGCACATTTTGTGCTGTAATTCGGCCACTTCTTGGCGGATGTTGGTTTTCCAAATACTTTTCAGTTTGATAATAAAAAAACAGATTATTTGAATTTAAGCTTCAACCTGTAGCACACGATTTTCACCAGCAAATGCTAAGAAATATCCCAACAAATGCGGGCGGAAGCAATTCTAGCATGTAGGATAATATTCACCAATCTATATGATTAGATTTAGCTCAAACGTGCAAGACCTGCAAGTACAATAAAAGGAAGAAAAAAAATACTTAAGAAAATAGTTTAGAAAAAAAAGTTTATGAAAACAAAATTTTCTTCAAAGAGATTTTAGTAGTAGTAAGGTCGAACTCCTTACAGCTACAAAGGATTCAGTGGCTTGTATAAGTCATAATTAGACGTAGAAGAATTAACGTGTAGAAGAGGCAATTTTCTGAAGCTATAAATCAGCCGTCTAAACGAACACCTTCAATGAAAAGCTAACAAAATTACGTTGCACCGATTCTATACGCTTAATATGAGTACTGTAAAAAAGGCGACCAAACTACACCTGCATACGAGTACTCCAACTAAGGAACAAAATAAGTTCACTGAGGTATTAACACAGGAAAGTTCTATCGACCAACGCTTTATGAAGCCTAAAACTGCACTAACTACTTTTAGCAACAATGTTGTTAATGTGGGGAATAAATTTAAGTGTCTTATCCAGTAAAACCCCAAGGTCAGTAGCAGTTTATACACGTTTAATTGTTGATTCTGAAAAGTTGTAAAAGAAATTGCGAAGATTGAGGCATCTGGAAAATGTCATGACGTACCGACAATGTCAAGAATAAAAAGTAATGGACCAAGAAGGCTACCCTGCGGAACCCCAGTAAATGCTTCAAAATCCCTTGATAAACATGTACGAAAAGACACATTGTAGGTCCTATCGGATAAGTACGATCCAAGTCAATCAATACATGTTAGTCGTACATTTAGAAAGTTTAAAACCATGCTGATTAGGTGAGATAAAGCAACTATACTGTTTGATGAGCTGCGAATATATTAACGACTCAAACAACTTTGGAATACTTGATAATTTTGCTATAGGTCTGTAGTTGATCACCTAATTTATAGGACCTTTTTTAAAAACAGGTGTTATGAAGGACTGTTGTTTCCAAACTTTAGGAAATTTGCCACTCTGGATTGATGAGACAACTTTACGAAAAAATTCCCTTGTCATCAAATCGCATGATTTTCGATAAACAAATTTCGGAATTTTGTGTTTTTCTATCTTTTTGCTCAATAAAGTCAAAACTTGTGATGTTATGTGGCTTGTGGTGGCGTTTTATTGAAATCACTTATGGTTCAGAATAAAATCTCCAAGTTCAGGTAAAAAAAATGTCACTTATCGTATGGCTAAGGCGCACAGAATTGACGGTACAGGTTTGTTCGTTTTCGTTTGCAAAAAAGTACGGCTATATGACACCTTCAGACCAAAATTTTCGGATATAATTGAAGAGTTTGGACTCAGCCGAAGCATAACGAGTAAAAATACGAAAATTATTAAAAACAGTATCAATTTGGATGAAAATTTGTTGAAAAAAAAATCTTCAATGAACGCGGATAAAAATATGAAATTCAAAGGGAAAAATTTATGAGTTGTAGCCGAAAATTAAATTTTTGCAATCGACGATTTTTGCCTCAGTCGAAGCACAACTAGTCAAAATACGAAAATTATTAAAAAAATATATACAATATTATATCTCTAAATGAACCTCATCGCCGAAAAATGAACCTCATCGTTTCAGATATTGTTTTTTTTTCTACAGAAGTTGTGATTTTTGCTGTAACGCAAATCGTGATTATACCAAAATTACCACTTTTATAGAAATGTTTTACTATTTAACATATAGGCCACCTTGGATAGCATATACATTTGACAATTATCCGATAACAGAGCTCTACTTTTCCCAACCCACTGAATATAAAATATTACCCTTTACCATGAAAAATTCTGACTTTATGGAAAAAAAACTTCAATTGATCAGTAATATTCTTAGTAATTTAAATTAATTATTATACTTAGAATAATTCATAACTTATATGAAATTGAAATTGATTCTTCGGAATTTTCAATTTCACTATGAAAAATATGAGTTTTAAGTACAAGGAATTGTTGAAAGTAATTTTCATTTAGCATATTTTATTCTTCCAAAAGTAAACATAAATGCGAAAACAAGAATAATATGCGTTTTTAATTAGTAATTTTATATTTTTTTTATTATTGTTCAATATTATTTTGGTGAAATGTGTGTGCATTTTTCCACCCCCAATTTTGTTACACTTCATCAGATAATATTCTATTTTTAAGTATTATTATTGTTTCAATTATCACACGTTAGTGTAGTTAGAGTAAACTTGTACGTAAGTAAAAAAAAATTCAGCTTTCTGGATTTTTAGTAAACAAAAATTAATCATTGGATTTTTAGTAAAAAATAATTTTTTTTCTAGAAAAGTTTGTATTTGAAAATAGTTGTAGTAATATTTGATGATGATTATTGATATGATTTTCTTGATATAATATGGAAAAATTTTTAAATGCAAAAAAAAAACCTAATAAAATTTATTTGTTTAATGTTACAGAATCTTAGGTCCTTCAGCACTACAGCAGGCTGTCAAAATGGACGAAGGCCTAACAAAGAATATCCGGCCTGTGTATAACTTTTCGATGCGAGGAGTTACAGCATGTTTTTCGGGCTTAAGGAATAAGGAGGAACTGGTAAGTAGTTTGTTATAAGGAGTCAGCATTTATTTCACTTTCTACCTTGAGTTGAGGTATTATGTTTACCGAGAACTCGTGTTGGTAGGTCTTATTCTTCGATTGTGTGTACACATACCTGCCTCGAGTGTGAGTTCTGTAAACAACCTGTGAACGCACATTTGTTCTGGTATCATTTTGTGCCTATCGAATCGTTTGAATTTTCTTGTCCATATGTACATTTACATTAACAGAAAAACACCTGCTTCCTTAAAATAAACTCAGTAAATAAGAAAACAAAACATTTATTCGAGCAAAGTCAGCAGAGTTTTGTCTTTGCCTTTGCTTGTTATACATATATTTTTTTGCCGTAATGTAATAATCTGTTTATTTCCATGTGTTGTGGTAAAAAGTATCGTTTCTTCTCTGCCTGAAATTTTAAGAAGCTTTAAACATTGAAAAGTTAGAGTGGCTTACAAAATATATCTTCATATCATGTAAATTTTCATCATAGTTTAATCTGAAATTTTTATGTAAATTTGTTTGAAAAAAATTCAAAACTCCCAATACTCGTCTGTATTCAACATCAAAAAATTATTTTTTTTAAGTCCTATTTTGTTTTTTAATATAAGGACAGCTGCTCTAAATTAGTCTAATCTTTAGGTTTATTTTATACTGTTAGGAAAAAACGTTTTTAAAAATTATTTTTATCATAAATTTCTTTAGTAAAATTTTTTTCAAAAAATATATTTTCAGTAAACAAACGTTTTATAAAAAATTAGAATTTTTTTTAATAAATGATTAAACATTTGTGGTTTGGTAAGTATGGCTCAGACAATTGACAGCTGTCAAACATATCCAATGTGTTGTATTTGTTCAGTTAGGGAGTTGTTATTTTACTATAGTTAAACACCGAATTATTAAATAATTTTAATTAAGACTATTTGAATAATGGAAAAATTTAAGCAATATAAATAAAAATCTTTCTACCGATTTCGGTGGACTAACGATAAAAAGTAACTTTTAATATTACTTATTAAAAGTTATAATAAACTTAGACTACTGGACTAACGATAAAAAGTAAACTTTTAATATCCAATACAATTTTAAAAACCTATTTGGACTAATGGAATTGAACTTTGCGGTTCAACGAAACTTTCCAATCCAAGATCCTCCGTAAGATTGTTACATCCCCTTCTATGTTCGTAACAACGCAATCCATCGTGATCTATATGTTCCCATTGTTCAGGACCAGTCAATTTCCCGTTACCAAAAAATTTCTTTCCCGTTTATCCTATCCACTTGTGAGAGAATTGTTCTGTACTGCCCTCCCCGGAAATACTCATCGGAGACGTAAGAGACAATGGCCTAGAGATTTTCTAGAGTAATCTAACCTCGATTAGTTGGAGAAACGCCGATGGGTGTTTGTTTATAAGGGACATTTATTGCTCAGTAGATACATCAATAAGGCAACGTAAAATTTGCACCAGATGGTATTGTCTTGCGGATGCAATGGCATTTGCACAGTCATTTGTAGGGCTCTAAAAACCCACAAATGACTGTGCAAAAGTCATTGTATCCGCGAAATAAGACTATCTGACGTACATTTTAGTCTGAAGATGAAGGTGCCATTGGATTTCTAAGAAAAAAAACCAAATTTTAATCGAAACCATATGTTGTATCAAGAAAGTGGTGCCAAAAGCTACATGACGCAATAAATTTTGGCTTTATTTAAAAAAAAAACAGTTTCGGGTTTTGAATTTTTGTTAAATTTTTAGTTTTGATTTTTAAGAAGTTTTCAATATTTTCACAAAATTTAATGTGCTTGTTCTTGTTTTCGTATATTATCATTGTGGATTTTATTTTGCCATATCAAGAAAATAGGGCCAAAATTTTGGCTTTATTGTACGAAAAGTTTCGAGGAACACGTAAATCTGCTTGTTATAATACAATTCTTGATGATTAAGAATTTGACGAAAATATTTGATTTGATCCTCTTACAGATACTTCTAAAACCATTCAATAAGATTAATTAATTTTAATTAAAATTTGATCAAATTGTTTATTTTATTAACCAACAAATTAATTACATTTTAATCATTTTTATTATGATTTTTACTTCTTAAAGTTATAATATTTTTCTTATAAAATTCATTCATGATGTGTGTAAGGATTTATTTAGAAACTTTCTGGGTAATTGCACATTTCCAAAGTTATTGAGAATAAAAAAAAACAAAAAAAAATCCCAGGCAACTTTTCTAAAATTATTTATTTGATAATGTCCTGGTAATTTACCAGCAGCACATTGTGAGCAAATAAATAATTTCAGAAAAGTTACTTGGGTTTTTTTTTTAAATATTTCGTTGAATAAAAGTAAACTTACATGACAGAGCACCCTTGAAACTATAATTATGGAGTGCTTATATCTCAAAAATGAAAAAAAAATGAAAAGATTCCATCTTAAAAGTAAACGTTTGTCGACTGCGACTACGTATATGATAATAATAACGACAAAGTTTCACAGAAAATTTATGCAAAATATTCTGCAAATGACTTGCGAAAAGCATGTGCATCACATTTGTTTTTTTTTTTGTTTTACAGGAGTTAACAAGGACATAGAACAAAAGCGAGTATAACAAGTTGCAGAATAAAATAAACTAGTTTTGGTGTAAATTTAATTAATCGATCAAAAGGATTTAACACGAACAGTACAGAATTCAGTTTCATCTAATACAGAATTTGAACAAGGATGAGCACAACCTTTGACTTTTAAATACTTTTGTCCTTTTTAAATAGCGTTTTTTTTTTGTAAATTGATTTTGCTTTCATATGCACATACACACATAGTAGTTAACTCGAGACCCATTCAGGGTCCATTGATACTTTGTGTATCAGTCTTTGGTTATTTGGAGAGTATTTATACTCGTAGTTGGAACTATTCATCCTTTCAATGATAGTCGAGAAAGGCTAACACTTAATCCGCTATTCATCTACCGGCATCAGGTGTGGATACGTTTGCATAGAAATTGCCATTCTCTTCGTGGTTATTCATTGTAATACACTGTTCGCAAAGTTACCCTCAATCCATATACACCTGAATCGGTATCAAAAATGCTGTTTGTGTTATTTTCAGTGCCTGAACTTTTGTCAAAGCAAACATCAATCGGGTTGGGTCAACTGTTGGAAGAATTTCGCTCGGATCATGCACAGATTAGGCAGATTACTTATACCTTGCTGGCATGAAAAGGTACGCATCATAAATAAGTGATGTCAGCTCAAGTCAACTTGTCTAACCTTTACAACGTTCGAATCCTTTTTTCTCTTACCTCCGTATTTGATGTCAATACTTGTACATATTCCCATGTCACCATATCCTTCCGCTTACGCAACTTTACGTTTACGATTAACAATTTGCAGTATAGAAACAAAACCAAACCCCCCAAACCCTCCCCATTAGAATGAATACCTGCGCAGAATTAAAACTTCCCGGTAAAATCTTCTACTTTCGTCTAGTTTTTTTCTCTTCAGTTAAGTTCACATAGTGTTTGGGTATGTTTATCACTCTTGTACATAATTTATTATGCTTACATACATATTACTCGAAGAAAGGAGGAATGCACACAGGTCTCGACAATTTGAATAAATATCGATTCGGAAGCGATACCGACATAGTATTCGACGAAAATTTTATGGAAATGCGAGTGGCTTCCTGGTTATTTTTTCTGTAGCTTTTTTTTTGTGCCTGCCAATGATTGTGTAAGGAAACAATTTTCTTATTTTACACACGTTTTTGTTTCACAAATTAATGGATCTAATCATGGCAATGATGAATCATTTTTTAGAAATTGGCTTTCCTTGTTAACCGAATGTGTTTATTTTAAGATTATTTTTAATGCAAATTAATGTCCTTATGGCAAATTATCTTTGCCGACAATGCAGAATATAGTTTAGCACGCACATACAACCACCTTGTTATTATCACAATCATGAATACGACGAGTACCAGAATACTTCTTTTACTACTCGTATTACCACACCAGCCGTCGCCTGAACACGATAATCATCACCATCGTCATCCCTTTTAAATACATTCGCCTACTTTATTTGCACTTTACCGCAATCTACCTTTTTACCAAGTAAATATACATCATTAATGATTATAATAGAAGGAAAAATACTACGGATGGTATTGTATACTAAGAAAGGTTTGAGATAAAATACAAAGAAAAAAAATGAATAAATAAATAAATTTGGCACACAGAATATTCAGTTCAATTCAATTTTATTTTTGCAAAATAAATTTCCTTGACTCTAAAGCTTTGGAAAAGAAAGGGCGAACACGCTGACTTTGAAGGACGTCGAACTATTGGGAGATTTCTCGCAAAACATTCGAACCATTTTTCTTACTCAGTTCAAAAATGAAATTTCCAATCCATCATATTTTGTTCATTTGTCCGCTGTTGGCAACTTTTAACCAATCCCTTACCCCCCACCCCCTTACTTTTGGTATGATATATTACGGGTAGGGTAGGTAGAAGAGAGAGGAGCAAGGAAAAAAATATTAGGAAACCATGCCTGCCTAAGGAAGCATTAACAGCGCGCCTAATGCAAGGTCAGTGTGAAAGGAGTTGGTCCTTTAATAATAGTGGTCGTCTCTATATTCTTTGACGGATCCATTCCATTTTTTCCTCTTTTTATACACCATTAAACAAAGTTGGCCTAATTTTTCATTTAATAAATGTCCTTTTGTGCCAAACGCGTCTGCATAGTCGTCCACTGTTCGAAATCGTCTGCTTTTCGTATTTATTTTTAGAAAAATATTCTAGTATATTTGATTTCGTTCGTAACGTAAAAAAAAATATTTTTTATTGATTTTATTTTTGCAAGAATTTCTGCTGAGCTTTTCAACCGACAATTATTATGTGGGGGTAGTTGCCGGTAATGGCGTAAAATTATTTGTTTTAAATCCACAGTTGATGACGTGATCTGTGCGATTCTTTTGTGGAAAATTAATGATTGACACAATTTTTGATAGAAATTAATTATCCTTTCTTAAGTATATTATTTTGTTTTTTTTTTGTATGTTTAGTAAATTAATTTTTTTGTACTTTTTTCTTGATTGATATTTATTTTAGTATTTTTTTTTGTTGTTTTCAATCACGATTTTTTATATATTTTGTTAAAAAAAAGGAACACCTGCAATACTGATTTGAAACTAATAAGTTTTCCGTATTGTGGTTGGGAAAGTAAAGCTCTGTGCTGTCACGCATATATGGCATCCAAAGTGGCGATTATTTATGTTTTATTATAGATCGCTGAACAAAATTGTAAGAATTTTTTGTAAAATGTGTTTCTGCTGTAGCAATTTTACAAACTGTAAGAGGAGTTAATGGGAGTCAGTGATGAGGCTCATTTCTCTTTTGGTCGATCCATAAATGAGCAAAATTGGTGTATATGGGGCTCTAAAAACCCACAAGTGAGAAAGTTTGGTCTAAAGGTGTCAGGCTCTAATTTTTTTTTAAAACGACAAATGAGCCTCATCAATGAATTCCATTTTGTAAAAAAAAATGAGCCTCATCACTGTGACAACGAAATGATGCCACAAGCCGTATCTCACCACAAATTTGGATTTATTGTTCGAAAAGTTCCGAGAATGCATGATTTGGAGATTTTGTGATGTGAATTCACCTTCATGAGCGTATAATTTTTCCTCGGTTGGTTGTTTCTCGCGGGTTTATCGTATATAACCAGACAATCCTTAAATTTAAATAAGAGCTTTTAAAATCCATTACCTATCAAGTAATTGGCCAAAGTACAAGAAATATCCTTGCAGCCATTTAAACGATGTTACAATTTATGTGTAATGGCAAAAGACAAGGAATATAATAATGAAAAAAGCTCATTAAAATTATAATTTGAAGTTTTATTTATTAAACTTTTCTTTCCGAAGCACACATTTTATATTACTTGCAAATATTTTCTTTCCGAAGCACACATTGTATATTACTACTAACTTATAGTATTTTTGGAAAATTAAATACATCTTTATGCTCCTGTTTATGTACAAAAAAATACACATTTTTTAAAGGCTTTTATCAATTAAATATTAAAATAAAAAGTTGTGCTATCGTTCTGATTTATCATGAATTTATTAAAAAAATGGATTTTTTTTTTGATAATTTTCTGCATAACTTCTAATAAATAATATTAATTTGATTCGATAAAAAGAATATTATTATTGGCATATGCCACCATCAAAAATGTGACATTAACAAAAATCTACTAATTTTTGTCTTGTACGAGTATGTACATAAATTTTGTTGAGATATCGAATTGTTGATATAGATGAGCATATATTTGGACTAGAATATATTGTCATAAAACACCTGAGATAGATGTATTTAAGCACGTAATAAAATATTAATTGGCAATTTATCTTTTGATGAAATCCTTTTTATATCCTATAGAAGGTAGAAAAAATCCTCCAGACTATTTAGATAGTATGTAATAAATTGCACGCAAGGTGAACAGATTTATATGGATATGGGATGCTGGATAAGAAATTAATTGAGCCAAAAATTATCAAATTGAAAAATAAACATGAGCAAAGAAGAAGAAATGAAATGTATTTACACCTGTACTGATCCTTTCATTTACAGTTAAGAATGTTGTTTTTTTTATGTTCCTTTTACCTTATATTGTTAAAGAAAAACATGTCTGCTTTCTTTCTAGATTTAAAACTTGACAAATAATCGTCCTCTACTGGAAAGGTGAATATTGTTTCACTCTGAAATGGATCGTAATTCAATTACTCCTCAATGAATTCGACTCGAACACATTATTTTTATCTATTTCTAATACCTGATATATGTACCTCTCCAAATAGGGTTGGATTTTGCTTTTTCGTAAAGGCTTAGAAAAAGTAAATAGCTTACCCTTTTTAGGTGATTGCATACAAGATTGCGGAGTAATAACATTTTATCTACGAACCTCTACTACACTTTAAACAGCTGTTTCATGGTTCATTTAAGTGTTGTTAGAATGTTGAAAATTTACTTTTTATCCAGTCGTTATTTTGATTTTTGCAAAGTGATATGAGATCGAATGTGGAAAAGTGTAAAATGTATTACGTTCAATGCATAAAGTTTAAGATACTCGTACAAGATTGCATCTGCACCCACCCAAACTGAGATTTTGTTATAATTTGTTACTTAAAATTTTATAGAGTTTGAACGATTATTTATTTGTTTATTTAGTAGTTAAAATTCATTAGTATTCTAGTAGTTTTTCAATTAAGATAAATTTATCAAAGGAAGTTTTTTGCTTCAAAAGAAGAATAATATTTTATTAAAATGCAAACAAGGAGTAGACAGATTTCCTTTTTACAATAAACAAATTACATTAAAATCTATAATACTCTACCAAATAGGAAATATACATCCTAAAACAATTGTCATTTTCTAAATTCTACAATGAAAAAAAATTTCTTGGTACTAAAAACACATTTTATGGCATTAACAAGTGTTGATTTGTTAAACAATTTCATTATCGTAATAGTTTTCCGCAAACATAAAATTTGATAGTACAAATTGAAGAGATGAAAATAATTTTAGTTTTATGATTGAGATATAAAATAACGAAGAATCTTTTAGAAGGCAGGATTTTTTTGTAAACTGATTTGCATGTACGATAAACACTATCAATCGAATAGGTTATTTTTTATTGAATACTTAAAAAAGGAATGTCTATTTCCATTTGATTTTATTACTGGACCAGATGTCATAGTTTTCGGACATTATGTGTTGGAATTTTTCAATAGTGTTTTTTTTAATGGGCAAATTGACATCATCAAATCTCCATACTTAGTGGCTTGGGAACTTGTCGCATAATAAAGCCAAAATTTAATTTTGTTGTGTGGCTTGTGGCTCCGTTTTGTTGAAACCACATATGGTCTAGATTAAAATCAAGTTCAGGACGAAAAAAGTCGGCCATAGCCTTTAGAATCAATGAAATATGAACCAATGCACTGCAAACAGACACTTTTTCCCAAACCCCCACAGATACAATGGCTTCTTCATAGTGCTTTGTGGGTTTTTAGAGTCTCAAATTTACCAAACAAAAAGTGAGCCTATTTCTCGTTTTTGATGTAAAATGGCAAACTTTAAACTAAAACAAAAATTTTTCCTGTTGGTCTAGCAGCTCCGAAATGGCTACAGCCATGCATGTAGCGTTCAACCCACCATTTCACATGTTTTAAATAAATGTCGCTTAACCCAGAATTTCTTTTTGAGTAGCACTTCTTTCATTGCGGAGATGCTAGACCAAGAATTCCTTTTCGAAGACCTTTTCTTTAATTTTCTAAAATAAACTAACAAATTTTACAACATTTAATTGCTTTGTTCAACTTACGTGTATGTTCGATTAGTTTCATTAAAGAAGATGGTAATGTAAGATTATATGACCGTGTGGTTTGTGGAACCATCGTATTGAAACCACATATGGTCCAGATTAAAATCAACTTCGAGATGAAAAAAGTCGGCCATATCGTTTAGAATCAACGAAATACGAACCAATGCACAGCAAACAGAGAATTTTTCGCCCGGTTACAATGGCTTATGGAGCTTTGTGGGTTTTTAGAGTCTCAAATTTACCAAACAAAAAGTGAGCCTATTTCTCGTTTTTGATGTAAAATGGCAAACCTTAAACTAAAACAAAAATTTTTCCTGTTGGTCTAGCAGCTCCGAAATGGCTACAGCCATGCATGTAGCGTTCAACTCACCATTTCACATACGAGGTCTGTTCAAAAAGTATCGCGAATTTTGTGTTTTTCAAAAATTATTTATTTATTCATGAATATCTATTTTGTCCCCTTCAAAGTAATCCCCACCAGATATTATACACTTGTGCCAACGTTTTTTCCAATCCTCCAAGCACTTCAAAAAATCAATTTTTCTGATCTTGTTCAGCTCCTCCTTCGGTCCCGTCGACCTTTCATGGGGCTCTTCACTTTCGGGCATAAGAAAAAGTCACAGGGGGCCAGATCTGGGGATTACGGTGGCTGCGGCATTATTAGTGTATTGTTTTTGGCCAAAAATTCGCGCACAAGTAACGATGCGTGAGCAGGGGCGTTATCATGGGGCAAAAGCCAATTTTTGTTCTTCCACAAATCCGGGCGTTTCTGGCGGATTTATTCGCGCAACTTGTAGGTAATATTCTTTATTGACCGTTCTACCCTATGGCAAGAACTCATGACGCACAACGCCGGTACAATCGACGAAAACTGTAAGCAAAACCTTCAACTTCGACCGAACTTGGCGCGCTTTTTTCGGTCTTGGCTCGTGCGGCAGCTTCCATTGAGATGATGGAGATTTGGTTTTCACGTCAAAACCATAAACCATGGATTCGTCACCAGTTATGACGCAACACCTCCTTAGCAATGTTAATGCGATGCTGTTTTAGGTCAAAGACGAGCCAAAACACGTGCAAGCAAAGCAGCTGTCAAAAATTAACTGAACATTCAAAATGGCCGAACTTGTCGTCACAACTGATACACATGAGTACCAACATAACACCACAAAAAATCAAAAATCTGCGGAAATTCAAAATTCGCGATACTTTTTGAACAGACCTCGTATTTCAAATGCACGTCGCTTAATCTAGAATTTATTTTTTAATAGCACTTATATTATTGTGAAGCCGCTAGAGCAACAATTCCTTTTTCAAGTCCTTTTTTTTTAATTTTCTCAAAGAAACTAACGAATTTTACAACATTTAATTTCATTAAAGAAGCTGGCAATGCTAAGCCACACGTAACATGATATAGCCGAATGGCTTCATGGTCGTGGCGCTACAAAATCATATCTGACTATCGTTTTATATACAAACAAACAGATTTTAAAAAAATGTTTTCTTACAAAATCCAAATAGTCCCAAGATTTTTGGTTATTCTTGAATCAGTCTTTCAGTGGCCATCGTCTGCAATTGCATCGCTTTATGAGAGAAATTTTAAAATAGAAAAAAAATCCATTGCACTTGTGCATAGATTGATAATTTAATGATGAATTGAAAATGTTTCCCTTTTACAAGAATTTCCTGTTAACCAGATTTCGTTTTTTCGAAATGTCCACAAAAGAGGTCAAATGCCAATTCGAAACAATGCAAAATCAGATGTCATATTGCAACCAAAGCACACGAGATATAAAAGTGCATTATTTCAATGAAAGTTGCATGTTTGCAAAAAGAAAAACAAAAAACAAAAAACTCTTTTAGTTCTCAAGAGGACTCTATACGATTGTTGATTTTTGTCCGCTGTTTGTATTTTTTTTCGAACTTAAATTGACTGAACCAAATACCCATGTGAGTGGAGCATATTATGCTCGAACCAGCAAGTATCCTTTCAATTTTGTATGAATTTGTTCCATTTTTTATAATAAAGTTTATTTTGTTGCGTTCAGGATAGCAAAATCATTGAAAATTGGGCAATTTAAGCTCATAAATTTTAATTGAAAAAATCTCAAAAAAAAAAAATTCTTTTTCCCTGTACTTGTACCAAAAATTCAACGCATACAAACAAATGGAAATGCAGAAAAAAAATGCATAAAATCGATATCGATGATTCTGTGTAAAAATTGATGAAAAATTACGGTTTACAAAGCTTCCGATCATTTTTAGAGGCTAGCATTTCGTTTTGGTTGCATTTAACGTTAGTCGATCGATGGTTTTACAACGAAAAGCTAAAAGTTCACGAAGTGGCGGCATCCCAATTCATTACCAAAATCCTAGTAGGATACAGCAATTCGGAACTCAATTTGTGTGTGCATTTACGAAGTATGGCTATCGATCGTTTCAGTTCCTATTATTTAGTTATTTGCTGCGTGAATTTTTCGAAAATCATTAATGCATGTTCAGTGGACTGGTCTGTTGTGCCCTGCGAGCAGTTAATACAACTTCGATTACAATTGGAATATTTAAAGGTCTTGTTATGAACTTAATATGACTTATACGTGAGAAGCTATGGTTAAATAGATACTCGATTCTGTTTTGGGTTTGGTTTGGTCCCTTTTGGATTACGGAAATGCTGACTTTATGATACAGTCGCAAATTAATCTTTATTGTTGTCGTTGCCATGTGTACGCATTGACCAACAATTCAACCAAAATAGTTAAATAATTGATTTATATGCCAAATTGCAGATCAGTTTATGTGTATAAATTGCAATCAGGAGGACATGCTTTTGGGAATGACACTGCCATATTGTCGATGGGTAATCAATAAATTTACTGCAATTAGTATTGGTTTTTTGGAAATATTCCATTTTCCATTTTGATCTGAAATTGCCGCACTAACAATGATTTTATTTTCTTTCAACGTGGTGTTTTTCACACCAGCGATTAAGTCTGATTAAAGATTATCCTTAGAATTGATAGTCTCGTACCCGAAGCTTCAAAGCTCATATCAAATAAAAATATTGAATTTTATTCTATCTAACAACCTCGACCGTAAGGACTGGGAAGGAAATTGAAGAGGCAGTCGAAACTACACCACACCATATAATGTGAATCCACATAGGTTCCCATTTCGCATATTATATTCATGTTTATGGTATATCACTTGAATAAATATGAGGAAAGAGGAGAAGTTCGTTTTGTATATTGCCAAAATGCTATTCCATATTAATTTGCAATTCATTAAATGCATTTCAATTTATTTTGTGCGGTTGAATAGCTCTTCATTGCAGTCGAATTTGCACTGCAGCTAAAACTTTGTTTACCAATTTTTTACTAACCCGCTTCGACGATTCACTAATTTATTATTGATAGTTTATTTATTGAGAGTACTTTAATTGAATCAATATTAGCGTTCGATATTCGAGAATCTATTGATATGATACTCGTAGTAGAGACTGGGACACCAATTGAAAATTTTCAAAATTTTCATACTACAATATTATGCCTTAACTATTTGAATATACATATTTGTTCCAAAAATTATATTATTGTATATCTGAAAATTTTATTAGAAAACTATCATGTATAGTTACAGTATCTCATCTCATCTTGCATTCATATTACATTATTTTAATTCAATTGGGAATTGTTATTATTCGATTTCAAATATCAATTGCATTCGATGTTGAAATTTTGGTTTCGATGTTGATATTTGTGGTTTCGATGACCAAATAATTTCGTATAAATTTTCTCATTTTATTCGTACATAAAATTTCAGCATCGAAATTATTATTGTGAAAATTTCTAATCAATTGAATATGAACAATCGAATTGTAAAAAGACCCCTTATACTTATTGTCAAAAATAGTCAAAAGAAACTCATCACAAACAGAAAAAAATATCTAAATTTACTTGCAATCAATTAATAAACGAATTAAGCCAAAATTATCAGAAATGCACCCTTTTTTAGCTGGAGATCCACAAGGCAGTATCTTTGGTCCCATTCTATACAGTCGTATTCATTTTGTGGTTCGAAAAGTACAGCCATGTCAATTGACAGCTGTCAAACAGATCCGCCAGAAACGGCCGAAGCAATCCCCCAGAAACAATCCTTATTATTATTTAAATAATAAATCCCTTATTTCATCGAAATCTAAATTTAAAATATATTTTTTGTTAACTCTACTTTATGAAGTACCCATTTAATTATAAGACTATTAATGTCACCAAGCAAATAGCTTTTTTTATTAATTATAATCCCATTTATACTATCTCCAAACCTGGCTTTACAAGATGGACTGTGAAGGTAAATGGGTAATAAAAGGGCAACATTACTTACGAATCCATCTAGATCAGAGATTAATTCAAAACCCATATACTAGACTAAATGGACTTGAAACTAACCGACGTTCTCGAGAACTACTCAGGCTACTGGAAAACTGTTCGAAACTAACAATAAAACGTAAACTTTTAATATACAACGCAAATTTTAAAACCTATTTCGACTTACGGAAATAACGTTTTTTTTTACAGTTAAAAAAGAATATATTTTGCAGAAAAATAATTTAATAATACAATAATTCCTTTGAATATCAGACGTTAAATGACACTACAAAATTTAAAGTTTTTCTGTCAAACATTTAAAGCTCATTATCCTTGTTGATATAATGTTTTCAAAAGTACTGTCTTATGATGAAGAGAAATACGATTTTTTTATGTAATTTTCTACAGTGTTCTGGTGGGGGTTTTATTTATATACTATTGTTCCAATTTCAAAAAGAATAAGTAACAAAATTCCAGATTTATAATGCCAGATTAACTAGGATACACACATTTTGCTGCCAAAATTCCTTTTCAGTTAAAATATTCAAAAAAAAAAAATTATCATAAAGTATCATTTCTTCATTGATTTGTGGTATTTTTATCTAGATTTATAGAAAATTAAGGATTTTCTCAAAAACAATAATGTTTATCCTTCGATAGAAATACAAATCCGCTTTCATATAATTAAATTAAATATTTGATATTTAAATTTATTATGAAAGATATGTTAAAAATAGCTAATAATAAGCAATAATACAGAAAGGTGAAAGTGTTCTTAATCCTTAGAAGCTCATAAATAATTAATTTATAGCCATTGATTGCGGCACACATTACGATAGTACCATAATAAATAAGTATATTAATAATTGACTAATTCGTTCCTAATTCCTTACTATTAACAGGCACGGCTAGTTAATCTGATACACTCGATGGGCGGATCAATACGTAAGAATATAATGAAGACGAAAATTACACATTTGATATGTAATAGCAGTTCTGGTGAGAAGTACAAGTAAGTAGTATTGGAAATTTCCTACAATTCATATATAAAAAAATAAAATATTCAAAATTATTGTAATTTGCTGCTAACCGAAAAGATATGCTAAAACCTTTGGAATGTTTGTTGTTCGTCCTGGTTGGGTTTACGATGCATGGGAGCAACGTGATCATCCGGATTTTTTGGCTACAAATGACGAAATCACCACAAAACATACAATAAGACCTTTCGAGGAGCTTAGAATTTGCTTTTTTGGCTTTTCGCCAGAGGAACACGAGCACATGGTCGATGTGCTAAAGAAAAATGGCGGAATACCAACTGACTTAGAGGATCCTGAATGCTCACATGTGGTTCGTAAAAAAAGTTTCTTTTAATTTTTACTTATTTTTTATTATTATTATTATTATGAGTGATAAAAGCTTCTGTTTTTTTTTTGAATTTATTATTAAATGTGCATTAATTACGTCGTTCGAGAATGAATAAAATTAAATCAATTCCAAAATTACTGTGTTAATGAATTTTCAAAAATATTTTATATTAGATTGTAAATTATAATTAAAATTAAAAAAAAAAAACAAACAAACAACAACTATAAGTTTTGCAGAAAAATATATTTGTTTTGAGCGCTGCTGTTACAATTGTGTTGATGACTAACAAAAAAAGGAAAAAAACACAACTCTTGGCTTACATTTAGTATATGTGAAATAAAAAAAAGACCAGCAAACTTATCGATATTTACAAAAAAAGCGAGAAAAAATAAATAAAAGGATTAATTTTTGTACTTTCTGAATGTCCTTTTTTTTGTATATAATTTATAATATTTTGTTTTCTTGTTACGTGTAGGTTTTTTTGTACAAGTTTGACTTTTTAAATTTAAAAAAAAAGAAAATGTGCAATAATCGTCCTTTTTATAAATTTTTATTTAATCATATTTGTATTTATTTTTACAATAAAAAAAAAATTATTAGTATCATATCACAATTTAACAATTTTTACAGATAATGGCTAACACAGATGGTCATTTTCCAAAGAACATTGATCCTTCCCCAGTTGAATCCCCATCCCAATTAGCAAAGCCCTTATTATTTGATGGTATTGAGAGTTACGATGGTGATGGTGCTAATAACGATGTTGACAAAAATGACCAAACTGACAATAGCGAAAAGAATAGACGACGAGAAAATCAGATTCGAATTAATAATAATGAAAATGAAAATGAAAAATTCCACGAAATGATAAATGAGAGTAACTTTGTTGAAAATGGGGAATGTGCAGGTGGAAAATCAAATTTACATTTAGATGATAACGCAGATGAATTTTCATTGAGAAGAGTTTGTATTAAGGTGAATGGCCAAGAATGTATTGATGATTTTAGTGACGATGATAAGAATTCAACTCCACGTAGCTCAAGGCAATTTAACGAACCAGCTCAGTTTGGAAAAATGAAAACGGATGGCATCGTCCTAACGTCGAAGGATTCTGATGAATTTTTAAATCCTAGTAATTTGTCACCAATATTGGAAACGCCAAAATACGATGAAGAAATAAGTGGCACAGATGTGACCAATTTGGCGGATTCCTATGAATCAAAGAAACGGCGTCGCGATAGTTTTGATAACGTGTCCATGATGTCAACTGATTCCATAGCGCTTTCGAGTATTCATTCGGCTAAGAAGCCGAAACTGACACGTACAGGATCTGTAGTGCGTGGTCTGAAAAGAAGTATGAGTTTTGTTGCCAATAAAACGCCGATGAAGAATCTTCTACAATCACGACGCTCAATAGATCCGAATGCTTCAATATCGTCGATTTCGTCAATTGAGAAGAAATTTAATGACTCGATTCGCCGTCCAATGAAGGAGAAGCTCCGCGGTATACAAGAGCGATTTACAAAAGCTGGAAAACGAGAGCTTAGTATCACGCCAAAGACCTCAATGACTACCGGCTCCGCATCGACATCTGACACCAGAGGTCTGAAGTCACTTTGCAAATCGGCCAAATCAGACAAAACCTGCACACCCGAATTGACAAAAATCACCGACATTACAGACGTAGCTGACAGTACCGACTTTAAAACTCCTCTGGCACCCCCCAAATCCCTCTCCTCATTAACTCATCGTCACTCAGTATGCGGTGTTGGTAATATTAACAATAATTTTAATAATGATGCTAACCTACCCGATGTATCATCCCCCGTTACTGAACCATTTATCACCGGTAAAGAGAGTCTAGCTATTATGGCTACCATCACTGGTATTAGAACTACAACCACCTCCACTAGATTTATCACGGAGAATGAATTTGACTTGTCACTGTGTCCACGGCTAGAATCAGAACCACAACCACAACCACAATTACAGTCACAGCCACCATCGTCGGCACACGGTGATATTATTCCGGTACAACATGAATCTAGTTTTTGTTTTTTCTATTTTTTTATTATTAGTTTCTTAGTTTTTTTTTTTAATTTTTAAATACTATATTTTCTACAGTTTTTTAAAAGTTTTTGTTAAAAAATATTTTTTTTTTGAGTAATTATTTTCTTATTTTGTATTCGTTTTCTTTTTTTAAAGTAAATGTGCTTCATTTTTAACTCAAATGATTTTTAACTTATATCTTTTAATAAGATTTTTTTTTTAAATCCTTTCTCCAACCAATAAGAAATTTTACTGAATTGGTTGGTGGTTTGTTTTATTAGTATTAATAGTTAAAATTGAACAAGGACACTAAATATTCGGTCCATTATATGACCAGACCGATGTTGTATTATTTAAATATAATTTATTAGGTTTCCGAAAATTGTAGAAAAGTGCAAAATAGTGTCATTAAACTTTCAATAATCGATTAATTAATATGTCTAAATTCACTTGAACTATCTACTATGCTTAAATGTATCGCATCTTGTTTTTGTTTTTCTTTTTTTGTGAGCGCATAAAATTCCAAAGCTTTACCACAGAACTAATAGAGAAATTCCAACAAGAAATTTTTAATTATAAATTTTTGAATCCCAGTCGTTGAAAATCATTATCATATTTGCTGTTTTCCAGTTGTTATCACGTCCAAACTGAGTCTTGAGGTAGTAGTGTACACATATTGAAATTTGAGTATGGTTGGATTTGGTTGGTAGAATAGAGCACGTGCCGGACAGAAAAGTCTGCTTCGAAGCAGTTGGCGGTTTTTGTGGTGCTTTGGTTTATTGGACCATTGGTCCTGTCGAAGCGCTTCAACCATGACAACTGTTCGATGGCCAGACAAGTATCTCCTATATTCTATGAGCACGTGTCCTTATGAGTACCTAGACTATCTGCATGCAAATTGAAACTATCTCCTTTCCTTGCTAAACAACTTCTAACAAATCCTCTGTGTGCATGCCTTCTCTATAGTACTTGTTGGTATCCATTCAATCCCATTTGTGGTATTTATTTTGTATAATTAGTGTTAGTGCTATACACATACACTGATGGAATTTAAATAAAAAAAAACACTTTTCATCTGAAGACAAGTGTTCCCATTATCGTGTTCGTAAGAAGCTTTTTAAACCGCATCGACAAGAACTGGTGCCATTTTTAAATTAAAAGTCGAAATTTTTTTGAATCCCACCTAGTTTGATTTTTGAAAAGAACAAAAAAAATAGATACAATCAAATCAAAAATTCAATATATTGAATAATGAAATGGAATTCAAATGTGTTCTTTTCTAAATGAATTTAAATGAATGCTATTTAAGAAAAGAATAGTCCCTGGAATGTGGTAAACAGGTGCGCTCGCAAGAATATACAATCGGAATTTTTTATGATTATTCAACTATTATCAGATGAAATTTGATAATTTCCATTCAAGACAGAAATCAAAATGTGATACGGTCGATTTTATTTTAGATTTAAAATAAATATCCTTTCAAACTTTCGAAAGTCCTTAATTTCCTCTCTGCCCTATTTTTACCGATTTTTTAATATCAAATTGTGCATTCAAAGTTTTTTTTCTTCCCTCCGATTAAATATCAAATTCCATTACATTGTAAAATTTTATAACATTATCGTTTACATTTCTTTGTATGGTTTTTAATATATAACAATATTTTGATAAATAATATTTTTTTTTGTTTGGCAATATTTTTTTCATCTGCCTTCTAATGCTTGAAATCATTTGAGAAAGCTGAAGCCAGTTTAGAACGTTTACACATCGAATAATAGTAGTTTAGAATATTCATATTCACATTTAAGCAATCGTATATATTTCTGCTATGGCTTTATACTTTCGCATTTTAACAATACTGTACACATTTCTCTCTCAATTGCAAATCCCTTTTACTAGGGATGGTAAAATCAAAAAAAAATCAAAAAATACTAATAACAAAATCATAATATCAATATATGAAAAGAAAATGGAAAACTTTAACACTATACGTTTATGTTGTAGGAGCAAAAAAAATGTGCAAAAATATGTAAATAAAAGTTTTTCGATAAATGTAATGCATATAAATAGGGTATCAAATAGATGAATGGATATTAAAAATGTCCTTTGTAAAAGTTTCAATATTTTCAGCAAAGTAAAGTCTTGAATATTTTCTTGAAATTTTTTCTCAAAAATATGAAAAGTTTTCAAAAGTTGTTCTTATTTTTTATTTTATTTTGAAAGGATTTTATTATCAATCGATTGGTTTCGTAAATTAATACCACAACAATGAATAGTTAAAAAGTAGTGTAGAGTAAAAGGAAGCTTTCTTAGATAATAATTAAATTGATAGAATTTTCGTTGAAACTTGTTTAAAATGTTATATTAATTAAAACACATTGAAAATTAAGATTTTGATAAAATTCGTATATAATTTTGACCTTGTCTTTAAATTTAAGGTTTATCTGCATAAACACGATTTTTCGGGTAGTCCGAGAATAAAAAGTTCAACCGCGTCAAATTCCTCGATCTTGAAGGCAAATTGACATCACCAAATCTTGAAATTACGTATTCACAGTTTGTCATATTATGTGGCTTATACTGTCGTTTTTTTTAAAACCACATGCACTTTTCGTGCAATAAACTCAAAATATTGTGTTTTGTGGCTTTTGGTGCCTCATTTTTAGAGGCACATACGTGTATGGTCCAGATTGGAATTTTTATGTTTAGACCAAAAAAAGTCACTTGCCATACGGCTATAGCGTTCAGATAAAAGGGCTTCTACATAATCACTTGTGATTTTTCAGAACCCCATATACGACAAATTTGCTTTAGAATAAGAGCCTTAAAAAATTCATCGCTAAACGTGCCCATGACAGAATTACCACTTTTGTAGGAATTTTTTATAATTTGAACAAATTTGATGACTTTCTCGCACATATCGGGCTATAATCTGGTTATTTTTTGAGTGATGCTAGTTTTAAGGTGTTTTAAATTTAAGGTTTATCTGCGTAAACACGATTTTTCGAGTAGTGCTAGAAGAAAATGTCGAACAGCGTTAAATTCTTCGATCTTGAAGACAACTTGATATCACCAAATCTTGAAATTACGTATTCTGTAAACTTTTTGCACCGCAATAAAGCCACAGTTTGTCGAGTTATGTGGCTTATGGTGTCATTTTTTTTGAAACCACGTGTACTTTTCGTGCAATGCAGACAAAATATTGTGTTTTGTGGCTTGTGGTGTCTCTTTTTTAGAGTCACATATGGTCCAGATTGAAATTTTTATGTTTAGACCAAAAAAAGTCAGTTAACATACGGCTATAGCGCTCAGATACAAGGTTTTCTCCATAGTTAGTTGTGGTTTTTCAGAACCACATATACGACAATTTTGCTTTAGAATTAAACCGTCATTAGTGTACAAATTATTTAACAGAATTACCACTTTTGTAGAATTTTTTTTTATAAATTGAACAAATTGTTCGGTGGTTAAAATTTCAACTCTGATACTAAACAAATGCCACCTTGGTTGACATATCTCTTTGACAGTTCTCATATGCCAGAGCTGTCCTTAAAATATTTTTTAAATAATTTTTAATATCTTTTCAATTATTTTATACTTAAATATTGTAGAATTTTTTTTCCTTCAAAATAATAAAAGGAAAAAATATTTTCTTTTGTTGTTTTTGTTTTGTTTTAATTGCTACAATATTTCAATATAAAAGTAATGATAGAAAAACGCAACAAAAATTATTTAAGAATTTTTAGCATACTTTAATTATTCTTTATAAAGTTAAGTAGCAGCAACCTTAAATTCATGAAAAGTTTGCAACGAAAATTCAATTTACAATTTTTAACAAATATAAAATCATATGAAAAAAGCTGGTGGTATTCCTTGTGTTTGGAAGTTGTTTAAAAAGTTTTGCCATCCCAATCTTAATTCCATCTAACAAGAGAATAAAGACTAGAACAACAAAAAATTGTAATAATTGGTAACAAAAATAATGCTTAACAGAAATAAGAATGTAATAATCGAGTTATGCTGCGAATCGTAAACATAAGATTTTCGTTCAACATGGAAAATTTCGATATTTCTTATTTTTTTCCTTTCTTGTGATGTTGGGGCAGAAAAAAAATTACGCTGCTGCTAATAGCCCTAATAGAATAGCTTAATGCGAAAGTTTCAAGTTTTCTTAATATCATCTAAAAGGATAGACTAACCTTCTTAGGAAAAGAGATGGGGGTGGTTAAAGAGGAAAGTGAAAAAAAAGTTTCTCCTAACAATGAAAGCTTCTGCTTGCAATAGTAGTTGTTCTTTGTGCTATTATTGTTATCCTTCGTTAAACATATTTTCCTTTTCAATAAAACTTATTAATTAATTTTTTATCCTTCGGTATTCTATTCGTTTTGATTATATTCTTAGCTGAAAACTGAAAACCCACCATTTTAAAAGGACCATCATTTTTGTCTATTTAACAAGGGAGATCTGAAATTGTATCTGCTTGTGATCTTATTTGGTTTATTAAGGCCTATCGGGTTATTCATATCATGATTCGAAAAGTACAGTCCTATCATTTGACAGCTGTCAAACTTTTATGTAATTTAAGGTGGCATTTGCATAGTTTATTATTTGCCATTTTACGCTATTGACCATAGAATGGATAGTAGATACTTTGATTGGGTGCTGATGAAACTACATGCCGTGGATGCTGTTTTTCGTTTGAAAACAAAATTTTCTTCACCGTTCAGGCTCATTTATCTCCCGCAGAATACGCCAATAAGCAAAATTGCTATATATGGGGCTTTAAAAACCCACAAGTGACTGCGGAAAATCTATGATATCCTCAATAAGTGACTTTTTGTGTGTATTTTGATCTGACCGTCAATTCTGATCCCCATGATCATATGATAACTAACTTTTTTTTTGGCCTGAACTTGAAGATTTTAGCCTCATAAGTGGCCAGATAATATGATAAATTTTGACTTTACTGCACAGAAAGTTTTCAACAGTTAGTTGCATTCAAAGATCGTACAAATTGACACCGTTTTTATGCAGACGATTCCAACATTTTAGAGTATTTTTAAAACCAACATTCATTAAGTAATGACTGAATAAGAGCCCGAAGTATGCGAAAAAATCATTAAAAATCACCTCAAAAAGGTTGAGTCCTTCGAAAAATCTCCTGGCCGCTATTTGCATGGTGTTATCTTTCGTTTATAATGAAAAAGTAAAATTATATGAACTACAAATTTTATCGAAATCTTAACTATAAGTGTATTAATTGATGAATCATTAATTGCATAATATTTTATAGGAAAACTTTTCCATAGAATTGAGTTTAATTGACAGCAACGATTTTTGATATATTATTTTATAGATCATTTTTAATAGATTTTTATAACAGTTTTTATTATTAAAAGATAAATGTGTCCCGAAAATTATAATGAAAATGGGAAACATTATAAAAAGGTAGCATAGTTTCTATTTTTCTAATTAATAATATGAGCAGAATTTTTTTTCCAAATAATGACAATATTAAAAAAAAAAAAAATAGATTAATTACGAGAGGAGGAGATATAATAAAAATCCTTTTTTACTGCCTTTATTTATATGCATTTTTGTGTTAACTGTTCATAATTTTCAAATTCATATATTTTCTCCTCTACCAACCACAACATTAAACATATTTTTATGCATGCTTGCTGCTTGGCTTTAAGTGAAATTTATTTTTAACTTTTTATTATTTAAAAAAAATTATATATTTTTAATTGAAATTTGATTGTATTTATTTCATATTTCATATATTGCACATAAACAAAATCAAGTTTTTAAGTTGGCTGAAATATTGTATAAGAATTTTCTTCTCTTAAGCATTTTGTGAAAATCTTTAATTTTTTTCGAATTTTATTTATTTTCAAAGTAGAATTATATTTTATTAGTATTTAATTCTCTTCACTACAGTGTATTGGTAATGTTGTTATTAATACAAATAAAGAAACCAGAGTGACAGAGAGAGAGTGAGAGAGAGAGAGAGAGAGAGAGCGAGGAGGAGGAGTATTGCCATTTTTTTCTATAAATAGTTTAGAAATAATACTGACTTATTTTCAGGTGTTTTTTTTCCACAAATATTTTCTCTAATATTAGTTATATTAATAATACCGAAAATAATATTTGAAGAAAAATATTAACTAAAATTACTACACGAGTTGTATTTGTCAACGGATGTACTTATCTGTCATCACAATTGTTTCAGCCGCTACAAAACTTAATTTTGTTTATGAAATTTAACAAATACTCTTTTACTACGTACTTTAATTATTATTTATTAATTATACTATTTTTTCTAATGTTGTATTAATTTTTTTAATAATTATTATATGTCTTCTTTGTCATAATCTTATTGAGTTTAGCTTTTGATGAATTATTATAGATTGTTTTGTGATCAAATTTACAAAACTTTTAATAAATTTTATTTTTGATATATTTAAGCTGTTCTGCATATACACATAATTTTATATTAATTATTAAATATAATTTTTTTCCAGCTTAAAAAAAATTATAAATTTATTTTAGAAATGTTTAAGCCTTTATAATGACAGAATGTCTTTGAATTTTCTTTTTACGAAGTGTTGCATAAAAGTACTGAGACGGTTTTTGTTGAAATAATTTTATTTTACTTCAAAGGAGTTTAATTGGGCAGCTATAAATCGGCGAAGGTGTTTGTTTCGACTTATTGCAGTTTTGCTGAAAGATTTGAACTGGAATCGCTTACAGCTTCTCGATTTTGGACATTATTGACAGTACTTAGATGCCGTTCTGTCAATAATTTTTTGATCTTGGGAAATCAAAGGTCATTTAGATTAGGTTGAAAGGAGGGCTGGAAAACCACCGAAATCTCTTTTTTCGAGAAAAAAAATCCGAGCTCCATTTCATTTGTAAAAAGAAGTCAATTTTATAAAAAAGTATGGAAGATTCCACATTTTCATCAGTTTTCGATGTTGAAGACCTCCTTGAGCGAGATTGGTCTTTCCATGTTTCTCTTCTATGCGCCAGAAGCATTTTTAATCCTGGGGAACAAAAAAATTACACGGACTTAGATCAGGTATATGGTGTGACTGCGAGAAGGGGCAGGGGGATCACAGAGATGTCCTCACGTCAAAATCTCATTCATAGTGATGACCGTATGACAGGACGCGTTTTCACCGAAGCATCTAATTATCTGCCTTGTTCAATCTGACGCGAATAACCCTTTTTCTGAGCCTTTAAAGGACTTTTTTTTATGGAAAAGTTCTTGAAAAGTCCTAAAGTTTCATCAGTTTTCGATGTTGAAGACCTCCTTAAGCGAGATTGGTCTTCTATTGCTTCTCTTCTATGCGCCGAAAGCATATTTAATTATAAAGAACTAAAAAAATCACACGGACTTAGATCAGGTGTACAGAGGAAAGAGGAAAATTTCGTTCATAGAGATGGCCGTGTGACAGGAGGCGTTATCATCGAAGCATCTAATTATCTGCCTTGTTCAATCTGACGAGACTAACCCCTTTTCTAAGTCTTTAAAGGAATTTTTTTTTATAGAGAATTCCTTGAAAAGTCTTACAGCTTCATAAATTTTCGATATGGAAAGCCTTCCTACTGGTTCTCAGCCCTCCAAAAATGCGTTATGCCACCGCGAAATGACTTCACTTATCACTCTCTATAGGACGCATAGTTACTGGACGAGTTTGAAACTTGTACTATAGGTCTACAAGAAAGTCTATCTTTTCTACAACATCTCCTATAAAGGAGCAAAATACAAAAAAAGGCAAATTTATTCATTACGTTCTCTAATGAATTTGAATTTGTTCAACGTGTCCAATGGCTAGTACACAGCTGTCTTGAGTTCGAATCTAGATAGTTTAAACACTTTAGTAGTTGCCACATGGCCTGAGTTATCCTGACGCTCTGAATTTACCTTTCAATACAAAAAAAAGACTTAGTAAATTAAAATGGTTGGTCGACATCTGGCATATAATTTAAGGACATTGCACCTGAATATAATTTTAAAAAAACCAATTGGTCGTAGTTTCTGAAGTTTATCTTTTAAAAAACTGGGATTTATGTGTCTTTAGCGCGAGTCTAGCTAGAGATATGTCCTGCACATCTAGGAGAGAATGTAGTGTTGCCAAATCCCTTTTAGTTCTTACAGAGAACCATTTGTCTCAAAGGGAAACAAAAAAATAAAACTGCATATCATGAGTCACATTTCTATAATATTGAAGAATGTCGTTGATGTATTTCATAAAATTCACTATTTTTTTGTTGTTTACATTAAATTGTTTAATAAATAGAAATGAATAGAACCGAGTCAGTCAACATAGCAAATTGTCGAAAAAACTATTCCCCATTCAGTTGGAAGTCCTGTAAATATCTTAAACTAGCCAATAAATATAAATTTATGCAAATGAAAAAAAAGGAAAATCAAATAAAAGTTTTATAATTTTAAGCAAAATTATTTTGTATGATTGATTAAGGTAAAAATTTATCCTAATTACATATAAGAGAAATCGAAATTAATCATCATCCGAGAAAAGTGAAAAACTTACAGACAATTTTCGAAGCCCAAAAATCTTAATCTGAAGATAAATTCAGTATCACCGTTGAAATATAGGATGGATTATAGATGAGAAAAATTCCGTCGAATTTCGTCCTTTTGCTCCTGCTGCTAATAGTAATGGAATTCTTCATCTAAACTTATTATTTTTAGCAATTTCCATTCGATGTAATTTCAAATTTATTTCGGTTTCACCTTATTGTATTTAAATTACGCAATAATCGATTTATATGCAAATCTCATCCCTCGACATTGATAAATAAATTCATTAAAAAAATGAAAATGATTTGGATTCGTTTTTTTTTATGTTTGTTTTATTTATGAAATATAGTTTGAATTCAAGGAATTTCGGTCCAAATTTTCACAGGTACAACAAATAAAACAAGAAAAAATCTTAATTTTGATTTGTACTTTTCGTCGTTATTCTGTAAAAAATGTATTCAAATATTTATTACTTAAATAATACCATTGAGATTAAATGTACAATCTACCTTGGAAAATAAAAATAAAAACAAAATATGTGATTTGGATTTTGAACAATGAAAATTTATTATTTTTTAATACAAGAAATTCTCATGAGTAAAGGAAATTTTCTTATGATTTTTTTTCAAATTTCTTTCGTCTTTTATTTATTGAATTAAATGAACGAATTTTTCTTTTGTATCCCTTTTACTGTATTATTGGTTTTCTATGTGTTTTAGAAAAATGATAACAATGTGGGTGCTCTGTTTTTTGTTGTTTTTCAGTTTAAAAATTGCCAAGCTTTTCGAATCAATTAATTTTCAAGTCGAAAAGTATCTATTAAAATTGGTTTGGTGTCCTTCAAGTGAATAATTTCTTCGAAATGTTAATAAATAAAATATCATTCAAAAAAGTGATTTATGATAGTCAATAAAAAATATTTTCTTATAATAATTTGTTTTTTTTTCTTAATAATTATAAAATAAGGATTTTATTATGAAATTTCCTCTGCTTTGTCAACAATTTTGATTGAATTTTACTCGCTAAAGTATAATATTTTTCATATCGTTCAATGTTTATTAAAGGAATGCATATAATCATCAATGGTTATCTACACATAATAGTTGGATACATAGTGTGTACATAATTTAAGACAGTTGAAATTATACCTTGTGTCACGAGTATGTCGAGTTGAAGTGATATAAGAAAAAGTTCTCACGCGATTTTCTATTACAAATAAGAAAAAGAAAAACGATTTTCCTTTTGAAGTCGGTGAACTCCTGCTGGAAAATACGCAAAATACTATACATTTGATTGTTGAAACGATTTTGCGGGAAGTTTATGATCCTCATAAGTGTGTTACGTAAATGCCAATAGTTACGTTAATTTATCTTTCCGCATTCTCTGGTTGTTTGTTTTCCGTCATCCACCCACTTCATATATTTTGCACTCCCACTTACCACCAACCCGTTCAACGCCCATTTATGTTTTTTACCCTTATTGCCTATCTTTTGCTCTTGTTGTTATATATTAGTTTTATAAATTCCTATGTTTATTACATTAATTACTACCATGGATAAATTATCGAAAAATTGCCATTCATGTTTGTTTAGTTTCGTCCCGTTTCTAATAACGACAAATTAGGAGCATATTGTATTGATACACAATATTTTCCAGCTGGTCTTTTGGTCACGTATTTTCTTATTTTCATTTCATTTCCTAACCATACCCAAATGGTTCTATTTCATAGGACTCTATGACACGCTACTGATTTAGTCTACTACGAATAGAATCCGGAACTGTATTTGCTAGGAAAATGGAAGAGTTCCCCATCCACACAGTCCCACATTTTCGATGTCGATTATATCGTTTTTGGGTAATCGTTTTCACAAGTTCATTATCGTTATTGTTGTTGTTATCAGCATCATTGGTTTTGATTATTACCAATATAATAATCGCAATTTTCATTCAATAACCTCAGCCATCGTCGCATTGGAATTTTTATCATTGCAACATTCGGTCGACTGATAATTGATTAGCTTTCATAGAATCCAGATAAATAGCTTTAATCCTTCCGTTTGATAATCGAATTTCATGTTTATGGAATTACCTTAAAAAGAATTTTTTCTCTTTAACTTATACAGTAGAATATTTTTATTATCTTTGCTCCAAAAAAAAAAATATTTTATTCTAATTATCGAATTAAAGAATTGCGAAAATATAAATATACCAAAAAAAAAAAAAATTCCAACGAGCGCTTCATTAGGGAATATCAGTTGTAATCTCAAAGTAGTGAGTATGATTTTACTGTGAGCTATCTGGCAACACTGTGTGACGTACAGTAAAAATTTCAACCTCCTCTGATAAATACGTGATCCTCTATTCCCTTATAAGTGAAATTTGAAGCAATAATTGAAGCCAAGCCTATAGGGAATATTCCTACACAATAGCATACATTTTTCGGTGGAATTAAGCATTTTTGGAGAGCCTAGAAGTACTAGAAGACGAACTTTACTCAGGAAAGGTTTCAATATCAAAAACTGATGAAAACGTAGAATATTTGGAGGATTTTTTTTAATAAAAAGAAGTCTTTGAAAAGCTCAGAAATAGGGTTATCCGATTCAGATTTAACATAACAGACACCTAGATGACCCTGTCACACGGCTATTTCTATCAGTGAGATTTTGTCGAGAAAAAATAATTTTTATGATTCCCCATCTCCCCTTTACATCTGATCAGAGTTCGTGCGACATCTTTTTCTTCCGCAAGATCAAAAAACGCTTTTTGGAGTATAAAGCGTTTTCGGAGAGTTGGGAAGCAGCATAAGACGAAGTTAGCTCAGGGCTAAAAAAGAGGTGTTCAATATCAAAATTTTACCAAAATGTGGAGCCTTTCAAGGACTTTTGTTTATTAAAAGAAGCCGTTAAACGATTTAGCAGAAAGGTTCTTCGCGTCAGATCGGACATTTGGATGCTCAATCATAACAACGCCTCCTGTTACTCAGGAGAACCCCTCCCTCCACTCAACAAGACTGAATTATTAGGTAACATAAACAACTGTGATTCTTCATGCCCGATTGTTAATTAATCAACGAATTAATTTTTTTATTTTCCAAGATGACAAATTAATTACTTTTTTTGTTTTCCAAGATGATAATTTTTTTTGGCGGCATACAGCTTTTTTAGAAAGTCCAGAAGCAATATAATATGAACTTAAATTAGGGTGGTTTTTAGCACCAAAAAGTGAGGGAAATATGGAACCTTTCAAAGAATTTTTATAATACAAAAAAAATCAAGGGATAACCCCCCCCCCCCCATCAGTCTTATTAATTGTAATTTTTAATTGATATCCCTTTTTTTCGCTATTCAACAAGGGTTGACGTGTTGGAAAAACTCCCTTTTAAATAAATGTGTATAAATTCCCTTAAAGATTTAAATGAAAATAACTCATTTTTCTTCGTTCAGTTGTGTTGAAATTCTGGGAGATGTTTTAAAATTTATTTTATAACTGTTTTAAGGGTATCTGTTTTAATAGATTTTATAATGAACTTATTTTTTAACTTCCGTAATTTTCTTTAAAAAATCCCATAAACACAAAATCTATTTAATATATGCTTTTAACGATAACAAATTAAAAATATAGTATGATATGTAAATGGACATTCATTTTTATTTTGTAATAATTAAAATTTCATCCCTTTTGTCAACCCTATAGAATCTAATATGACCCAAAATGTATTCTTTGTTTTATTTAAGTGAATGCATTATTCATACCTCAGGAGAGCTATCTGAATATGGTAAAGTTATTAATTTAAAAAAGAAAAGAAAAAAGGATTCATCCATAATAACTACAACTTCAAAATGATATTAGGAAAGAAAAACCCCTTCAACAATACATATTTATGTTATTGTGTTTATTTATTTTTCAACAAACATAAAAGGTAAGAAATAAATAGAAAATTAATACAGAATTTTAACAATTGAATCCATTTTGGACGTGAATATGAAAAGCATTATTAATACCTGTGAATGGGAACATTTTTTAGCAAATCGAGGGTGGTTAGGAGGGAGATTTTGATATTCTCTGGTTTATTTGTGAAAGAAGTAAACTGAAAAAGTTCAAAAAAATTTAGAATATAATAAGAGATCATATTTCTTTTCAAAAATACTGTAAGTTATGCAATCCGAGTTTACTTGGGATAGTCCTTGAATGAGATGCTCGTTACTATGACCATGCACATTTGTACGACTCTACGAGTTTATGGTAAATTTTGTCCTCAATACGGCCAAGTTCTATTTAGGTAAGCGTATCCGTCTTTTTTTTACTGATACTACCTTTAGGTTAAGCAATTTTGTTTCCGAGTGTCCTTTTCAAATATTCCTACCTACACGGGTTCATCTATTGTTCACCAAGCTCGATGATAATATGTGAGTCTGCTTAGCTGGGCAAACATTTGCTTCTCTCCCTTTGTGTACATGAGCTGATCATTATAAAATCCTTTCCAACTGTTATTATGTAAAGTGCATTATTTCCATATCGTTTTTTTTCGTCGCTTATCTTGAACATTTGAATGCCGTCAACTTTCACCTAAGTAGTTTTTTTCCCCCTAGTAATCTTGGTTCATTTTTAGAGGACTCTTTTTTTAAACATAAGAAATCGGTGTTAAATTAAAATTAATAATTTTTATAGAAACACAATCACATTTATATAAGCTTTCAAAATACGAGTACCAACATAAAAAAAAAAAACAGAACTAAAACAATTCTAAAGTCTGCATTGGAATAAATCAACAACAAAAATTTATTAAAAAGGTAAAATTTCGACTAAGTAAATAAATAAAGAAATATTATCTATGCAAAAGTTGGATGAGGTCGGCAATTTTTACTCAAATTTTCTAAAGAAGAAATAAATACAGAAATTGTTAGTAAAAAAGAAGAAATCATAAAAGAAATCAAACAAATTCGATACGAAAGCGAAAAAGTCAAGCTTTGAAAGAAAACCTTCTGCCATATCCGGGAGCATTGAAGAAAACGAAAAAAAGGACAAATTGTTATTTTTTTAGGGGAAAAACAATTCTTGAAATAATAACTTCGGGGATGTTTACAGTGACATCAAGGATCTGGTATAGGAAAAACAATTCTTTCTAGCCATTGTTTTCAAAAGAATTTCGATTGTTTTCGTTTGATTTTTTCTCCTTCGTGTTTATTTGTATTCTTGTTAAACCAAAGTTAAGAATCAAAATATAATCGCCATCTCCTAAAGGGGCTAGAATTTAGTGTAGATTTTTTTTCCTGATAATTTTATCTTTTAATAAATATTCTACCAAAAAAAAAAAATAATACCAGGCGTCTATCGATTAGATAGAATCGGAGTTCAGAAAATACCAAAAAAAAAGGCGAAAGTTGAAATCGAAAAATCTGAACAGTCATTTTATCGTCACTAGCTTTTTTAGTTTATGCACCAAAACTTTGTTCTATTGTATCCCTTCGACATTTTTCGTCACTTCATCGATGGTAGACTTAATTTTTAATAGAAAGTGGGTTGGTGGCTCTTCGTAAAAGTAAAAAATTAAACATATCCGTTCAACTCTCTTGATATACTACATTGTATTTCCAATCTTCTGAAATATTATTTAAACGCATTTAAACATAGAGCAGAATTATTCTGAGTAAATCCCTATGCACTGACAGCTTATCATCTACAACATTTGTTGTTCGTAAATTTTCCACGTTTTTGAACAATTTCCTTTATCGAAATGCATATATCTCTGCTATTCGAGTACATGAAAATCTATTGCATAAAAAAAGGACAACTTTGGAGAGATGGATATTTTTTTCCCCATTGTCATCTCCCTCGTTATCTTGTCAATATGTCACTTTAGATTAAAAATGATGAGAAGAGCTTCAAAATTTACATCGTACTCAATATGAACATTCATATAGTTCTATTACTATAGTAAGGATAGTCCAAAATAATAGTAAAAAAAAAAAAAAAAATATCCTCGTTGGTCAACCAGGAAACTGATTCACTCTTCTCTCGTATCTCATGCACAAGGACATAAATTTAAATATAAATATATCTGATCGTTCATTTACCGCTGATTTTGTGTTCGAAGTTTATTCACAAAACAGTGAAGGGGAGAGGGGAGTTGCCAATATCCAATCTTTATCGATGATTGACAATTTTTATTTGTGAATTGAAATACTCAAAGCCACAACAGCCAGGATAACGATGAGATTTTTCACAATTTTTACTCAATCAGTTATTTTTCTGTCGTTCATGAATGCATTTTTTTTTTTTAAAATTTGATTTGTTATTCCGTTCATGAACTAAAAAATCAATTCAATTTTTTTGTTCCTGTTCAGTTAATTTGATTGTCGTTCAGTTCCGTTTCAATTCTGTGTGTTTATCGGTCGATATCCGCCTCGGCCGGTCATAGTTAAAAAAAACTATGGAAACAACCAATATCGGTAAATACAAATGGCCATCTACTATTATTAATATTATTAGTGATCAGGATTATTTAAATTAAAATTGTAATTATAATAATAAAAAAAATAATTTTAATTTTCATTTATTGTGATTATGGAAAATAATCAATTACAATGCCAATGATTTAAATCGATTCCGATTTGATTTATTCCTGTGCATATAAAGTTTTCCACGAGAAATTATCTTTTCGACAACGGAGAGGACATTTTCACTATAAACTGAGTTTCCTATAGTTGGACAAATATTGTTACCATATTACTTATCATCATCGATTCGGCTAATTAAATTCCATTTTAATATTCGGAAATTTATCGAAATTATTATTTAAAAAAAAATATTAAAATTCTTTTCATAATGTTATCATGTGCAATAATTCGTTTTTATTTGAATATTTTTAGGTTTACGTAAATTCCATTTTTATGATGGTATTGAAAGGATCTCTTCCTCTTCCTTATTGGCGTTGATTTTATTTTTTTTTTTTTTTTTTTGGTAAACTCAAAATAATTTTATCTATTTTGCCATAAGGATGGGATTTTTTAATAATTTTTTATTAATACTTGAAAATATTTTTATCGATCTTCTTTAATTACCTTCTTCACATAAAGAGTTATCCAATTTGTGCTTTAGAAAGTAAATTTAATTAAAAGGCACTTTACATATAGATTTCAATGATATATATTTTATTATATTGCGAGGGAGTTGCCATTACGCATGGGATATAACAACTTGGAAACAGTGACCCAAAAACTTCTTGCAGGACTCAATCCTGTTCAGGTAATTTTTTATAGCAAAATTTTTTTCCTGGTAATTTTTTATAGCAATATTTTTTTTATACCAAAAATATATATAACAAAGCCACATACGGTTTGGATAGAAATCTTCAAGTTCATGCTATAAAAAGTCAGTTATTGACGGGATTAATGACGCCTCCAGACCAAAATGCATACCAAACAATCACTTTTCGCGGATACAAAGGCGTCTCCTCAGTAACTTATGGGTTTTCCGAGCCTTATATACGGTAATTTTGCTTATTGATGTATCCACCAAGTTAGAAATAAGCCTTATCGCTGAAAAAAGTTTGGTTCGAAAAATTAGCATCCAAAGCTTTTTATTAAATAAACCCTGTTCATATGTTTGGGGCATCTTTGACCAACATACGTGTATTGTATGTAATGACAGAGCTGTTGTTTTCGAATCACGAAATAGATAACTCTCTACTAAACCATTCAATTAAAAATTCGTCAAAAGACTTAAAAAATTCGATAAATGACCTAAAAATAATCTAAAAAAATAATCTTGTAAAATGTTATTAAAAAATTATAAAATGCCAAATTATTTATTCTACTACCTGTCTATGCGACTCTCCGCAAGACATCATCGGGCTTAAGCAGTTCTGGTGATGCTATTTTCTAGTTGTCGTATCTTACGATAGCCAGAATTATTCAAACATTCCGATAGTATTTAAAAAAATCCTATTAAATACATACGAGGGTAATCCCAGAAGTACCCGACCTGACATGTAAATGGTGGTTGTTGTTTGAAAAAAATTACTATGGTCGAAATTATCAACCTTATACAACTTAAGTTTGAAGTTTGATGACGCTGCGTTGTTTAGTATTTGTTTGACAGCCATTAATAGTGGAACCCTCTCAGTGAATTTGTAAGTATGGAAAAAATCGGTCATTGTTATGTGATGCAATATTTTCATTTGAAAGGTCTCCATCCAACCAATATCAAAACCGAGCTAGACTCTACTCTTGGGGAGTTTGCGCTTTCGTTGACTATAAAATATTAGGTGGCAGTCTCAATTTAGACATGAGAAAGCTGTGCGCAAAATGCTATGCAGCTTTTGCTCACAATGGAACATAAAGCAACGTCGCGGGGATGTTTTTCGCAGCAATAAAGTCGAGTTTTTGCGTCGATTCATAAACATTGGCTCATTACACGTGAGATGAAGGAACAGTCAAAATACTGGACTGAAAGTGGAGAATCGGCTCCAAAGAGGGCTAGCAAGGTCATAGCGTATGTTTTTTGGGATGCGCATGTTGCGCAAAACAGCATCCAAAGTCTGTTGATCCAGCATTCAATCGGGGCTTAGGGTTTGCCATTTTGCTAAATCGACCGGCAGTACATGTCACCTCAAATGACATATTAGTTTGACAGCTGTCAAATGACGGGACTTTACTGTCCGAATCAGAAAATGGATAATTATGTTTTTATGAATTTTCCCCATTAAGAAAAGGTTTGTTTATGTTTTCAATATTAAATATAAAAAATAGAACTGATTTTTTTCTACATGCAATATTTTCAAAGGATTTCTTAATTTTCTTTTTGGGGTAGATTTTATTTTTACAATATAAGACCAGAGACAATATCTCTCCTGGTAATTTGTAAATAATTTAAAATTTTTATTTTAGAGAAATTTAAAAAAAAAAAACTAAATATCTTTTATAGTCAGTCAGAAAATAAAAAAATGATTTTTATCAATCTACAATAACCTCCAGACATTTTGCCCTAAAAAAAGAAAAAGGATAACATTTGTAAAATAAACTTTTTTTTATATTTTAAAAATTTCATAAGTTTCTATTATAAAAAAATTTCCTATTATGTGTATATGCAGAATAATATTTCGCCTTAAAGTGTTTTGTAAGATGTGAAGATTGTTCACATGAAATTTGTGAATAAATTATTAGAAAATATTATTTCTTAATAAATGTTACTATTTATTAGGTGGTTGATGAGCACACTGTTCAAACAAAACCCGAACCCAAATGCAATCGAACACATATTGTGAAGGCAGACTGGTTCTGGTACACAATACAAAATGGACACGCTCACGAAATGGATTACCTTTTCGAAGAGGTGAGTTTCTAAAAGCAATTTATTTTTAGTAAAAGTAAAAGACGAAAAGAAATAAAATCAATTAAAAGAATAGAAAAACATAAAATATTTTTCATAATTTATTTAATAGAATAAAGAAAAGAAAAACAAAATTTTTTCTAGTATTTGGATAGCATTGCAAATACACCTGGTAGCGAACGACGTGATTCGTTTCCAATTAGTTTTAATAAACGGAAACGTAAACGTTTCTCACAACGTCTCCAATCGGAAGGTACCCCAATTGGTATAAGTAAAAGGCGATCATCAGTGTCCGATGTTGGTCTATTGTCAGTTACCGGAAGTTTTCTTGATTGTACGGCAAGTCCTGACAAGCATGAAAGTACCGCCGAACAGACAATCGAGATGACACCAAAAACCCCAAAAGTTAAATCAATGCGGTATAATCACTTCATGGACTTCTACATAACCGAATCAAATTATGTCGGAATTCTTGATACAATTGTCAATGTAAGTTTCACCCACACCACATCTCAATTGTCGTCCTTTTTTATTAGTTTTTTTTAAAAAAGATATATTATAAATTCTGTCTCTAAAATTTAGGTAATTTATTTTTTTATTTTTTTCGTTTTTTTGGCAGCTTTTTAAAATTCCCCTAGAAGAGAAGGCGGAAACAAGTGATGCTCTTTTAAATAAATCGGAAGTTCGAAGTATTTTCAATAATTTTTTACCAATTCATGATGTCCATAGTAAAATGTTAGAGAGGTTAAGGTGAGAAGGTTTATTTTTTCATTATTTTGTTTGTATTGTTAATAATTTCTGAAAATAATATTTTTTTTATTATATTGTATAATAACCGAATTTGCTTTTGTAATTATTATCATCCTTTTATTATTATTAATAGAGAATTACAAATGAAATGGCATGAAGATTGTCTAATTGGACATATAATCCTTGAACATCGTGATGATTTAATAAAGGCATATCCGCCCTATGTGAATTTTTTTGAACAAATGAAGGAAACGCTCATACAATGTGATACACAGAATCCACGTTTTCATGCATTTTTAAAAATCAATCAAGCCAAACCGGAATGTGGACGCCAAACGTTACAGGATTTGATGATACGTCCTGTACAGAGATTGCCTAGCATTAGTCTACTATTAAATGGTAAGTAAAGTTTTTTTTTTAAATAAATTTCTTCGTACAGTTTTTATTTTGTGTCCCAAAAATTTGTTGGAAATGAATGCGTTTTATGTATTTGTAGGTTGAACTTTTTTTGAGTGTTTCTTTCATTAGCTTGGAAAATTATCATACAAACGTGATATATATTTAAAAATTTTCTAAGAGATTGTAATCAATTACATCGTTTACGATTTTAAATTTTTACGGGTTTTTTCCAGATTTTTTCATATTTTTTGAAAAAAAAAACAATATAAAAAGCTTTAAGGATTTAAGCTTTAACTCATTGAAGCCTAATGTTGTATTCCACAACAGACATTGGGAAACATTCACCACAACAGAGTCAAAAAAAATACTATTTTTTAGACCTACAAATCAAGGGAAAAAATGGAAGTCATTTCAATGAGTCTTTATTAGAAGTAAGGTCAAATTGGTTCGTGTAATCCATATTTAGTCGTAGAAGAGTTGACGTGTAGACGAGGCACTATTCTCAAGTTGAATTTCAGTCGTCTAAGTGAAACACTTTTGGAAACAGCCTGGCAGATAATATTTCAGTTTAAAAATTTACAAATCCTAAAATTGAACTACTCATGAAAAAATAAAATGTAGATCACATTGGGAATAAATTCAAGTTTCTTATCTAGTTTGATTTTTTCTAGGTTTAATACCCTCTCATTCGAAATGCATCAATTGTATTTGAAAAACTTTTACTGTCATTTGCATTTATAGATAAGAATTTCGAAGTGCTTCATTAGTTTTACAATGCCATTAACGTAAAGAATAAAAAGTAAGTGATCAAGATGGCTACCCTGAGGCACACCATATCGAGCCGTAATGCATCTCGATGCACACTTACGGAAAGATATGTAGTACGTCCTATCCTGTCACATAGCATACGAACCAATCAATAAAGTATTGAAGAAAAATCCAGTTTCCTAATCTTCCACAAAATGATAGAGTTAAGAATTTTGTCAAATGTCTTACTAAAGTCAGTGTAGATGCAATCAGTTTGCATACTATTAGAAAAATTTTAAAATAATTTTGAAGTGAATGCTAAAAGGCTGGTTGTCGTTGTATTAAAATAAACCAGATTAGTTAAAAAAACCAGCAGCTGATTAGTTAAAATAAACCAGCAGAGATTATCAAAGGATCTATTAATCCCGAAAATTTAATCGAAATCTAATGAACTCCAAAGAAAATATAGAGAAACCCAACAAAAAATTGTATGGCCATCGGGTTACCATTACTCCACAC
This sequence comes from Atherix ibis, assembly GCA_958298945.1. NCBI lineage: Eukaryota > Metazoa > Arthropoda > Insecta > Diptera > Athericidae > Atherix > Atherix ibis. Next base: position 92,794,723 of record OY282606.1, on the reverse strand, counting down.
CCCCTGCAGTAAACCAAAAGCACGTGTGAAAAAAATATGGGTTTTTGGGCAAAATATTAATCAAAAAGAAATCCTACGATAAAAAAAAGGCTACAATATGAAAAATATTTTAGTTCGAAAAAAAAGATACCTCGAATTCGAATATTTTAGTTCGAAAAAAGGATACCTCAAATAAGAATATTTTAGTTCGAAAAAAAGGATACCTCGAATTCCAAATTCGCAAATCCGATTTTTCTACGATTAGAAAAAAAGTTACAACATGAAAAATATTTTAGTTCAAAAAAAAGGATACCTCAAATTCGAATTTCGCAAATCTGACTTAATAAGGGGCATACGACATTATCGGAAATATTTTTATTCGAATACACCGACTTTTCTCCAGGGCAATTACCCACTTTTCACCCCAATCGGTATCAAGTCCAAGGACATCAAGGGTTCATATTATTTCTATTATAAAGTATCTATTTTTGATATGCTTACATATACCGATGCAGTAAACCATTTTGAAATCACCAATAATATTTACTAAAAACCAGTATCAATTTTACGAAGAAAGTATTTTTTTTTTACATTTTATGCAAAATTCACCCAAACTTCACATGAAATAAGGAATCTATACAACAACAAAAAAAGGAAACAGACACTCTAAAAGTTGCGTGTTGTAAAAAAATCATATTTTTTCTTAAAAACAAAAGCAAATAAACTCGCTACTATATTATGTACAAAAAAAAACCTCCCCAATTATCCTTAAGAAAATATATTCCAATTAAAAGGAAATATTTTTATTATCATATAATGCGGCCAATGACGTTTCGCCGTAAGTAGCTTATTTTACTTTTGAATTGTATTGCAATATTATTAAGTATAAGGAAAAGTTTTCCTTTAAAAAGCTCTCAAAATAAGAAAAAAAACGGGAGTTTACCTTCCCCAAATAGCTTTATTACGTTAATAATAAATTCAATTACAAGCAGATAAAAAAAAATAACTGAACGCATAAAAATTTTCTCCTTGCTGCCTTTTTTTCTTTTTTTAAAGTATATACTTTTAAAGTTAGAAGGAGAATTTGTGTTTATTCTCAAAGTTATTTAATATTTTCCCTTAAGCAAAATATAAACTCAACTTTAAACTGGAATAAAATGACTTAAAAAAAATATTAATAAAATTCCATGTCCTTTTCGTTATGTTGCTTGAAATTAAAAATCGAATTTATAAAATCAAAATGAACAAAAATGAACAGAAAATCAAGTAACTGCAATTAATTAGCATCTTTATGGTAAATAAACTGTGCTGATAATATCCATCGAATTAATAAATCCAATCGATACTATCAGTAAAGTTCTAGTGGCACTTGTTATTTCGTTAACGCTTTCCGGCAACTCACACCGTATTTATTATCACCTGATTGGTGCTGCAACGAATAATTCAATAAAATTTGCAATCGAAATAAGATAAGAAACAGAATTCCTTAAGGGAACATTTTAGTGGAAAACTGAAAATCTCTCTCCAAGGCTATAGTATAAAAGTATCCTTGAAATCGCTACTAAGCAACGAAATTAAGTCTACAAAATACCTAATGTTAAGGTTAACGTATGACAACAACAACAAAAAACTTACACCTTCCTTACCAATATACCTAAAGGAATTTCGAGAAAAGGAAGTTCCTTTTAAAAGTGAATAAAATTATTTTTGTTGCTAGCTCGTTATAATTTTGTGTAATCGATTTTTATCTATTAAGTTACTCCAGTGCCTATATAATTTTACACTCATTAACGAATCTGCAAAGAATATTCGCAACAACAACAAATGAACAAAAAAATTGCTTGTAAAAGCAACAAATGAACAAAAAAATTGAATAAAGGAAAAAATAATAATCAACATAACAATAATAAAAACAAAATAAACAAGGACTATTAAGGATATGTTTTGCAACAAACAAAAAAACAATATTAGAAAATGTACCGTGAAAAAAGAGTATAAAGTGCTGAGAAAAGCAGAAAATAACAGAAGAACAAAATTTTAAGCAAAAGGAAAGATATAAAAATGACAGACAGTCAGGATCAAATGAGAGTTAATTTGACTGAGAGTGCAGATATTTATAATTCAATAAAACGCAATCACGTCAATAATAATAATCGTAATAAAATTTTTTTTATTATTATTATCATTTTGTATTTTTTTTTTATTACTACCTTATCCTTCCTTACTTAAATTACTATCTTTTATTTGAATCCTTTCTTCTATCTCTTTCCATGTCCCTTGGCTTCCTTTTCAATAAATGTATCCTTTATTTTTTGTTATTTTATTTTATTGTTATTATCCAATTTTTTTTTTCTATTCGCTCTTTTTCTTTTATAACAATAACAAAATAGATATCCTTAAACATACGAACAAGAACAACCCCGATCATAAGAAGTTGGATGAAGCACTGAAAGCGATTAAGGAGGTAATGGCCCATATAAATGAGGACAAGCGAAAAACTGAGGGACAACTTGCCATGTTTGATATTTTCAATGACATCGAAGGATGCCCGGTAAGTGTTATAAGCGTACGAATATTTGTTAAAATATTTGATACTCTTCTTTTTATGTATTTATTTTACTTTCCTTTTTATATTTATTGGTGTTTTTTTTTCACTCCATTATTTTATTGTTTTTTTTTTTTTTTGGTGCTATTCCCTTCTCAAGTTTTGTTCATAATATTAATGAAATCACTACCACTGCGTACCATTAACGAAGGAGTTCTCATAAATATATTCGTTCTTTAAAATCACCCATTTTACCAGCTGCCGACCATGCAAAACAATTGATGTTATATTATTAAAAAAAGGATTGCAAAAGTGTTACTTTTTCAAGGAAAAAACAATATTGAATTTCGGGTACTGAAGGTAGGTAGGTCTAGGTCATTTACATGTTGTAGGTCAGTGGTGATTTTTGTTTTTCGAATTCACTTCCTTTTAATAACTCATATGCTCATAAGACCCATTATGACTGCGTTTTGATGTTATGTTTTGTATACATTCAAATATTTTCCCCAACTTCGATTGTAATGTTGGGTTAGCAGAATTTGATGTGTGGTCGATAGAGAAGCCTTTTTTCAACCATTAAAATGGAATGCTTGTCGTATTATTATTTTTGGCATGGCTCTTCAAAATAATAAAGATCACACATTACTGTTAAATAATAAAAGTTATTGTGTATAAATAAAATATAAAAACAAATAAAAAATTTAAAATATATTGTCAGACACTTTTATTCAATGAGTTCTTGCGGATAATTCACAAATTTGACAGTTTTTTTTAATGTGAAAAATATATAGAAAATATTCTGTCATCGTTAAGGTATAATTTTTACATAAAATGACTAGTAGTTATTTTAGGTTTTTTTTTCTTTAGTAAGGAAATGTAAAAATATTTAAATGATTTCTTGTTTGTTAAAAAAACAAAGACAACATTATTTTAGAGGAAAATGTTCAAAATTTGCGTTACAAAGACGGCAATGCCAAAATATTAAATTAATAAAGGAAAAAAACCCACTTAACCAAAATAATAAAGGATGGGTGAAATTCATAATAAAAAAGGATTTTATGTTATTTCAGAAAAGTAAATTAATTACGTGCAAACGCGCATATGATTAATTCCATAAATTGGCAGAGAGTACCTCAAAAGCATAACTTCAGATTCGTTAATGGTCGTAAATAAAAATTTTGAACTGTTCTACATAGCATTTGACAATTATTGACTGCAAAGCTAAGCCATCAAATAAAATTAAATTTGTAATTTTAAATAATTACATTTAATGGTTTTATCATAAGTCGTAATTAAACAATTTATGCAATTATATAAAATATTTTTTTATTATAATTTTGCAAATAAATATCCGAGAATTGTTCATTTAAAAGAAAACGTATTGAAAATATGAACAAAAAAAAGTTTTCCTGTTAATAAGTTGGTACCAATGCAACGAAATGGCGGCGCGATCTGTCAACTAGTTTGTGAACAACTGTTGGTTTTGCTGGACGATGTTAAGTGTGATCTGCGGTATTTGTTGTTGGAAAAAAATATCGAACAAAATTCGTTGTGGTTAATTACTATTGTAGTTAGTTAGCTTTATCGAAAACACAAGCAGACGAGTAGCAAAAAGCATTTAAAGATGGCCGACAAATGGTTGAAAACTAGTTTCGGTCCGGTTGACCCTGAATGTCTTCCATTGTCATAATTTTGATGGAAAATCGTCATTATAGCTTAACAGAGATGACTATGAATTTGGATATGTCTAACAAATCCGTTTGCGCCATTTTGATTGATATTTTGGTCATGAAATGCGTCGCGGAGCCGTTTTTTCTGAAGGGTGAATTTTCTTCTAGAAAAACCACTGCAAACAGGTCGCTGAAAATATTCTAGAACCGGCGTATTTTTTTAAGAAACGTATAGTAACGGATTTGAAAGTTAATTTTTTGAGTTTGACATGCAAACTTGTCGACAACCTTCGGAAAGCCGCTGCCATTTTGAGCCGAAACTGAAAAAATCACATCAAAGCCGCTTGAAAATTAAAGTGATGTTGACGGTTTTCTTTGATTATTGTGGTGTTGTTCACTCAGAACAATATTGTCTGAGTAGTTATGAGGAGATTTGTGACAGAGAAAGTGTGAAATCCAATTCATGGATTTTTGCACCTCAATAACATCAACCAAAGTACACTAATTTTTGTCGGAAATCTTAACCAATCTTCACCAAATATGGCTCCATTCGACTTTTTCTGCAACCAAAGCTTCCATATTAAGTCCACTGAATCCATGAATCCATAATATTTTTTTGGAAGAGTGTTTGAATTATTGCTTATTTCGTTGGTAACATAATAAATCCAAATGAATAACTAATATTTTATGTTTATACAAAAATTCTATAATTTTATATGACAGAATATTAAATGTGGAATTTTTAGAATTTTTAAAAAAATAATAATTCAGATTTCTGTATTGTAAAAAAAGGATTTTTGTTGATTACAATTGATAAAGTAATTTAAAAAAAAATACTTTTCAGTATATAAGGAATCTATCAATTGAAATTTTAAATATATAGAATTTCACGTTGGAAAAAATTCAATTTTTTTAATTGAATTATTTTTGAGAAGCAATCAGATCTAAAAAAATCAATATAAATTTCTAAGAAAGTTGGAATTTCTTGTACTCATATAAGCTCATCTCATAAGATTGATTATTAATCGGAGATTATTACCAATTCCATATTCAGTACGGACAATATTGTAATGCGGCATTATCTTAATTGAATAGCAGTAAAAATAATCAAATGGGTATAAAACAGCAACATAGATTGTCTCTGTTAAATGATCCTTGCCGGAGAATTATACCAGAATAGTAGACCTTTTGTATTACTTAAGAATTTGTTACAAATTAATTCCCCTCTAGTGTTATTTGATCACTAGACTGTAATAAAATAGTTCAAAGACTTTTGGCAATGTACTAAAATTATACACAAAGAATAATGTGCTTTCTTGATGAATTCAAAGATGTGAATATGATTTGACAGTAAACATAATCGATTTTATTAAGTTAAGTCGAATTGGGTAATTCGAGTGTATAATCTTCATTAAAATAAATCAGTTTAAGACTATTTTAGAGAAAATGGTAAATAAAAACTGTTTTTTTGGAAAATGGTTAGTATAAAAAAAAAGACTTAAACAACTTCAGTTTGACATAGTAAAAAATAAATCACTCAAAATATATTTATTAAGATTTTTCCAGTTGTTTGTCTTTAAATTAAAAATTTAAATAAAAATGTTACATCTTCGATGTTGAAGCAAAACCTGCAAAATTCTCAATGAAATATAGAAAATTCAAACCTGATTTGAATATTTCGTTAAAAATTTAAAAAGTTAACGAATATTTGAATAATTTTAGGTAAATAAAATTATTTTTTCTGCAATAATAAAATTACTAAAAATATCTTTAGATGAACGGTAACTTAAAAGGGGAACAAATGATAAAAATGAAAAGTGGAAAAAACACATTAACCACTTTGTTTTGAATCTCTTAAAAATAGAAATAGAAACATTTTGTTTTTGTAAAATTCAAATGTTTTTTCCACTTTTCATTTTTATCATTTGTTCCCCTTTTAGGAACATTTTTTTTTTTTGTAAAATTCAGTAAGAGAATCTGCGCTGAAAAAATTGGGAAAAAATCAAAATAGAATCCAAAAAAAGTGTATCAACAATATTTGAACAATCGAGAAAAAGCAGAAAAATATTCAAAAATTGACGTAGAAACATTTTTTTTTGCTTAGAGGAAAATTCAGCGAATGGAGCGCTACCGGAATCATAGCTAAAAATCATAGTTTGATCAACGAAAATGATAATCAACAACATTTTCACCAATATTATTTATTGATCAACTGAAAAAGAGTAAAAAAATATCTAAAAATTGACGTTGAAATTTTTTTTTGCTTAAAGAAAAATTCATTAAGAGAATCTACGTCGATGTAGTTTTGAAAAAATCAAAATTTAATCAAAAACAAGTGAATCAACAATATTTTTCTAATGTTGTTAATTGACCAATCGAAAAAATGTAAAAAATATCCAAAAATTTACATAGAAACATTTTGTTTTGCTTAAAGCAAAATTCAGCGAATGGGAATCATTGTGAAAAAATCAATGTTGGATCAACGAAAATGGGAATCGACAACACTTTGATCAATATTATTTATTGATCAATCGAAAAAACACTTTGATCAATATTATTTATTGATCAATCGAAAAATATATCTAAAAATTGTTGTTTAAATTTTGTTGTTGCTTAAAGCAGAATTGAGCAAAAGAATCTGCGTTAAGAAAAAATCAAAGTATGATCAACAAAAATTTCAATCAACAACATTCTAATCAACATTGTTTATTGTTCAATTAGGAAAATCTCGATCAACCCTTTCTTGTTATTTCTATTAAAACAAAACAGGCGACAATCCAAAGGATAAAAGTACATGTTCATAAGAATTGATTGGATTCGGACCGTCAATAAGTTGAGGTCACACTAAATTTCGTTATTTTTGCATATGTGCTAGGAAGGCATAATTTTTTTTTATATTTGGTTTTTAATTTTATTTATTTGTTGTTTTTAATTTGATATATTATAATTTTAATTTTTTATTGGAAGTGGCTATTTCTATTGGAAATATGATCGAGCTAATGTTAAAAACGGGAAAAAGTGAATAACATTCAAAAATAAATGCGTGCCCTTTTTTTTAAATATTTTTTAAGCATTTTTTTAAAGGTTTAAAATATAAATTATACTTTTTTGTTTACAAAAAAAACTACTTTTTTATGAACTCTTTTTAAGAAAGTTATTATTTTTCAATTATTTCTAAGCAAGATTAAGAAATAGTTTCATGGAAGCAGACCATAACTTTGGACATTAGTATAAGAAAGTTCGTTAGGAATTTTATTTTTAAAGCTAATAATTTTAGGATCCTTATTTCAAGTATTCATTTTTAAACCAAACTTATTATTAATTGAAGTCTCTAATATTTTTCTTCATTTAAGTCATAATTTTTTTATTTTAGCTGCAGTGGTTTTTCCATTTTTTTTTATTTGAATATAGTTTTTATAAATAGTAGGTTGAGCAATGAACAAAAAAAAAATACTCTTCGGTTTTGACAAATGCATTTATCTAATAGGCAATCGTTAAAGGTACTAATTTCAGTATGGCTTGACTTGCAGAATAAATCAGCCGAAGGATAATGTATTATTGGCTAACAAACAGTGAGTGGTGGTAAAAAATAACTGAAATTCTACCGTGGCCTGCCAAGTGGATTTGGTCCTGTTTTAAGTGCTTTTTACTAGTTTTTGGTATTTTAGTTTTCAGATTTTTCCCTATTGCGGTCCTCATATTACTGTTATTCTGAAACGCATACAATAATAATAGCATGGACACCAATCCATTAATTTTTTTTCCTTGTATTTTTTTACATTTTACCTTTTGTCCTTAAAAAAGTTTATTTTCCAATTAGTTTTTCGCTTGTGTACCGATTCAATTCGAATTTCAGTTGAACACCTGCTGGCATACGTAAAATCATTTTTGTACTTTTACAAAAAAAAAAATACGAGAGTGCACATAATTCTATGAACAACTGCAACTAGGAGTGCATAAATGCGGGCAAATTTTTGTTCGATTCGCTACTAATTCGTATTGAATTACGCTATAATAAATTTTTATGATAACACTGAATTTGGTTTTTATGCACAAAATTAACACTATTTATTGTATGCATTCATGTCGATTGCAATATTGTTGAGGGTGGATGGAAAGCGAATCCACGGACGGGTCAAGTAGATGTGAATGGAAATATTGTTGTATTGTATGAATTAAATTACCTTTTGCTTATTGGCTTTTGAAATGAAATTTTATGAGTATTTTTAAAAAAATATATACTCATAAAATTTCATTCGAGGAGATACGAGTTAAAACTTATTTTTCCACAATGACTGATATTATAGAGTTTAAAAAAAACAACTTATATTTTAACATTTTCATTTGAAAGCAGATATAATATCGAACAAATCGTTGTTAGAAAAAATAAGAATGAAGCGTAAAAAATTATTGATAAAAAAATTGCCAATAAAAAATGAGTAATAAAAATGGAAATATTATTGAAGGAATGCTTGGGCAATTTTCTTGGCTATTAACCCAAAACAAATCCATTTCGTATCGAGAATTAAATTAAATCAAATCGAATGAAATCAAATCACAAATCCTTTTGCACGTACGTTACCATATCATATCATATCATACCACATCATATTATATCGTGTTTGATTTCATTATCATACAGTTCGATACTAGCAAGGAGTAGAAGAGTATAAGCCCAGCCGCGACGAGTTAGCTTATCATTACGAATTGTGGGTAATTTGATAAAAATTTTATCGAACATTTAAAATTCAAATTCAATTCTATAACCTGGCGTGCTAATGATCTGATTGAGGAAATTATTGGGAATTTATTGGATAATTAAAAAAAAGTATTTTAAAATAGAAAAAAATAATCAATAGGAAAAAAGCACGTCTGCTTAAATAATTATTATCTACAGACTATTATGATCAGGATTTAGTGGTTTTGATAATCGTTTACATTTACCTCTTCCGGCCCTTACTGATGCTTATTTCGTTTTTTTTTTCCTATCCATGCAGTCATTTGTATTGGTTTGTGAAAAATCCTTGTACGATTTTTAGATGCAATAAATTTTATATCCTTCGATATGAACGCTTTTACGATTTACCTAATTTGAACATAAATTTTGATTGATCTTTCCAGATTGAAGTATTTATGTTAGCATTATTGGAAAAAGGTTTATTGGAAATAATATTTACAAAGTTTCAATTGCATGTAAAACTTGAAAGTATTTGTTCAAAATGTGAAAATTTCAAGTAAAAATTATCATAAAAAAAATGATTTTAGTCTTTGAAAAAAAGAATCTATAAAATTTATTTAAACTATCTTTTAAGAATTAGATTTTTCCCCTTTAGGTACTGAGTTTTTTTTGTTGATGAAAACAATATTTTTCAGCGAAAAATTATAAAATTGAATTTGAAAACCAACCTCCGTCTTTGAAAATTTTCTTAACCTTCGTCTTTATAAGATCTGACATAAAGACAAAAATTATTTGTAGTGATTTTTGAATTTATTCTTAAAAGGACATTTTCTTGTATTCTCTTATTTTAAGAAGGATATTTTTTCTTCTCGACAATAAAAACAGAACAGTAATATTAGTTAGATTTAGTGTTAAAATTTATTTCGTTTTATTTTCAATGACAGGCTCAGTTGGTTTCATCACATCGTAGTTTTGTGTCAAAATGTGAAGTAACAGAATTATCCGATAATTTAAGTGGCCGTGGCGATTGTCTAGTCCTCTATTTATTTTCGGATACAATTGAAGTTTGTAAAAAGAGATCAAGAGGATTTAATAGTGCCAAATCGCCAAATACCACAAAATCGTTTAAGCACGTACGACTGATGCCATTGAGCACAGTTCGTCTTGTCATTAACATTAAGGATAGTCCACGGGCGTTTGCCCTGAATTGTCGTAACACACAGGATAATAAGGAGAAGCTTTATTGTTTTAACATTTGCGACGAGGAAATTGAGAAATCCGTCTATTTGCGATGTCTTTGCAAACAAATGGCGGAGAATGCTTGTCGAGCAGATTCGGTAAGTCATTTTTCTCAGTCTGCATTTTTTTTTTCATCTTTCAAATATTTCCATTTTTTTTTTAAAAATAATTTTATGAAAATAATTGAAAAATATTTTACATTTAAACTAAAAATAAAGTCGATTGACCGAATTTATCATTTCAAGAGAATTTGTAATTTGTTTTTATTATTTACAGGAAAACAATTTAATAATAAGGACATCACAAGAATTGGAAGTTGATATTAGTGAAGTGAATCTTAGTACTCTGTCAAAAGCATTTAAATTTGCTACACGAACTAGGCTAAAAGTAAGTTTTTGTTGAAAATAATTTTATTTTGAGATTAGTTTATGTTGAAGCTGAAGCGCTTGTTTTAATGATAAAAAATTTCTAATGAAATCAGAACAATTGGGTTTTTTCCCTTTTCAATCTTTGAAAATACAAAAAAAAACAAGAATAACAAAAAAGATTTAAGGAGATTTATTTTTTGAAAAAGAGATGACGTTAGTATCGTAAATAAAAATTCTCTCAGCAATTTTTGGCAATTTTACTAATTTTTGTAAAAATAGATGGCATTAGTATCGTAAAAAATTTACTCCTAATAATTTTTGATAATTTTATCTATAATTTAGTATCGTAAAATTGTTTGTCTTAATTTTTATGGTTTTCGTTTTTAAATAAATATATTTAAGAATGTCATTTAGGTTACAATAATTTTTATTCTATTCAGGTTGGTCGGGCGTTTTCATTTAATAAAACTCCAGCAAAACTGAAACGTGCCGTTTCAACAATGATGCCATCACCATTCGGAAGTACAAATTCTTTAACGCCGGCATCACAATTGGCACAAATGAAATTGGCTAGCTGCACAAATATAAATGTATGAAAATTTGTTATAATTAATTAATTAATTAACAATAATTTTGTAATAAACAAGTGGGAAAATTAAACAAGCAAATAATGATTATAGTTTTTAATAAAAAAATTAAAAATTAGTAAAAAATTTAAGTTAAGAAAAATCTTCATTTTTAAGCTCATAATTAAACTTAAAAAGTAACGAAAAATATGATATTACGTATACAAACACATATTCGTATATAATAGCACGAGAAATTTGTTTATTTTATGTTTTTATCAATAATAATAAATATTAACACATTCAATAACAACAACAAAAAAAAACATTACAAAAATATTAACACAAATAAAAAATTTTATTTTGTAATTTTTTTTTTATGTTTTTCTATTTTTTCATATATATGTTTGTGTGCATATTTGTTGATTTCTGTATTCGTGTGTGTGTGTGTTTATGTGTTCGTCGTGTGTGTTTTCTTAACAATAGTTTAAGGTGGTTTTTTCAATATTTTCCCTTAAAATTATTTCCCTTCATATAAAATTATTAAATAAAATTTCACTTTTAATTTCTTTTTGAATTTTTTATTTTTGCAAATTTTTCTTTTTTTGTCTATTTTAGTTTTGATAATTTCGAATTTTTGTACTTCTACATCACATTTTTTTTTTTTTTTGATTTCGAGAATAACTAAAAATCGGTGAAGTTTTTTTTTATCCTAAAGAAAAAAGTTTAAAAAATAATAAAAAATTCAGAGAATTACTAAAAACTATCAAATTTTTGAAGAGAACAAAAACATTTATTATAATTAAAAAAAAAGGAAACGTCTTTAAGTTTATTAGTAAAAAAAATATTGTTTTTTTTTCACCTCTACGATTTTGAAGAGATTGCAAAGAGTCCTTAACAAATCGACAATCAAAAATTCGTTGATTTGAGATGCGGTTTCCGTTCTCTTTCCATCGTTCGTAAATATTACAGCATGGCCGTGTTCAATCATCTTCACACTCGCTCATTTCCGTTTTCGTTTTTATTCACTGTTTGTGTTTGTGCTGCCATCTTTTGCATTTGATTTAATTCTTAAAAAAAAATCATTTCATCGTTTTTTATTTTATATTTACAAATTCCTGTTACTGTTCATAAAATTATAATTAATTAATTATATTTAAAAAAAAGTGGAATTTAAAAATAGAATAATTAAATTTATATTAAAAAATTAAGTAAATCTGATATTATACAGGAAGTTGGCGATGAAGACGAACAACAATGCCCCACAAATCATATGCTATCACGTAAAAAAGATGTCCTCGTTGCACCAATGTCCGTACAGCCTACAAGAAAAGCAAAACCTTTCGGTATTCCGTTGGCAACGCTTAGACGATTATAGGAGACAAAATCACAATTCCAATTGTTAGAAAAAACGATAAATTAAAAAGCTCAAAAATAATTATAGTAAAATCGGAAAAGTCATCGAGCATTTGTAAAAATTCTGATGGTCCTCTCAATCCCAACTATAAACGTTTCTTGAACAATTCAACTAGGATTTTTAGGGATTGAGGAAGAATATAATGGAATTGGGATGTATACATAAATTTAAGCCGATTTTGTCATGAATGTGTTTGTTTTAGTGTGACTGTTAAAAGTGAGTGAATTTAAGAAAATTTAATTTTAATGGAATATTTACAAAAAACTAAAGCTTTTCGGTTAAGGTGAACAAACCTTTTCAGACAAATAGAAATGCGATTTTGTTTTTTTTTAATTCTAGATTAAAGGTTTTTTTTATTGCTAAAAAATATTTTTTTATATAATAAAAATTCCACTCTTATCTGTAATAAAACTAAGAAGAAATATTTATATTTTTAAAGATAAAATATTTACTTTTTGAAGCATTTTCTAAGAAAAAAATATTTACTTTTTGAAGCATTTTCTGGCAAACTGCTTCTAAGCTCCCTTTTAAGGTAAGCTTTTATTATTGATTGAATTCGAAAACAAATATTGAGTTGAAAATGATTAATTTTTAAAGACAAACGAAATAGTTAAATTGAAACGGAAAACTCAATTTTCTTATACAAGTCCAAAAGAGCTTGAATCGTTTTGAGAAATAATATGCTCGGATAAATAAAGACGTCCTTTAAAGAGACTTCCTTTTATTATTCTGAAGTAAATTTTTAATGCGATAGTTGAGAGTTAAGCTCTCTTCTACAATTTTTTGAATATTTTTCTACAATTTTTTTAATTTTTTATTTAATAATCTACATTTTTTTATTAAATAAGTTTTTAATTTAAAAAAAAACTCATTTTTTTATCATTAAAAATTCTAGCAATTTGAAATTATTTTATTTAAAAAAAAAAAAAAAAAGTTGCAATTTTAATTAAGTTTTGAACAAACTTTTCACTAAATTTGTATATTAATAAAATATATAAAAAAAAAATTATTTAAAATTATTATTTTTTATTAATTGTTTTTTATTAATAAAATTATGAATGAAATTTTAAAATTCCAATTTTTTGATGGCAGTCGATTAAACTCTGGTGGATTTTGCTATTCCAATTCAATGAAATTTTTACAAACTTTATTTGAGAATGTGAATTTTAATTCGAAATTGGAATTTAGTTTTTCTGTAAAAAAATATTTTTCTTAAAGGGGAATTTAATTAATTCCAATTTATTTATAATTTATAAATCTGGTGAAGTACGCCCGATTGCGTTGGTAGAATGCCTCTCGGTATTGTTAAGGGTTTTTTTTAAGCCACTAGCTTTTTTTCTAAACGTGACTCCATCTTTCAAAATAATAAATAAAACCTATTTCTACGATTTCAAACAACTTCCAAAACTGTCCGTTGCCGTACGTAATAAATAAAAGAATATAGATTTTTTTTAAAAAGGAAATTACGCTATATAAAAGTGCATAGTTTTTTTTGTTTAATTTTATTAAATATTTTCGTACGATTGAATGAATCTCAGATTTGTGTGTATGAGAAAAAATGAGAAATTAGAATTTAAGATACTATATAGTTCCTTAAAAAAAATTGCATCCTTTGTTTATAGAACTTTGCTGGGTTCTCTAGTTTACGTGTACATTAAATTTAAAAAATACTTATTAGATTTATTTTGTTAGTAAAATAAAATGAGTTTTACTTAAGTATAGTAAGTTTTTTTTTTGAAAATTGGTTTTTCTTTAAATTAGAAAGAAAAATCATTTTGAGAAAGCAATTCCAATATTATACTTTTAGCCAAAATTGCTAATGCATTTTTAATAAATATATTTTTATTTTATTTTAAATAATTTTTGCTATAATTTATTAATTCAAAAAAATTCTAGGACTACACCTTCAAAAAAAATTTTATAATTCGAGTTTGTTTTAAATTTTTTTATTAAAATTAAACTTTAATTTTTCGTTACTCAACTTTATTTTTACTTAAAATAAATACATGGAAATGAGAAGAAGATTATTACCATAAAAATATATTACCATTACTACTTATTATGATGTAGTATATAATATAATAATATTAATATAAAAAATCAGAATAATATAAAAAAAAATATTTTGCTGTAAATGTATATAGAAAAAGGAAATAATATTTTCGTTTTATTTTTTTAATCAGTTATGCTAAGAAAAATGTTATTTTATAAGGAGAAATTATAAAGTGTAAAATTTAGAGGAAATATTTAAAAAAAAAAAATTACGAAAAAAAAATAAGAAAAAAACTAACAAACAAAATATTCGATTTTTTTTAATGATTTTTATTTTTGTTTTAATTATTTCAATTGCCCTCTCAGTGTTCCTCAAGGTAGTATTTTTGGTCCAATTTTATGTATAATATTTATACTTACGAACTATGACAGCATCATTTGCTCTGTAATTTACAATCTGATATAAATAAATACATGGAGGAGACTGAAAGTAATTTAGCAAAAGAGTGTTCATGTTACCTTAACTCTCCACAAAAATCCACCCATCCCTACATACCTTAATAGCTATATAATATCATCAAAAGGATAAGTAAGATTCTTGGAAATAAACTTAGATGGAATATTGACAAGGGATTAAAAACACTTGGACAAAGATCGAACTATTAAGTAGCATCAGAATTTTGAAACCGATCTGGACTAACGTTATTAAACTTTGGGTTCTACTAAGCGTTCCAATTCCGAAGTATTAAACTTTAGGTTCTACTAAGCGTTCCAAAAAATAAATTTTGGTTTTTGGTGGGTTTCTCGTTATATAAACTTTCATTTTTAATTATTCTACGACTCGATTAAAGAAACGTTCGAAAAATCTTTTGCTTTGTTCAGGATTGGTGTGTTTCTCGTTGTAAAAAGTTCCATTTACTATCCTACGATTAGAATTTTTTCTTTAAAAAAAGTTTCCTCTGTTTCCTTTCCTATGTTCGTTATTGCTGAGTTTCTCGTTATAAAAACTTTTATTTTTTATTATCTTACAACTAGAATCCTTTTATGAAAAAAAGTTTCCTCTGTTTCCTTTTCCTTTGGTCATTATTGTTGTATTTATCGTTATAAAAACTTTCATTTTTTATTATCCTACGTCTAAAATCCCTTAATTAACTAAACTTTCCTCTGTAACATTTCACTATGCTCAAGATTGGTGTGTTTCTCGTTATAAAAAGTTACATTTACTGTCCTACGATTAGAATCCTTTTATTTAAAAAAATTTTCCTCTGTTTCCTTTCCCTTTGGTTGTTATTGGTAAGTTTCTCGTTATAAACAGTTCCATTTATTATCCTTCGACTAAAATCCTTTCATGTATCCTACTTTCCTCTATTTCCGTTCGCTTTGTTCGTTATTGGTGAGTTTCTCGTTATGAAAACTTTCATTTTTAATTATCCTACGACTAAAATCCCTTTATTAATCTAACTTTCCTCAGTTTCCTGTCCTTTGTTCTAGATTGATGTGTTTCTCGTTATAAAAAGTTTCATTTATTCCCTTTCTCTCTTATAAAAAGACTTCCCGGTTTCCTTTCTCTTTATTATTAACAATGATCCTACCTATATAATTCTCCGATTAATAAATTCTGCCCTGTTACTTTCACTCTAAACACTCATCAGCGTATAAAGATAGCTCTCTCGAAAACGTTCCAAATGAAGTTCTACCTATTTTTATAAAAACGTTATGCAAAATATATATTTTGGTTGTTTTTTTAAAATTAAATTTAGTAATAATTTTTAAAACGGATTTTTAAATCCAAGCTCAAACTAACTTTTTCATACTGCTAACTTTGCGAAAATGTTCAGCCCATTTTAAAAAAGGATATTTTATAAACCATTTACTATAAAAACAAAACTAATTAGCAAAACAAGTTCATCGGCCGATAATTTTCATCGGAAATGCTTTATACAAAATAAAGAAAATTACACAAACTTTTCCCCTCAAAACATAAAAAGGCTCTGAGAACATTTTCATGTGGAAATAATAAAATATATTTAAAAAAAAGGGGTTAAGTATATATGTAATTAAGTTGAATATATAGAAAAAATATCAACATTATTTTCATAAAAAACTTTCGTACATTAAAAATTTATCCTTAATACCCCCCAGAAAAAAAACCAAAACCGGAGTAACAACAATAAAATTACTATTGAATTTATCATTAAAAAAAAAACTACGTAAAAATTTAAGTTAAAACTTTAAAAAAACAAAATGTATTCAAAAAGAGAAAAAGATGGAATAATTGAAAATAAACATTTAATCATAAAATTATGCAGAATTATTCAAAAATTTTATCCTAAATCAACTATCATAACATAACGAAGTTAACCCATTTTTTTTTTTTTTTTGTTAAAACTTTTAACGATCCTTCATTTTATTCTAAGCAGTGAACAGGAAAAATAAGCAAAAATAATGGGGCCGAAAAAAAAACAGAAAAAACCACAAGCTAACTTTTTTGGAAACAAAAAACTTGTTCTTTCGGTAGGCATAGAATCCTTTTTTCCGTATTGAAATCGATTCTAATTTGCATAAAACAATATGACTAAAATTTTCTGTAAAAGTGCT
The DNA here is from genome assembly GCA_958298945.1 of Atherix ibis. Lineage (NCBI taxonomy): Eukaryota > Metazoa > Arthropoda > Insecta > Diptera > Athericidae > Atherix > Atherix ibis. The sequence goes on along the minus strand of OY282606.1, from coordinate 92,777,671 downwards.
TCCATCCTTGCATACACCTGTTGGATTGGTAGAAAAATATCAGTAAATCTGATTTGAGCCTACATAATTTTATCAATTGAAACCAACCTTATCCTTTGTCAAAAACAAAAAAACATCTACCTTCTGTCTCAAATATGTCCTTTAATTACAAGTCTGGCGGAGCTAATTTCATTTCTAATAACTTGGCCAACCTCGTTTGGACGGATAGTAATGAATAATAAACGGTTTTTTTTAAACCATTTTCCGCCCACCTATAAATACGAAAACAGAATTCAGAACGGCAGTGGACATAGTCCTTGAAGAATATAACAAAAAAAAATAGAAAGATTCTATCAAAATATTAATAGAAATTTTCTCTTTTGTTTTATTTTCCGGTTTAATCTTTTCTGTTGTGTTTATTTTCAACTTTACTGCTCTTATATTGGCTGGACGTCAAATAGATGGTCGGACAGACTTTTAGGGAATTCCGGAAAAAGCAAAGCCAAATAACACCGATAAGACATTGGCAAAAAAAAGTCGAAAGTTCCAAGTTTTGGATATATAGCTAATATCCAGATACGAGTAGAATTAGAGCGAACATTTCAAGAGGCCGAAACGAATGAAATTGGAAAAAAAGGACCAACATCGGGGGTATAGGAAGGAGACCAGTATAGGACACTCTAGCTATCGTGAGTATCTAAAGGACATTGACTTACTCTTCGCTGGCATTGCTTGTTGTCACATGAAAGGACATTAACCGCTCGACTGCGTCCAGATTGAATCCGAACCGGATTCTGGATTATGCCATCTTTGATTCGGATTATCCCAACATGAAACGCAAGGATTCCATCCGTTCTGATTTCATCTAATGCCATGCCATGATCACAGAGGCAATTCCTTTGTTTTCATGTCACAACAATGGCAAACTCTCGTTTGGAACTGTTTTTTAAGTGCTTGTTATTTTTAGTTACCATTACACCGAACCGAATTTCATCCGGTCTCTCCTTGGAGGAGTATCGGAGAAAACGAATAGAAAAAAAATTTAACCGCCATAGAGAAGCATACGAGACGTTTAAATGGTTTTAATGTTTTTGAAGTTGTTACAAAAGAATTCAACCGAATATTTGAGAAATTCAGAAAAAAATACCCAACAAGAAAAACTTAACTGACATCAGCGAAGTGTCAAATAGGAGACGGAAAAATACCAAATAATTCCGATAGCTTTCGATGTGTTCGACTGAATTTTGAATTTTTCTTAACACCCTCCCACTGAGTCGTCGTATAGAATTCTTTGATTCGATTTTACTCGTTTTTATTAAATTTTGCATCAAAAAATTCAGATCAAATGCTGGTGTCTCCTTGTTCTAAGCGATCTACGAACGACGTTCAGCGACTTTTGAATCTTCGTGGTAAATCCTTCTTTATTTTGGACATGAATAGTCTCGTTTTCGATTTAACCGAATGAATTTGTGAAGATTGAAAATATTACCATCTAAAGGTTACCAGTTCGGTTTTCGAATTATTCCCTTATTCATCCTAATAGATGTGATGGGAAAATACTGCACAAAAAAAATTGAATTCCATTAGTTAATAAAAAAAAATAGTATAAATTTTGACGATAAAAAAAGGATAAAATTTTTATTGCCGAGGAAGATTTTCATCGAAATATTTTTTGTTTTACGTTTTAAATTGACGGTGGAGAATGAGGATCCTTAGAAAATATTAAAATTTACGTGTTGTACGCTTTCAGAGAGTCAATTTTGGAATGATGGAATCTAATAAAGGTTAGACCATTTTAAAGTAAGTTTTCATTTGGTATATTATGAAAAACTATCAAAAAAAAATTCGAATAAATTTTATTAGGAAAAAGGCAGATTTTAATTTAAGTTCTTTTTTAACTCATAAAAAATTGGAATTTCGAAACGAAAGATTTTATTTATTGACGAAAATTCATTCTGTTTGATGTAAAAGTCCCATACAAGAAGATGAAGTTTTTATTTAATAAAAAAAAAACAAATATATTAAATAAAAAGAATTCATTTTAAATCAAATATTTTTTTTCAGCAATTGTACTACAAGAATTTATATATTAGTTCCATGGAAAAAGTTTTTTAAATTAAAACTTAAATCCAAAAGTTAAAAATATTTTTCCTATGAAAAGGGAGTCTTCAGATTAATAACGTTATTGACGAAATCAGTGGTGTGATTCTCAGGGAGGGTAAAGGGTTCTGGTCAGCAGGACATGTAAGGTAAGACAAAAATTAGCCCTTATAGATGGTATATTATTCTACTTTCTTACAGTAATAGGTGATTGACTGGTGCAGCACATCGGCTATCTACGATAGAATCAATCATCTTAACATAGGTCAGAAACCTATTTAACACTATTTATATTCATCTCGCATCAAACTTATGTATTTTCAATAGCCTCTGTGTCCTTAATTTGACCATGCGGCATCTTTTAAAATAAGTTATTTGCACTTCCTACGCAAAAAGAAATTTATCCTCCCTTACCCTAATGATCTCTGAGTTGGGCCGAGATCCTGCGGGCAATTAGGAGGCTATCAGTTGACGCGGCTCCTAACTGCAATTTTTTTAAAATCCGGGTTAGGCTTACCGGGACTTATTCCTTTGTAAATCAATATCGTCCTTTTTGCTATTCTTGAAGTTTTCCACTTACTATCTCGCATATTCTAAGCGAATGCCAATTACACATAATCCAAAATTACTTTTTGAATAGTCCTCCACCCACTGTGAAGCTCCAGACCCTACAACACCTTTCCAAAGTCCTCTATTTCATGAGCAGTACTTTTTGTACATTCGACAAATTTCATTAGCTAAACTGCCAATGCCAACCCACAATGTAGCATGATTTCCCCGAATGTCCTCATAGCCGTGGCGCTATAAAGTGCCCCCTGGCAAAATTACAAAACATCAATTTTTTGAAATTTTCTTATTTAAGAACAAAAAAACAACACATAAATTAGATTCGCCAACACAAAAAAAACCAATACCAAAAATTAATTTCTCAAGAAAATAAATTTTTAACTTAAAATCTGATTAAAAAAAAAGTAAAAATGCCGTACTTTGGGGAATACAGATTTAAGAGTGTATTAAATATTAAAATTAAAATTAAAAATAATCAAAAACAGAAAATAACAAACAAACAAAAAAACAAAATTTCCAAATTTTTAATAATTAATTTTAGAAAATTCCGCAAGGTATTGTCAAAGTAATTTCTTTTGTTTTGTTCTTTTTCAAATAATCACAAAAACGAAGCATGAGAGAGAAAAGCTTTTTCTTTGCAAAAAATTGTTAACTCACTGTGAGAATTGGCGTTGCTCTGACGGCCGACGCAACAGTGTGAATATTGTTATTGACGGCCATTATTTTAAACCGAACGCATCGTAGTTAGACTATTTATGCGTTTTCCTGTAAATAGGCAATTGAGGCGGTGATATGAGTTTTCTCCACCAGAGCTTTCTGTTCGAATAGATTAGGTTGGGGAAAAGCTTCAGTGCATCGACTCACCACACGGCAGTTCTACACTATCACCAATTCTCAGCTCCCCAATTTCTCCGCTAAATTCAACCAGCCAGCCTTGCTGAACTTCTAGTACGGTGCGGTAGGGTGTGTTTTTTCGACCTTTCAACCCTCACGACATTTTCACACTCTCTCTCTCTCTCTGTTTGAATTGAAAACTAATTTTAAAAAAAAAAATTTTTCGCACTACAAATGAGCGCGAAACATTTTCTTTCAGTTTTTTTCTCTGTACTTTAAGTTAAAAGGCAGACGATGTTAGGGGTGGACGCATAATATGTAGGGAAACTACTGCGAGAGGGAGATGGACATCTTTTCTGGATAAATTTGCATTTTTGATGAAAATTAAATATGAAATTGCCTTTCGCATCATAGCAACTATGCTAGTAGTTGCTGTCTGGAATCATTCTGGACTAGGAGAGGCGGAGGCTTTGGACAAATGGGAAATTTGTTAATTAGTTAGTCGGCAACATCATCTGTTGTTCGTTGTCTTTAGTTGCCCCATTCTGGTCGACTCCACTTGGACCAGAGTACGTGCAAAGCATGTCGAATGACGATGCTGACGATGATGAATATGCGCTTGTTTCGAACGGCCTTAACAGGATAGGATTGGCTTGGGATACGACAAGATAAAACTGGACAGGACTGGTCTGGACTAAAAATTTACTGGATCGGAATGGAATGGACTCGACTCAAATCGACTCGAATGATTTCTCCGGAAATTAATTTCCAGCGAGATAGTCGCTGCTAATTCACTGTGTGCTTGTTAATGCCTTGTTTTAGATTATTAAGAAAATGCGGCTAATTTTCTGCTTTAACTAATTTCAAAAACAGACGAAAATGGCCTTTTATATATTGTAAATTTTCGTTATATTCATTTATAATTATTATGGCAGTAAGTAATGATTGAGTTTTTATCTTTAAAAAAAATCAAATTGAAAATAAATTAATGCAAATCCATATTAGAGTCCGTAGTGTGAGTGTTTTTAAAAGTAAGCTACTTATTCAGATTGTAGGTTGTTGTTATTAGATATTGAAAAATATTTTCTATTAGTAAATATTTAGGCAACTTCAAAACAGTCAAAATATTCTTTTGGAAAATTTTTTTTTAAATTATACTTTTTATGGAGCAATAAAACCAAATGACTTTGGTTGAATTTTCTTTGTTATGTGGAATATTTTGAAGCGTTATTTTCGGCTGTTATTTATTTTGTTACCAAAATTAACCAAATTATAATTGATTAGTATGTCATTTATTTTATTACCAATGTTATAATGACGAAAATAAAATCAGGAATTTCAAGTGATTTTTACTTGAATTTTTTCTTTTGACCCAAAAATTCTCTTTATAAGTTTTATTAAAATGAGAATACATTACTAGTTCCGATTAGCACGAAAACGAAGTCCTCATCAGGGCAAATAAATAAAATCATAATTTCCTGCCATTATAAAAATTTAAGTTCATATTTATTTACATCCCATTTAAAGGATTCATTAGGAAAAAAAACAAACTTATTTTTCCGATCAAATTTTTATAACATTTTTCGTATATTTTATTTATATTGGATAAATAAATAATTTTACCATAAAGCCTATTCCATAAATAAGTTCTTAAAAATGAAAAGAAAATTTGTTGTGGTTTTATGATATGTTTTCGGTATTTCTATGTAAATTTTTTTTATTAGTAATTTTTAGATACAAAAAGTTGAGGTTTTCTTAAAAAAAAATGCAAAATGATTTTTTTCAGTTGTAGTACAGTTTTTTTAAATATATCTTCTGTACTACTTCTTGAACAAATATTTTGCTAGTACAATCGTTAATATGCTCCAAGTGGTCGTGGGCTTGAATCCCACTGAGACATGGTCCTATGCTAAATACACAATGGACAGCCTCTCTAAACAAATAAACAAAAAATATTTGGTGTTGAATTGAAGCCATTATATGACTTTTGAGGAGGTGGGGAGGGGTTGTGGTGTTGTCCGGTGAAAATTTCTTATTTAACTAGGAGCCTCCTTTTATTTAACTAGGAGACAATATAATTTGTGTGAAGTTAACACAACTAGATAATTTATTTGTCGACTATTTAACGTATGAAAACAATCCATACATTTTATGAAAATGGTCGTACTGCAAGAAATCCATCTGAGACAACAATAAGCCGTTTTCTTAAAAAGTCTTTTAAAAAAATTTACGATAGAGCAAAATATTGCTTATATAAAATCCATAAAAATTAATCATCGATAAAAACCCTTACAAAAAAATCAAATTTCTTTGGCCTCTAAAAGTTTTTAGTCTAAATTTTTTCAAAAGAGTTTAAAATAATCTTATTAGTTCGTCCTTTCCATATATTAATTAACACAGGCTTACTTTCTCAGTACGACTATTTATATTGTGGATCTCTTGGACTCAACAATTCATTTTTCAAGTCCTGTTTTTAACATTCTTAACCATATTAAAATGCTCTTCAAAATTTACAATCGACCAGTTTTTTAATGGAAGCTGGCAACACCATTAAATGGTCTTGAAACAAGGAGCTTACATATAAAAAACAACAACAAAGTTTGTCATCCATAACTTCTTTTTTGATAGCCGTCCTTATATATACGAACAAGTTTCTTCTCTTTCCGGCTGTATATATGATTATAAGTTAGAAAGTGGCAGACTGCGTCACATCACGAACATACACATAAGAGACATTAAGATCACGACGAATAACATTATTGTGGACATAGAAGAGAATTGGAAGACTTACTAAAGCCCGAGAAGTCTAGTCTATAAGTCCATATTGGTTTTAGTAGGAAATTGTATAAAATCACTTTACTTTCTATAGTAAGTGAATCCCGTTTGATCTGAAGTCGGAATAGTTGACGGTACCGTTTGATTAGTTCTAAGCTCTTAAGTATTGTGTGAACGAAATTCAGTGTCTTGTCATATTTCACTATCATTCGAGGACATGACTTACAGTTGGAAAGAAAAAGTAACGTGGACACATTTGTGTTCGTTAATTTTTTACTCTCCATTTGGTAAACCAGTTCTGGAAGATTTTGATTTGACTTTGAAAAATTGGGATTTTTAATTAAATAATTTATAATAAAAAGAAAATTATGCTGAAGACTTTTTTTCCTATGATTTTCAGTAATTAAAATAATATTGTTTCGAAAAAAGATTAGATAAAAAAAATTCCTTTGCTATAAATAAATTTGATTAATAGTTTTTTTTCTTTCTGAAAAAGCAAAAATGTAGTACAAAATTTGTGCATTATTCAAAAAAAAAAATGCAACTATTTGAAATTATTTGAAAATTTCTATTCGATCAGAAACGATTTTTGTGTAAATTTTGTTTTCGATGCATCTTCACGACAATGCCTTCATTTTAACTACACAAACACACATTCTATGTGCCAACGTTCGACTATCCTTGATTAAATCGGTTGATTCGATTGATTTTCGTTAATAAAAACTTTCCATTATAACAGCACAATTTAATAAACATGGTTTATTTAGAGTAAAATTTAATAATCTCGCTGAGTGGTGGTTTTTTTTGTTGTTTATCGTTTTCATTTTAGTGCATATTCCCAAAGGGATACACCGATAAGCACAAAAAACACGGTTAATAAAAAAGTTTATTTCAGCAGCCCCCTTACTTCTGTCCCCCAATATTCTCTTCCAAGTATAGTCAATCTATCGGCGAGATTATATACTTGCTGTCTGATATCTCCCCTAAAATATTCTGCAATATTTCACCTTGGCCGTATTTATTTTTTTAGTTATTTTTTTTTAAATATTCTATATCAGGGAAGACGTAGGATATTATGCACTCTTAGTGGAGGTATTGTGCTGGTATCATTTTATGAAAATTAATAGAAAAAACACTGGGAAAATAATTTTCTTTGTCGAACATCTAACGGCCTACTTGTAGTGACTTTTGAGCCAATATTGAAAGCGGCAATATTGAGGAAAAGCCAAAGTACTCGGAGGAACAAAGTTTCATCCTCTGGGATCATGGTTAACTTTTTAGTAGGATCAGAAAATAGAATAAGATTTCATTAAATGCCTTTTCAATGTGTGTTCAGGCTGGTGGCTGGTGGCTGTTGGTCGTCGAACGGTGGTTAGTATAGTTAAAGTTGAGAGAGGCCAAGAGCCAGGAGCGCTGCTGTCGCCACACTCTGGTGGTAACCGTGGTTATACGATAGATTCGCTGATGGCCGTGACACACTCTATGAATATTGAAAATATCTTTCAACGCAATTGGGTTGGGGAATTCAATTTATGTTTATTGCTGATAAAACTTTTCAATATCGATCCAATTCAATTGTCGCATTTTCTGTTTATTTTGTAATTTTCTTTTTTATCGAACTTGTCTCTTTTATGCTATATTCGATTTATATTTTTCTGTAATTTTTGCTAGATACCAGAAAGTGGAATTCTAAGTTAATATTTACAAAGGAAAACTTTCGATATCTTCTTTTTGTTATGAATAAAATTGAGAATTAAGTGAAATAAGTCGAGTTTAATCAATTAACAAGTTTTCAATTGATTGCCGAAATTCATTAAACATGACAACTGGCACTGAGGAGAAGAAGAAGTTGGAGCAGTTCATTCAATTATTTATGAATTTTTTGTTATTATTTTTAACTCGTTTTGTAAATAATTTATGGAAAATTTTCCTTACAATAAAGAAAAAATTTTTTGTAAGGGAAGGAAAAGGTAGTAAACGCTTTAATATGACAAATCGCTTTGGAACTAATTAATAAAAATAATATTCTACAATAAATCACATTGACAAACATCTTCGGTTAATTTTGAAAATAACTAAACTCCTCGAATTAATTATTGTCTAACTGGACGAGTGAATGTTGGTTATCCGAAGGACAATACGTCGATTTAGCCAGCTAGCTTGCTAGCTAGTTGAGCTGTCTGTAGGGTTTTAGGGTTTCCCGGTTGGTTAAATGATGGTCTGACTGACTGATTATTTAGTTGTCACGAAAACGAAAATATCAACGTAATTACGAAACACTAAACGGCATCGCTTACTCGATTAGCACATAAAAGTTATGCACTACTGGCATAGTCTTCGAGTAACTCGACCAATTACTGGAGCGGATCTTACTCGTAGTTCGCTATTTTTCCGTTGGAGGAATAGCGTAATAATCATAGAAGTAGCGGTGGTTTTGTTGGTTCTAGTGAATGTAGCATTTATTGAAATTGAAGTGACAGCAGCGGAAAATTACAGAAATCTAGTCACAAAAGCCACGACGAATCACTGAAGGAACAGAGTCGTTTCGAATGGCAAATCGTACTCGTCACTAGCTAGAATAAAGCAATTAATTTTGTTGTTTCGGATGAAATCCAAAACCGAAACCGCCCGCAAAATAATGTTGACAGCAACTCTAATGATAAAACCATCGCTCTATTCTGATAACAATCCAGCAAATTCAAGAAAGAAAAATTACTGGTCCATTGGGAGTCCGTAAATGATTTCCTTGTAATCTAATAGAATCCAATATCTCCTTTCGTATTGCTACATTCACTTCAAATCAGTGATAAATTCTAATTCATTCAGATTCACTTCATCTAATATAATATGTACTAGAGAATTTCAGATATTTCGCTAGAAATTGAAATGATAATTAAGCTAATATTGGTAGTCTAGTGTCGAACAGAAAAAGTATCTAAATACAACAAAATTTATCGATTAAGCATTAATTTTATACTAATTAGATTTGAATTGTGCTTGATATATGATTATTTATTAGGATAAAAGGATGAGTGCCCATCATGCCTAAATAGCAGAATTACACTTAAGGCTAAATGGATGAGTGTAGTCAGTATTGTGATTTTCTGCAATGGATTAAAGTTACATAAACTTTTTCGAGATCTCCCAATAAGACCATTTGGAAAAAATATTTTATTCTCAAATAAGTTCGGAAAATTATTATAATTATATAATACCTGTACTCAAAAGAAGAAAATTTGTCTGTAAACTGGAAATATTATTTTTTGCTCTTTTTTAAAATTGTATTTTTATTTTGAAAATAAATTTTTTCTTTAAATTTTTCATTTTTTTTTTTTAACTGAAGAATAAATTTAACCTTTTAAGGTGCCAACGGAATAAATCTTCTTAAGTTGTTATTTTAGTCATAAATTCTATTAATTGCCTTTTAAAACAGTTGCAATTTATCGTTGGTGTATTAAAAATTTCTGATCCTGTACGGATTCCTCAACAGTCAAAAAAAAAATTGAAAATTTTTTGTATTTTTTGAAATTTTTTGTTTTTGCAATTTTTGTATCTATTCGTATTTTTTATATGCTCCTCTTCATATTTCCTTCTTTTAAAGTATATATATATATATTGTATATTATATTCTTCCTTTTCTTTAATAGTATTTTTAATAAAAGTATCGAGAAATTTATAAGAAAATACTTTAAAAAGTAAAATTCAAATTAAAATTCGATTAAAAATTGCCTTGAAAATATATTAGAGCTTGTTTTTTTTAATCCTGTGATAATAGATTTATTTACATAAAAAAAGTTTCTAAATTGTTTTGCATGAAAAATGCACAAAAAATGAGTTCATTATTTTGCGAAGGATGTTTATTTTCAAAACGCAGTTCTAACAATGGTTGATGGAGAATGGGGTAAATTTTCCATTTTCTGTCGAGCCTGTCTTATAAGTGGCAAACAATTTAATAAAATTATTTTATTCTAGTTAATTATAATATTGCTGCTATCCATAATAGGAGAATCCTTTCTATCATCGAAATGATTTATTTGAATTTTATTTTGTTATGAATCCAAATGCGAAAAAAATAATTTCAAATTAAAACGATTTATTTATTTAGGTTTCTCAATTTATGAAGTTTTGTATAATTTGAATGTCTAGAAAGTAATTATTCAAATAGATCGGAATTTATTTTCTAGACTTCTTTTACCCATCGAAAAAGCAAAAAGAAAGTGAAATTCATTAAAATGATTAAACCAGAAATGTTTATAAGCAAAACTCTTGCGATTTACTGATCAATATGCAAAGTAAGAAGTGTAGCAACATGTTGCTGCAACATACAAGAGTTAAAAGCGGCAATAAAAATTCGAAAAGATATATTGTTCGTGCAATTACAATAAGATATTCCGTAAAATATTTTTAAAACAAAACGAGGTGAAAATTTAAAACTTGGGTGCTTTAGTTATTGTTTTATGTAAATTTTATTCGATTTGAAGAAAAGTTTTCGAATTTGGAGGTGCTACAATATATTATGAAAATACGTCAATATAAATTTAGATTAGAATCTTCTTGCCTATAATTTTATATTGTCTGATATGAAATCAGATATTTTTCGCCATTCTAATAAAAAAAAGACCTGAGCCAAATAAACCTGTGAATTCTCAAACTTTCCTTTTGACAAAAATTCGACCAAGTCGAGACTCTATCTGCTTATGGAATACAAAAAAAAAATTCCTTATTACCAATTTTACTTTCGATCTGCTCATTATAAGGTCCAATAATTGCATCTTGTCTTGAGATGAAAGAGCACTGTTCAACAGTACGCTTTTCTGTGAGGAGAGGTTGTGATTTTACCATATATCTCTTATTCTTTTGATTGTGCATTACATCATGGGCTTCTCTGGAAAATCAACAGCCTCCCCTCTTTTACATACAATCTTATTAAAAATTAATTTGTCTCTGAACGTCTTTTTCAAATAGCAGTTAAAACAGAATCCTCCGAAATATATTCTATTTTAGCTAGAGTCTCGCAAGGCAGTATTCTTGGTCCTATTTTGTATAATATTTATGCCGACTATATTCCATCCGATTCTTATTACCTATACAAATACTGACACAGCTTTTTATAATTTAATATCCCATGTGCACAATTTCCAATCCAGATTTACGAGATGAAGAGTAAAGGTAAGTTAACAGAAAAGTGCTCACATTACTTTCACTCTTTCCCCAAATCCACCTACTTCTTTATAGCTTAATTGTAACGTGGTTCCTGGACTTGATCAAGTGCATTACTTGGGACTTCATTTATATAGGATGATTAACTTGGAATCTCCTATTAAAAAACCAATTTGGACTTACAATCCAAGAATAATTATTATTGCTTCCCTTTCCATTCGTAGTAATGCTCCCTATGCTCCATGATCTATATACATCCAGTTACCAGGACCGTTAATACCTTAATTTCAACGAAGGTCCTGGATTTGATCAAGTGCGTTACTTAGGACTTCACCGAGAAAGGGGAGATTAACTTGGAATCTCCTATAAAAAAACCAATTTGGACTTACAATCCAACATATTTCGCAAGATTATTGATGCCTCCTTTTCCATTCGTAATATTGCTCCCTATGCTCTATGATCTGTGTACATCCATTTACCATTCCCATTTATCCTATCATCATAATTATGTTTTCGTTATTAAAAACTTACAACAACAAAATCAATCAAAACGAACGAATAATTAATTCTAAATAAAAATCCCATAAGCAGAGTAATTACTTTTAAGCTATACGACATGAAAATATGATTTCGAAAAGCAAATCCACAAACACACAATGGATTATAGTAAAATTACAAAATAAGATTAAATAAATAATTATAATATTTCCTTTTTGTATTCATTGAAACTACGTCGTTTTAAATTGAAATAAATTTATCATTGAAAATTTGTGCATTAAAAATCGGATGAATCTGATTCGAACTGACTTAATCAAGTATTTATCTACAATAGTAAAATTCAAACCATGAATATATTGTGAACTTTTATTAGTTTAAAGCCTAAAAACAATAACGAGTCTGCTTAGTAATATACCGAATAGCTTAAATAATTCTTATCAGTAATAAAATTAATTTGTCCAATAATCATTTTTGTGGCTTATCAAAAGAAAATGTTCAATAAAATTTTTTTCTGTTGGTCAAATGATTAAAATAGTGTTTTTATTAAAATTAATTTTTTTTTCGAATATCATTATTTGCAATTATATAAATTTGCCACTCAGGATATGGCATAAATCAATTTGTCGAAAATTTCTAAAATAATAAACCATTTTTAATCTCCTATCTTCTTAGCTAAACTTTGATGATAGCATTGGTAATTGAACGAGTGCTTAAGTTGTTAAGATAATCCATTTTATTATAAATAGTCCATAATCAAACTATATTTAGAAATGAGAAACAAAAATTTTGCTAAAGAAAAAAGGAAGTTATGAGCAATAAAATACTATCGAATTATACAAGTGTATTTTTTTGTAATTTATTGGTTGATAGCAGTTTTTGGAATTCTGTTTGATCCAAAAATAAATTTATATAGACAAAAATTTCAGCTTTCATGACTCTTTTTTTGTTGAAACAATTAAAAGTCTGTCTGAGCCTATAATTTTGGGGATATACATATGTGGATGTAAAAATTTGGAGCTTATTAGAATCGTCCGTTTTAGGTTATAATCATAATTAAAAATTGAACATGCAATCTGAATTGGATTTTTTTTTATATAATTAGTATTTATGGAATGATTGTATTTAATTTGAATTTAATTATTAAACAATTTAAATAGGAATCCAATTACAGGATTACTATCTCTAAACGAGGCCGAACAGAAACGCTGTGGATAACATTGATGTATGATTTAAACGTCAATGTTAGCCACTTTAAAGTAGTTCCCTTGGGCAGCTAAACATTTGCAGAGGCAGTGCTTGAAACTTTTAACTAGAATGGCCTTCAGCTCCTCGGTTACACTCCTTTTGGATGTTGTCGATAGTACCATTATAACGTCCATTTTGACGTTTTCTTTTTATCTTTAATTCGTTGATGGAGATTGTCATATAACGTAGAGCATCTAAGGGACTGTTATGTGCAAGTCCGATCTGCCGCGAAGAATCTTTTTTCCGAGCTTATCAAGGATTAGATTAACAGCATGTCCTAGAAGCTCAAATTCTTTTTTTTTGTGACCTCAAATTTTTTGTGACTTTCAAATCTTGCTCGTTACAAAAGCGAACCGTTTTTGAACCACTTGGTGACCGATGATGAAAAGTGGATAGTTTATAAACATGTGGTAAGAAGAAGGTCATATGTTTATAAAGGGGAGACACCACCGATCACATCCAAAGCTGGCGAGCATCAAAAGAAAGTTTTGTTGTGTTGTTGGTGGAATCGGAGGGGTATTGCCCACTTTGAGTTCCTGAAAGAAAATTATACGGTCGATGCTGATCGTTTCTGTTCGCAACTTGATGTTTTGAATAAAGAAATTCAACGTAAACGTCCATATTTGGGCAACAGAAAGGGTGTAATTCTTTACCATGACAACGCTAGACCGCACCTGGCAAAAAAACCGTACAAAAAATTACAGAGTTGGGTTGGGAAACTCTACCTCAGCCAAAATATTCTCCAGAATTTGCACCATCTGACTATCATTTGTTCAAGTCGATGCAAAACTTTCTTGATGGAAATGAATATATAAACTATGAGGTTGTCCAAATGGCAGTGGAAGAATACTTTGCGTCCAAAAACGAGGACTTCTTTTCTAGGAGGCCGGATAAGCTGCCATAGCTCTGGCAGATAGTTGTAACTAATAAAGGAAATTTTGATTAATTTTTGAATAAAAAAGTAAAAACGACAGACCTTTCCTTTACACCCAATAAATGTTTCATTTTAAAAAAATCATCAAACCTCATCTGATCGGTCCAATTTTTACTATAACTCGTATAGTTATAGCCACTATGGCATCAATTGTTACTGGTTCATAACAATACACAAATGACTCTACATATTCTTACAAAAAATATCGATCGGAATCAGAAAGGATCATTTTGGCGTTACATTACGTTGTTGCCAATTAACTGCTGGTTTCAAAAAATATAATCATTGAAAATGGCTCGTTAAAGATCACCATTGACCGTAATGCGAGCGAGCTTCGGACTACCGCCGACTGTGCAAGCCTGACTAAACAGCTTTTTGGGGATCTAATAGTGTTTTCCAATATCTCTCAGAAACTTATTCTGAACATTTGCTTGTCAAAAAAACAGTACCTCCAAAACTAGCGTTATACTAAGTACAAATTTATGATCAAATTCGATTTTGGATTTTCTGAATAAATTTTGATAATTTAGAAACGTTGTTCAAACATTTGTAATAATTTACACATTTGTACTTGGTATTATTACTAAATACATCCGAAAGTTTTAGATGGTATTTGGTTTCTTAGAAAATAAATACTGAAAATTACTTAAGAAACAATAAAAAAAATTCAAATGATTCGAAGTATAAAAATCAATTTACTTGTATTCAAATTGCATATTTTAAAAAGCGCTTTAAATTGTGTGACATTTTTTATGTCTCGATACTATCGAACGGGCGGATTTTGTATCTATCGAATTCTGTCAATATTTATTATCATAACACAAATTTTCAATATTTTTCAAACATTTCCTAGCAAGCACAGAATTAAATTGCTTTTTATATAAATAACAAAATTAATAGGCGATTGCACAGAATTAATTAATAACCATCAAGGCTAAGCAGCAAAAAAATCATATTACTTCAGATTGTTTATTTTGGTGTCAAAAAATATTTACGCATATTATATTGTCGGTACACATTATTCCTTTACCTATAAGTATTATAATTTTATTTTTGTGGCAAATTAATCTGATTATAACGACGTAAAAAGGATATTGATTTAAATAAACAATTTCTGATAAAAGCATTTAGCAGAGAATTGACTTTTTTTTTTTAATAAGTATGCTCAGCATAATAATTTTTAAATATTTTAGTATTATCTATGCGATATTTCAGAGTACCATGAAAGTACGAGTAGATAATAATATTGATTTAAATGTTTAAATAAAAATAATTGTACTAAACAGAAGCTCGTGATTTACGAGTACTTCGTCGTATTATTTTCATTTTGTTCACATTTTTCAAATAATTGGAATTTCATATTTTATTTTTTCATTTGTAAAAGTATTTTTGTAGTAACAAATTATTTTGTAGGGTTTTTTTTCGAAAGAAATTCTGTTTGTTTTCATAGTTTTTGTAGAATTTTTCTTTTATAAAATTATTTATACTATATTACGTAATTGATAGAAAGTAATTTGTTCTATTTATTGTGTATTTTGAGTATAAGTTCTGAAAACGCCATCGTATTAATGATAATTTGAATAATCGAAAATTATATAAAGGCTTAGATTAGTGCGAGAAGACACCAAAAGCTTTTTCAGATCCTGTACATGACTTTTTTCATAACATAAATATTATAAAATCTAACAATGAATATTTTCATTTTTTTTTTGTTGACTAGATATTAAGTATTGGTAATTCCTAATACTCATTTGGCTTATTATTTCTTTTTTTTTCAAAAATAACTATTATATCACTGCTCGATATTCGATTTTTTATCCATAAAAGTCGGTTTAGATTTGTGAAACATAAAAAAATAATACGCAAACGTGTAAAATTTGTTTAATTAATTAAATAATACAATTAATTTTTAGAAATCCGTATCTGCATAGGACTGTCGTTAAATATAATTTCACTAAACCACTTAATAAATTTATTTACAATGCAGCTTTTTGATGATAATTTTATTTGCTCGTTTTGAATTTAGAAATAATGTGGGGTTCTATTGAGTTTGAATGTAAAAGTTTCATGTTTAGAAGTTTTTTTTAAGATGTAACGGGGATTGTAAAATTAATATTATGATAAGAACAAAACATTTTTATTGAGTAAAATTAATTTTATTGTTCAACATTGCCTCTTTTGCGTTTATTTTCAAAAACAAATATTGTCTTATTGCCCGATATTCAATTTTTTCCATTGCTGTAAGATGGTTTTTCACTTTAAATAGCTGTTACTCGCAAACTAATTAACGCAGATTATTGAAAATTCAACAATACTATTATGAGAGGTGGTATTTACAAAAAAATGGAGTTGTTTTAATGTTACCAGCACTATCTCTTGTCGAGGACTAGGAATTAATCATACAACCATCGTATTAATTTTATGAAATCAGATTTTTTTAAATAATTTATTTTATATGACATCCTAGGAATCAGATAAGTTCATGGAAATCAGACTATATCAGGCTCTCTTTCATTATTATATTTGATTAAGTCCCAAAATTACTTCAATCAATTTACATTACTCTAAGACTAAGTAGACGGAGGGTTCTGAACTCTGAAATTAACGATTTTTGAACACCTAAAGCATATACTTGGTAAATCCAAATTGAGCTTATAAATGCCATAAGTTATTCTTGTATAAATGTAGGTACTTTGATCTCAATCCTGCATAATGTACACCCACGCATCACAGGTACTCTAGGCACATGCCAACTAAAGTTTTATATATTATTAGGGTAACGTTTAAAAATCTCCTCCAACTTTCATCTTAACCACTTATCATCTAATGTACAGCTTTTTCTAGAATTATGTTCACAAATTTAATGTGACATTTTTAGTTCAATGTCATTTGAAAGTCACTTAGGGTAGACGCGATAATTTTTGTTGCAAAGCATTGAAACCTTTATTAACGAGTAATTATTGTCAAAAAAATTTACAAAATTAATTTATCAATAGTCCGTGTCAAATCGCTATGAAGAACATTTTATACAAAATTCAGGTTATACAGAAACTTCCGCCCAGAGATAATATGAGCCTCTGAAAATGGAGTGGAAACAGTTTAGAGCTTCGTAGATAAGTCAGTGATTTTTACAGAGAACTGACAATGAGTGTCGAATAACACGGTCCCTTTTGTCGAAAATCCACTGCACAGTCACTCTACCGTTAAGCCCCTGATAGAGTGACTGTGCAGTGAATTTTTTGGAGTCAGAAGGGTCATTAGTGCCCATTTCCTTGAGGACGTTGCTGGCAATACGCGTTGGGAGATTCTACAGAACATTTTTATCCATAAATTGGATCGATCCGAGTTGGCCGAAATATTGTTACAATAAAATGGTGCCACGTCACACTTTGCAAGCGCTACAATAAAAATTGTAATGGAATTGTTTTCTGACCTAATTAAGGCGAAAAGTGGTGATTTGGATTGACCTACACACCCTCTCCCCTCTGTCATTTCAGCGATTTAATCGTTATTGATTTCTTCCTGTTGAAGTAATTTACAGGATTTAGAATAAAAAACAGACGCAATTAAATCAATGAAATTAATCCAAAAATATAATTCCAAGTTTATATCAATGCAAAATTATTTAAAAGAAGTTGTTTAGTTATCATTAAAGCACCATATATGTTCGTTTAATTTTGTTCTAGAGCTTTCATCAAAATTATTCTAGAAGAATCCTTCCATAATATCTGGTTTAGTTTATTCTAGATTAACCAAAAAAAAAAAACCAAACAAAACAAAATATGCTCTAAGCCTTAGTGTATTTAAATTTGATTGTAATTTGAATGTTTTCAGTTTCTTGTTCCGTGAAGATACTGTCAGTTAGTTCTGCTTCACAAAATTTATCAGAAGGTGAGAAAAATTTTGGTTTTGATGGAGCACGTCTATCAGATTTCTTGTAATTTCATATTGACAAGTGTGTGGGTTGTAAAATATTGTATATCGTCTAATTAAAAAGGATTTAACCATTTAATATTTGAACAATTTTCCTATAAATTTGCTTTGGGTAGTAATTGCTATCTTTTTACAACGAACGTAGATTTTTGATCATAATAAATTTTCCATGAGATTTTTCTGAATTGGCAAAAAAAAGTAAAATAATAATAACCAATTACGGTGTATGTAATAATATATTTTACTGCTACTTCGAGTAATTCGAGATTGACCTTTATGGCAGATCGTTGAGAATGAGTTAGATTTGGAAATTGTTTGTCGCCATATAATCCCAATTAAGTAATTGATGTTATTTCGACTTTATTTATTTTGTCAAATAATCTTTTTATTCGAACATAAATTGTATGCTTTCATCCTCGCATTTACCGCATTCATATCATAATAGATACAGATCTGTATCGTCATTATATTTTTATCTATTCCACTTAATACTCTGCATACAAGTATGTGTACATTTAATAATAATAATAAAAAGAAAAAATTCGTAATATCTATCAAAGAAGATTTGTTCCTAATATGGCTGTCTTATATAAAATACATTTTAGAGAAAAAAAATCTAATCATCTTAAATGGGAATATAATTACAGTCACATTGAGTGGGATTGTTCGCCTTTCATTCATTAATAAAGAAATTCAACGAGAGTTTAAGGACAAATCAATCACCGTCCCTGAACATACCCACATCCACATACATGTTTGTGTCTATTCCCAAGTATGTGTGCAAGTGGGGACAAACGCACAGTTGTACAGAAAATTATAGAAAAAAATTCTCAATTTATCCTTAATTAATTCTGGTTTTAATAAATAATAATCCGACTAAAATTATTTCATTTAAAGATGGCTGATCATTTTATAAATTTTTGATTTGAAATGAAATATTGTAGAGAATTCTGTAAATATTCCAGAGATATTCTCAGTTATTTGTTTGGAGAAAATTTTGTACAATTTTCTAAAATGTTTTTTTTTTGTTGTGAATATTTCATAAAGGCTCAAAAAGGTTAAGCTTTTAAGATGGCATTTGTAGGGTTGCCCAATTTGTGTTTCGGAAAGTAAAGTCTACCAAAATACTTATTTAATTCCGGTTTTGATAAAAATTTTATTCTATTATTTTTCGTAAACTATGCCATTATGTATTGTGTATAACATTAATCAAATACGTGTTACGTGACTTTCGCAGGACTTGATCCTTTTGAGGTAGTTTCTAATAATTTTTTAGGGTATTTGAGACTGTAATTTGGTCATTACTTGATAAATTTTGGTGTTAAAATGCTCTAAAAATACAATTTTTTATGTAGCCTTATAAAAAAAATCCATCGGTGTCAAATCGCGTGATCTTGGATGGCATTTGCTACTTGGGAATAATTGGTGTTCTAGGAATAATTGGCCCAATACAACCAAAAGAATTCATCGTATTGAATGGAATTTTTTTGAAAGCACATATGATCCAATTTTAAATCCTCAAGTTTAGGCCAAAAAAAAAATTGTTTTTTCATCCCCAAGTTTCGACCAAGTTTCGATTATATTTCGTAAACTTTGCCATTATGCAATGTATATAACATTAATCAAATAGGTGTCACGTGCCTTTCGCAGGACCTGACCCTTTTGAGATAATTTCTAATAATTTTTTCGGGCATTTAAGACTGTAATTTGGTCATTACTTCATAAATTTTGGTGTTAAAATGCTCTAAAAGTTAGAAATATACATAAATGGATAAGTATTAATAAGAAAAAATCCATCGGTGTCAAAATCTTGGATGCCATTTGACATCTGGGAATTATTGGTGTTCTGGAAATAATTGGCGCAATGCAACCAAAAAAAATTCATCGTATTGTGTGAGTTTGAGTAGAATTTTTTTTAAAAATCACATATGATCCGCAAGTTTGTGCTAAAAAAATAAAAATTGGTTTTAAATCCTTAAGTTTCGACGAAAGCGCTGAGAATTGACACTGGCCTAAACTTGGCCTTCTTTATTTTCATAGAATTATGAGCCAATGACACCTTCAGACTAATATACATACCAGGCAGACACAGTTTGCCGCTAAAATTTCTTTTTCATAGTCACTTGTGGGTTTTTAGAGCCCCGAATATGGCAATTTTGCTTAGTGGTACGTGTCTACCATGCAAGAAATGAACTTCACGCCAATTTTATAGATTTTTAATTTTTACAATTTGAATGCACTTAAGAATTTTTTTTTTGAATAACATATGCGTTTGACAGCTGTCAAATAAGGGGTCTGTAGCTTACAAACTTCAATCTTGTATTACGGTCTGCCTAGTAGATTACTTAGTAGAAGAGCTTTTTTTCAGTATTTAATATTCTTACTACTTCAGGTTTTTCTCAACAAAAAGAAAACAATAAGTCATATACGTACTGTTAATTATAGAAACTATTTTTTTTTTAAATAAAATTTCTTATTCCCTTTAATAACATTTATTTGAAAAATAATTATTTTTGGTAATTCTTTAAATCATATTAAATAGAAAAGAAAGTTAAACTGCTTATACCACGAATAGATCATGATAGATATTTTTAATTGTACTAATTATTTATTTATAAAACTAATTTTGAAATAAAAAGCTTCGGTATAAAAAAAGTAAATTCTAAAAAGTTTCTTTGACTTTGCTAGACTATAAGGCGTTATAAAGAATATTTAACAAATCTTACCAAATAAATAAAATTTTCTTCTAGTTTTATTAACAAAATAAAATTCAAATTTTACAATTGTGAATAATTGAAAAGTTTCATTTAATTTGAAAATTCTGGGATTATTTAAAAAAAAAAAGAATACAATAGCAAAAGGACTTACCTTCTTGCATGATTTTTGTTTCGTTTTTTGAAAATATGTTTTTGAAAAACTATAGTAATTGTACTTGTTAAAAAGACCTTCAAAACAATAATAAGTGTTTCCTTATTAAAAAGTTAACAGTCTTTTATGGTAATTATTTTACTTGTTCCTTTTAGATATAATTTATCAGAACATAAATGGATAAGTATTAATACTAATGATTTTTACTTATATAGTTTTATATACAATATATATATGATACACTGAATATGTATAAAATTCTTATTAAAATTATTAATAATTCCTTTTGTGAAAGTCTTGCACTTAATTGGGAAAAGTTTTATTCATTCAACTTTTCAAATCTTTATTGCTTCCTTGTTATTTTGGTTGCTTTTATTATTGGTGTTAGAACTATTTTTGATACTATTGCCATTGTTAGAATTTGTGAAAAAGCAGATATTTGGAGGTTAATGAGAGAGCAATTACCTCAAAAGCAGTTGTCAAAGTTTCATGATTTTCGTTACGTGTCGGATCACAAAAAATTAAGAAGCAAAACTGATTGCCACGTTAGCTATCCGTGACACATTTTACGCGGGCTCAGTTTCGACAATGGCAATACAACATGATTTAAACTCAAACGGAATGAAAGTTAATCCTTGTGCAAGGATTAAATAACTTAAGAGGTATTATAGTTAAGCAGCTGTCTTACTGTACTCGCTTCACTAAGAGGAGACGAGCACATGTACACACAGAAGAAGAAAATTATTCTTAAAGAGCTTATTCTTAATGATGATGTTAAGATAGCAATAATTTTTCCTATCATAACCTTTTCTTTCAACACATCGTTTTATCCCTTCTAATTTATACTACTCGAAGGAGAGATTTTTTTCTTTATATCTTGACGATTATAGCGAACGAAAAAAAACCCCAAAAAAAATGATATTAATTTAGATTCATTAAGCTGAATAAATTAACTAATTCTTGGATATTAAACGGATGGGAGCAATTTTATAGTATACGCGCATAGTTGTACCACCCTTTTTTAAATTTATAAATTTTTAATTTGAAAAAGTTTTCTTTTCTCTCTTAAAAAAGCTTTGAAATTTTTATTTTTATAATTATTAATGGAAATACAGCAAAATAAGGAAATGTATTCATTCAGATTAACATTTTATGTATAATAATTGAATTTCTCGATAATAACAAACCAAAAAAAATATCCTTTTGTAAAAGGATATGTAAATACATTTTTTTTTAAATGAAAATTATCAATTTTATTTATAATTATAAATAAATTAAATAATTAATAGGAAAAATGATATTCTTCTGATGAAGAAGAATAAATTTGATTATTTTTTGAAGCAAGATTTGGAAATAGGAAAACCATTTTAAAATTTATGGGGTTATCCAGTTTACATTTTGAAAATGTTTTATTTTATTATATTATGAAAATATTACCATTTTCTCTTAAAAGTAACATTATTCAAATTATTTTTCTAAGAATCGGTCTAGTTATTGATCCTTTCAAGGTAATTTTCAATGACTTTTTCACACATTTCGATTTGTAGTTTGGCCATCTACTGAAGGATTGAAGGACTCTCAAGCTTAAGGATTGTCTTGGTAAATAAATTTTTTTCCATAAATTTGCAAAAGAAACTATAACGAAGTCGAATTGCACGATCTTCAAGATCATTTGATTCCACCCAATCTCGGAATAATGCGCCCTGGGAAGTTTTCGCATAACAGGGTTAACATTATGATGTTATTTTCTTAAAATCGCATATGGTCCGGAATAAAACTCTATAGTTCAGGCTAATAAAATCAGGTTACAGAATAAAATCAGATGACAATCCAAAGAAATTACAACTTCATACCAAAATACACATCAAATAGTCACTTTTTATAGATACAATGAGCTTTATATAGTAAATTGTGGATTGTTAAAGCCACATATATAACAATTTTAATATATCTATTGGGTGCCAAAAAAGATTTTTGTCAATAAAAAACAAGGCCTCGGTAGAAAGTTTTTCCAATTATTGGATTGTCCGGAAAGTAATTGCTTCCCAACAGAGGACTTAATTGTATTTTTTTACAACCAACTTCACACTTAAGCCGAATAATCATATATATTTTGACAGCTTACATAGCAAGGCTTGCTTGTGCAATAATTTGATTGATTCTGCACTGTAGTTTTTTTTACTTTTTTGCTATAGAAAAGATAAAAATGCTGTTCAAGCCAAAAAAAAATTATCTGATGTGTATGGAGAAGATGTGTTAAGTGAGTGCCAGTGCCAAACTGGTTTGCAAAATTTCGATCCGGCAATTTTGATCTCGAAGATGCACTACGTTCTAAAAAGGCTAGTTGAAGCTGATGAAGACACAATAAAGACATTAATTGATGCAAAACGCGAATAACAATTTGTGAGATCGCTAAGAGATTAAATTTATCGAATACGACCATTCATGGTCATTTGAAATGGCTAGATTTTATCTCAAAGCTCGACATATGGATTCCTCATCTTCTTCCGGAAAAAAAATTTGTGTCGTCGCATTGACGTTTGTGATTTGCTTCTCAAACGCCAAGAAAATGATCCATTTTTAAGCGTATCGTCACTGGGGACGATAAATGGGTTGTCTACAACAATGTTAAGCGCAAAAGATCTTGAAGTAGAAAAGATGAACTTGAAAGCCAATATTCGTAAAAAAAGGTTATGCTATGTATTTGGTGGGATTTCAAAGGAATCGTTTATTTTGAGCT
The DNA here is from genome assembly GCA_958298945.1 of Atherix ibis. Lineage (NCBI taxonomy): Eukaryota > Metazoa > Arthropoda > Insecta > Diptera > Athericidae > Atherix > Atherix ibis. The sequence continues at coordinate 92,754,038 of OY282606.1, read as the reverse complement.
TCTATCGAGCAACACAACGATCAATTCTGAAGTGTACTGTTATCAGTTGGACTTAAAGAAAAAAGGCCAGAATTGGTCAATAGGAAAGGTATAGTATTCCAACGGAATAATGCGAAGCCACATATAAGTTTGACCACTCGGCAAAAGCTTTTAGAGCTTGGATGGGTTAAGTTCCAGTTTTAACAACATTTTTTAGACTGTAAAACGTTAAATTCAAATGAAGATGTCAAAAATAACTTGAATCAGTTTTTTGCCAGCAAAGAACAAAAATTTTATGAGCGCGGAATCATGCTACTGCTAAAAAGATTGCAAAGGCTATTGGATCAGACTGGACAATATTTAATTAAATAAAATATTAATTCACTATAAGGAAATCGTATTTCATTTTTATAATTTTATATTCCTCAGTATTAAGTTTGTTGGATGAGCAGGGCATCTATCTAGGAATAAGATAATTTTATATGAGTATTTTCGCTAAATTAAAACTTACATACGAGTATATGTGCAATGTACAGGTTATAAAGCTTAGGACCAATTAATAAGCCTTGTGGTATGCCTGACAACCGCGAGTATGCGTCTCCACATTTCAGTCTGGCTTCTCTAAAAATCAGAAAACTGATTATAAGATTAACCAGATATTTTGGAAATTTCATTTTGAGCAGATTTCCATATCATAGGGAAGTACTCGTTTTTTATGCAGTTATTGCCAATAAGTGTTAGCAATGTTATTTTTTCTTCTGGCAGGCTTTTCATTACTAAACTGGGTATACCATCGGGACCATGGGATTTTTCTGGAACGCCCTCTCAATAAAGGATTTGATACCGCTCTTTGCGACAAAACAATGTTTTACCTTTGTCGGATTGGTACTTGGATTATTCAACAAAAAGTGTGTCATTTGTGCCGAACAGCTCTCCTCATTTCTGTCCCCTGCTTCGCGTTTAAATTGATCTACGGTATCTTTCACGATCGGTTTACTTCCAAAAGTGTTTTGGCTGCCATATAATTTGGGATAGTAATTTGCGAACATTTCGCTTTTAATTTTATTATCCGTGATGGACTGCCTTTAGTTTGATCCCTCATTAATTGCTTAATTTTAGAATAAGCATGTGGATCGGACTCTAGCTTACGTAAAGTACGTTTGAATTCCTCGTTCCATTGGTCAATAAGTCTGGCGGTTATTTGTTTCTCCTTGATCCCAGGAGAAACAAAAGATTCTCCTTGATCCCAGATTAGGTCGTTGCCTTAAAGGTGTTACTATTTCTGAGTATACTGGTAAGTGGTCAGAGAAAATTGGTAGATTGGTACAGAGCTTCACCGGTAACAGAGCGCTCGATACTAGAAAAAAATCGATAACAGATCCTGAAGCTTCAAATGTGGATTGGTCAGGTGCGATGATATTGCCGTGGAACCCATTATTTGCGTTTATGTTTTCTAAGAGAACTTTGCCGTTTAGGTTGTATTTTATATTTCCCCCAATTCTTTAAGATTTTTAAAGAATTGTGGAAAATATAAAAAACAACCTAAACGGTAAAGCAAGGCTGTTTCCTTGCGATATTTCAATGCCTGCAAATTCTGGTAATATTACCTCAGAGAAAATTATGTCTTCCCTAATAACGATTGCCGTTCGTTCATTATTCCCGTTAATTACGTTGAACCCTTTCAATCTGAGGCACTTGTCAGCCTGCATGTTAATTTCTTGTATTAAAGAAATCTGAACTTTAACACCTGCGTTCATACGTCGTCTGGGTATTATTTTGCCTTTTAATTACCTTGGCAAATGAAAGCCCGTTGTGCACTTTCATAGCTGCAGGTCATAATTCAGAAGCCTTGCATTTTTTTGCTGTAGGTCCTAATTCTTGCATAGCTGCAGGTCCTAATTCTTTGGCTTCCTGCATTTTTTTTGCTGTAGGGCATCCTTTGAAACTCGCAGAATATCCACAAGTTTGTTAATTCACACAGAACTGTACGGAACCTTCTCGTACTTTCTTGGCTCATACTGCTTTTTGTACTTTGCTGGAACGCGAGCTGACAAACTAACCATTCTTTAAGGATTACTTTTATTTCATCGTATTTTGAAGCATGTATTTACATGCGTTTATTTGCCATGGGCCCGGATTACATTGCCATTTTTTCAATTGAATCGCAATTTTTTATTATCGCAGCCAAAGTTGTAATGGGTATCCCCAAATCACGCCCGACCGAAACACGTGAACCAACGTCTTTATTCGCTTTTTCGAGAATGTTTCTTTTATCTTGAGTCGATAATAACTTTTTGAGCTAAGACATTTTTTGAACGAATTCAATGAAAAATAAAGTGGAATGAAAATAATGTAAATTAAAGATTGACCGTCCGCCTGGCTCTGATTCGCTGAAATAAACGATTTCCCACCAACTGAAGCAACATATTTCTGCATCCTAGTATTCATTTCAAATATTGTTAATTATTACGCATTTGATTAAATATGTTTATAAATTGATTTGAATTTTAAATATTTCAAACGTAAATTGCGGGCAATAAAAACGTAAAAGCGGGTACGAAATGTGCTCAAATAAAATGGAAAAACTTGAATTTCGGGCACGTAAAAACGGAGTTTCACTGTACGTTTGATAGAGGGGCTGCTGCCCTTTTAAAAGTGTAGAGTTGATAATCGGATACACATAATTAAAAAAATATCGTATTCTATAAATTTTAAGTAAAATTACAGAAATAAAAACTATTTTATCGAAAATTCTTTATTTTATTTGCAAATTTAATTAAACTTTAACCGAATAAGTACTACAGTCTCACAAAGAGGGTTGTCTATTTTCTACCGAACTAAGTAAAAAACTTTAAGATTAGGTTCAGAAAAAAATTAACGATTTCGGTGAGATTATTTTCAAACAAGTAGTGACTGTCTTTGGCGCTTACTATATTTTTTAAGATATCATTTCGAAAAGAAGCTATTTTATCGGTAAAATACAATATTAAATCGAAAAAAATAAACAATAATACTAAAAATATTTTCTATTGAAATTTTGAACTGTATCGAAAAAATATTGAAAGTTGATATCGAAAATTTCATAAATATTTGACTAAGCGAATGTTTGGATTGCAAAGTTTTCACATTGTAAAAAAATACTTTATTCTAACTGACATTCTTGAAAAGTTATTGACTGAAAAATCGTGAATAACTCGAAAAGTTCTTGATTTGGAAAACGTTTCTTTTTCCAATACTAAACTTAATCAGAGCAATATTCTTCAAATATCTACGAATGAATTTTTCCCCCCTTCAATATATTTTATTTCTTTGAAATGTTGGCTTTCTTTTTTAGAATTTTCTTGCTATAATATAAAATCGATATTGTTTTTACTCAATAAATTTAGCGAATGTGTTTGAAATAAATCCTCCTCTCCTGTTTAACAGTTGAATATAAAATATAAAATAGGAAAATCGAAAAAAGAAATATATTCTAAAATTCAATTCTTTTGATCCTATAACATTATTGCAATTGAACCAAAAATTTTATCCCCGTGTTTTTTTAAGGTATTTGAAATAATTCTGGGAATACGTAAGAAATTTCTAATTTGAATTTTAATTTCCATTGAATTATGAAAAAAATAATTCTCTTTTCTATAATATAAAATTAAATTCTTATCAAAATAAATTCGTTGTATTATTTTTTCGATTTCTGGTAATTATTCAATAGGTTTTTAACACGTATTCAGAGTTTCTAGAAATTTTGAAAAGCAGTACATTAAAAATAATATTAATCATATTCTTCAGTCAAGAAAAATGCTGAATATTTTTTGAAATTGAAATTAATTCGTAATTTTTCCAGAAGTTTACTCATGTGCATAGAAAGATAGTCGATTAGATAATCAAACAAACTATTTTATATCAAATAAATAACAGGAATTGTTCATTTAAAAAGCCCGCGTTAAAGATACGAACAACTTGTTTTTCTGTTAAGTTGGTAGAGATTTGACGCGATCTGTCAACTCATTTCTGCAAAGCTGTTGTTTTTGTTAGTCGATGCAACATATGCTCTGCAATTTTTGATGTGGAAGAAACTGTCGAGCAAAAAATTTGCCTGAAATTTTTTGTTTCTAACGAAATTGCTTATTGTTAATCATTGTTAATGTTGAAGAATGCTTACGGTGTGTCAGGTATACCGAAAACACATACATACGAGTGGTGAAGATCATTCAAAGATAGTTGGGAAATGGTTGATGACTTTCCTCGGTCCGGTAGGTCTTGAAATGTTTCGGCTGTTGTCATTTTAGCACAAAAGGAGCTGAATTTACTTTGAAGATGTGGTCCAAAAAGGCAATTTGGACTTTTCTTTCATAAAACGCATAATAACAGATGATGAAACGTTGGTGTTTGATATGTAAGCCAGTCAACAAGTTTTAGAATAGTGCTTCCACAAGGACCCAAAATAAAAAAAACACTCATTAAAGTGGCGTGTAAATTAAAGTATTGCTGAACCTAAAAATTTGATTTCTTCTGGAGGGGCAAACTGTTACCAAACAGTATTTTCTGGATGTTATAAGGCGTTTGAGAGAGTGGCTATATAGGCACACACAGCAACCAATGTCCATGATTTTTTCTGACTTAAAGAAAAAGTTTTGATTAATTACTGTATTTATCATTCGAGGTTTTTTTTTTATTTTTAAAAGACAATTTGCAGAAGGAGTTAAAGACGGTACCTAGAAGTGCTTGTAAAACTGCTTCGAAAAGTAGGAGAATTATTGCCATAAATATGTTGTTTTATTTGAATAATATTTCTCCTCAGTTAATTTCTAACTTTGAATAATAATTTGCTTTAACGATTTAATTGGAATTTTTTTTTTCAGCCTGAATATACAGTGAAACATTTTTTTTACATATAGCAGGGAATAAAATAAACATAATCCAACAAGAATTTAATTATGTCTTCATGATGGAATAATTATAATAATAATAAAGATTTATTATGAAATAAATTAAAGTTATGGTAAAATGATTAGACAAATACTCTTATTTAGTCGAGGGTGCATAAAGAATCGACTAAAAAAAATTTTATTTCGTTTTTAAACTTTTTATTTCAAAAAATTCAAGGGTTTATGAATTTTTTTTTCAGTGGAAACGTGATTTCATCTAAAATGGATTTGTAATTTTTAAAGTACACACATTTATTTATGCTGAACGTGCTCCCAATTTAACGTGTTGACTGCTTAAAGAGTTGATCAAATTATGCATTCAACCTGTTTAAGCACCTTCAAAAAATTATTTATTTGCAAAATTAAAAGGTCATTGTTTTAAATAAATAATAAATTAAAAATTATATCTCAAATTAAGTACAATTTAAATTTTAAATAGAAAATATTTCAAAAACAAAACAAAAAAACCAGCTATGAAGAAAATCAAATCAAATTAAAATTGCTCCTCTTCTACACTTTGAAAAAATGTTGTTTTGTATTTTGTCAATTTTATTTTATATAAATTTAGGAATTGACGATTCTTTTATGAGAAGAAAATTGGATATTTGATTTTTCTGTTCTTTCAAGTAAACTTATGTCTATAAATTTTCCATCATTATACTTTCTTCTAACGATGTTGATAGCTGCAACATCTTCCATATTTTACAGAGAATTTGTTAAGATCTCCTTTTCAATTTTCGCCCTGTTTTAATAAGGAACTATGTCACCTTAGAAATAAGAAAAATCGATTATGGAAGGCCTATTTGCGTCTTAAGGACCTATCTTCTTATTCCAATTTCACCACCTGTTTTAATGGATTCAAAAAAAGGTTCCAAAAAATGAGGTTATCTACTACAGAGCTCTAGCAAAATTATCGAGTATTCCAAAGCTATGTGAGTCGTTGATATATTCACAGTTCATCAAACAGTGTAGTTGCTTAATCTCACCTAATCAGCATGGTTTTATGCCTTCCAGATCTACAACTACCAATTATTTCTAATATATTTTATAATTTTTCTAAAGATTTTCAAACTGATTGCATCTACACTGACTTTGGTAAGACATTTGACAAGATTCCTCACTCGATTATTTTGTTTAATTTTAATTCTTCTTGATTGGTTTGGATCGTACTTATACAATAGTATTCAAGACCTATCTTGTCGCACATGTTTATCAAAAGATTTTGAAGCATTTGCTAGTGTTCCACAGGGTAGCCATCTTGGCCTACTACTTCTTATTCTTACCATTGATGACATTGTTAAAGATGATATAAAACTTTTTTCAAAAATTGAAAATTTCAATGATGCAAATCCAATGATTCAGGAGAATTTAAATTTATTTAATAATTGATGCGTTATGATATTTTCCATAAGCCTTAATCCTTGCACTTTCTTTTACAACTTTTCGGGATCTACTTCTACTGACCTTGAAATATTACTTGAATTTATTCCGCACATTAACAATATTTTTGCTAAAGGTAGTGGTGCAGTTTTAGGCTTTATAAAGCGTTGGTCGAGAAAACTTCCCCGTGTTAATACCTCCGTGCACTAATATTTTTCCTTAGTTAAACTTTTTCTGGAGTATGCAGCTGTAACTTGTTCGCCTTCCTTAAACAGATTGGCTCAATTTGCTTCAAATGACTACACTTGAGAAAAGACGGAAAGTTCTCGATTTAGTTTTCATTTACCAACTTTTAAATTTGTAAATTGACTATCAGGCACCTACAAGTAGGGTCTGGTTTAGACTGCTAAATTATAACTTAAGAAGACTGCCTCTTCTACACGTCAATTCTTCTACGTCTAACTATGGCTTTAAGCATATATAATTTTGCGATTAAATTACACTTGCCGCTATTGTAAATAAAGTAAAAAAAAACTGAGTTTTGCAACAACAAAAAAAGGAATTTTGTTCTTTTCTAACTTATACTATTCAAAAGTGTGATTTTTCTATTTAACAAGAGCTCTGAATTATTTGTGAACAATTTTTATGTTCATTTTAAAGTTGATCTCATAATCAACAATAATAATATGGATAGAGTAAACAGAATATGTACAGAGAGTTTATATAGAAAGAATTTTCATAATAATAGGTGCCTTTTGTGGTCCATTATTATGGAGTATGAAAGAAAAATATATCAACGAACTAATATAAATGTGAATAGCAAAGAAAGGAAGAAAAATATCCTTAGTTGAACACAAAAATAATATCATAAAAAATACAGACAAAAATGAAGAACGAAAAAAAAAAATTGAAAATCAAATTGTTCTTATAAGAGCTTAAGTTCGCGCATCGAGAGAATTTGTGCTTTATTTCGTATTTGGTTGTGAAGGAGGGTAGGATTTTTTTTGGAAAAAAATGTCTTTAAATAAAAATCTAAAAAGTTTCACAAATTTCCCATAATGTTTGGCAATTTTTTATGCACGTCAAACCTTAGTTTGGAGCTCATTTGTCACACGGAAACTTCTAGCACTCCTTGCTTTTTACGCCTTCCTCTAGTTCGTGGTTTATTTTATGCTTTTTTTCTCTGTTATTTTGTTGTTGTTTTTTTAACTGTACAAGAGTTTATTCGTAATTTTTTTTTCGCGACAAAAGGCGACAGGATGAATTCTGTTGTTGGGAGTAACGCACATTTGTCCCATTTATCTTGGAAATGGAAATGGAATTGTCTAGAGGAAGATGGTGGTGATATTGTGTTTATTTTTTTCCTTTTTTTTGGAAGTTCCAACATTTTATGTTACCGGTGTTTCCTTCAATACTCTTACAGAGCTCTTTTCACCTACAATGCATGCTGAGATTATGGTTTACTGTTTTTTTTATGTTGTTTGGTTCAGTTTTAAACGAGAAACATTTCGTTGGATTTGAAAGAATTTAGTTAGAATCGTTGTTCTTAATATAAGGCTCAATCTCGATGTAACGGGAGGGAGGGGGGGTATTTGTAGTGGAAAAAAGAAAAATCTTCAATAAGATAAACTGAACGAAGATATTTCAAAAAGTAACTATTTCTCGTTAGAAAATAATCGATGATTCATTGGGAATGTAGTCGTGCGTTACGTTAGGGAAACATTCTTAGTAGAATCCTTTGGTCGATGGAAAATATCATTGAGAATAAAGTCCAAATACGATGGAAGGAAGTTAAAGCTAAGATATTTTCTCAACAACAACCCATTATCACCACGACCCCATCCAACAAACACACACACACACAGACACAAATCCTACCTATACAATATGAAGAAAAAAAGGACAAAAGAAATTTCCACAACAATATCAGCAATAAAAAAAAAGGGAAATTCACAACCACCACCCTACTGCCTCTTCCCCAGAAAAAAAAACGAGTTTTCAACGAGTTAAATTTCAACTATTGTTTGCTTGATGATCCTTTCACGAAAGCTATAAATTTGTTAAGAATAATTTTTTTGTTGTTGCAAAAATAGTTTATTATATTTTTATCTGCATTCATTTTGAAGTTTTATTTTTTATCTGCACATGTTTTGTATCTTCTTATTTTTTCTTCTTCTTTTTTTCTGCTGTTTCTCCCCATTTTTGCGTAAGGATATATTGCTAAGGCTTAAATAAAATCAACAGCCAATCATTCCAAATTCGCCCAAAAATTTTACAATCGGCCCTAATTTAAAGAATTTTTTTTTATACGATAAAAGCTTGTTTAAAAAAAATAAATCCTAAGTGCTTTTATTTGGTTCATTTTTTTTTGTATCCTTTTCCTCTCCAGTCGTCACCCATTTAAGAAAAAAATGTTTATTGCTTTTGCTGGTACAATTGTGGTGGAAATTATTCTTTTCGTTCGATCGTACAAACGTTCCTTACATACCACAATTTTATATTTTTCAAGTATTCTTTTTGCGCAAGTTTGTGTACTCGTTGGAATTCTATTTATTTTTGTTCATTTACTAAGTATTTCTCTAACAGTTTCCATATGCTTACTTTGTTTTGGTACTTGTACTTTTTACACTGCCTTTGCCTTTTCCAAAAGAGAAATTAATTTCAAATAGAAATAAACTTTCACATACTACACCAGTTTTTTTGGTCAATATTCTTATGCAGAATACATTCATACATATAAGACTGCTTAAATATACGTTCTAGGACATTCGAGTATCAATGGTCAAAATAAATTCGCTTCGATAGTGCAGATGCTCACTTTTGTATTGCAAAAAGATATATAACCGAGCTTAGTGTGATAAATTTAGTCAGTTCCATTTAGTATTACGGGAAATATTATATACTCCTTGATAGAGTGAATTAGATCCTTGGAGTGCTACCATACACCTGTACATATTTGCCAAGCGATTAATTTGATAACAATTGTGTTCAAGGTGGTGAATAGAGCTTACCTGCTATCTACTGAATAAACGAAACGTTAAAGCTTAGAAATTTCCCATACAATACGATTACCATAGTTCACTTATTTCATTCTTAAATCTGGTTCATTCTGAGATAAATTGCGATTGGTCTATAAAATATTGCAATAAAATTGTTTATAAATTGAAAATCGTACTTTAAACTGGAAATTGTTGTAATTGATTTATTCAATTTTTACTTAATAATTGTTAATATTAAATATTCATATTTACCACTGGCAACTACACGTACAATTTATCTGGGATCTGGTAGTATTTCGGTCGGTAGCATATGCTATTAAAATTGTATAAAAATTACTTTAGTGCGCGTCGTGCTATACTAAATATTTATATATGCATTGACGGGACTATGTCTTCTATAGTTTTAAGTAAAAATATTTTCACAAAAATGAAATTTTGCAAACTAACAAATAAAATTATTTTTAATAAATTATGAAGAGAAATAAGCAAAATTTTTTACTCATCTACGTTAAAGAAAATTATTAATTTAATTTTTAATTCTTTTGCGGTAAAATATTTTTCACAGAAATAGTATTTAATCATAAAATATTTTAATATTTTTTTTCTTTATTATTGTTTTTTTAATAAAACGTTGGAGGTTGTGGTAAAATTCTTCTAAAAGAAGTTCTTTAAACAAATTGCTCTCAAAAACCTTAACTTTTAATTAAAGCATTTGAAATTATTATAAATAATAATTTTATGTTTTTAATAAAATTTTCTATCTCTAAATAATAACACCTAATTCCTGTTATCATATTCGTAATAAAAGTTATTCAATTTAGGTGAAAATATATAAAAATAAAACTTATTAAAAATTAAGACTTAATGTTTTTATATTGGTTATATCTTGGCATTATATATCAACAATAAAATTTTTCAAGTTAAGATCAGAAAAATTCTTGAAATAATTTTTTCTTGAAGGTAATTTTTTAATCATTTTTTTGCATCTGCTGAGCGCTTTTTTCAAGACAAACTTTTTTTTTTTGGCTTCATATATTATTTGTAATTTTTAATTGTACATATAATAATTTTAAAGTTTATACGATTTTTTAGATGACTTTTCTTGCATAAGAAATAATATTATAAAATAACATTTACTGAATCCTCGGTTTATTGACCATCAAAGTTGAAGTAGTTAAACTTGCGATTAATTTTTTATTTGATTATATTTTTTAGATATTTTTTTTTAAAAATATAATATTATTCTAATAATTATCAGGAGACTTTTGCAGAATCTCGGTAATTTAAAGGTAATTATTCGCACATTTCGAGCTGTAATTCGATCATTTTTTTTAAGGGATTTAGGTTTCTAAAATGTCCTAAAATTTAAAAATTGTTGATGTGAAAATAATTTTTTGCATAGTTCTACAAGAAAAAATCAGACGGCGTAAAATTGCACGAACGAAAAGGCCATTTAATATCATCCAATTTCGAAATTGCGCGTCCGGAGAACTTTACGAGAGTCATTCAACAAGTACTTAGCCTCACCGCCCGATGGAACTGCTGTCACAAAAGAAACCATCGTGCAGTACATTCTTTTAGTAACCTACTGTCAAAGTTTCAGTTGATTCTCTTTATTAGTTTTGCTTTGAGAGCCTTTGAAAGCGAGCGTATCGGTCAGTTGCACAAAAATGGAAAAAGAACAATATCGTTCGGAGACTAGATTCTTGTTTTTGGAAGGAAAAACGCGCAGCGAAATTAAAAATCGCTTGGATGCTGTGTATGGTGACTCTTCTCCTTCGATGGCGACCGTCAAGAATTGGTTCAACGAGTTTGTTCGTGGCCGCACGTCGGTTTTTGATGAGCCACGCCCAGGTGCCCCGAAAACGGCTGCTACGGAGGAAAACGTTAAAAAAGTCCACGATCTCGTGTTGGCAGACCGTCGATTGAAGGTTCACGAGATAGCTGAGACTGTGGGCATTGCAGTAGGAATGGTGCATGAGAAAGCTGTCGGTGCGATGGGTGCCGCGTTTGCTCAAACCGGAAACAAGCGCAACCATGAGACCACATCGGCGACGTGTTTGGCGCTGTTTCAGGGCAATCCAGCGGAGTTCTTGCGTCGTTTCGTGACCGTCGACGAAACATGGATTCACTGGTACACACCAGAGACCAAGGAACAGTCGAAACAGTGGACTTTACCCGGCGAACGTGCTCCGAAGAAGGCGAAGACTGTTCGATCGGCCGGAAAGGTGATGGCCACCGTTTTCTGGGATTCACAAGGTGTGATCCACATCGATTACCTCGAGAAGGGTAAAACAATCACGGGGCGCTTTTATGCTGACTTATTGGACCGATTTGACGTCGAATTGAAGAAAAAGCGGCCCCACTTTGCGAAGAAAAAACTGCTGTTCCACCACGACAACGCGCCGGCTCACACCTCCGCCGTCGCCATGGCCAAATTGGTCGAATTGCACTACGAATTGCTGCCCCATCCACCGTACTCTCCAGATTTGGCCTCCTGTGACTACTTTTTGTTTCCAAACCTGAAAAAATCACTCGCCGGGAATAGATTTGGGTCGAATGAGGAGGTCATCGTCGCCACGGAGGCCTATTTTGCTTCCCTTGAGAAAATGTATTTTTTGAACGGGTTAAAAAAGTTAGAGCATCGCTGGGCCAAGTGTATCGAGCTTGAAGGAGATTATGTGGAAAAATAAATTGCCACCTTTCCACAATTTTCGTTTTTCGTTTGTAGGCTAAGTACTTGTTGAATGACCCTCGTATCTCACAACAAAGAAAAATGTATCGTATTTTGTGGCTTATAATGCCATTTTGTTAAGACCATATATAGGTCCGATGGAAATCTTTAAGTGCAAGTTAAAAAATGTCGGTTGCTGTACCAAAATTTGTTTTGTCAGAATTGACGATTACGAAATATGGGTCAATGATACCTTCAGACACAAATATCCACCAAATATAAATTTTTGCAATTACAATGACTTCTTTACTGTCTTTTATCAATTTTGCCTATTGGGGGATCTGCCGTTCGTGAAATGAGCCTAATTATAACGACTACAATCTCCTCTTAAAGTGTAAAGCTTAGCTACTGGAAAATCGTCATATTTGTAGAAAGTTTCAACAATTTATGCACTTTTCTTTGTGATTATTTAATTTGCATATTTTAAAATAGCAAGCTTTAAACTACAATAATTAAATAATATCCTTAATGGCGTACATATTAGATTGCTGTTGAAAAACACAATTCTTTGTTTTCTAAACCACAGAATGGGATAAACTTATACTTATAACATTAGAGCAAAAAAATATATAAGAATATTAATAAAATTATCTATTTTTAGTAAAAGGATCTTTTTCCATGTAAAAATGGATTTTTAAACTAAAGGTAAAAAAATCAATAATTTTAGACCAAAGGAATTTTATTATTGATTCTAATATTATAAGCCAAAATTTGCATTGATCCTCATTTTATCCTTGACTGCCATTTATAAGGGACATGTGTTATCCACAGTCATTTGAGGGTTTTCAGAGCCACAAATGCGGCAACTTTGCTTACTAACGTAATGAGCAAACGAAAAATGAACGTACCATAATATTTTATTGAAAAACAAACCGTGACTGCATCAGAATCACCACTTTTCTAGAAAATTTTTACAATTTAATTGAATTAATTGATAGTTAAACGAACTTTAGATAATCTGACAAATTTTAATCTAAATAATTGTTATCTTGAATGTAAAATAAACTCATAAATATGGTTTTCACACCATAAAATTGATGATACTTCATTAGAGGTGCTGTAACTTTAAGTTGTCGGATTCTTGATTTTACATTAAAGAAACTTTATAAATTATTATTTAATTTACTTTTATAAAATAGTATCTTTTAAAATATCTGTTGACTAGCATAAGTTTACAACATGGAAACCAACAAACGAAATTTGTTTACACAAGTTCACTTGTACTTGCATTTTTTTTCTTCATAATCAATAAGCGTGCAATATTAATTTTATATTAATTTCATTCCATTTTTGATATACCATAAAAATTTATAAACAAAAAATCCGTATTTGAAAATAATCATTTCGGCCAGCAATAAAAATAAGGTGCCGATCGAATTTATAAATATAATACTTTAAGTAAATAAAAATTAATGAAGTTTTGTTTATACTCCAAATTTTCTTTGGTATATTTGCATAAAAAATTTCATTATCAACATTAATAAGACCTTTCCATTTAAAAAATGTTTATCAATAATAATGCAGCACGTTTGTTTGAAAAATATTAAAAATTCCTTTTTATAATAAGCCGCTTACAAAGAAATTACATAGACAAAAAAAAACTTAGATTGCACTCTAAGTAAAATTTTCTTAAAGTAATTAATACTTTTACTTAATAATTATTATAATTATTTCCTGTAAATTGTACAATTAATATTTTTGCAAATTACGCAAATCAATCAATTAATTAAATCACAATCAGATATCTGGCATTTAGTATTTAGGTATTAGGCGCAATTGTTATTTTCTTTGGAAAAAATTATCAAATTATACTAAGTAAAAATATTGGTGATAACAATGCGTCTCGGACGATATTTAAATAAATTAATAAGAAAATTTGCACATGTACGTGAAATAAAGCAAAAATCCGTATCCGCGTAGACAGTTTGGTATTTTAATTCGAATATCATAATTTGTTCATAATTAAGAGGTAATCGAAAATAATCCCAAATCAATTTCTTATCTTTAATCAAAAAATTTTTTTTTAAAGAGCTTAAGAGCTGGTGACACTTATTCTAAAAGCAAATAAACAGTTTTTATTTACTCTGTTGCGAAGGTGTGTTATCAAAATTTATAATTTTTATATACCTTATCATATCACGTTTGGTCAAAGGTTTTTAGTATTCCTTTCGGTGTAAAAAAAAACCATCAATGAACAATCGATAATAATTAGTAAAATTTCTACAGAACTTAGAAATTTGATACCCATTCAGAACTTGAAGTATCTTATGAATTTTATATAACATAAGATACACATGGTTTTATGTGTATGTCAACTTATTGGTTTGTTATTGAGTCTTGTTGGTGCACATGCAACTTGATTAAATATGCAAATTGTCAAAGATTGTAAATTTGCACCAATTTCAATGCATCAAAAGCAATTTGAACTGGATTAGAATTTAACTTATATCGGAACTATTGTAGATGGATTTAAAGTCAACTATCTATTATCCAACTGGATTTAATAGGTTCTTCCCCTTACTAATGGTATTCATAAATTTTCCCGATAATCTTTCAGTACGTGGAAAAAATTATTTGAATTCGATTATTTTACTTATCGAAAATGACATACGATATTCTTCAATACTCTAGTACTCATTATAATTACTTCCGAATAACAAATGTAATAATACTGTTTTTTTTTTCCAACGTAGTATTTACATTTTTTTTGTTGATTTATTACACAATACTCTAAGGTGTTATCGAATAAATATATTTTATTATTTACTGATCATAAATAGGAATTATACAAAAATGAATTTTCTTTTTTAACTTTAAATTTGAGACAAATTTTGCCGGTAAAAATTTCAAAATTTTAAAGGCAGTAATTTTTCGGTTAAAATTTTTTATCAATTTTTATTAATAAAAAAAATTTCATACTGTCTTAAAAATTTGAAATTTTTAAAATTGAATTTTTTAAAAATAACTTTTAATAATTTCAAATTTTTAAGACAGCTTTTTTTTGGATAGCGATGAAAGGATAAACGGAATTTAAATTTTATAGAAATGGAATACATACAAGGTCCGTGAACCAAGCGAAAATTATTACGAACATACAAGGGAGCGGCAACAGTTTTATGGAGGATTGTAAGTCCAAATTGGTTGTATATTAACAGTTTCCACTTTATTTTTATCGAACGATTGTCTAGTAGCATAAATCTGTTAGTTTTAAGATTTTGTATTAAGTAAGGCACTTTAATACATTGTTGAATATCATTAAAATTAAAGTATAAAAGGGTAGGCGGCTTATGACAAAGACTAAAAGTGATGTGAGGGCTTTTTTGCTAATTTGCTTTAAGTCTCCATATAGTAAATCGTAATTGGAAAATCAAAATTTATATAAATAGTAACTATGGCCATATTATCTGATTAAGTGATTATGATTGTCTTTAAATCAAGTGAAATTGTACAAAATAGGACCGAGAATACTACCTTGTGGTACTCCATTTGAAATAAAATATATTTCTGAGGAATCTATATTAACTGATATTTGGAAATGATGTTGAGATAAAAATGAATTTATAATAAGATATTATGTAGAAGGAAGGAGCTCAGGCTTCAGAGACAGCTAAGAATAATCTTGAGCAATCTTTATCATATCAAAAGAAGATGCTTCAAAAATCTTAGTGAGGATTAGTAGGAGCCAAATAGGCTTTTAGAAAGTTGGAGAATTCATGAGTTTATTAGGGTGAAGGTTTATTTAAATACTGTTAAATATATTTTTAATGCAAACTAAAGTTTTTATTGAAAATTCGTTTTAGGAAAGGAGCTTTTATCAAGAGTTTTTTAATGAAACAGCAAAAAAAAAACAGATTCAACACAGATTATATAAAATTTTTAGCAAAAAGACTTTAATCTAAACTTATATTAAAGTATTTTCATAACATAAGACTTCCAAATGCTAAATTTTTTCCTCAAATACAATCAAATTTCAATATAACAATAATAAATTTTACGTTTTCAGCTAGCTTTTTTTATATTTTTAGGACTATTTCTATTGCCCGAAGAATTTATCTTTTCGAATTTCCGTTCTGGCTTTTAATCCTTGTATGTTGCAGCAACATGTTGCTATATTTCTTAGTGTGCACATTCATCAGTAAATGAAAAAAACGGTTTTTGGTAAAAAACATTTAGGTTTTAATTTTTTTTGGAATAAAAAGAGCTTTTTAATTGGAATTAAAGTTTTTAAGGGAACATTTGTCTTTTATATTGTCATGTAGAACAAAACTATTTACATGATAACTTTAAGAAACGGATTTAGTGTGTGACTTTCAGTTTCAAGTTTGATTTATTTAAGATCTTAGAAAAAACTAGAATTTAGATTTATTATTTGAATCTAAGGATTTGAAGGAAGAAAAGCATTCTTAAATTATCCCAAAAAAAAATTTGCTTTTCTAGCAATTTTATTAAATTGTATGACAAAAATGACAGTAAATATGTAAAAATATTGACGATAAATTGCGAAATATCAACAAAAATAAATTTGGATATGATATGCAAAAAAAATGTTGTTAATTAATTAAGAATGTTTACATTGTGATGATTTCATTAATTATGCATATAGAAAAACTTCAACAACAGATTTTCATAAGCCAAATAAAAATCTCATTTAACAGTTATTGGAAAAAAATGTTAATTAATTGTTTCGTAAAAATCAAAATTATAAGTCAAAAAGTAGTGAAAATCGAGACAACAATTTTCATATTTTTTTAATTCGGTCAATGTTCTAATTGGACTAATAATTCGAACTATTTTGATGCCATAGACAAATAATTCAAGGTAAATGGAATTACGTTTCGGTGTGATTCATTGATTATCACGATTATTCCGAGTTTATTCTCATCTGAAAACATGAACTTGGAAATTGGGTAATTTTCCGAAAAGTTTGTAATTATCGGTGAATCGATAAGTGTGTTGTGCCACCGGTGTGTGGTGTTATCAATTTGGCATTATAATCGATTAAGATTTATGGTAAGAAATATGCTTTTCTGTTGAAGGAGCGAGCATTTTTTCAACCTATGCTCGAATAGACATTAGCTTGGAGGTCTGAACGCCAAATGAATTTGCCATGTTATGCTCCATTATTTTCAAATAACAAGCCTCAAAGAAGAATGAGATTAACCGAAGACTGAAAAGTGGGGATAGGGTTCGCTGCGATCGCCAAAGAGTATGCGATATCGTGTTTATTGTATTTACGTTCTTCGGTTCACGATCGCCTCAAACCGTTCACATTCGCTGCATCTAACTAACCACTTAAGCTGCAAAGCTTTACTAACCGGGCAATGTCCACCCCATTCCGGAAAAGTTCGGTTGTTACGTGTTTTTGTTGACAAACATTAAGAACAATTGTTCGGTGAGGATTCCGTTCGGATGATATCTTAGAAAACGTTATCGAGATAGCGTCAAACGGCTCAGACTAAAAATTTTGATGAATTTATTTGGTTTCGATGACGTCATCCGCTAGTTTGCTTTATCGTTTATTTAAAAGGCGATCAATCGATAAACTGACTTCAGTTCATTTTAAACAGTCAAAGTTTAATATTGCTCTTGCAAATAGTTTTTGGCAAAAAAAAGGAAACAGTTTAAAAAAAAATATGTTATTAATTTTATTTCTTTAAATTTTTACAAAAGTTTTTTTATTGGAAAATAAGAAGTTATTCGAATTTTGAGAGAATTTACAGAAGGTGTAAAAGTATTATTAAGTGATTAAGAACTATTAAAAGAAGAAAAGAGAGAGAGAGAGTGACAGAGGGCGTTTAATCATAAATTAACTTTTTTAACGTTAATGAAATATAAAAATAATCACGGTTCTATTATACAAATCCAATTTCGTACATTTCTTGTGTTCAAAGAAATCATTGACAGGTGAGTGATGATCAATTTGAATTTTCACTTGATTTTTTAAAGTTTTTTATCAAAAGTATTCAATTTTTATATGAGTAATTTGGTTGTGCGATCTTGTCTATATGCATTTTAGGGTTTTATCGATGAGTAATCAATGAAATTTTTTTTTGTTGAAAAGTTATTGATCTAAAATTGTGAATTTCAGATATAAAAATAGTTTCGAAAAAATAAGTCAGCAGTTTTTTTTTTCACAGAAAATTATTTTCAACCATTTGTTAGCTTTTGCTATAAAAATGAGGGAATAGTAAATTTTTTACGTTTTCTGCCGTTCAAAAATATTAGGTGCAAAATTTTGCAATTCATAAAATTAAGATTTTATAATTAATCTCCTAGGTGATATCTTGATCCATTTTTAGGGCTTAACAAATTTTTAATAAATAGATTTGCCATATTTAGAATTAATAAAAAAATATTATTAAGTTTTTTATCATTTCAATTAATATTAATAAAATGAACAATTGGATCTTATCGCAGATAGTTACTAGGAGAACATATGTTCAAAAATTTACTAAATTTAATTATATGGCAGCAAATTAAAATTATAAAATTTTTTTAATGAGTCATTACAATGATAAGAATTTATTTCTTTAAAAAATATAAGGCTTCAAATAAATATCTGTATTGTAGGTAAAAGGTTTTTTTTTACTATATGAAAAAATTTAAATTATTGCAAAAATTAATTGAAAATTCTATTGTGAGTATTTTTCTAGTACAAACTAATTTATGATCATTGATAAGTTATTGGAATAGAAATGTTTGAAATTTATCAATTAGATTCGATTAAGAAAAATATATTTGAACTATTTCTGGAAATTTTACTTTTAATAATGTAACAAGTGTGATAGTAAAAAACAAAAGATATTCGATTTAATAGTATTTTATAAAAAAAAACTATTAAGTAAACAGTAGCGAATATTTGAGAATTTCTTGAACTTTTTGCTGGAAAAACTTATTTTTTAATATTTTATTTTTTAAAAATATATAATTTTTTACTTAATAAAATTTATGAAGCTACTTAATCTTTAAAAATTAATAATTTCAAATAATAAAATATGACAAAAAGTTTTAAATTTCTATTATAATTTAAAGGGCTATCGAATTTATGCTTTGAAAATTTACTGTTAAATAAAAGATATTTAAATTTTTGATTTTGAACAAATATTTTTTTTTTATAAATTTTAAATTCTGTATTTGTATATTAAATATATCTACTTTTAAATAGCTACTACGAAAAAGTTTTCAGGATATTTTTTGATGAGACTCCGGATAATTTTTGGTGATGTAGAACTGTTTTTTTTTACACAGTTCTACAACAAAAATTTCAACAGCGTCAAATCGCATGATCTTGGATGTCAGTTGACATCACCAATGTTTGGCTTATTGGAACTATATATAATTTAGATGAAAAAGTCTCTGATGAACAATTTGTTTGGAAAAATCAGCATCAACAAAATTTGTTGCTGCAATACTCAATCGGTGTAATTTCTACGAAATTTTAACGTATTATTCAAGTACAAAAATTCCAAACATTAATTAAAATAAATTCTGCCTGAAATTCAATTCTTTAACTCAAATGTTCAATTCTTTAAGTCCAAATGGGTTTTCATAACTTTATGAGTAAACTTCTAAAAAACCAAATTTTCCAGGTACGACATTATGTTATACAGTGAAAAATATGATATATTATACCTTTTCTATTGTTCTGTACTGTTTCTTCCTATCAACCAATAAGACTACGGTAGAGAATTTTTCTATGTAGAACAGGTGTTAAATAACTTTGTTTACTTTTGGACTTAAACGTGTTAATAATTTCGTAGGATATTTGAAATTATTTGCAGTACATTTTCTATTTGTTAAAACCAAAAACTTTATTTGTTGTTATATAATAACTTTACTACTTGTTTTGAAGACTAGTAAGATTTCGCTGAACTTTTCCAGATAGGTTTGCACTCTTCGCTATCTAACTGGAACTCTTCCCCACTTAATAGAACTTATTTGAATAATTGTTTTTAAAACAACATATTCCATATTGAAAAATTAAAATTTATTATTTTGTTAGTTTATTCATCAGCGAAAAACAAATTTGCCAAAATTACCACTTCAGTTTTTGTTCTAAATATCTTGCAGCATTATTTTCTATATTTTTATATTGGTAGGAATAAAATTACTGCATAAAAAATTAACTTTACTAAAAACATTATTGAAGATATCCCTACAAGAGAAACTTATTTTTGGCAACATAAATATTTTATTTTTCTTAAGGCAAAACAGTATCTATGCTTAATTGGATTTGTTGTTAAGATTATTCGGAATCAGAATGGAAACTTCTGTATAAGACAATGAGGCTACCTGCAGAGGTAAATTAGCAACAGTTATTTTGCATATATAGTCAATTTTCATAATGATAACGTAAAAACTGCTATTTTTACATTCCAAGTTTAAATAAAAGCTATAGTTTTAGTCCAAATTCCGTAGAGATAATTTCGAAATAAATAGAAAAAGTTCACGGTAAATTCAAGAATGAAAAATGCAAATAAAATAGATTTGCCTGCACATTTTCATAGAATTAGTAATTTTTCGAAAAAAATTTTTACAAAAAATTCAGAACCGAATTGATGTACAAGCTTACTTTCTTTGGGTGGGTATATTTTCTAAGATACGAGAAAATACTCTATTTATCGATAATTTTAGATTTTGATTGAATTTTAATAATAGACATCCTTTCTTTAGAATACGAACAATCTTTAGGAAATGATAGATGACCAAAATAATATATACATAAAAAAAGCAATAATAATTTATGAAACTTTTGCAAAAAAAATTCTTTATGAGCACGTGCTAGTGATTTATGAACATGGACACCAAGTGTACGAGTATTAATGGCTTATTGATAGTTTTTTTTTTGTTGTTGCCAAACATTTTTTCTCTTTTATCGGCTTAAGAGTGTTTAATGAAATTTCCTAAATTATTCTGTATTTTTTGTTAATGAATTAATAATAAAAGTCACAATTTAAAAGTCGCAATTCGAATTTTAATTTTGCACTTCGGAAAATACAGCATTGTCATTTGACAGCTGTCAAAATTGTTTATTATAGAATTTAGCATTTGTTTATATTAAAGCTTGGCATATTTTATTATGGATCGTTTAGTAATCCAAAAGTAAAATAAAATTTTAGAAATTTTGTCTACAAAAGTGGTGATTCTGATGTAATCGCTGACTTTTAGAACGAAATTTTTAAAAATGAAGGGGGACAGAGCGTTATTGTGAATTCTGAGCGCTATAATTATATGACAACCAACTTATTACAGCCTGTACTTGAACAAAACGTCCCTATAAGTCACACAGCGCGATAAATTTTGCGTAAATGTTGAGTTTTGATGATGTCAATTGGAGTCTAAGATCTTGCAAATTGACGCCGTTGGACTTTTTCTTATACGGCTACGCCAAAGATCGGGTTAAGGCAGACAATTCTTAAACTTAAGACCATTTAAAAATTATTTAATTAATAATGTAGTTTTAGACATAAAATAATAAATTAAAAATTTAAACCATAATTTAAAAAAATGGAGAAATTTGCTTAAAAAATTTATTCCCACTGCAGCTGGTTAAAATTAATATCTGCTTTATTTTGATCAGAAATTGACCATATACTTAAGGAATTTAATAACCGTTTTAAATATGTATAGCCAAATATTTTTAAGAAATTCACAAATTTTTAATATTTTTATAATTCAAAAATATATAATTTTCATACTAAATGTGCACAGAAAAAAAATGTTATTGAAAAGGGAGAAGAAAGAAAAAAATATTTACAAATTATAAATAAATTTATATCGCTAAAGATAATTTACAAAAGCACCAATTCAAAAAGGATAACTTAACAGGCCACGTGCCTTAGCGTATTTCAATTATCCAAAGTATTGTATATTTTATATCTTTTGGAAGGAATCATTAATTTCTATTGAAGAAAATTTTCTTAGAAATTTGACATAAAAAAAATTAAAATATGAAGAAAAAAATACCTAATTCATAATACTCTTAACTGGCAGGAGTAAAAAAAATTATTAATAAAGGATCATTTTATAATCCTTCCATTCATTATAAATTGCTAAGAAATGAATCTGTTTTATGCCCATTATTCACTTAACTCATAGTTAAACGACGAACATCCAATGTACCAAGAGGAGGAAGATGTATTGAAAATGTTCGCTACTTTATTTTATTAATTAAATAAGCTCGTTTTAATGAAGATTAAAAGATAAAATGGAGCAAAATTCTATTGAAGATGAAAAATCCTAAATTAATAAAACACATTGAAAATTATGTGCCTCGATTAAGAATCGACTTGAAGTAGAATAATCATGACTGCAATTTGAAATTGTTACCAACAACTATCTGTGTCCAGCGTATGAGTGCGTATGTGTGTATATCTAGTGAAATCTGCACAAAACTAGATAAAATCGCTTCAACATAGATTGCTGCCATGGAGCAGAGTCGGTAATGACACTGTGGAATGTATTGTACAATTAAAAGCATTTCCATGCTGCCATCATGTGATGTGATTCTGTCGGCATTGGCGATTTTCAAATTGACTCAGATTCGCTTCGTGCCGATTTGGAAAGATTGGTAAGAGCCTGTATATTTACACACCCATCTATGTATGAAGTGGCCATGTAGATGGAGAGCTGCAGAATGCACTATACAGCCTAGCATTGCCAAGTGTTTGGATGACTTTACGGAGGTGATGGCATCATGATGTGATTGATTAACCATTGATCAATTATCCAAAAGAGTCCACAGCGATAAGTACTGTGACACTTAATAGTGACTGCGAACACATCCACTGCCGATGTCAGGGTTGTGGTCATTTCAGTCAATAAACTAAGAATGGATATTTTTCTGTCTATTGTGGGTCGACGCAGATACACATAAGGAAATAGTGATTAAGGTAAGTTGGTAGATTGAACATCAGCTACGAGGGCTTGAATAAATGAACAATCAATATCAGCTATAGTTTGTATCTCATCGGTATCTTCTGCATACTGAGCAGAGTTATTTAATAGTCAATAGTGGTGGATAATAAAAAATTTGCCACACATCATCAATCAATATGAATTTGCACAATTCTGATAGTGTATTGTAATTAAATAAGAACTCAACCGGCCAAGTAGGCCTTTCAATCAATTAATTAAATTATTATTAATTTCCATGTAAAAAGATAGTGAATGCATAGAAGTCCTTTATAAAAGTGCAATTCCAATTATAAAGATTTTGTGACAGATGAAGCTAAAAGCAAATAATCCGACACTAACCACTAGAAGCATAAAAAACATTAGACTCGTGATTGTAAGCAGATTAGCAATTATGCAAAAAAACCGGCAGATTAGCAATTATGGCATAACTTATCTGTGATACGCTGCTGAAGCGTAATGAAATCGAGCCACTTCTGAAGTGAATCATAACTGATGATGTTAAATAGGTAAAATGCGAGGATATCGTTCAAAAGCGATCAAGGAAAAAGAGAGATGAATGATGACAAACAATTTCAAAGCCAGAATTGACGGACAAATATATTAGGTTATACTCTGTGTATGGTGGGACTGAAACAGCACCGTTCATTATGAACTGCTACCGTATGGTGGGACTGAAACAGAATGGCTGTATCCTTCTACCACAATAACGTGGTAAGGGAGCTTTTCTGTGACGTTTTGATGCATCCATTGTATAGCCCAGATATAACACGCTCAGAATACCACTTGTTTCGGTATTTGCATAACTCTCATCATGGAACCAAGCTGGTTTCAAGAGGGGCCTGTGAAAACCTCTTGATTCAGTATTTCAACAAAAAACCACAGAAAAAAGAATTATGACTCTGCTCAAATAATGGCAAAAAACTGTCGATAATAATCATTTGATTTTAACACTCTGATTTAAGGTTCTCTAGTTTACTCAAAAAAAGCCACGAACTTTTTCGGCTAACCAATATTTGAATAATATTAATTTTTGAATAAAAATTAGCGTAATAATTTCCTTTATCTCCATTGGAACCAATGCACTTTTATTCCAATAATCCTCATAGTTTTTCGAGAAAGAAAAATTGAACTCAATATTCCAATTCATACACTCGTATTTGTTTCGTTCGACTATCATCATTAATTTTGATAATGTAGAATTACGGACAACACTTCGAACTGAGCACCTTAAACATGGACAACAGCCACGATAAATAAGTATGTTCAACAGAGCTGGATTCTTGGTTGCAATATTTGAATAAGTAACGATACTCGACTGAATAACAAAACACTGTCATTCCATCTAAATCTATCTTTAATTGTACGCTTTCGGGATTTTCTTCCTTTCGAGGACAAATTGAATTCTTCCTTGTGTCATAAACAAATGCTCCCGACAGAACGGATGCAAATTACATTTTCATGGCACGATGCACTAAATTGTTTCCATTTTCAATTTTTCTTCCCGTGTTAGTTTCACTTCCTCGAAAGAAACTGATTTATGTAGTTTTGTATTTAATTTTCCTTCATTTTCATAGCATTGAAAGCTATGCAAATGTATTTGAATACATTTCTTTCTTCTAAAGAATAGTTTTGATGGAAATTTTCAAGAGAGTATTCTGAACAAAGGAGAAATTGCACAAACTTCTTATGATTATCTCATTAAAACGTAAACTAGTTATTATTCTGATTTCTGATAAAAATAATATATCTTTAAATAATGAGTAAAAAAGCTTCTACTAATAAAAACTTAATTTTGCGATTTTTTTATAAATGTAAAAATTTTTTTTATTAAAAATAAATGTATGTCCAACAGACTCTAATTGAAAATTTTTGGTTCCTTAAAAATGTTGAAAATATTTAAGGAAGTCTAGACGAAATCTTGTTTTGTATAGAAGCTGATTAAATTGATCCTTAATTTTTATAATAGAAAATAATTTATTTAGATTCTCAGCAAAGCATTTATCTAAATGTTATCCAATAATATTAGAGGAAGTGTTCCAATAGAATTATGGCAATATATTAGAAAATCTTTATTGTACAACCTATTTTAAATAAGTTTAATATTTCTATTTAAAGTAAAATAAAATCAGAGAAATTTTATCAGTTTTTATATGATTCTAAGAAAATTCCGCAGACAGTATAATAATAGAATATTCTTATTTCTGACAAATAGGTGTCTCGTATTTTTAAATAAAATGCTAAATAATATTTAATAATCTGGATTTATATTGTCACATGCCAACGATTAACACACTCTTCGGAATACTTTTTACAAGCACTTTTTGGTATCGTTTTCAGATCCTTTCTGCAAATTATTCTTGATAGCTACAATGGAATTTAAATTTGTCTTCCTGGAAGTAGTAATTTTAGCATGGAAAATAGAAAACTGACGCATGGGATCATATCTATTGAATAAGGTTTTTGAATGATGATGTGCGTTAATTTTTCCGATGGCGGATTATCGTAGTGGAAAATCCAAGAATTTTTTTTGTTACAAATCTGGCCTTTTCTGGCAAACACACTCTCTCAGCAGTTTCATAATTCTCAGAAAATATTATTTGTTGATGGTTTACTCTACCGAAAGAAATTTAATGAAAACAGTGAAAATCACTTTAATTTTGAAGCGACTTTGACGTAGCTTTTCAGTTTTGGCTCCTTATGAGAGTGTCATTCCTAAGTTTGTTGACTGTTTTGTATATCAAACTCATAAGGCTGCATTTCATCATACACGAAAGTGGCTCATGTAGGTCTTCGCAATCCATTTGTATTGCTCCTTTTGATGAAAACTCAACTCATGGGGTCCCCAAAACTTAGACTAAAAATCATTAAACCCATCTACCCCAAATGCGACCGAAATTCTGCGATAAGATAAAATTCAACATTGTTCCTCTCAATATCAAAAGGCAGTGCATCCTACTCCCAAAATGTTTCTGTCTATTATGGAATTTTCCAAAAAAAGTATATTATTCTCCATAAAGTGAATTTGGTTTCGTTCGACCAGTTCTCATCAGGTAAACTGGCAATGGCACTATAAAGTGACTGTTGGCACATGTTTTACAGACCTACTAACCTACTGACAAAACAAACAATCTAAAATGGTTCATATAAATTTGATCCTGACCACATATGCTAAGCCATCTCTATAAAGCCAGAATGATGATTCCATCTCTTTAGCCTTATTTAGATTAATAACTATTAACGACAAGAAATTTCCACGGAAATGCATAATTTCAGGCAAATTATGATATTTGCTTCCATATTAAAAATTGCATTTGAAATCAACGCAAAAACTCTACGTGAAAAATTAGATGCATTATTTTGGCTAATAATTGCACAGATTAACCAATTAATTTTTTTAAAAAATTTAAAAACAATTTTTGACTAAAATAAAATATTTTAACCGGTAAAGTTTTTTTTTGTAGTAAAAACTTTTATATAAACAAAAATTTCGATCTATTTATAGTAGTGATACAAAATCACTATTGGTAAAAGAGATTTGATTTACTTTCATGATTTGATTTAAAAGCTTTAAAAAAAATCGGACATATTCAAAGGCTAAAAATCAAAAAAATATAACAATTTTGCACTTAAAATTCTTCTTAAGGGATTTCGGAACCTTTCAGTCCTTTCAAAATAATACTTCTAAAGTAGAGATTGATGAGAATCAGACATTGAAAGGCATTAAGTACCTTTTCAATCAATTCTCGTTTATATAAAGCAATCATTTGTTCTGATAAACAACAACAGAAAAATAAACTAAAAGTCAGATTTCTTATTTCAATGCATTCATTCTTGATGCTTTTTTTCGTCTCCTGCTATCTCAAACACGTGCAAATCATATTGAAATTATCGAAGAACATCTTCAATGTCACATGAACAACTCGTAAAGAAAAGTTGAAACGTTTCCAATGAAATTACGAAGTTCAATAGAATTTATCGAGGCAATTGGTCTCTCCAACTGAACCTAATGAATGTCAATCAACATTACATGCACTGCTTTTCCACTTTAATATCGAATTTTCTTTTCAATTTGTAATATGATCATGAGTATAATGTTGTGTGAAAACTATCGATACATTGATGCGGTTGGTTTATCATTGAAATAATGAACAGAATAAATAAAATTCACGACAAGAACTTGCTGTAAAAGAAAAAAAAAATACTTTTCCTCGAAACCAAGTACATATCCTGCAGGAAATAATAAAGAATGTACTCTGCTCGTAGACTATGTTTTCTAAGAAAATTATTCAATAGAAAAATTGATTCAAAATGCAGTACAGTGAATTGATGATGTGTGCAGTCGAGATGTGCAGATTAAAATGGATTTTTTCCTGCATCACCGAAGCTTTCATATTGAATTTTTGTTAGTGGGAAATAGTGTTGAAAATATTGTTTCGCATATGCGAGTAGGAACTGCATTTTTTTTCAATTGCTATAATTGGAGCTGAAAATGAGGGCAGACTTCGTTTTTAGGTGCTTCCTGTCTGGTCTAGTAGCTTTTGTATATTATGAAATTCCAGAAACTTCTCTGTTATTCTGTGCAACCTTTTTAGGTAACATCGCTCAGCAAGCTTGTGTATATAAGAGCACAATAAAGGAAAACATTTTGATATGTATTAAATGAAGGACTATCCAATTTAAGCTGGAGAAAAAAATTTAAATCTTTATTCAGGTTTTAGTATAAATTTAAATTTTTTACATAAGTTTGATTGCTTAAATTTTGCCATTATATATGATTTAATGACTGGCTCGAGACTTTTTATAAGAGTCGATCCTTTTTAGCTAGCTTTTGATGATTTTATCGCAATTTTACTATTTTAATCCGGCTGTTACTTAACGAATGTTGGTTATTAAATTGATCAAAACTTTAAATATTGATTTTGTAAATATAAAATTTTATATGAAGTCTAATAAAAAAAATTGAAGGCGTCAAAATGAACGATCTTGGTACTGGATCATTTCAAGGAAGCTTTTGATGATTTTTGTTAAGTTTTTGTATTTGAATTCGGCCGTTACTTAACGAATCTTCGTATTTAAATGATTAAAAATTTACAGATTGACTTTGTAAATGTAAAATTTTTTATGTAGTCTGACGGTAAAAAAATTGAAGGTGTCGAATTGAACGATCTTGGAGAATAAGTGATACCACCAAGTCTCCAAATTACGTGTCCTGGGGAGCTTTTTGCGAACTAGACCAAAAATTTATGATGTTATGTGACTAGTAATATCGTTTTGTTAAAACTACATATGACTTAGATTACTATTTTTTTAAGTTTTATAAGAGGGCTATATTACTTAAAATATATAATAGATAGCTTAATTCTATCAAAACTTTTTCAATTTCAAGTAATGCGGATTCAATTCTAGAAAATATTTTAATTTACAGACATTTGGCTATAAATATTATTAACTATACATTTTCAAGTGAATATCAATTATTATTATTAAAATTTTTAATAAATACAAATAATTGCTAGCTGGAAATATTAATGAATAGCTGGAAAAAGTTTCCATTCCATTCAACTTTTACTAATTTTCTCTTTTAGTTAATTTTTAATAATGTTAGTGATAAAAATACAGTTTTTTTAATCAATACTTCTAAAATTATCGTATTAATTGCTTTTTTTAGAAAATAATTTCTAATTATACGCTAAATAACAAATGGTTTTGATATTGAATTTTTCATTACAAAATTACAAATATTTTTACTAATTACAAAACTGTTTGAATTTAAAAAAGCCAATATTAAATTTTTAAGAATTTCCCATTCAACTGCAATTAAATTATTTGTAATTTTTTTATTTCTAAAGCGTTTATTAAAATATTGTGATTTTTTGTCGAAATTGCGTAATTGAATATTTTCTTTCAAACTTTTCAAAAGATTTTAATTAGAGTTTTGAAAGTTTAACAAAAGTGGAATTTTTTTTCTTCTTTGAATTAAGAAAAGTAACACTAATAAACTTATAACAGAAAGAAATATTAATATTGGAAAAAAAACAATATGATATCATTCCCTGTTGTATGAAATGAGAAAATTAAAAATATTTTACTGTAAAATAATTCGCTGGATAGTCGCAAATTCATATAAAATCTGGTTTTCGTATTTGTATGGACAATTCTTTAGATTTTTACTATCACAAATTATCCATTTTATTGCTTGGAAACTATAGTTCCAAAATCTAAAAATTCAATAATAAATATTAAATTTTTTTTTACAAATCTGATAAGTTTGCTGTAGCCACTTTTTGGAAAAAAATTTCGTTAGCGATGAGGCTTATTTTTATTTTGGTAGAATAGAATAATAAACAAAAACTACTATTAATTGACTTCTAAAAAAAATTATTATATCCTTGAAAAATGTCTTTTAACATTTTCGTCTAAAATTCTCGTTAGTTCGTATTTCTTTTAAAATGACAAAAAAACAATGTCCCCATAAATTTTGAGCACTATGGCTATATGATATCCAATTTTTCTTAGCCTGAACTTAAAGATTTTAATCTGAAGCATATTTAGTTTTAACAAAACGGCACTACAAGCAACACGACACGTCAAATTTTGGCATAATTGTGAGATTTGATGATGTCAACTGGCGTCTTTGATCGTGTAATTTGACGCATTCAATTTTTTTTTGTCAGACCACGTACGTAAAAAATGTTTATATGGACAATTTTCAAATGTTGAAGCATTTAAAAACAAACATTAATAAAATTCCGAAAAGTTTGAAAAAATCTTCAAAGATTTGAGACCTGCAATATAATAGTTAGAAAATTTAATTTTAATCTGAACTGTAAGTAGATTTAATTCAAATCTATTTTCCAGATTTATTATATAATAAAAAGAAATATTTGAAAATATTTTTACAGTATAATTTTTTTTAATTATTTACAATTATTGTTTTTTTCCAGAAGTTGAACGAGTCTTCGGCGAGGACGCGTTTAAGACAACAATCAAAATATTTTATCAAATATTGAATTGTAGAAGAAATAGAGCATCAGGAGATGTAAATTACTCGCCTCTATACCGTTTTGAAAAAATACTTATTACTATTAAATAGTATTTTTTCATATACTAATGAATGAAAATTGAATTGCCAACAACTGCCTAACAAAGTAGATAAATTTTTGTGATCACACTTCTAATATTGAAACCATCGTATCAGCATATATATTTTCTATACTAAAAAGAAAAGGGCACTACCATAGTATAAAAGTAATCTTTTGTCATTGAAAATCAGTTCGTTATACTGATTGGGGAAAGTTTCAACAAGAAGAATAAAGGAAACGATTATATAAGAAGAACATATAAAAAAAGCAATAGTTTATAGAAGCTGAATTATAAAAGGACACGAAGAGTTTGAGTTGAAATTTCAGGATGACAGCAAAGATGGGCAAAAGTTTCATATTATTCATTTTAACTATTGGGTTGGCAATAGCAAGCAACGATCGTGATTTTATTCTGAATGGTAATGTCGGACATCATGCAATAAGTAGGATTCATGATTCAGGAACGAACATCATCGCTGACAGAATGAAAGATGGTGCTCGGGTATCGGCCATTGAAATGGAAACGTCCAGGAAGACAGGAATGACAGCTACTGCAGAACAAACTACCACCAATCCAACCGAGTCAAATGACGACGAAGAAATTTTCGAATGTGGTAGCCCAGAAAATTTACATAAAGGAAACTTTAGTTTTTACGACTATGCCGTTGTGTGTGGCATGCTCATCATATCATTGGGAATTGGTAAGGAAATCCTTTTGACCATCACCGTTTCCATCATATCGTTGTCATCATCGTCATAGACATCTTCATCACCATCATACCATTTAGGGACTCAATTTCATACAGCCACCTCAACTATGATAACGTCCTACTTTAATTTTTCCTCTTCTTACCAGTTGTTCCTATTTTAATAACTAATCCTTGGTAACATTATAGTTTACGATAAAATTTCACAATTTCCCAACTAGCACAAGTTTCATATTAAATTACAAAAAAAATCTCATATTAAAGTTAAATCAACCAAAAAGTAAAAAATAAAAAACATAGAAAATTTCATACTAAAAAGCTCAAAATCAAAATACAAAAAAAAATTAGGAAAAAGTAAAAATAAATGAAAAGCTAACAAAATTTGAGGAGAATAGAATATTTAACCATCTTGTTCGTAATTACACTTTTGCTAGTAATTAATAGCCGGAATCGTTCATTTCTTTTCGGTAAAACCAGGTGTATTTTATGGATTTTTCAACAAATCGGGCACATCCTCGAGTGAATTTCTGCTAGGATCAGAAATGACAATATTTCCAGTAACATTGAGCCTGACAACGAGTTTCATCACCGCAATCGAATTGCTTGGGAATCCGGCCGAGATTTACTATCATGGAACACAGTTTACATTGATTCGTAAGTGATTTTTGATAGAATTTCTTCTTTTTTATTATTTCGTTTTCAGAACTTTCGATCGAATATGGAAATTTTTATTTGAAATTCTTTATCCTAGATAGCAGATGGTCTTATACAAGATTGACATTTCAGGGCAAAAATTTCACTATACCATTTTTGCCTGCCCCGGTTTATGTTTCCATTATTTTCGTGTTGAATTTTATTTTACCAGGGAAACGGTTTTTTTGCCTAAATTTGAAAATACTAAAAGTGATTTTTTTAAAATAAATATTATATATGAATTTTCAAAAAACGAAGCACTATTTATTAAAGAAATATTATATTAATCGATAATGATTTAGTTAAAAAATAATTGAAAATACGCTGAAAATCGAAGGGGTATTTTATTAATATTCTTTTATTTCGTTAGATCTAAATTAATTTTGGTAATTTTAGTACAAAACATATTTTTTATTTTTCTACAATTCAAAAATTCTAATCATCGAGGATTTGACTTCTGTTATTCAAGCTTTATAAAATAAAAGCCTGTATTTCGAAATGAGTGTTATTAAACTGTAAGATGTTTTTCACTAGTCTTATAGATGTGGTTTTTGATGATCATTAAAAATAGATGAATATTGTTGATGAAATCTGCTAACCAAAAAAATCTTTTGCAGTCATCCATTTTCATTGACGTGGCATACCTATCGTTAAGCATAATACCACGAGCCGCCTATAATGGTAAAGATTGAAATTCGTCTAATCAGCGGACATAGTTCGACTTGTTATGAATTTCTCCAGCTAAGCTAGATAGTACTCAGCATGCTCATTTTTAACTTCACTTTCTCTTTGGTTTATTGCTTAAATTTCTTCATGCAGTCGAACCCGCAAAATAATTTACGCCCTATGGTAAGTCGCCTTCATTCAAACCTCTTGCGCAACTTCAATTATCAAACAATTATTTTCGCTCCTTCTCATGAACCCCATTCTGGATCGCCCTCATAATAAGTAGGTCTCAGCTTACCCCTACTCTACCATTCTCTGCTCTGACAAAATCTGCCTTTCAGCATGAGGCAATCAAGGAATCCATCTAACAAATCCTTAACTGTCAGGGGTCTCCCAGCTGTATCCAACATAGATACAATCATTTACAAGCTAGTTACCCTAACTATCATCTGTAGTGATAGCACCAGAAAAGACTGCTATTCCCCAGCACCACTTCTAAGGCTATGCCCGCTACCACGTTTAACCTCACCTTGATCATGCATCGGATGACCAACTACCGTGGATCAGCTGTTTTCCATGGTACCACTTTTTATTTTGATACTACATGGTGGGTACTCCCACTCATAGAGCTACTATCAGGAACCTTGTAAGTTCCAGGCACTACTAGGTTGACACAAATCCGTGGGCTCGTTATGGTATGAATTCTGGGGTTTCTTTCAAAAATTCATGGGAAAATGAAGACATTTTTGGGTGCACCCATTTTCCCATAAAAATTTGGGCATAATTTTTCTTGTGATGGTGGGTGTGAAAGCACAACTGAGCTAACACTTCGACCAGCCCCCACCCCTTTCCGTAATTTGCGTATAAAGGGTAATGATAGTAAACCTAGCCAAATTTTAATACCTTCCTCTTCCTTTCCAACACCCAAAAATTCATAGAATTTTTATTTATATCATAACAGTTTACCCAAGACTCCTGAAGGCACTTCTGATATTGATCATTATTTGATCCTTTACCCAGAGGTAACCCTCTTGCGGGATCATCCCATTGACAATATGCACCCTAAACTATACAGTAAAACTTTTCCATTTTTAAGATTCCAGTCAATAATAGTACAGCTATTTTTACCGATAGTCTGCTAGCTTCTAGTTAATAAGAGTACAGCAGTGATCGTCTCAATTTGTTATATAAAACAACTCTCGAGTTGCATTGGGTTGTCGGTCATGTTGGTATCCTGGTAAATTAATTACCAAATATTATGGGTCTCTTCGACATTCTATGCTCATTGAAAACCCAAACCAAGGTGGAAGATTCCTGTGCTAAGCCAAGGTGGAAGATTTCTGACATTGGCTCAACATCGGTAAACAAGTCTGAGAATATCTCAAAATACCGCCCCTTATCCGTGTCATCCTCTTTGGTAATCAATATTGTCCCTTAAGAAATTTTTATCGTGTTGAACTCATCATTTTCCACATTTTTAATGAATGTCACTTAATCCGGAATTTTTGTTATTGTATTGGACTCTCTCGCAGACCTAACAACTCGTTTTCTAGGTCTTTTAAAAAATGTCCTAAAAAAATTTAACAATCTTTTTTTTTTAAAAAAAAACTTTTAAAAAATGTTCTAAAAAAATTTAACAATCTGTGAATTTTCCCTCCAATTAACAATTGACCAGTTAGTTTAAGCAAGCCGGTAAGGTAAACCCACACAAGCCATGGAACCACAAAATGACATCGTGGTCGCAGCCTTTTTTTTAAAAATAGTTAAAAATGTTTCAGTTTCCAAAGAATTGAAGAATTTTAAGAATTTTTTTCTCCAGAAATATATTTTTCTGTATTTTTTTTTTTATAAAAATATGTTTTTTAGGGTTTTTTAAAAGTTTTTTATTAAAAATTTTTTGCAAATAATTCTAATTCGATTGTGAATAAAATGTTTGTCTAAATAATGACAATTTTTTTTGGGTGATTTTAAGTACAACAACAAAATTTTCCATATAGAAAAATTAAGGACTAATAAAGAAAATCCTTAAAATTTGATAAAAAAAAATAATATTAATAACAACAAAGAAAAAGGAGCAAAATGATTTTAAATGGAAAGACAAAATTGAAAGTTAGGGTCATCATCATTTAAACAAGACCAACTTACCTATAGAGTTAATGCCTTCAAATCTGTCTAGAGTAGACTGAAGATATCCAAAATGATCCTTTTTTTTAAATCATAATGATATCATTTTTCAGGAGATTCTAATTATAGACGTGCACATTGGACTATCATTAATTTGATCTGTGGACGCTTGTTGGCTATGTTCTTGGCTAGAATAGGCCAATAATACTTTCAGTCTTGGTACCTACCACATACCGTGCTAATTAGGTTTTTGCGGTAACATTTTCCTCTAATTATTGTGGGTCACTCTAATTAGTTGCTGATAAATTTTCCATTTCTAGATGAGAGAAAATCTTCATTTTATTTCAGCCATTATATTTTTGCTACATCCCAAGAGTTGAATGAATTGTGAAAAAGTCGAAAAGTACTAAAACGTTAAGTGTATCCTTTAGGATAGCATGTATTTGTGTATAGTGTCATATCATAATAGAATGTAATGACACTAATATG
This sequence comes from Atherix ibis, assembly GCA_958298945.1. NCBI lineage: Eukaryota > Metazoa > Arthropoda > Insecta > Diptera > Athericidae > Atherix > Atherix ibis. The sequence goes on along the minus strand of OY282606.1, from coordinate 92,719,343 downwards.
CTTTTATCATCCTAGAAAGCCAATGTGTACTGCCTAATAGGCCAATGTACATACAAACGAAAGTAGATATAATATTTCGAAAGTTTATATTACACCTCTTTAAGAGCTATGATTTCCTTTTAATCTCTGTATAAGCGCATGTACATGTATAGCTAACATTGCCGTAAGGATGTCCATCGTTGGGTGGATATAAAATTTTGTTGCTTTTGGATGAGCTGAAAGTGACATTAGAAGAATATTGTCTCTGTTGCTTTGTTGTTAAAGAGGGTAACTGGGTAGCGGTGTGCCTTCAGCACACTGTATAAGGATGGATGCTTGTGGACATCTAATAATCACCTATGGGTATGGTTCGTGTATTTTTATTTTATTGGTTGTTATTATTTTTTGAATAGAAAACATTTTTTCATCTGCTACAATATGATTTCGATGAAAGGTTATGGAAATTTTTTTTAAAATTAATTCTCAAGTCCGAAAGCTTGAATGCTTTTTGGATTGATATCTGAAAATCCAAAAACGAATAACATTACTTAACAAAACATAATATTCTATCCTTAAAATCTTATTAAATTTCAGATTCAATAGATATTCGAAAATTCAATTCTCTTTTCAGTGGTGCCAATGATTTTTGTTATTCCAGTGGCCGTGAAGGTTTTTTATCCAATTTATTTCAAACTCGAATTGACCAGTTGTTATGAATATCTTGGAATTCGTTTTGGCAAGGACATTCGAATATTTGGTGCTATTTTATATATAATTCAGGTATTTACTTAAATATTATATTTATTCACAATAATATTGATTATATTTTATCTTTCGTTTTTGATTATTTCTATGTAACTGAAATGATTTGATTTAATATGGAATTTTTTTTGCTCGTAATAAATTCATACTAAAGAAAAATACATATTTGTATATACGATAATGTCATATAGTCTAAATGATTAAATGTTAAATAAATTTATAAAATAACCAAGATTAAATGGCAAAAAAAAAAATACAAAAAAAAATCTAATTTTATATATGAAATGTTATTTGTAGATTTATGTGAGAATGTTAATAATATTAAAGAGATTTTTCCAACATGTTGTATATTTGCACAGATGTCCTTTTATACAGCAGTTGCTGTCTTGGCACCAGCTATAGCACTCTCGAAGGCAACTGGATTAAATACCAGGTTAGCTGTTGTCTTGATATATCTCGTCTGCATATTTTACGCATCCCAGGGTGGAATGAAGGCCGTTGTGATTGCAGACACATTCCAGGTTAGAAACAAACTTTTAGCTATAAATTATCCCTTACGGGTCAACCTTCCGATTCTAAAATATGTAGATAAGTGTATGATCATATGTGTTGGTTGGAGTTTGTAGATATATTTATATACGGAAAGGAAAGAGCTTTCCAAGTTATATGTTATACTACAGTTCAAATATACTTTCTTGGGCATATACTGATGGTGACTTTTGAAATTTCCGCTTGATAGTGTAGAATATTGAATTTGATGTGTTCAATTTCCTTTCTTTATTTTATTTTTAGCTCTAGGGAAAATAGAAATTTAAGTAAAGAGCTTGTTATTTTTATCGAAATAAAAGAAACCAGAGTTTACTTATACTAAAGTTTGATCAAATAAATGGCTTTTCAAAGAAGAAATATTTACTATCAAGTCTTCTGTTTTTTTTATTATAAAGTTGAACTTTTTTAAAATTTTTCGTTTTATTTTTATATCAGTTTAATTTGATTTGGATTTATTGGGGGTAAAAATTTTTATACAAATTTGCAACGATACGGAAATTTAAGTTAAATGAAAATTACTCTATATTAAGATTTAGATTTAATTGTATTATACGGAACTTTTTGAAGATTAGTGATTTTTTTGAGGTAATTCTTATGGCATTTTCACACATTTCAGGTCGTAATTCGGACATTACTTGACGAGTGTTGGTTTTTAAATACTGTAAACTTTAAAGATTATTTACATGAATACTAGTTTTTACATAGTTTGACAATAAAAAATTCCAACCACGTCAAATCGGATGATCTTGAACATAAATTGGCGTCATCAAATCTCAAAATTACGCCGAAATTCGTTATGTTGTGTGGCTTGTGGTACCGCAATGTTTAAATCATATATGGTCTAGATTAAAATATTATTGACGATAATGGTCTCTTCTTCTTTATTTTGAATGTCTATACAAGGGCGCCAATTGGCATTGCCAAATCTCTAAATTATGCGTTTTTGTGACTGTTGGTATAGTTTTGCTCGAAAAACATGATTTGTATTAAAATCTATAAAATCTTAGAAGAAATGATACATTCAGACCAAAATTTACATTAAACAGTCACTTTTTGCGAATTTACCTCCACAATTACTTGAGGATTTTTAGAGCCCCATATATGAAAATTTGACTAAATGACGTATCCACCATACGAGAAATAAGTTTTATCACTGAAAAAATTTATTTCTAGAAATTAGTATCTAAAACCTTTTTTGTAGTTTCAATTAAGAAAGGAATCCGTATGATTAAGATTATATTAACAAAAATTCAAGAAATATTTCAAAAATCAAAAATACTTCCACGAAATGCAAAAATTAATTATGAAAAAACTGTAAAAATTATGAATTTTAAAAACTTAGAGCCTCGCAAAAATGCATAGACACGTAAAGTATTTCATATTTTGTGAGTATATAATTTGGGAAATCTTACATCTTTACAAACGTTCATGATATTATAGAGTATCTCATTTATGAAATTTATTATCAAATGTATATGAAAATGCATGTTTCTGATGAAAAGCATAGTGACAAGTGTACTGGCACTTAACTTGATAACAGAAATTTGTTATGTGTAGCTGCTGGTCAACTAACAATCTTAGTTAAGGAACGGTAGGATGAGCATAGTTACAGTTATATATTTTGCTATATAGAATAGCCTATGTAGTATAACTTCTGAACTATGGTATATGAAACAAAGGCACAAACATATTTGGAAATCACAACGTTCACAAAGAGCTTCATTCAATACAAATTGTTATCGTAGTTTTCTGTAAATGAGATCTTACCTTAAATAATATAGATTTCTGCTTTTGAACATTTCACTGTTACCTGACAATATTTCTTCCAATTAAATTTTAACTATCACATCTATAAGTGCTATCCTTAAATTAGAATATAACTAAAAGGACTTCAGAATAATAGTCGTAATTGGGCTGCAGCTATTGTACTGGATCTGTTCGAATAAAAATATATAAAGGATGATGAAATAACAAAATTCTTTTATATGTTTTCCATTTAAAATAGAAACAAATAGTAAATCCAGTTACAATATGATAAAAGATATAAATATGGCTGAAAATATATGAATCTGATTATGAGAATGGTCCTAATTTCAAGGAGTGCACCTGATACTATTGCATGCAAATCTTTTTATTTCCTGTTTCTATATATGACCTATAGAAATTTATTATTTGTAGACGATCTTAAAAATATTTTGTATATATATATTTTTTAAAGTATTATTTTAAGTTGAATGTAGATTTGTAAGAGAAACTTAGATTAATGAGAAACAATATTTTCTTTGGAATGGTTACCTTAGGCAATTATGACATGTTAAATTGTCACATACATATATATTGGGGAAGGGGAGGGGGGGTGAGGGTTGTACCATGTACATAACTTGTAAGGAGCAGCTTTAAGGCAGAAATATTTTAAAGAGAATATATGCATCTGGCTGGTGTGCTAGAAATTATGTCTTTGCTCGTTGAAGCTAGATTTCAGAAAAAGAACCGCTTTTAAAAAAGCACCAATGAGAAAACATTATTTTGGCACGTGATCTCCATAAGCAAATGACACATACATATTCAAACTGTCACTGTCCAAGCATGGAATTTATTCAAACTGTCACTGTGCGAGCATCAAAACCAGCTAGAAATCCAACTTTAAAACAAGCATCGTGCGAATCCAACACGAATAAAAATCATCACAAAATCAAACGCCACAATCAGTTTGAAAACAAGCAGTCAATACAGCAGGCAAACAAGCACAAGAACAAGCATGGTATGCAGAGGGCATAAGCAATACTGAACTGTACTTTCGGAACCATAAAATGGATAAGCCTTTATTTACTTGAGAAAAATAATATATTAGAAAAAAAATATTACTATTCGCCAAACGAGGAAAATAGCGGTCAACGCCCTAAAATTTTTAAAAATATTTCACAAAAATATAAATTAATAAAATATATAAATTAATATTTATTAAAATTCGGTACCTTCCTTTTTGTATAAATATCTATAATATCCCATCTATATTAAATACATAAAAAGCATTATTAATATTTTTGTTAATAGCATTTGCTTATAAATTTCATACAAAAAAAATTTAACAGCCTTCATAATAGAAAGCTTTCGTCTTTATTTACAACACCATATTCGGATTAGTTTATGTTAAAACAGCTTCTGCCTTTAAAAAAATAAATATTTCCTAATATATTCGTCAACAAAATTATAATTATATTTTATAATTATGAAATAATTACAAAATGTAAAAAGTAAAAACGAAAAGTAAATTTTTTTTCTATGATACTCAAGGGAATAATGAAGCAAATACCTTTACTTTAGTAGCTGAACTGAATCAATACCTCAGACCATTGTGTGGTGTAGGTATTTAAGGAAGCTACAATACGTTATATTATTAATTAGTTTTTTTCCAATTTAATTATCAAAATGAATGCTTACAGTTCTTGTAACAAAACTGTATATAAAAAGAGTAAAAAAATTTAAAACGCTTTAAATTTATAATATTTAAAAGATTAAATAAAAAATGTAAACGTCGATAAAAACTGTACAATATTTTCATTACAAAGCCTATGCCCTTCACCATCCCCCAAAAAAATCAGAAATATAAATAGAATATTTAAATAAGAATAATGATAATTTAAAGAGCTTTATCAGAAAAGTTGAAAATTAAATTAAAAAATCGTACTTTAATTTTTATATAAATTCCCTTTTGATTTGAAATTAAAAATTTTCGTTTTCACTTTAAAGGAATATGATTTATGCTTGTACTTGTATATGAGAGAATGTACTACCGAAATTTTATTCAATTACATTAGCTCATACAAAGTATATAATGAAAATGTTTGCAAATCAAATTATCCTGATAATTGCGCATCAAAGGAATGCCATTATGGGAAAAAATTGAAGAAAATTTTATATAATTCGTTGGAAAGAAATTTCCCTTTCTTAATATTAATTGGAAAATTTTTAATTATGAGATTTTATCCATATTTTATGAAAAGTACATTTGGGCTAATTACAAACGTACATATACATATGAGTGTTGGAGAGGAACTGTTTTTATAGTTGAAACTCAAATGATCACACACAATTAATTTAAATTTTAATAGGTAAATTTCAATTAACATTTAAATATTTAATATTCAAATTTTATATAATCTTGCATATATTTTCACGTTATAATAAAATTTTGAATATTTGAAGTTGAAATCCTCAAAATAAATATGATTCTCTTATTAATTGAATTGTATTTTTACAGGCAGCTGTATTATTAGTATCACTTGTATTAATACTTGGACTTGGATATTTTTACACCGGAGGATTTCAGGAAGTGTTCAAAACAGCATCTGAACATGAGCGTTTGGAAATTTTCAAGTAAATTGAAATGAAGCCTAACAAAAAAAAAACACATTTAATTTTTTTTTTAATTTTTGAACATTTTTAGTACTGATCCTAGCCCATTGGCACGTCATACAGTATTCTCAATTATAATTGGTGGATTCTTTTATTGGACATCATTATTCTGTACAAATCAAGCGTCTGTACAAAAATGCATGTCCTTAAAATCATTAAAATCAGCAAGAATAGCTTTGGGATTTGCCATAATGGGTAAGTGTAAAAATGACAATATAATTTTTATTAATAATATTTTTAACAATGTCGAATTTCTAAAACTTAATCATTTTAGGTTTAATTTTTGTTTTTATGATTAATTTCTATACTGGTTTGATGGTATTTACACACTACAAGGACTGTGATCCATTAAAAGCTGGTGAAATAGAGGCCAAAGATCAGCTTCTGCCATTTTACGTAATGAATGTTTTTGAGAGCATAAATTCCGTAACAGGAATATTTGTAGCTGGAATATTTGCTGCCAGTCTAGGGTAAGTACGATAGAATGAATATGTTAGAAGTGAATAAGGGTTGCGTACATGGACAGTTTTTTTCACAAAGACACTAGACGTTCACAAGAGGTGTTTAAAAGAATAGAACCAGTGACACCAACATTATGGCAAACAATATCTACACTATCCTGTTCATGTGTATGTTCATCTAATGAAGGGTATTACATTGAAGATTTAATACATTAGCATCTTCAGAAGGACAATAATCTAAATTACAGAACTTTCCGAGATACTAATACTCTTTCCATTTTTCCTCGCTTTTCGCAACGTTGAATATTAGTACTTTGTATGGTAACTGAGTTAGTACTTTTATGAGATTGTATCTTTTACTTGTCAGATATATGCTATAAGTGACTATGCGTATACACATGTCAGCAGTATATATTTACATATCTATTCTCATCAGAATCCGTGTCGTATTTTCATGACAATATTTAATCAACTTGGTATTTATTTATTTTGGCAAGAAATTGTTCGATACTATCGGTAGTATAATCAAATTTCGACGTTATTTTCATTCACAAAGCCAGTATTCACTTGAATTTATTTACTTCAATCTGCAATAATGATACTCTATACATTCCCAATGATTACATGTATCCTTGGCCATATAATTTTCTTTTTATTGTTATTGTTGCAGAAAATTAAGGAGCGAATATTTGCAGTCTCTTTTTTCGTCTATCTCCTTTCTTTTATTTCTGATTTATTTATTCATAAAGTAAATATGTATAATAAGAAGAAAAATATTCTCTGCCTAATTGAAAAATATTCTTTCTACACTCGTGTACTAGTTTTTGAAAAGATCACAATTAATTTGCCATTTCGCTGGGAAGTTTTTTTTGTTCTACAAAGTTTTTTCTGATCATTTTTCTTTCATAAAATATGAGAAATTTTTTCCAAACTTCACATTAAATAAGTCGAGTTTTTCTCGATGCAATATATTTTCATAAACGTATTTCAATATATCGTAAGAACCGACTGCCAATGATAGAAAGAAAATTTTTTTGTGAAAAGAAAATGCTACTATATTAAGTTAAAAAGTGTGATAATAGTGAAGGAACATAAAAATTCGTTTATACACTATGTCTGGAATAGCTGGAATAGCTTTCCTCTTGGGCGAAGGACACATAAAATGTTTTATGTTAAGGAAAAATTATGCCTCTGGCGGCTAGTTGTTGGTCAGCCATGACCATAGAATGTAGACTTACTAATGTTCGGATACGTTCTATACTATTAAATTGGTTTTCGTAAAAGACTACATATACATATATAGAAACATTGTATTTGGTCCTTGTAGCATTTCGAGTTATTTCAAGTCAAACACTTGAAGTAGCCAATAGTCTTCTCGGAAATCTCTCCAAAAATTTATGATCTGCTCAACGGAGAAAGTGGTGATCTTTTTTCAGGTGGATTACTTCAATCCAAGGAGCATTTCATATCCATTGAATTTTTCCATTTAAGTCTATATAGACTCTTTGTTAGCGAGCAAAGGCAAAAAGGAACTATCCAACTTCACTATTTATTTCTTATGATATTGGCTCCATTTTATTTGATTCTATTTCGTACATTCAACGAGAACAACAGTGAACGAATAAAAGCACTGTTCGATCATCAGTCTTAGTTATATACAATATAATTTTTAAGGATAAAAACTGTCTTCTAATATAATTTTCAATTGTAAGTAAATAGTTTTGTTTTATTTTGGTTTTATTTATTTTTAGAACTGTAGCATCTGCACTTAATTCATTAGCGGCAGTCACTTGTGAGGATTTACTAATAAATGGTTTCAACGTGAAAATTCATCCTGAAAAAGGTGCTACATATGCTAAATGGATGTCCTTGGGGTAAGTTAAATTCGCATTAAAAGCCTTTTGACTGTCGTCCTTTGTTATCTTATAGTATACGAGTATACCAATACCTAATAATATCTATTATATGTGTTAAGAAATAGAGGATTGAGCCCATTTGCGGCATTTCGACCGGATTTGTTGGGTTAGAAAATAAATATTTACGAAAAGGAAAGCAAAAAAAAAAGAATTCCTTTTATGTATCCAGTTTGTATACGCTCTCATTATTTATTACCTAGCACAAGGGTTTTCGGCTTACCGAGGTCAATTGAGTACTAAGGAAATAAGGATTTTATTATTATAAAGACGGAATTTTATTAAGATAAATTTAACCAGTGGACAACATAATTATTTTGTTGATTTATTATACGCTACTATTTGATGTGATAATGAATATAACAACACTTAAAAAATTACCTTAAACAATTTTACATAGACTGTGTTTTTGTAGATTTTATAAGCTGAGTTAATTTTATTTATAGAAATTGTTACTAAATTGTCTCCAAAGAAAATGAAATTTTTTTTCAAATAATTTAAAAATAGTATAATTTTCTAAGTATTTTAATTTGATACTGACAATAATTTTTTTCAGTATCAAAAACTAAAGAGTAATCCAATTTATGTTTCGAAAAGAAAATCTACTTAAAAAAAAGTTAAATTTGGGTTTTTGATAAAATTTATAATTTATTATAATTGATAAATTAAAAAATAATATTTTGATGTTATTAAAAAATAGCATTATTCAAATGGTTTCCACCAAAACTTCTTGCAGTAGGCGATCCTTTTGAACTACTTTCGATAACTTTTTCACCTATTTCTGGCTCCAAATTTTAAGATTTATTTTTGTAAACGCCATTTTGTATATAGTTGCAGTTATACAAGAAAAATTGTAGACGACATTAAAATGCTCGATCTTAGAGGCCAATTGACATTCAAAATTTCGAAATTATGCGTCCTAGGAACTTTTCGTGCAATAAGGCCAAAATTTGCCAAATGTTAAAATCACATCTCGATGAGAATTATAATCTTTATGTTTAAACTAAAAAAATTGGATATCATATGGCTTAAGCTCTCAAAAAATAACGTGATCTCCTTCTCCATATTTAAAGAAAAATTCATACTAGACAGTCCGATTTTGCGGATACAATGGCTTCTTCAAAATCTGCTGTAGGTTTTAGAACCTCATATATGGTCTTGCTTATTGAACTACATCGCTGAATGTTTAAATGTACCTCATCACAAAAGAAAATCGCTTTCGAAAGATCAGCATCGAAAGCTTGTTGGTCCCCTATTTGTCATTGTTTGATAGTTACCAGAATGGTCAAAGGTAGTTTTGCTTATTAAACTACATCGCGAAATTTTTAAATGGACCTCATCACAAAAGAAAATCTCTTTCGAAAGCTCAGCATCGAAAGGTTGTTGGTACCCTACTTTCGAATTTTCAATTTCCGCGGGTTACGTATATTCGATTTTCAATTTTTTGTGGCGTTATGTTGGTACTCATGACAACAAGTTCGGCCATTTTGAATGTTCAGTTAATTTTTGACAGCTGCTTTGCTTGCACGTGTTTTGGCTCGTCTTCGATTTTTGCTCAATTTTGACCAAAAACAGCATCGCATTAACATTGCTAAGGGGCTGTTGGACTATGTTCGCGACGACCCAAATTTAATCCAGAGGTCATAACTGGCTTATAGTTATGACGTGGAAACCAAAGCACAATCATCCCAACGGAAGCTGCCGCACGAGCCAAGACCGAAAAAAACGCCAAGTTCGTTCGAATTTGAAAGTTTTGCTTACAGTTTTCTTCGATTGCAAAGGCTTTGTGCATCATGAGTTCTTGCCACAGAGTAGAACGGTCAATAAGGAATATTACCTGCAAGTTATGCGCAAGTTGCGCGAAGCAATCCGCCAGAAACGCCCGGATTCGTGGAAGAACAAAAATTGGCTTTTGCCATTTTTGGCCAAAAATAACACACTAATAATGCCGCCGCCATCGTATTCCCCAGATCTCGCCCCCTGTGACTTTTTCTTGTTCACGAAACTGAAGAGCCCCACGCTACGATTGAGGAGATAAAGATGGGTTATCGAAGGAGGAGCTGAACAAGATCACAAAAAATGATTTTTTGAAGTGCTTCAGGGATTGGAAAAAACATTGGCATAAGTGTATAATATCTGGTGAGGATTACTTTGAAGGAGACAAAATAGATATTCATGAATAAATAAATAATTTTTGAAAAAACACCAAATTCCCGATACTTTTTGAACAGACCTCGTATATGTTTAACGGCTGTCAAATGACAGATTTCATCTTTCGATATTACAAAATGAATAATCCTTTACTGCGTAACATAAAACAAATTTCAAATAAACAATACCAAAAATGAATGACTGCTTATATCATCCAACCGATATTGTATTGTATAGTAAAAAAAATCGTTTAGTAATTAGGTACTTCCTCCTTCCTACTATTACCTGTCTATAAAACTAACTGTTTCCAATTCATTTAATTAGTTTTGTGTGGTTCGAAATTACGATGTAAAAGAAGCTCGTCTAATAAATTTTTAATTTGCGAAAGTCACGTTCTTCCCCATTCATGTGAAACTACTCTATACAGAAAATGAAAATCATGTTGATATCGTAATTTTGTTTATATTTGATTTGATGGATTTTCTACACTATCCAGTCATTCACGCATACATTCAGGTAAACTTGATGGGGGCGAAAGGCCATTAGAAGCAATTGGATTTAAAGCTAGAATACGTTATGGACTCGTCTAAACGAACGTGGAAGAGCTTTTAATAAATTTGATCATTTCACTCGCTGCAAATGGTTGTTTCACACCCCATTTAAATAAACTCAGAGGTCAAGATTACCTAATTGAGAAGTGGCGTGTTCACTATCAATATTTCGTTATATTCTAATTTCAAAGCACATTTCAATTTATTCTCACCACAATCCTATGGTCTCCGTGGAATTTGTCTAGCCAGTTGTTTGTTTTAACGATTTTTACTACACACACAAATAATCATGGAATTGTTCCTATTTCTTTTTCAAACTTTAAGCCAGTTTTTTTTTTGTAAAATTCTTCTAATTTTTATAAATTTTTTATGAAATTTTTTTAGTAAATGCTTTTCGAAAAGTTGAATAAACTTTGAAATTGTACTTGCAGTTTATAAATTAAATGGGCTAGAAAGCTGATTTTCTTTAATAGAAAAGCTGATTTTGACAAAGTAATTAATTTTCAAGTAGATGTTTTTATCAATTCTAACTTTACCGAAATGTACGTCGTTGCCCCCAAAAAGGCCGTCGTCATCTTACTATTGCCTAAGCACTTGCCCCAATCTATTAATTACGAATACAACTATTCTCATTTACTCTTAAATATTAGAAAGCATACCATTTATTTTATTCAATTTCATTAAAATTGATGATTTCTTTTGGGGAAAATATACGCAAGAGTCAACTTGATGTTTGTCAACAGTTTCCAATTAAAATTCAATTTAGAAATGTCTACTTAGTAATACAAGTATTATTAGACATGGTAGTCACTATGAAATACCTTAATTAACTTTTTTTCTTTTTTCTTCTATTGTTCTGATTGTAATTTGATATTTTTGACGATTTTATTATCATCAAGAAAAATCATATTTAAATGAATTAAGGCAATTATGATCAAATTATCTTTTCATTTAATTATAAAAATAATCGATTAAAGTTTGATTACTTTATTTTTTTTCAAACGATAATTACTTTTAAAGACAAAGACTTTCGAAAAAACGGACGATATTATGGAAGGATAATTGTTACCAAAATTGTTTTATTTTTTATTTTTTTAAACATTTTTAATATTTATTTAAAAAAAATTAACCACTATCATACCTGCCAGAGACCTAGAAGCTTTGTTGCTTTTGATTCACTTAAAGACCACAACAACAACTATAATGTAAAAAAAAACACTAAATAAAAAGGATCTGAATTACTTTTTGTTATAAGTGTATCGAATACTACAATATATCGAAATTTGAGCACTTTCAATAGAGCAAATACAAAATGAAAATGACAGAACAAATTTTTCCCTTATTGTAAGCGGATTATTTCGAATGGATTGATTAACCTGTCACTTATTATACAATAGATGCTGTTAAATGGAAGAAATCAAGAATGTCATATTGAACAGTATTTTATACGCGTCCTTGCTATTGTCCTTTCAGTATTATTTTGTCTACAAAATATGTTCGTATTTATTGTTATTCCGAGCATGTTGTATGAATGAAATCGAATAATTTGTGATAACATACCATACATCGGGAAAGGGAAAATATTTGTACAATGTGAGGAAAATTATCATCGAAAACTGTTCAATGTTGCGTCAGAAGAAAAACTGTCTCTGAATAAGAATAAAATTGATGTTCAAAGTCAAAAAAAATAAAAAAAAAAAATAAAAAAACGGCACAAAAAAAAATAGTGGAATAAAATTTTATTCTCTATTTTGTTTGTGAGGAAATAAAATAGTTATGATTTCTTGTAACGAAAATTGAGCGGATTGTTTGGTTATAACATTGTTAAGTTTTACGAGATGTATACACGGGTAAGTCCTGTGTTAGGGTGTTTGTTTACATTCGGGTCTGTTCTGAATATAAAAGTTAAGTGAAAGAAACCACCAAAATTCACTTTTGCAAAAACAGGTGACACATGGAATCGAGAAACATTCGGAAATCAACAAAATATAAAAGTTATCCTTTCTTCAAGGAAAAGAAGAAAAAAAAAACAACAAAGAAAATAAATAGAAGAATACAGCAGAATCCTCTATGTGTTCAAATATATAAATGCTGACAGAATAAAAGCATTTATACACATTTCAATGAGGATGAAAAAAAACAAAAACGGAAAATATCAAATAAATAAGAGGAAATACGCTTTGAGTAGAATGAAATTTGATGGAGGTAAATGTAACAAAGCAAAATATAACAGCATAAATAAGAATAGCGAAAAATTTACTGTTGAATACTAAAAAGTAAAATAAAAAAAAAAACCAAGAACCGGAAAATATACCAAATAAGCAGAACATTTTACTCTTATAATAAACAGTCTATAGGATATTTGGATATAAGCTTACATATGGATTGATAGATGGCGACAGTATCTATATATGTATATTGTTGTGCAGATAGGTGGCAGCAGTTGTCAATGTCATCACAACCATTGACGCTATACTCGTTGTAACTCGTCACAGTCACAGCATATAACCCCATAAATATTCGTTTTGTGTCCTTTTGCACAATAAATATGACTTCTATTCAATTTTTTTATTTTTATTTATACTGTTTTATCTCTTTTCAGATATGGAATATTCTCATTTGTTTTGGTCTTTGTTGTGGAGAGACTAGGTGGTATTCTTCAGGCGACGCTAACACTGAACGGCCTATTGGGTGGTGTCACACTAGGTCTTTTCCTTCTAGGCATTTTGTTCAAAAAAGCCAACGCAAAGGTACGAAAAATTATATGACTACAGAATAAATTATTAAAAATTAATAAATACAAGCAAATTAAGTAAGAAATATTAAAATTGTAATAAAAAAGAAAAAACTTTTCAAAAAAATTATATAAAAAAGACTGTCTGTAATTTTTACTTGTAGAGTAAATAATTCATAAATTTTCTGATGCTTTTATGCACAATTAATAATTTTAAATTTTTAATTTTTATAGTTTTTTAAAAATTATTTTTTAATTATTAATTGAAATTTGCAACTCAATTTCAGGCATGTGTTTGTTGTTATTATTGCGTTATCGTCTTATTATGGAATGGCTCTGATATACAGCAAGTATAGAATAGGGCCAAGTATGCTACTTTGTGGTAACCCAGCTTTGATTTGCTTTAGAACTGATTATTCGTTTCCGTAATTGATTGAAATTTTTTTCTCTGATCTATATGATGTTAGCATCTTGAAAACGTATTTCGGTAGATCTCTATATAGCTTTTATTTATGTCCTTCACGCCGGATGTTATCGAATATCTGTACAAAATTTTAGAAGATTGCTGAGCATTATTTCTGCTCGTTAAATCCTTTTTCAACCTCGTACATATTTCGGTACACCTGGTACAGAATAGAGTGTTATGGTGAAAAAGTCATTAAAAAATTACATCAAAAGGATCGAGTCCTGCACGTAGTTTCGCGGTGATCATTTGAATGATGTTATATTCCAAGCATAATGACATGGTGCACGCAATATAATAAAATAAAAGTTTCATTGTAATTTAAATTTAGGCTGTGTTTTATACCATGTTAAGTTAAATTTCTGAAACACAAATTTGATAGCTCCGTATTTTATAATAAAACTAGAAAAAATGTTTTTACTAGATCATAAAAATTCATATTATATGATCAGAAAAGTCCAAGTTCATATGTGTACCCATAAAAAAGCCCACCCTTTTGGTAATTAACGTTACTTAAGTATGAGGATGTCATTGATATCTCCTCCATCGACTATCATCCAAGAATTGATTGTTTCATATAAATATATTTTATCAAATCCTATTTTATTTTCCTGTTTATCATTCCTCTCCACTGACCTTTTACGAATTCGTATACAACCCAAAAATAAACAATTCATAGTTATGTTTATGCTTGGGATATTTTTTTCCTTCGGATTTATTATGTTGTTGGTATTTATCAGTTTACCGAATCTTACATATTGAATATATTGTATGGTATATGTTGTTGAATTTAGTTTCTTTTATTTTCAGGGAGCCCTACTTGGTGGTATAATAGCACTCGTGCTAGTCGTTTATGTTGGTGTTATGGCACAAATCACAAGCGTTGACCCGGAACCATTACCTTTATCCCTGGAGAAATGTAATTGTTTCGTGAACACAACATTGACTACGTCTTCCTGGCCGTCGACTTCATCTTCTGAGGGAATGCTAACATTGCCAAATAGTGATGTGTTCATGACAATTGTCGATAACGCTAGAAACGATCACACTATTATGGACCAGAATACCGGATTTAGGTGAGATTTTCATTATCATAACTGCGTGAAATATAAAAACACAAAATATAGCCACTTTTATAGTTATGGGCAATCAGCAGTACTGGTACTCGTCCCATGCTAACTTTTAACATTATATTCCATGTAGGATTGAATGTATTCGAATACGAATTGAAAATATCATTCTTAGTATTGGTTTTATACAATATCGACAGGAGAAAGTCGCAGATTTTTATTCTTTTTTTTGGATTTGTATTTTTTCTTCACCATATTTGGATGGAATATATTTAAGCATAGAATTATATTTTTGTTTTTAAATAAAAGAAAAAATAACTTAAACTTAGATATTCGAAAGAGGGAGTTTCGGCAAACTCTCAAATAGGATGGATAAGAAAAAAAAGCAAGACCAGTAAACAATCGAAAAGGGGTATGGGAAATGAGATAGGTTTACAATTTACCCCCAACAAAATAACCCTTGTAAAAATATTATGTGGTAGTTGATACAACGATCATATATGCATACACGTATCTATACGTGCCCACAGATGTATTGCCATTTGCATAAATTTTATCTAGACGAAATTTTATCGCTATATTCCGATACTGAATTATGATGACAAAAATGGCTGTACACATATATCTTGAAATCGATAAAAAATTATTTCATTGCTTATTAATGCAATAAAATGACATCGTTGATGGATATCATATCATCAAATTTATCTGTCAAGGAGAATATCTTTTAACTGGTGTTATATTGAGTGGTAGCGAAATAGGATAGAGTACGTTAATGTGTAGATTCAATTTCATAATTTACGCATCGGCATTGCATTTTACTTTTTAAAAAAAATGCAATAAAAATTCACTTTAAAATTAGCAAAATTTAGGATTCTACAATATTTCAAATAGAATTTTTTTTTAATAGAAAATATTTTATTATGTAACCTTCTTTTTATAACTTTTAAGAATAATTTGCCATCGATGAGCTTCTAGTTTCTCTAAATGTTCTTTAATATAAAATTATTTCTCTAATAAAAAATACCCTTTTCGGATAAATTCTTCAATATTTCAAATGGTAAGATTTTTGCTAAGAATATTTCAATATTCTTATAATGGTTTAAATATTTCGAGATACTAAGAATGAAAAAAATAAAATTTATTTTTATTTCAATGGAGAATATAGGCCTTAACATATATTCTCAAGTTAAAATTATATTTTTTGTTATTGAATATGAATATTCCTAAGATATAAAAGTGACCTGAAGTATTATTTATTTTATGCGAGTTCATATGGAAATATATTATTTTTTAAAATTAGAATTAAATTCAGAAAAAAGCTTTCATATAAGTATGTCATCAAGAATAAACTAGTTTTTGCATACTCTATTAAGGTATTTTAATTTAATGTTGTTTAAAATTACTTTATTCAAACTACATATTTAAAGATATATTATTTTTTTTTACTATATATACGCCATAAGTTTCAGATTCAATTTAAATGATAATTCATGAGAAAATATTCATAATAATTTGCATATTGCATTACTATTGCATGCGAACAAGTTGTGCAGGTACAACCCTTAAAAAACATATAAACAAATACACTCTGAAATCTATTTATAATAGTATTCGTAATAAAATAGATGATCCTAAAAACCACAAAAAATATGGATGGAACTGAACGCGAAACTGCACTTATATCATTATTAATACAGGAGCTCCCCTTCTTAAATATTCAGCCAACTTCAGCTCATGGCATAAAGTTTGGAATCTTTCTAAAGTGTGGTAAAAAAATGTTGTGTACATTTTTTCATCATTGCTTCAGGGTGATACTCTTCCATTTGATCCTTACGTCCTGTGGTTTTTTGGTACTGCTATATAGTCCTACAATATGCAATAGATGGACACGGATATGTTGAGTACTAACCGAAACTCTATTCTGCATTCAATTCGTTTTACATTTTGCCAATGTACACAGTCGTTGGAAGGGTTTTTCATGTCTTTTCTGGTTTTTTGCCAAATAAACCAAAATGCAAATATCGTCTTTGATATTTTAATAGGCCTTTGGCAACAGAGCTGCTTTTCACACCATCATTGATAGATCAAAGGATAATTTTTTTGCGGATTAAAAATTCTTCCATTCTGCTTTTGATTTAATGTGACACTAGTTGCAGTATAATTTATGGGAACGCTGTATATTATTGATTTTTTTTCTGTTAGTTTGTCCAATTTTAACCTATGATATATTAAATTAAGCAGTTTTTATATAAGAAAACTGTTTCATTTATTATTGATTAAAATTTTTTTTTGTTGAAATTTTTAAATAGCCAAATAATATTCAAAAATATTTGGGACATACTGAACGATCTTGTACTCAATGCGACTCAACAAAATCTACTGAAAATGTACTGAACTAAATTGCCCAACTACCAATAATATCTATTGAGTATAAGGGAAAGTTCTGTCGGTTTTTTCCAAAGAAAAGACTCAATTTTTTTTTCACTTTTTATTCAAAAATTAATCCAAAATACCATATAATTTGCTTTATTAGTTATAACTGTCTGCCAGCGTTCTGGTAGCTTATCCAACCCCGTGGAAAAGGAGCCCTCGTTTTTGGACGCAAAGTATTCTTCCACTGCCATTTGGACACCCTCATAATTTATATATTCATTTCCATCAAGAAAGTTTTGCAGCGACCTCAATAGATAATAGTCAGATGATTCAATATGTGGACAATATGCTGGCTGAGGTAGAGTTTCCCAACCCAACTCTGTAATTTTTTGTACGGTTTTTCTTGCCACGTGCGGTCTAGCGTTGTCATGGTGAAGAATTACACCCTCTATGTTGGCCAAATATGGACGTTTACGTTGAATTTCTTTATTCAAAACATCAAGTTGCGAACAGTAACGATCAGCATCGACCGTATAATTTCTTTCAGGAACGCAAAGTGGACAATACCCCTCCGATTCCACCAACAACACAACAAAACTTTCTTTTGATGCACGCCAGCTTTGGATGTGATCGGTGGTGTCTCCCCTTTGTAAAAATATGACCTTTTTCTTACCACATGTTTATATACTATCCACTTTTCATCATCAGTCACCAAGCGGTTCAAAAACGGTCCGCTTTTGTCACGAGCAAGATTTGAAGAACATATTGAAATTCGCTTAATTCGTGTGGCACCCAAACACATAGTTTGGACACAAAACCAAGCTTTTTAATGTGCTCTAAAGCAGTAGTTTGATAAATTCCAAGCTTGAAGAATACTTTTGTGGAATTTAACATGGGATTTGTCCTGATCATACTGTGTAGCACTTCGTCATTGATATCTGATGGCCTTCCTGATCTTGGTCCCTTTAAAAGCAAAATCACCCGAACGAAATTTCGCAAACCATCTCTGGCATGTTCCAACTGTTACTGCATCTTCTCCAAACACGCCACACAAGTTTTTTTTTGCCTCCATTGCGTTGTTTCCTTTTTGGAACTCATACAACATACAATGTCTTAAGTGCACTTTTTCTTCACACATATTGATTGTTTTACAGTTTTAAAAAAACTGATAATAAAAATGAAAAAATGTGTATAAACCATCAATCATAAAGTAATCTAATGGTTTAAATAGATTTCAGTCGAATCAGAATTCTCGCTAAGAATCGACAACGCATACAAGTGCTAGTGTTCAAAAACGACAGAACTTTCCCTGACATCCAATATATTCGTACCGAAATTCCGGTTATGTCATACTAAATACTAAATATCCCACATATTTTAATCCACTGCCAGCATACTAAAATCTAATTTCTGCAACTATATTTAAATTTTTCTTTTAACAAATCATTCCTATACTAACAAAAGATCCTATCTCCATGAAACTTGAAGTTCTTACAGCTTATAAGTAAACAACTGTAAGACCTTATAAGCAAACACCCATAAAAAAATTCACATATTAAAAATTTAATTTAAACTCAAACAAATTCGTAAATATCTCAATTAGGATATTAAAACTATATAATTATTATAAGAATTAAAATAAAAAAAATTTGACATAATTTTAATGCAGTCCTTCAAATGGACTTTAATCGAAAAATTTCTACTTTAGTTCAAATTTCTTCGAAATGCTCAAAGAAGCATATTGCGTTAAGGTAAAAGTTAAATATTTGATAATATACGATAACAAATTTTTATCCCCCATATCGGGACTAGATTTTGATTAATCTGGTATACTAATGTAGTCTATTAACTATTTAGTAGTGTATATTCATTTTGTATACGAAAATAGTATATAGCATAAATTTTGAAGGATTCTTACTATCTCTAGTCAATAATGTTATTGGGTTGTCCCCGCAAGGTCGGGAATAGTTATGAGTTGAGAATCATGATTAAATCTACTTGTACTAGTTACATTCTGTTACATTAAATAGTAAACCTGTAAATAAATAAAATTTACCAGCTCGGCCAAGTAACATATACTCCAGTTATCTGATAATGCTGGTATTGTGTATGTTAGTAAATTCAATGATAGTGAAGTGAATAAATCGAACGCAATATAACTAAATTGTATCCATTAACATTTCAGCTTCTCATCAATCTTCAAGATCAGCTACATGTGGTACTCGATGCTGGGGGCGATGTTGACAATCCTGTTGGGCATTGTTATATCAATCATTGCTGATATTATATCTCAGTATCGTATTGCGAAAATAACGAAGAAGCAACGGAAGGCCTCCGCCATACTGAATGGAATCGTGGTAGTCGATTCTGAACAAAACCGAACAAATTTGGATGAGAATATGGAATCGAAGCATATCCCCAAACCAAAATGGTATCCAAGTATGAGAAAATGTGGTTCTGGTCACGATAATGTCGTACTAAAAATTGATGATGAGAAATAAAAATCGAACTGAACTCTTCGACCAAATACATTCCGTATTCAACTTCAACTGATCCGAAATGAATTGAACCAAATCGAACTAACCCCAACTAAGCTGAACTGAATTGAAGCAAACATTTTTACCATCCTCTCCAGGAATACGAGTGCATCTACAAAAAACAATTTTTATTGGTTGCGAATATGGACACGTACTCTACTCTATCAACGATACAAATAGGACTATAAAAATAGAGTGTATATAGTATTAGCAATTGGTGCTGATAGTGCATTTAATGAAAGTGTTGTAGTGACAGAATATGCACCAATTATTCTAGTGTGATAAGGAATTGAATGAACAATGTCAGCGAGAAAATTTTAGTTTCGTACATTTTTTCTGTACGTTAAAAAAATTCTTTTCAGCCAAAAAAATAAAATTCTATTGTATAATAATAAAATGTATTAAAAACTTAACCGTAAAACTAAAAAAATGCAATATTATATTGTACAAATTTTTTTCGAGTGCATAAAAACTATAAAAAAAACCTTAGTGCAGATATGGAATTTTTTGTTCGAATGCAAATCAAACGATAATTTTACAGAGCATCATAATTATTTTTGCAATAGTAAAAAAAGATTAGTATTATTATTATAAACATTGTTTTTTTTTGCTGTATTATAAATTTTTATACTAACATAATAGAGACTGTGAATTGTTATTATCAAATACTGAATAAAAATAGCTTCAAACGAAAAAAAAGAAGCTTTTGTAAATTTATTTTTAGTTCTGAAACTTTTATGGAAATTATGCTTCTTAAACAAAAATTCCAAAGATTTTTCCAATTTGAAAGTATATGATTTTTTTGTTCTCGAATTCTTAGTATTTAATTTTTGGATGTTTTTATAGACTTTGAAACTTTGTAGACGGTTGTAAGGAGCTTCTTTCAAATAGACATTTTATAAATCTAAATAATATTGGTTGGACAAAATTGGGATTGCTTTCGAATGATCCATAAAAGAGCCAGAGATCGAGGGTATTTTTAAATCCGAATGTTTAAGAACAAATTTTTTTTATTTACTTTGCAAAGTTTAACATCTACGTACGTGTATGTATAAGAAAAATAAAAATTCGATTTTGAAAGTTAAAAATAATAAACAGAAATTTTATTCTTTAAGTAATAAATTTATAAAATTTAAATTCCATTTAAATAAGCAATATTGTAGTAATTATCAAAATATCAGATTATAAGGGGAAACATTTTTTAATGTAAAAGTTTTGATTAACTTTCTTATAATTCGAAAATTTTTTTTTTAATAATTGAAAAATTTGCCTAAAAAAATCTATATAATTTAAAAATTACTCAACAATTCACTATTTTATAGTAATAAAAAAAGAACAATTGTAAAATTTACAATACAGGAAATAACCAAGGAATTTAAGAGAGCAACAGTCAAAAATAAAACTTTTTTGAAAAGACTACCCAAGAAAAAGCCTTAAAAATTCTAACTCACTTAATAAATATATGTTAGCATTCCAATTAAGATACATCTTAATAGTAGTCTATTTTGTTGTTGGCTAAACCTTATCATTAAAAAAAACGAACTTGATTCTAATTCATCACTTTATTCTGGCGATAATATTCTAAAATAGATTAGGTCCATCGTATTACAAAATAATAGAAAAGACAAATATTCTCTACAATATTCCTAAATGTGGTCAAAGCATTTGAGAAAGTCTGGAAGGAAGGGCTGATTTTTAAGTTAAAAAAAGTTCTCTCAATGCAGACAGATACACATAATTATTCTAATCTAAGAGAAGTATAGATAGAAGTACCGCAAGAAGGTATTCTGCAACCCATGCTATACGTTAACTACACAAGCGATCTACCAGTTATAAAAAATGTAAATATTATTCTATATTCAAGGAGCAATTGATGAAATATTCAATTGGAAAATAGTGGGGAATTTCACAGGTGACAAAGATATAGCAAAATAGCTAAGAATAAATCTAGGTGCTCAATTAAGCTGGAAGGAGCAAATGAAAATACAGACAAATGATGTGGCTTTTGAGGTAGGTGCCAAAATTGTCAACTCAAAATAAAATAGAGATAAACAGGTTGTATTGTTCTATCATATAAAAATTTTTCCGAATGATTACTTGGTTAATCCTAAGTAAAAAAATTTCAAAGTTCGAGTATGAGGAGCCAGTTAATCTGAATCGCTAAAGAGCTGCAGCTCCTATTCGAAATCATTGGAATAAATCTACTCTGTACTATTTATATATTCCTATCTCTGACACTATTGGCTACAGAAAAATTAAATTGACATTATTTAATAATACATCATATTAATTTTGAAGCAATAAGTATTACCAACATAGACCTAAAATTGTATAAAAAAAATCCGGAAAATTTTGGCCTAAAACCAGATTTTTATATTTGTAATACACGAAAATTTATGCAATTTTAACAGAATTTTTAAGATGCTATTATAAATTTAGTATATTGTTCAAAGGTTCCGCTATAACTAGACACTAAAGCCTTTTTGGATTAACAGCAAGAAAACTCAAACACCTTAAAAACAAAAAAGTCCAAATATGACTACAAGTTTGATATATTTCTAGGAAATATTAGGATGTACTATTATTGTTTAAGAAAAATTATTGGTAAGTTTTTAGAGGGGGCGAAGATCTTACATTAGTAATAATCTTCTTTTGTTTTTACAAAATTTTATTTAGCCGTAAAAAAATAGGGTAAAAAAATTATATACTGGCTTGGTAGTACAGTCGTTAAAGTGCTGGACTACCATACAATAGGTCATGGATTCGAGTTCCACGTTCATTCTAAAAAAGGCCACTTTTATTTTCATTCTAATTTAATTTCATTATCCCATTATTCCTTCCTTGACAAAAAAAGGGCAGAAAAAACAGCTCAAAATGACATCAGCCATCAGAAACATGGAAAAAACACCTCAAAATGCCATTAGCCATCAGAAGCATGAATATTTTCTTATGGTGGATAAACACCCGTAATTGTCAAAGACGGTGTTGACAATTGTCCAAAAGGATATAGTAGCCAAAGCATGACAACCAACTATACTTAATGAATATACGCATAATCAGTAGGATAGGTTCTCAAAGCGAAGACAAAAACATGATCTTGAAACCGACACAAAATGCAATTAGAACAGTTGTAAAAACAGGTCCTCATGAACCGAAAGGAATGTTAAAAGGAAAATAAAAAATGCAATTAAATACAGTTCAAAAAATTGCTTTAAAATTTACTCCTTTTGAAAAAAATTATTTATCATTTGCAATATTGCAACTACTTTAAAAAAAAAATTATTTCACCTTTCTGTTTTGCTACAATATCGCTGCAAAAGTTTTTCTGCACAAAAGTTGAAAATAGCAAAGCGATTATTTAGTAAGAAAGTTTCTACAGATCTTAACTAAATGCTTAGTTAAAGTAAATTTACTTATTTTAGAAAAAAATAAAAATGCAAGTTAACTAAAGAAAAATATAAAAAAAAATTAGCTAAAGGGCTCTATTTAAATATAAAAGTGTGGATAGAAAAAAGCACAAAGATACAAATTGCATATGAATATGCTAAACGTAACCCCAACCAATAGTGTCTGTCTACTTTAAAGTTTCTAAACTTGACAATTCAAACAAATAGAACTTGTAAAAACTTTGATAATTTGCATATTTCCATGAGTCAACAAGAATGGAAGGAGGAAGTCATATAAAGAAAAATTCAAAAATAAAAAAAGGATCATCGACTTTGTGCAAATGGAAGCTGGAAATGTTGAAATGAGAATTAAATTGAACGTAGACAGACTTCTACTATTTGAAACTGTGATATGTGTTAGCTTTGGAATATAAAAAAAGGAGGAAAGCTGCCCTGTCGTGTGTTGCATTTGAATGATATCACCTTAAGATGAGTTTTTCAATAAGACTCCGGTGCAATATAATAGTTTGTACTATTGATATTTTGATATAGTCAATTTTAAAATATTATTGACATTAACAATAAATGGGCGATAAATGGGTGAACAGGTCAATAAATGAGGTTAAATAAAATCATTTCAAAAATAATTCAAAGTTAAATGAAAACCTACCTAGCCAGTTGTACAAGAGAGGATACCACATGTGATGAAAGGAGAATTATCGCTAAGAACTTTTTTCTAACAATTCTTCTAAAGTGATATTAAATAGTTTTTGTACGAGTATTTTCGTAGCTTATTTGAAACTTTACAAGGAAAGATAGAAAAAGAAATTCCAAAGATAAAAGATGAAATTTCTGTAGTAAACTTATTTTTCGAAGGAAATTGCAAGTTTTTCACATTTTTATTTGGTAGAAAATTTTTGTAAATCATGACTAACCTACCGGAAGCAGACATTTCAACACATGAAAATGTTTTATTCATGATTACAAGAGTGTACCAACAAAAAACTAATTTTTCTTCAATGGAACGCGTACTATTTCAAGTTTTTCTTGACATTTAGCTTCGTTTTTTTTGCACTTTTATTTTATCATCTTGAAGTATTTCCCTTTAGAGTATTATATCTAGAAGTTATTTTTTTTCCATTTCTGCCAACGTTTTTTGTATGCAAAGTAGATGTTTTTTAATAAAAATTCTTGTATTTTTACTAGTGCCTTTGTAGATGAGTTTGTTTGATAAATGTATGCCTTAAGGGTAATGCCTTGTCCTTAAGACATTTTCAAGGAGTAAAATTTTTGATATATATACAATAATATAGAATAGAAGAGTAAAGCTTAGTGCTTTGTTTATTGTACGATACTTGAATATAATAAATAGTATTGTTTTCATTATTTCCAAATTATCTTGATATGAACGAACTAAATCTTAATATCTCTTAAATTGTGTAAAATTTTGCAAAATAATAAAAAAACAATGCGACCATATTATAGTTTTTGTAAAGCAAAATAAAATAAGTGTAAAGGTTTAGTATAAGTTGCCAAATAAATCTGAAAGTGAATAAATGACAATATTTTATTGTCGAAGATTTTAAGATAATAATAAAATATCATGTTTGAACTTAGATAAAAGTACAATGGAGATTTATTCCATTAGTGAAGCTATTGCAATGAAAATAAAGATATTATACATTTTGTTGAAAATTTTTTGATAGTTTCTTTTTGTTGAAAATTTTATATAAATTTTTTGTGGGATTTTTCATGAAGTTTTTATTTCAGTTTATTAATTTTTTGCAACTATATAAATATTGTAACGAGCAGATTTTCTGATAAAGATATTAAAACAACATGAGTGGAAGAAGTGATAACAAAGGCATGTAAAGGGATGAGTTTTTGTAAAGAGAGTAACAGAAGAGAGCTTTTTAATCAAAAGGATCGTAGTGATAGGACAATCGAGAATGCAACTTTTTATAACGAAAAATACACAAATTATTAAAAAACAAAAATGTAACAGAAGATATATTTTTTAATGAAAGGATTTTAGTGGTAAGACAATTGGGAATTGAGTTTCTTATAACGAGAATTATAAATCATAAATAAAAGAGAAATGTAATGTAGAACTTTTTTTAAGGAGTGGACTCCAGTAGAAGGGCAATCAGAAGTGAAACTTTTTATAACGAGAAACACGCAAATCATGAATAAAGGAAAAGTTAACAAAATAAAAGTTTTTAAATGAAAGGATTTTAATGGTAGGACAATTGGGAATGAAACTTTTTATAATGTGAAATATAAATTATGAACAAAAGGAATATTTAAGTCACTATGAATAAGTTTGGAAAATTTTCGATTAAAATTATTGGATTCAAGAGGAATTGGAACGCTTAGCATAATCACAGAGTCTAGACCGATTTCAAAAATGTCTTGTAAATAAAAAGTTTGGTTTTACGTGTCAGCTTGGGTCGATTGTTCAGTAGTTTAAGTAGTTATAAATAATGTCTGCTAAAGTATTTTTAATACACATGTAGTGAGAGCTATCTAGGTTTAGTATCGACGAAAGTATTATCCTTTGGTAGAATGTGATTGTCATTAAGATATATAGAAATGGAATGGGTTTTTGCGGATGGTGAACTATCGTGAGTATAAATTTTATATAGAAATGGACCAAGCCTACTGCCTTAAAAAATACTAATTTTAATAAGGAATATTCTGGAATAGTCAATATTCCAACAGCTACTTGAAATTAACGTTGATAAAGATGTTAAAGTATTTTTCAAAGACGTGTGATATGTCTAGGAACAGTCTTAAAAAAAATACTAAGTTTCCATTATTTAATGATCTGATCGATTCCTTTTTCTATAATCTGAAATTATTTTTAAAAAAAACGAATATTCTAACGGTTATTTATTTAATAATATATTGTATCTTATCTAACTGTAATTTGATAATGAAGAATTATGTAAAATATTAGCTTCTTTATGCATTGCTATTTTACAACAACAAAAAAAAGTTTATATGAAAGAATTTTATATTTATTAGGAACATAATAATATGGTTCTCATACCATTTTTATTGATAGCACATTAGATACAGGAAAATTCTTTTATGGCGTTTTAAAAATTTTCAATTGTTTCTTTGCCATAAAATTAATTGAAAAAATTCTATTTAATATCATATAGGATGAAAGGTGAGCTTAAATTAAATTGAAAACAAGACACATTAGATACGAGAAAAAAATTAATGAAAATTCAATATACTTTAAGGGTAGTCGATACTAAAGAATATGATATTGTATAGAAATAGAAATTTTCCATTATTTATGCATTGGTTTTCATTAGATTTTCATTAAAATATTCTTCGAATAAAAGGAAATAATGAATTAAATAACAACTGCTGAAGGATGGATGGATGAATGTACGAATGTGTGTCTACAAGTATTCGAATTTTAAAAGGATAATAGCTTTTGTAGTATCTTATTAGTAATAAGATACTCGTATCGCCACATATAGATTATAGATATTCTTGATTTTGTGCAAATTTGAAATACTATAGAAATGCATATGTATGTAAGAGACTGTTGGAGAATTGGAAGTAAGGATAAGAATATAGATTTATCGACAACTCCAAATAACATACTACGAAAAAAAAACCAGATAATAAATAAAATTGGAAAAAAACCATAACCATATTCTCTAGAGGGTTAAAAAGGATTCATTTTATTTATTTTTATATACTTGACTGACTACTCATATGTGTACATACATACACATCCAATATATACTTTTTATTTTTTTTTTTATAATTTTGGTTTTCCCTTTCACCGGCATGTCCAATTTGGATTCATATAGTATATGGTAGTGTATATTAGTGATTAGAAGTATATCCTTGTAGGAGAATGCTCATCGTATCAGTTCCAATAGTATTGAAAATTGTAAGTAAATATAATATTGTTAGTAAGTATGTGCGTAAGTATATATAAATATATATTCGTATATGATTGATAAAATATCTACAAGTGCCCATGTAAGTATGAGTATAAATATGATTGTGAAATCGTCAAACATATTTTTTCATGTGGAATTAATAGGATAAAATTCTGAGTTGGGTGAACTGAATTTCATTTTATCCATTGATTTTTCCACATTAATTGTAACCATGAATTTATTTGTTATATGGATGCGTTCATTTTGACGTTAGCATATTGGTTTTAGTTCTGGTTAGATCTGAATCTGAGTATGGATTTGAGTTTATATTTCGATCAGGATCTGCTATTGGATTTCGTTGTAGGCATGAATCCGGTGTCTGGGTTTCGGTTTGGATTTAGATCGACATCACTGGATCAGCCTCAGTGAAATAGAAATAGAGGTGATGACGATAATATAGCTTAGTGAGATGGCAACGCCACCGGTGTGGATGATACCATCCGTAGCATTTGATGCCGAATATGTACTCGCCTAAAATTTCGGAACACTTGACGGTTAGATAGACAGACAGCCAGTGGATAATATTTTATCTTATCTTTGTTTTTATCCATTTTTACCCCAATTTGTTTTTATTCATTTGGTATGGCTTTTTGTTAGCTTTTGCCTATTAGTCTTCTTTTTTTTATGAGTTTAATGTATTAAATTTCAGTAGCTCTATTCATTTTAGTAGTAAATAAATTTACACATGAGAGAATGGTTAGAATTTTATATTGTATATTTGCCTCATCGTACGGAATTGTGGCTTTTCAATGAATGGTATTTTTGATAATTTAGATTGAAATTAATATAAAAATTCAGTGAATTTTTATTAAATTAATTTTTTTTTAACTTAATCTCATCTCTTTTACTTTTTGTTTTGTTTGATATTGTTCGAGATAGTATTCGTATTTATATGAAATGATGAAGGATCTTTCACTTATGATATAATTTTGGTGAATATTTTATAATTTTGCATGTTTTACGAATAAATCTTGGGTGTGTTGTGATAATCTTAATATTTGCTAGAATATTTATAAATTTTTAGCACATTTCCGTTGAATAGGGTAAGTCTGTATGATTATCATTATAACATCAAATATTATTACTACGATTCAAATAACAGATTATCTATTTTATGGACGTCTGTTCAAAAAGTATCACGACTTATGTGTTTTTTCAAAAATTATTTATTTATTCATGTATATCTATTTCGTCCCCTTTAAAGTAATCCTCACCAGATATTATACACTTATGCCAATGTTTTTTCCAATCCTCGAAGCACTTCAAAAAATCATTTTTTTGTGATCTTGTTCAGCTCCTCCTTCGATGACCCGTCTTTATCTCCTCAATCGTAGCGTAGCGT
Organism: Atherix ibis; assembly: GCA_958298945.1. Taxonomy (NCBI): domain Eukaryota; kingdom Metazoa; phylum Arthropoda; class Insecta; order Diptera; family Athericidae; genus Atherix; species Atherix ibis. Next base: position 92,690,682 of record OY282606.1, on the reverse strand, counting down.
CGTCCTTTCATGGGGCTCTTCAGTTTCGTGAACAAGAAAAAGTCACAGGGGCCAGATCTGGGGAATACGGTGGCTGCGGCATTATTAGTGTGTTATTTTTGGCCAAAAATGGCAAAAGCAAATTTTTGTTCTTCCACAAATCCGGGCGTTTCTGGCGAATTGCTTCGCGCAACTTGCCCATAACTTGCAGGTAATATTCCTTATTGACCGTTCTACTCTGTGGCAAGAACTCATGATGCACCACGCCCCTGCAATCGAAGAAAACTGTTGACCGAAAACCTTCACAGATGACCGAACTTGGCGCGCTTTTTTCGGTATTGGCTCGTGCGGCAGCTTCCATTGGGATGATTGAGCTTTGGTTTCCACGTCATAATTATAAACCTATGATTCTTCACCAGTTATGACCCTCTGGAGCAAAATTGGGTCGTCGCGCTCATAGTCTAACAGCTCCTTAGCAATGTTAATGTAATGCTGTTTTTGGTCGAAATTGAGCAATTTTGGTATGAATTTCGCAGCGACCCGTCTCGCACGAAATCATTGGTAAAAATTAAATGGTACGAGCCAATAGATATGTTTAAGTCCTCAGTAACTTCTCTAACAATGATTCGACGATTGACAAATACTATTTTCTTCACTTCATTAATGTTTTCGTCTGTTCTTGACCTGCTCCGGCGTCCGGCACGCTTTTCGTCGTTCACATCTTCTCGACCCTCTGACAATATTTTGTACCACCGATAAACGTTGCTTCGGTCCAAGGTAGCTTCACCACGTGCCACAGTCAACATTCGGAATGCGTCCGCGCAATTAATTTTATTTTTCACACAAAATTTGATACAGATTCTTTGATTCTTTTTTTGGAATGGCCAAAAATCGAAGACGAGGCAAAACACGTGAAAGAAAAGCAGCTGTCAAAAATTAACTGAACATTCAAAATGGCCGAACTTGTCGGCATAAGTGAGAAACATGAGTACCAACATAACGCCACAAAAAATCGAAAATTGAATATACGTAACCCGCGATACTTTTCGAACAGACCTCGTATTATACGATAGATATTACACATTTATATTATTCAAAATCATAATCTTAAACCTACCAGTCTGATGTGCATTTTGGTCTCAACGTGTTATTTCTTGGAAAATGAGGAAGCAGAGAATATTACGATCAACTATCTTATCTGAACTTAAAGTTTTTTAGATTGTACCATACGCTGTTTTAACAAACTACACGGGAAGATAAATTTTAGTTTCCAAGACGCGTAATTTCGAGATGTGGTGATGTTAATTGGCCCCCACGATCGTGCAATTTGACGAAATTGAACTTTTTTTGTAGTATTACATGAATAAAACTATGTTCGTAGATAATTTCCAAACTTGTGCGAAAAAGTCATCCTGAATGTGCGAAAAAGTCATCCCGAAATACTTTATAAGGACAAGTTTCATTTCATTTATTTGAATAATGTTATATTTTATATAAAATGGCAATATTTAAAGATAAAATTAAAGTCAAAATCTAAAATTAAAATGTTTCTTATTTAAATTTTATTTGTTAAAACACAAATTGGAAAGGAATTTCAGTTTTTAATGAGCTACTTCAAGCAGACTTTAAATGAAAAGTTTCTAGAATGTGAGGTTTTTCTTTTTTTTTGCCAAATTCAAGGATATTTAATTTTATAATGAACTATAAAAATGTATTGTACTTTACTCAGGACTTATGCAATTTGCTTTTAAGTATAGCAGTCTAAGTACTTACGTCCACACTTACGTCAGTCGGTGTTATGAAAGTATTGCATTTAAATTGTCCATTTAATTATTTAAAGTTAAAATTAAGCATCAATTCAATAATATGAATTTAATGGACCAAATGCTGATATGCTCACAAAAGTTGTTGTAGCACAAAGTCTCATTGTTTCATTGCAGATTCTTTCTGCAATTTGGTTCCCCATAGTGCTTTGTTGAAAAATGTTCAATACGCTAAAAAAAAACATCAAAATAAACTGATTCAGCTTAATAGGAAGCAAAATATATAAAATGTTCTAACTACACAACCATTGTTACATTCTCGAACAAAGTGACTTAAATCGACTAATCACCATTTCGTGTTTTCATTTTGAGAGTCATTCAACTGCGTGTGTACGATCGCAAGTATATGTCGGGGGGTTGTACACTCTCATAATAGTAAAAGTTTTTAGTAATTGGATGCGGAACCTGGACGGTTGGATGGCCGGATGGTCAATTGTGTTCACGTATGATGTCCAGTATAACATAAATGCTACTCAAGCGGAGCCATTAACTTTGGTTGCTGTTGTGCAATATTGTACGCATGGCTTGTTAAGTCTTCCATCGTTCAAGTGCTCCTGTGAACTAGAAAGGGTTGTTTACAAAACTTCAGACGTACCAGCAAAAAGGACTTCAAATTCATTATGATTATTTTGTAAGCTTGCTTTAAGCCTTTTGGCATTTGTTGAATTTTCAGCTTTAAATATACTACATAATAAAGAAAAAGTAGTATGTGACTGTGTATGCTCGTTATTATATGTAGTTTTAATAAAAATATATTAAGACTTTTCTAAATATAATGTGAACTTTTCCCAAACAATTTTTATTGTCTACTATCCTAAAATCTGGACTTAAATATTTACAGATTCATATTAAAATATATTATTGTTGAAGAAGAAAAATCCATTTTATAAGGAGTGTTATTACATTTTTTTTTTCAAATTTTAGCTGATATCTACAATAGCATAAATATTGTAGCAAGCAGATTTTGTGACAAAGACACTATATTGACAGAAACTAAACATGACAGTATAAACCGACTATTGGCGTTTCTCTGCGAAACAAGTCATATTAACGGTTCAAGAGATCTTTTGGCCAATGAGAGTGGGATAATTGGTATTGAAACTTCTTATAACGAGCAACACATGAGTGTCGAACAAAGAAAATATTTAGGTTACGATGAAAAAATTTGTTACGAACTTAGAATGGAGCTTCAAAAATTTTTTGGAGGATTTTGGAATGGAAATGGGAATGCTTAGTAAAATGCCAGAGTTTAATTCCGTATGTCCAGATCGATTTGAAAATTGTGTTTTTGAAACAAAAGTTGTCCCGTAGTCTAACTAGTAATTGATAATGCCTGTTAAGTTGAAGTCCTTTGGATTTCGTGTGAGGATTTCAAGTTAGTCGTTTGGCTTGGTTCAGTTTTTTGGTGGTTCAGCCGTTAACGTGTATAGAAATGGGTGGATGTTTTGCAAAGGGTGAAGGTAAGATCTTGGAGATTTTTTTATAGAATTGTAGGTTTCTGGAGGCTATTCGGTTGTTGCCAAAGGGTGCATAAGAAGCTGTCTTGTCCGTGCAGGTTTTGGAATAAGCTGGGGTATAAAATCTTCAGTATCAACAGTTATTATATAAGCTTTCAGAGTAATCCAAAGGCATATGTTATATCTAGGAACACCCCTGGATAGTACCCTTTACGCGCGGGAGAGTACGTTTATGTATTTGAGAAAACCAAATTGATGATTGGGAATAATTTTGGTAAAAATTTACTGATTTCTTAGGTTTGGGAATCATTTTGACGATTAAAAATTTTTAAAGTCAGAGAATAGGTGTATAGGTTATTAACGCAAGTTTTTTTTTTAAAGATTTTTTGAAGATAGGACCGTTTATTAAGCCCCATAATCAGGGGCTTTTTTTTAATAACAAATTAATGCATTAAAAATATATTTTAGAGATGTACCTTTGTAAGACTGTCCATAATGAATTCTTATCTGTTATATTCCTTGTATTCTGTTTGTAGCGTTCAGTTTGATATTTTTGAATTTTTATTTTAAGTTCGCGTTGACTAGTCCTCGACTCCCAATCCACTCCAAAAGTCAATGCGCCGAGACTTATTAATGGACCAATTGACTGGGAATTATTCAAACAATATATTGACGAGCATTTAGATTTACGACAAAGCTTAAAAACAGAACAAGAACTGGATGACGCGGTACACAAGTTTACATGTTTATTACAAAACGCTACAGCCTTTTCTCAAAAAAGTAAAAACTCGAAACCTACACAAAACCCGACAAATCAACCATTAACAATTAGACGTCTTATTGCAGAAAAACAAAAAGCAAGAGCTCATTGGCAACATACAAGAATGCCCAGCGACAAAACCAAACTGAACAAACTGCAAAAAGAACTACATGACGAAATCACAAAATACAATACAGAACGTTTTAGAAACTACACTTCAACCCTAACGAAAAACAGAACTTTGTGGACTGCTACAAGACAAATACTATCTTATAGAAAAACAAAGCACCCTTTACGAAAAACTGACGGAACCTGGGCCAAAACGGACAAACATAAAGCAGACGCTTTTGCTGAACACCTTGCACAAACATTTACTCCACATGAGGACATATTAGACAGGACCCATTGCACTACAATCGAGACGGAACTATCCATTCCTTTACCCATGAGTCTTCCCCCTAAGGCAATCACTCCTTCCGAAGTTGCCAATATAATCAAGTTCCTCCCCAAAAATAAAGCTCCTGGCTATGATCTGATTACCTCCAATATACTCCAACAACTCCCTAAAAGAGCAATAGTTTTCCTTGCGACAATATATAACTCCATCCTTAGAACAACACATTTCCCAATCCTCTGGAAATTTGCAATCATTAAAATGATCCCTAAGCCCAATAAACCAATAAACCGGCCCACTTCCTACAGGCCAATAAGTCTCCTTCCACTTCTCTCAAAAATCTTTGAAAAAATCCTCCTTCGCCGCTTATATCCTCTATTTGAATCTTCAAATTTAATTCCTAATCACCAATTTGGTTTCCGCGCCGAACACTCCACTACCCAGCAGTGTCATCGTGTTGTCGATTTCATTGCATCCTCTTTAGAAAGAAAAGAGTACTGTCCCGGTGTGTTTCTTGATATAAGTCAAGCTTTTGATAGAGTTTGGCATCCGGGTCTACTCTGGAAACTCAAGAGGTTCCTTCCTTCCACATATTTCCTAATCCTAAGATCATTCCTTTCCAACCGACACTTCCAAGTAAATGAATCCAACGAACTCTCCAATATCTCTCCGATATTGGCTGGGGTTCCTCAGGGTAGCATACTTGGACCCATCCTCTACAACATTTACACATCCGATATCCCAACCTGTCCTAATACCTTCTTTGCTACATACGCCGATGATACGGCCTGCCTTGCATCTAGCGAAAATCCCCAACATGATTCCGAAACTCTCCAAATCCAAATCCAAACACTCCAGAACTGGTTTACTAAGTGGAGAATAAAAGTCAATGAACGTAAATCTATCCAGGTAACTTTTACTCTCCGTCGTGAGACATGCCCTCCCATATACCTTAATGGCAGTGCCATACCTCAACACACCGAAGCTCGGTATCTAGGACTGTACTTAGACAAACGCTTGACATGGAACCCACATACAAGACTTAAAAGACAAGAACTTAAAAGACGATACCTAAAACTACTTCGACTTCTAGACAAACGTTCCAAACTTACTATAGACAGCAAAGTTCTGTTATACAATACCTTACTGAAACCCATATGGACATACGGACTAGAACTCTGGGGATCTACTAAGCCTTCTAATTCCCGTCGAATCCAATCCCTTCAATCAAAAATACTCCGTACAATTGTCGATGCCCCCTTTTATGTTCGCAATACTGTTATTCATCGTGATCTTAAAGTCCCATTTGTTTTTGATGTGGCTGTATCTCGTTATAAAAAGTTCCGTTCCCGTGTCCTCAATCATAATAATCCTCTTGTTCAAGGACTATCCTCCACTTCCTTTCCTATTAATACCCAACGAAGACTTAAGCGTCACTGGTCGCGTGATTTACTTAAATACTGAGGCCTGACAGAAACACGCGCTAGCAGGAGGAACTGCATTGGATGTTTACTCCCCACAACCTATCAAGTTAATTTATACTATTGCAAAAATTTGCTTATTACTATGTTGTAGTTGTAAATATCTAAATAAATAAAAAAAAAAAAAAAAAAAAAAAGTTCGCGTTGTAGTTGGATCAGTTTGTGCTTAAGGGTAGGCACAATGGAGAGTTATTTTAAAAATACGTTCCAGTCGTTTGTTCCATTTATGAGTCTGGGAAGAGTATTTTTGATAAGAGGATTTATTTCAAGAGTAAGGAGAACGGGACTATGGTTGAACGGATAATTATAAAGTGTTTATAGTAAATTTGGCATTTTACTGTTGATGCGTCTTCTTCTCACCTCTTAACAAAATTTTCCAAAATAGAAAAGGATAATATACTTTCAAAAATATTCCATAATAGATAAAAGACTACATAAAAAAAGAAGCTCTTGCAAAAATTTTAGAAATCTCTTAAAAGAATCAAGAATTTTATTGCTTGTTTCCTCTTCTAGACAAAGTACTAAAAACAAGTGCAGAGAAAAATTCTAACTAACAAATGTAAAATCGATTTAGTTACTCACAGTTCGCTACCATTTAAGATTTGTTAAACGAGTACTAATAGAAATTTATTGGCAATCGACCCGCTTGAATTTGTTTATGTGTTGTTCAGATTTTATTTTTCACTTAGTTGATTCTTGAGAAAAGCTCAGGTAAATCGATTTGATTGGTAGATCGTAAATGTTCTTAGAGTAGCGTAACAATTTATTTTGACTTATTTTTTGATTGAATAATCTAAGCAAGAGCTTGAACAATGTCATTTTGAAATGTCTCTCTTAAACTATAGTCACAATTTCGATTTGATATAGTCGTATTGAAATGGTGTTAAAAGGTAAAAGAACATTTTCGCAATCTTAATATGACATCTTTTAAACTCTTTACATTTTCACTTAAATGTACCGCTTTTAGTATCGTAAAAGCATCCAATCAGCTCTGAAAATTTTGCTGAACAATGTATTTTTATATTGTGACTCAGAATATTCCAAACGATGTTTCTCGTACACTAGTATTTATTGGATGAAAACTTCCTCGTTTGGCTAAGTTGTATATTCATTTCGATTATTTGTAACAAACAATAAAACACTTCCTTTTGACAGAAAGTTTGATAATGCGACTTTTTCAGAAAATTTATGAATAAATAATTATGAAAAAAAATCTCCAATATCCAAAAGTCTGGCATAGACTTGATTAATTCAATTATGAGAATGAAATTTACAGAGATGCAAAATAATTTATTGCCAACGCAGTAGAGTCAGTTTTATTGTGGACACAAAATCGAAGCCCTCATTTGGAAGGAATATCAATAAATTATCGCATACAATCAATAATAAAATCAGTGTGTTCCGTCAATTTTTGGCTTAATCAAATTTTATTTAATTAAACTATGCTAAAAGGAAACTTTTGAAAATTTTTAATTTCATTAAGGCAATTGGTTTTTTTTTTGGTTCTTGTTGTACGTTTCGATTTTCTTTAATTAGCTTTGAATTAAAATAATAGTAACAGTTTTGAAAATATTGCTGAATATAGTTTACTAGCAAATAATGAATCTTAGTACTTAAATACCAGATAATACCATATATTCTGCAAAAAAATGCATAACATTAAAATATGGTTTTATGTATATAAATCGATTCTTGAGTAAAATTGAAATACTTCCAAAAAGGACATAAAATGTGTGGTCTAATAAATTTAAAGGTTTGAGGTTAGTAGAGGAGTTTAGCTGTTGGTTTTTGGTGCAAAATATGCGCTATCGGAAATTGACAAAATGTATTGACATAATTCGGTAGATAGAAAACCCTTTTACTAAGAAAAGCCCATATTGTATAGAAAATTAAAACTTCCATTCATCTAGGGGGATATTCTCAAAGTTTTCAATTTATTTGGTATATATGTATTATGAGCAGTACTTCCCAGGAAAAGGTAGTTAGTATATTTTGTCCGTATATGGTGGTTAAGGCTTTTCAGCTGTATTCTTTTAGTCCCTTTTTTATCTAATATATTCACATCCTGGTTAGATGGGCTTGAGCAAAGTTTTCAAAAGTTCTGTCACGTAGTACATGAAAATTGGTCTTTTCGGGTATGACGTTGCCAGCTGTACGTAGAGACGGCCAATAGGCATACAAAGCCGTTCCCGATTCAATGGAGGAGGACACTTGTCTTATTGATTTCTCGAGAGAAAGTCGTATGATACAATAAAATGCGAGCCTTATGCCAACATAAACGGCACATGAGTCTTTTTCGAACCGTTGTCGGTAGTTTCGAGAGCTAATAAAATATTTTTTTTTTCCAGAATATTCCTTTCTGCTCTCACCAAATATTCCTCGAATATGAAAGCGTGTGTGTGTACATGGCTTTTCTGAATATGAAAATATTTGCAAAACTTAGTATCGTCATTGGCAATTTGTAAATTGATAAAAGTTTGTGACTATTGATATAAGCACAAGAAGAATATGTTATTATATTTAATATTTTTTTTCCCAAGCCAAAAGAAAAAACCAGTTGTCTTTCATACCGAAAAGAACGAATTATGCTTCTCAAAATTATTGCGACCACATGCTACCACCTAATAATAAGCAATTTTCATAAAATTTTACCAATTCTTTTCTTTATAGAGAATTTATTATATATTTATAGGATATTGAATTGAATATTTCGATTTCTAATACAATATATTCATATATAAAAGTACAAAATGAATTGTGATTTCGAAAATATCTTCCATTTTTCCATGTTGAAATTTAACAATATTTGGAAATATTTGTAAGCATTTAAAAAATACGATATTGTCTGAAAAGCTTATAGATCAAAATTTGAGGTTTTTTTTCACATGGTAGAAACCATAATTTTGTGTAAATAACTAAAAAAATTTATCAGAATAATAACCAGTTACTATTATTAAATCTATTTAAAGACTTTCGAATTTTTCATGAAAACTTTTTCCAAATATTTTTCAAACTTTCAATATGTTTGATTTTACCAAGTCAATCCATTTATCCTTCGTGTATATGAACGTCGATAACATAAAAAAGGAAAAAATGGAACAACCTCCTCTAATGAAAAACAATGTTGAGGTGGTTAAATAAACAATGTTTTCTGATACGTGCTTAACGTACTATAGGAAGATATCGAACATAGAAAAAGAAAACATTCACTGCGGTAGGCCTATTTGCTTATAGTTAACATTAGTGGGCAATACGGAGGACTAAAGTCCTTGTCCAAGTAACCCATATCGTATAAGAGAATTTCCATGTTAGCTAGTAAGATCGATAAGGAAAAGTTTAATGTTCGCGTGTAAGTATAAACCCTTAAACGTAACCAATAGTGAGAAGGGTGGTAAGATATTGACTTTAGATCAACCCTTTTAAATTTTATTTTCGATTCGATTCAAGTTTGTCGGTGGTTAAAAAATTTCTTCGATTTATTACCTATATACTCGTACATACATACAGATAAAGAATATTTACTTTTAACTTTTAGTAATACTATAAAATAAATTTACGCACAAATGCATTGTAACAGACTATTAGGAATTAATTTCAAAGTATAAGGTACGATCGATTTTAAAAATGAAAAATAAATGTTTGATGGCAATTTATTATTTTGTTTAATCTTTATAAATGTACAATAGATAAATTTTATTTAATTTTTTTTAAAATATAAAATTTTTAAATAAATTGATTTGGTAAATTTTATAAGAGAAATTTATTTTATTTTTTTTGTGTCAAAATTAATCTGAATACATTATTAATTATTGTAGAAAAATATTTGCTATACCAGAAATTCAATATTTTTAATTTCGAAAGCATTTATATTTATTAAAATTAGGTTTTTAAATGAGATATGATTGTATCTAAAAATCTAAATATTAATAAAATTTCTAAGCTTTTAAAATGAAATATTGCATTTCAATAGTAAAAAGGAGTTGTTTGAAAGTTTCATCTTAGATAGACTAAATCTCTTCATTGAGAAAAAAATGTAATACTGAAATTCTAATATCGGTTTCACATAAAATTCAGAATGCCTACAGCATATATTGAAGGCTTCTGGGAATGTGCCGCTTAGAGATCTTTAGTAAGGACGTTATACTTATAATTTACGAACAATTTAAAAAAGCTTACTTACATTACGGCTTCACCATTTGATCATCTTTTTGTCAGAGCGTTGCATTAGAACTCCACAAGATGGAAAGGAAGATCTTGCGACAAGCGACAGGACTAAGTAGATCCAGAGAAACAAAGAAATTCACAGCTAACGACAGACAAAAACTAGAAGTAGTCCTTCCCCCTTTTTTAGTATGGTAAATGTAGATAGGGTAATTATTAGCCCATTATGAAAAAGGGTAATTTATGACACCTAACTGAAAACGGTACTAAAATTCTATATGCACCAATAACCCTTACTACTCTTTGAGGATACCGCAGAAGCACTGGAGCAATATCTTTAGATTTACAAGAGAGAAGCCAAAGGGAAGGATCAGCATATGGGATCAAAAAGACTCATCGAACGCAGCAGTAGCAGTTATTAGAGATTTGTACAAAAAAATTTTAAGTTATAAGAATAGTTTTAAGCATTTTGATTAAGTTTAGTATGTAAATAATTAAACCATTAAATATCAAAAGTACAATACCAAATAAGAATTTATATTGCACAAGGATTAAATATTCTTAAGAAAAAACAAAAATAAGATTGTAATGTTTTAATGACATTCAATAAAGTAAAACATGAAAAGTTGCAACTGAAAATCTATTACCTATCATAACTGTAGCGCTATTATCCCCAAATGATGTTTTTTTCTTCAAGGTATTTAGGTTATTTACTTTATCTACTGTATATAATATAGAGTTTAAAAAGCCACGACAGCATTTATTTTAACTTAAATTCGATTTCAATTGTAGTTCACGATATCGTCATATAAGATGACAATAACAAAGTGTCGCTTAAGGTACGAGTATAATATGTGTACATTTTGTGGCGATGTTTCTGCAATTTTATTGGCGTTGTGGATACCTATCAAGGTATTTATTAGCCATATTACACAAATGCAATAATGTCAGAAAATAAAAGATCTTTTTTATATTATTGGGGATGGTTTTTTATACCAATGCGTCTAGACAGAATGACAACAACCATCAATTGATACCAGCAGCTTAATAAAAGGTATCATTATTAATATAATAAATTGTATGAAATTTGCTAAATCTAATCGAAATTAATTGAATTTAAAAGTGAAAAATTTAATAAAATTTAGAATTTTTGCAAAATACTACTAAAACAGTATTAATTTTAAACCGAAAATTATATTAAAAATTAAAAGTAGGTGGACGATTGTTATATGTTCTTTCTGGCAGCTTCATAAATTTAATACTGTTAGTTGTGCTGAAAAAATCTTAATAGGCTTCAGCAATGATTATTAAAGGTGATGGCGCAGTTTGAGGTATTTTTGTATTGTTGAATATTGGGGATATTCTCAATGAGTTGGTTAGGGTGAGCGATGAACTTTTGGAGATATTTTTTGGTAAAGTTGATCATATAGAGGGGGAGAAGACACATTTTCGATTTAATTTTTCATCATTAGTTTGAAATAGGTTGTAAATTTTCTAATATCTTTGCCTACCTCCTTGAAGTCGTGAACCACATAGGAAAGTCATATGTCAACACAGTCCTAATAAGTTGTTTACATAATAAAAGCTTTATTTTGAATTAACATCGATTCCCCCTCGAATCGAATAACATTTGACCAATCAGTAAAATACTGTGTACAGCTAATTTTTTTGGTATATCATTTAATGAGTGTTGGATAGAAAAAAATTCCCGTATAAGCCACTCCCTCTTTGTAAAGCACACAGAATAAGTTGCACAAACTGTTCAGTTGTGCACCAGAGACTTCTGAGAATGTATCGCTCAGAAATCCTTCGCAAGGATGTCAAACTTATTATTTATAACCAATTTATAAGAGCGCACCTATGCTACGGCTTCCTAATCTGGTCATCTATTTCCCCAACAAGAGCAACTGAACTGCACAGGTTAGAAAGGAAGATCTTACGAAAAACCACAGGGCTCGGAAGATCTATACATATACGTACAAAAAAGTTTATTCCTAATGACAGGTTATACCGGGAGGCAGGCGCTTCCCAATTGGTAGTATGGCAAATGGGGATAATGCACAAATGGGTGAAATCATTAGCTCATCATCAAAACAGAGAAGTAAGGCAGCTGACGGAAGACAACTTACTGGAGACCTTGAGGAGCAGCAAGTACCTGTCACCGTTACTTCTAGTGAAGGACACAGAAGAATCTCTGAAGCAATGTCTCCAGATGTACAAGAAGAAACCAAAAGGACAACATCGAGGGTAGCAACTCAAGGATATCAAGAGGACACGTTAAACGCAGTAGTCACTGGATTTAAACATCATTGCAGTTTTAAGATTAGTTTTAAGAATAATTGTAAAAATGCATGTTTAGTTTATAAAAGTAAAATTAAGTTTAAAGGTTAGGTCTTAGGATGTAAACATGTTTTTCAAAATGTCAAATTGAGATAATTAAAATATTATTTATATACGAGTAGTAAAAATTAATTCAATGATAGCAGAAAGCTAAGAACAATAAATACAAATAATTGAGCTAGGATTAAATATTCTTAAGGGAAAATATGGTAGTATTAAGATTGTGTTAGAAGATAAATTTAAATTTAAGGTTATGCAATAAAGTAAACTTGAACTTGTTGTGCACCGGAATAATCAGTGTTATTACTGATTATTCCGACGCACAATTGAACATCTTTTATTCTCAGGCTTTACATTATACTAAATGATCATTTTTCAGTTGAGTATTTCTTACATATTTTGAATAAATTACAAAGAAATTTATGAGAAAAACACTATGTACCCACCAATTTCAGAAAAATGCTAACATTTACAATGGCTTTGATGAGGATGGATTTACTATTGTTCATAAACTATATCAGAAACTGTCTCCAAGAAAATCCGAAATCTTTAGACAAATACAAATTTATGGTATGTAAAATTAAAACGGAAAAACTACTCACTTAAGTGTAAATTTCGAATGTGGAAGGCACGATTTTTCATTTTTTGTTTCATTTAAGAAGAGCATTTATTATTTCCATATTACTTGTACATATTTACATGGTATTTAAAACGTAGAGCTGACACATGCTCTGTACATCCTTTGCTTATATAGTAAATTTGCTTGCTCAAACACTATATTCTATATATTTAATTGCTTACAGACTAACCTTAATTCTAGACTTAAAAAAAAAAAAAAATTAGGGAAAGGAATATTCAGGGAAAGTGGATTAGGAGTTTGGGATTTTTGGGAATTTTGTGTTGCTTCCGCTAACCACGATGGAAATGGGGGAGTTAAGGAATTATAAAACTGAACGTTCATAATATCACTATCTTTAGCAAAATCAGATATAATGACTGGTGAGAGGTAATCATTGTGTAAGTATCTGTGTTGTGTGGCTTGGGATTTAATCCTTTCTATTGACTCTTGTATGAGTGGATTGGTATGGTCTATTAAGTGCTGGAGAAAGTTTTTGGTTAGACCAACCATGTATGAAATAAAAGGAGTAAGATTACTTTTCTGATATATATAGGAGTTCGAGTAATGCTTGCCGTCTATTTTACGATATTTTGAAAGGCATTTCCTAATGATTGACCTTTCGAATACATGGACTTTATTGGCATACGTTTTCGAGAAACTAAAATAGATCGGAAATGCATATCCAATAATTGGCCGAATAAGTTGTTTATAAAACAGTAACTTTGTATTTATACTAAGCCCCTTCTGACGTCTTAGTAGGAATAGAAAGGTATGAATAGCCCTTTTGGCTTTTTTCAGAGCTAACTCAACATGTGGGTTAAATTTGAACATTGAGTTAAAGTTGATGCCTAAATATTTTAGTTGATTTGAGACTGGAATAGCTGTGTTTTTAATCAGAATACGCAGCTTTTTGCTCTTTGTAGCAATTTTCCTCGGTCATCATAATAATTTATAATTTTAAAAAGAAGCTCTTGCGTTCTCTTTAGAGCTAATTTTGATGATTTGCTTTTGGCATAAATAAGAGTGTCGTCTGCATATAATATCATTTGTGCTTTTGCGGCTGTTGGTATGTCTGCAGTATATATTGAATACAGCAAGGGACCTAATACCGAGCCTTGTGGAACTCCTTTACCTATTGTAAAGAATTCGGAAGTCGTGTTCTGATATCTGACGCAAGATGATCTATCCTGAAGAAATGAGTGCAGCAGCAGCGTAAAATATGGAGGGAAATTAAGTTTACATAGTTTGTGCACTAGTCCCTTATGCCAAACTGAGTCAAAGGCTTTGGTAATATCTAGGGAACTTTACGGTTTAACCCAGTTGTGATCTCACTATGTAGTAGGAAAAGAGCATCCAAAGTTGAGTGACCTTTCCGAAATCCGAATTGAAAGTCGGGAATAATTTTATTTTCATTACAAAATTCATTTACCTTTTCGTAAAAGAATTTTTCTAATATTTTTCCCAAATACGGAAGAAGAGATATAGGTCGATGTTGTTGGATGGCTGCTCTACCTTGAGTTTTCGGAATATTAAAGATTATGCCTATCTTCCAGGCTTTAGGGAAGTAGAAATTGTTGATACAGTGATTAAATATTGTAACTAAAGGACACTAACTCTTTTTCGGAAGCTTTCTCAGCATAAAGTTCGATGTATTATCGATGCCGGCAGATTTTTTATTATTTAACGATTTTATTACAGCATAGAGTGTGTTTTCGGATATAAACATATCTAGAGAGCTGGGATTGCTTGCACTGTTATCGGTGCTGAATTTTGTAATATGAGTTGGGGAGTTTGATAAAAAACTGTCGACCTGATCGTTTACATGAGTTTGGAGAGGTGAGCTTGAACTAGAGTTGTAAAGATCTTTATAAAATGAGGCGAAGTTTTTAGATTGGACCTCCTTTTATTTCGCGGTCGTTATTATCGGTGACTGTTACTTTATTGAGAGACTTTCGGCCGGTGATTGCGTTAAGCTGCTTGAAAGCATCAGGACCTGGACGTACTTTTGAAAGTCGTTAAGAAAATTGGTCATTAAAATGTTTCTTAACTTTATTACGTATCATTGTTGATATGCAGTTAACCTGTGCCTCTAAGAGACGATAATCTGAAGATGTAGTGTTTAATTCTCTCCGAAAAATGCGTTTCATTTCCCTTACCCAGCGATTTTTCAACCTCGGGGAGAGAATCAAATCGATGTCTACTATTAGACAGTTGTCTTGAATGTTTATGAAATACATCCGAGACAATTTGGCTAAAAGTTTCTATATGGAAATCAATTTCTTGGTTGGTTATATTCTTGAAACAAGGAACATTCATTCCGTTAGATATGGCCAAATCTACATCGTGCCTAAATTCTTTCCAGTTCGTGTTCTTATACGACATGAAAGATTTTAACTCGGTATATTCAAAGTTGAATTGAATTTGAGTTTTAATTTGCATAAGAATTGGATAATGGTCTGAATGAAAGTCGAGAGTTGAACAAGTAATGTTCAAAGAGTAAGGACTAATTAAACAACTTGAAACGAAAAACAGATCGACTACAGATGAGCTACTAGGTCTGGTAGGACCAGCAGGTGCAATTACCTGTAATGTGGAGATACTAGTGAGCAAATTTTGAATACAGATACCGGAAGAGTTACGGATAGAATCTCCCCATGAGGTGTGTCTGGCGTTAAAATCCCCTCCCATGATTACCTCATATCCTTTGCTGATGAGATCTTGTAAGAATTCGAACAGGTCCTTAATTTCAACGGGTGAACACTTGCAGGCAATATAACATGAAACTAATGCTATATTTTTAATACCCGAATTGTTCACGAGACATCGCGTAAGAACACAAGTGGTGCAGATATTATTTGACCTGAAGTTAACCAAGTTACTATATTTGATATTTTCTGAGAAGATAATGCCAGTACCCTGATTAGAGTCATTGCGAATGCAATGATACCGCGGAAGTGAAAGCTTGTGCTTCAAATTCAGGTGAGTTTCATTGATGAAATAGAAGTCGGCAGGCTGATTCTGAATGAACTGATAAAGTTCGACTCTTTTGGACAGGCTCACGATAGACCGCACGTTAAGTGCTATGATATTTAGAGAGCACGTCATAATGGAGTATGGTACGGAAGGCTTACAAATATCATGGGTAGGGTGTATCTTAAATTATTCTTACTTGCTAATAATTCCAAATGTTGTCTTTCTATATGAATCCTAGCCGGGTTGTTTTGCTCCTTTTGAATCCGCAGAATGTAATTAACTACGCTGGACTGCTGTTTTTGGCTGGCCCGATAGTGTAGTTTCTCCTGTTGATGATTGTCCATCGCTGTGTTATAGTGTAGTTGCTCCTGTTGATGATTGTCCATACAAGCAGCATCATTTGCAAACTTTTCCAAGAAAATGCAAGTATACAACCTGTCGATCTGCAAAAGAGGAAAGTGTTTTATATGATTTCATAAATTGACTTACCTCGGTGATTAGACTAGGCATGTCTACACTTAATAATGTCTACACTTAATAATGTTGAAGCCTCCGAAAAGAATTCTTCCATAGGCGATGGCTGAGTTGATTCTTCAGATCTGGTGGCTGCCCTTTCTGTCAATACAGCGTTCGAGATTGGTGCTCCTCATAGGACGCTTGCGAAGGATACTCCACTCCTGACAGTGTTATTAATTGACTGGTGCACAAAGTTCAGTCTGTCCTTCCGCTGTTGAACTTTGGATTGTTGCCTGAGTTCCTTTGCCGCAATCATTTCCTTGTAGAATGAGCAACCTCTATGGTTCGCTGGGTGGCCATGTTGTCCACAGTTGGCGCAAAACGGATCACCAGACTTGTCGTTGTCTCGTGGGCAAGCCTTGGGCATGTGATTTTGCCCGCATTTCACGCAGACAAATTTATAAAAACAGTTTGCTGCTGCATGTCCAAACTGATTGGACATTGTTATCTTTTGAGAATTTTGTTTTAAAATTCTCCACTTTATTAATTAAAGCTGCCTCCACTTGGTTGGCCAGATCAGCTTTTATATCAGAGGCTTCACAGGAGTTGTGAAGACCTCTTACAAGGAGGGAAATCTTCCTTTCCTCTTTTGACGTATAGGTATGCCCAAGTGTACCTTTTGACTTGATGAAGTCGAGAATGGTCCTTCGATCTTCCAATGTCTCCGGCTAAATAATTGCCTTGCCGCTGTTATTGGTTATTTTATAACCGGGTGCTCTGGCTAGCGTCTTCATTTCTTTGATGAAGGCGTTAATATTTAAACCTCGACACGCGATCGGAGGTATATGAATTTTCTGTGTAGCCAAGGTGCTTGCTTTTGCAATTCTGCTCGTAGTGGTTGGTGGTTTTGGCAAAGTTGCTTCTTCGAGCAGACTAAACCGATTTTGGCTCACTGGAGGTATAGAACCCGCAGCCATCGGTGCCTTTACCTTTTTAGCCTTCTTTGGCGGCTAAATTGGCTCTGCAATAAATTTGCTAGCTTCTCTCAGAGAAGCGTCATTATTTGCCACATTCTTCCTTTTCTTTGCAGTAAGGAAGCTCACGTCTTCAATTTCTTTTTGAAGGTTGAAGTGAATGCCAACCATTTTCAGAAAGGCCGTTATGTCCGTGCCTAACTTTTTCTTATCGGCAAGAAGCTCGCCGAACATTTTGACATCCCCGTCCGGGACTATCATATCGTCTTCCGGTATTCCATCCTTCGAAGAGACATCTTCGAATCGATGATACACAATTTCTTAACACTTTTTTTTTTTATTTTGTATGTCACTAATTTAACGGTTACAAAATTCACTACAAGTAATTTAAGCAAAAGTCAATATTGTTATTGAAAATTATTTAACACTCAGATTATATGTTATATTACTTCCACAACACAACAGAGAATTACCATGATCTCTATGGAAGGCACGAACATAGCTAATTTGCGCATTCGATTTTTCAGTGTTGGACAGAAAACTTGTGAACTGTGCAAGCTGACTGAGTTTGCCTGCTGAAGAATTTGATCATTTTTTAAGCTCAATACTCAAGAATTGTTGTGCAATCGAAATTATATTTTTGTTAATAACAAAGGCGTGATTTTGTAAAAGTGGATTTTATTCTTTTGGTTCATTACTCATAAATAGTGTATAATATAGCTTGTGTAAATTTGTTTTGTTTGCAATAGTAGTAATAGTAAATTTTTTTGCTTGATATAATTCAAAGAATTACTTTTACTCATAATTGTTTTTAAAATTTGCGTTTTTGTGGTTATTTTTATAACATTAATGTAAGTGAAATTTTTATGTCCAATGGAAAGTTTTTATTACGTCACTGGAAAAAAAACCACTTTTATTACAAAAAGGAAAAACTTTTAGTCCCACTGTATTGTTGTTGATGTTCGATTTGCAACTTTTGTACAATTGAAAAAATTTGACACTTTATAACTACATTTATCGATTAAGCCGGTATTATTCCGATACATAATAGCATATAAACATCTATAGTTATGTATACTTGCTGAATTTTATAAATTTCTTCTTTTCAATAGATTATTTTTTATTGGTATGCAGCTCTTCAAAATAAATTTAATCTGCTAAAAGCTTTTTTCGCTAATCATAAAAGCTAAGGTTGACACACATTAAAAAAAAGTCTTTTATCAGAAATGCAAAAAAATTGCCTCTTTTAAGAAGAAAAAAAATTCAACAATTATTTGGAATTTGAATTCATGAAACGTTAATATTATCCCATAATTTTATATTCTACTTTTATTCGATGAAGTACTAAGTGCAAATAGAACCAAATAGCGACAAAATGATTATATGCAAATATTATATTGGAATAGGTGTTGGTGTTGGTATTGTAGTTAACATATTTATTCTACCTGAAGCATTTCACAATCATATTTTTCTGAAATATTCTCATTTTGTGCTTGAAGATCATTTTAAAAATTACTTCAAAACGTCAGTTCATACATTTTTATAGAAAATAAATTCGATTTCAATGTTACTTTTTTCAATATTGTAGAGTAACACAAGCATTTATTGTGTAATCTTATTAATGAAGCCACCTGCATATCAATGCAAATAATAAATAATATGGAAAATTTAACATTTTTATGGTATATTTTTTACTCTTGATCTTCTTGTCATAATTTTTGTGAGAATAAGTTCTTACCATTTTTAGAAAAATGTCGCTTTTGGTACTAGATTTCTTCGAGGTATACACATATTACGTGAAAGATGGGAGAAAGTTGTCGGTTGCGATGGAGATGCTTTTAATAACATCACTTTGTATTTTATAATATAAAAAAATAACAAACCTAGTACATAAAAGGACAAGAACTTATTCACGGACATAGAACTTTTTGAGTTTAGCCTTTAAAGATATTATCTTTTATTATTTTAATATAAATTCAAATTAATGTTAAAAAAAATATAAATAAAAAATAAGTTTAACAATCCAATTTAATCTTACATGTCACTTAAATATTCAACATATTAATATGGCAAACAATATACCATAAAGAACAATTTCGAAATCCCTATTATATCGTGAATCTTTGGGATTATATGAAATATTTCCTATTGCGATTTTAGAGTATGTTAGTCAGATTGTTCGATAATATAACATTTTTTTAATAAGGAAAACCAAAAGTCCGGAGATTGCAAAACAGAATCCTACAAATTTAGGATTTTTCCTCAGTAACACTCCTTTTCGAATACATACTTCGACATCATTTTGCCGAAAATATTATCGACATTTAGTGATGTTTCATAAACTCATGATGTTACTGTACTCAACTAGCAAACAAATAAACTTAAAGAAATATCAAAAATCTATAATAAGTATTCGTCAAACTATACACAAACACATTTAAGAAACTAGACTGAAACTTCAAAAGCTTCTCTATTCACATAGTTATACACATTTTTTTAACATTGCATATTTCAGCTATTTTCTTTCCAGTTCTTTTTCTTCTCCTATCCGAAATTGGTATTTTTTGTTTGAGTTTTTATTTTTTTTAGATTCTCACACCATTTCCAAGCCAACCGGATATTTTATGCTATTTCAGAATTTTCCATATTATAAAACGGTCAATTTGAATTTGCTACTGAATTGATTTTATGCGTCTTCATTTTCTTATATAGTTTTGATTTGGTTTTTTATCTCAAAAAGCAACAAGCTAAGAAAAAAATCAATAATAGTATGGGAATTCAAAACACTCGTACTGTGATGTTTATTATATAAATATTTCAAAGGGAAAGCAATTTTGTATTTTTTCCACATTCTATGAAAATGGATCAGATTGGTTATGATAAATATAGTGTATATAGTAAATTAAATGGTATTGAAGGAAAAAGATGTTATTTGTCAACATATTTTTGGAATTATATATATATAAAACTATAATTGACTGTGTAATAATCTTGATAATTTTTTTCGGATTAATATTTAAAGTTGAATTTATGATGATTGTTATTTATATTCTAGATTAAAAATTATCAAAATTTTAAATACAAGAAATTCATAGTCGTAAAGAAATCAAAAATATTTTTACTCCTGCATAGTAAAATGTTTTTAAATAATTGAAAAATTTTAAGATTTTTTCGGACAATGTCAAAATTTTTTCTTATATTCTATGCACTAGAAAACTAGAAACTATGTTCAGGTAGCCTTAAGATTAGATTACACCGTACATCTAATACACGATCTAAAGATTAAATTTCCTCACTCAATTTGCGCGTGCAACCGATTGTGCAGGTACGCCGCAAGCAAAACTCATGCATTGCACGAGCAATCCAATCAAAGTGTTATTGCTTGAATAAATATTATTAGCGATGCCAGATCATTTTATGTGAACAAAAAAGAATTTCAACGCGTTAAAATATAGTTTTGATCATGTTATGATTTGTGGCTTTTTTATTGGTGAATGCTCGAGTTGGCCGCTGCTGTTCTTATTTTATTTACATTGTGTTATAAATGCCATTTTCAAATTCATTTATTTATTCAAATTATTTCAATTTGTTTATTTATTTAAGAAAACATTTTATATTTTATTTTAAACATTTAATTCAATTTTAATATGAACATTAACAGTATCATTTTATCAAACTTATTTATAAATTTATATAGATACTACACTAGTTTTTGCCACTTTTTTTAAAAATATCATTAGGTACCCTTCACTTTTCATATTTCAGAATAGCTTTAAATTATAAATACATAATATTTAAGTCATAAATTAAATAAAATCTATCATATACAAAATAAATACGAAAGAATGTACGAGGGTCATTCAACAAGTACTTAGCCTCACCGCCCGATGGAACTGCTGTCACAAAAAAAATTTACTATCGTTCAGTACATTCTTTTAGTAGCCTACTGTCAAAGTTTCAGTTGATTACCTTCATTAGTTTTGTTTTGTGAGCCTTTGAAAGCGAGCGTGTCGGTCGGTTGCACAAAAATGGAAAAAGAACAATATCGTTCGGTGATTAGATTCTTGTTTTTGGAAGGGAAAACGCGCAGCAAAATCAAAGATCGCTTGGATGCTGTGTATGTATAAAAATCACTCGCCGGGAGTAGATTTGGGTCGAATGAGGAGGTCATCGTCGCCACGGAGGCCTATTTTGGTTCCCTCGAGAAAATGTATTTTTTGGACGGGTTAAAAAAGTTAGAGCATCGCTAGGCCAAGTGTATCGAGCATGAAGGAGATTATGTGGAAAAATAAATTGCCACCTTTCCAAAATTTTCGTTTTTCTTTTGTAGGCTAAGTATTTGTTGAATGACCCTCGTATTTGCAGGCAAAGCGTAAAAATGGAAACTGTCAAATGTCAAAATAAACAATGCGTAAATGGCGAGTTCGCAACGATCAATACGACCGATGTAATATTAAATTATGTATAGGTTTGCTCGATTTCCGTGACTCATTGCTGGTGTAAAAATGCGCGTCCACGTGCAAACATCGTGCAATTATACGATCAGTGTAATATGCCGGTGAAGTGTTCGAAAAATTAAATGATTTGACGGCGAAGCATTTGCAAGATAAAATCATGTATTAAAACCACCATGTTTATCTAAGTCTGAAGTTACGTTGGCAGCAATTCCAGTGGAAATTCCATAATCCTATCGATTAGATCGTTGAGCGGTCGATATTGTGAGGCAAGCAATTGGTGACTAAGCCGGTGGCCGAGAGTCAAAGCAAATATAAATGTGCATAATATAGCTTTCCATAGCAAATATCAATTTGCTTAATATAGGTTTTACTGATTAATTTAAAATTTCGTATTTGATTTATTTTTAATTTGATTTTATCTCTGCAAGATTTCAGAAACACTGAATATTTTTCTTCTAATAAAGAATAATATTGTTTTCATTGGCTAAAATCACATATTTTGTTTTGTAAGGAAGCCATTTATTCTCAATTTCAAGTAGTCAGGGTGGGAACCGAATGAGCAGAATAAAGAAATTCATATTAATGCCTTTTAAATGAATATAAGCTACTCCAGAATTTCTCACTGGTAGAAGCAAGTGCAATTTTGTCATCCGAATGGACTTATTCTCTTACATTATATGGTAAGACGAGTAATTTGCCTTTGGAATTTGAAGTATATATTGGAAACTAGAAGTTTTTTATGAACTAGAAGTTTTCTTTGAACTAGAAGAAAAATTCTAGTAATTATATTATAATATAGAGTTTTATGTAAGAAACAGTACATCAGTTAAATTAATCAAAAAAAGACTACAATTCGGAGAGCAAATTATTTTCATTTCTGTCCATTAAAGTAAATTTTGGATAAGATTGTAGGCATATTTTGTGGCATAAGTATTCGATGATGGAAATAGAGTTTTTGTGGATACAATTATAAGCAAAACTACCACGTTCAGTTTTATCAAGACAAAAATCCCATGCACACCCCCTTTAATATTTGATTATGGTTGACGTATAGCTGTCAAAAAGCTTTAAATATACCAGCAAAATTGTTTACCATTAAGCCTATTGAAAATCGATGGAGTTACTATCAGGAAATTTTGAAGAATTATACACGTATAAAGGGATATTTTTATAGGCCTACAATTTTGAAGTTTTATTTATTGGAATATTTTATAACTAAGACAAAGGATTTTTTCTTCAAAGTAACAAATAAAAACTACTTAAATTAATATAGTAGCAATAAAAAAAGTATTAAATCAATGCCTAAAAATTCAAAAATGCATTACAACAAATTGGAAATAAATTAAAAAAACTAACTTAAAAAAGACACATGTACCGTCCGGATATTTTTGTGATGCAGAAATAACATGTCATTTGGAAATGGATGCAGAAATAATCCTTTGAATTATTATATTTATTTTAGTTTAATATATTACTAAAAAAATACCTTTTATTTGACAAATAGAAATATTTTTTTTGTAGTGGTAGTGACACATTAAAAAACTTCTTAAGCTGTGTCCGGATACTTTTGTGACTGACTGTATACTTATTTTTTTTGTACAGATATTTTTTTTTTTTTTTTTTTTGTAAGATACTATATATAGTTTTATATAAAGTTAAACACTAATTTAGTGTATCTTTCAAAATTGACGAATCAATTAAACGATTATGATATAAATCAATAATTTTCATTTTATTTTTTCTTTCATAAAAATGAGTAAATATAACTTAGCATATATACTTTCAGGAAAATATTATGACAGCAATGTAACTGAGTATTATGTAAAAATAAATATTAAATATATGTACAATCAATTTGCTTGTCTAGTTACAATTAATTCTACACATGCTATCAAAGTACGAGTATCAATGAAAAATCTTTTGTGCATATTCAGCAACACCTTTCATGATCATAGTATCATTTTCATATTTTTCTTTTACAAATATTTCTATTATATAGATTTGCTCGTAAATTCAGACACTTAATTATTTTTGATTTTATACCATATCCCATATATGTGTACACGCATATCATAATGACGAAGTAAATATGTCTTTGGTATATCATAATGCTACCGGTAAAAGTCTATAAATAAAACAAATAATGATGGATAAATCTATCATGATATTAATCATCGTTATTTATTGGTTAACAAGATAATATAGATGAGTTTGTGTGTATATGCTACATGTCATCTCCTTAGAGACAAACTAAATAAAATAGAAGAATATACTAAATATAGTACGAGTCCATGGAGTCTAGTTGAATTGTATTCGTGTATGTGGATTATATGGTTTTAAAAGAATATAGAATGTCTTTGAACTAAGTACATATATATTCTTATTAATTGGTATTTGGTAAATTGAATATCAACTGTTTGTACTAGTATACGAATAAGGGAGCATAGTCTTTAGGAATTGGTTTTGTATTTATTGAAAATTGTCAAAATGACCACAATAACTGAAAAGAGTAAAGCACGCAAAAGAATATAGACAAAAGCCAAATCCTAAGGAAATAACACTGTTATATGAAGGGAAAATAAGGAAAGAGAAACTTTTAGATTACAAAATGAATGATTAATCAACTAGGGCTATATAAACGGATAAACTTGGAAAGGTTGATTATCAATCATTTCGGAAAGTAATAATTTAATTACTGGGCAGATAAATATGCCGAAGAACTGATTCAAACCTTTGTACCGTTACTTTGAATGACCATCCCTTTTCTTGAGGATTTTGTGATATTTAAGAGCCAATCGAAGGCAAATGGTTGTAAATGGATAAATTTGGTCAAATGGTCGAATAGACAAATGACTGTGGTAGCTGGGAAACTTTATTAATTGAATTCGGTCGGTTAGAAAATCTTTTATTGATTGGTATTCCATTGAAATTCATGGCCTTACTCAAATTGTACTTTGAGTATCGAGTAATAGAATAAATTTTCCCTTATTCTAAGCAATTTAATAAAAATTCAAAAATTATGCAAAACTGTTATTTTATTTTCTTAAAAAGAAGTCAAATAAATATAATTTTAATTACTCATAAATTTAGATATTTTCTTTGAGATATCTACAACTACAACATAGTAACAAGCAGATATGTACTAGTAATAATTAATATGAAGAGTTATGGGGAATAAACATCCATCGAAGTATGTGGGAACCATGTAAAGCGTTTCTCTAATGGCGGAGAGCAAAGGTTCCGGGGATATATTTGCATTCGTTAACTTTTACTCGCCACTTGGTAAACCAATTCTAAAGAAATTGAATTTGGGTTTGCCAGGTATAACGTAGGCTGTATCATCTGCATACACATATATTGCAAAGATGGTAGCACAGCAGACTGTAATATCGAATGTATAAATATTGTAGAGGATGGGCCCAAGTAAACTTCCTTGTGGAACACCAGTGAATATCAGAGAGATATTCGATAGTTGGTTAACTTCATTTGCTTAGATATATCCGTTAAAAAAACATGTTTGTAAAAGTACGAAATAAGTAGAAGAAACGATCCTCCTTTGTTATTAAACTAAACCGAAGCGCGAGAATCTATCAAAAGCTTAACTTATATCAAGAAACGCTACAGCACAGTACTCAATTTTTTTTATAGAGGATGTAGTAGAGTATTTGGATCAAATTTAAATTAAAGTCATTACTGAGAGTATAAAAAAATTGAATTATTCCTAGTTTAAACAGGCACATTATTTTTTAGTTGTTTTTGTTTCATTCAAAAATTATAATTATGTTAATTAATTATTAACTATAAATTTATCTTAAATTACATTCTTTTGATTTATAACTTACAAAAAAAAAGAAATTTAATAAAATTGCAGGTTGTATTTAAATTGCAGACTTATGTAGATATAGTAAGTTTATTAATTAAGAAAAGGTTATATATAATACTTCACCAACATTTTTTCCAAAGATACTAAATCATAATTAATTCATTCTAATAGAAATTCATAATAATATAAAAAGAGTTTTTAATATTTCATTGTAATTTGTTTTGCAACTTTTATGAATAAAAATTATACATGATTTAAACTTTCGGAAAAATTTATTTAATTTCCTATTATTCTATGAATTATTTTTATAGTGCTTTTTGCAAAAATATTTTTAAAAATACTTTTTAATAAATTTGTGTATCCGACAAAATAAAATTTTGTATGGAAAAAATTTTAACTAAATTTCACAAAATTTTTTATATATTATATAACATATAAATTCGAAACTTTTGCAGAATAATTTTTTTTCACTGTTTATGTAAATAAGTTAAATTAATTTAATCATAATAAAATAATTTTCAGTAAAAATTTTAATATAAAAAAATTTTAATTAAAATTGCAAAATGAAAATTTTTCTCTCAATACCAGAACGTGTGGAAGTTAATAAAAAAAGTCTTGTCAATTAAGATAAGATATTAATTATAGAAATTTGGTAATTTTTGGTAATAAAAAAAGCATACCCTTAATCTGTAATAGAATCTTTCTTTTATTTATTTATTATGCAATTTTATCCAATATCAATGTAAGTGAACATAAAAGTATACTCAGAAAATGAATCCTGAAATGCATGCACCATATGAACTAAAGGAAGGAAGATAAATTTGAACAAAGTTAATCCTACTTGCATATTTATCTTTTATTATTTGTTCGGTATTGAAAGATTCAGACAAACTCACTTTCATACTTTTAATAGGATTCCAAATGCTTAGAAAATCTTTAGTTCTAGACGGGATAAAGCACTGAAATTCATTTTCAAATATATGTTGAAAAATGTCCTTTAATGTAATTTTTCTCTTTTAATTCATACGGATCCTTTGTCTATTCTACAGAATTGTAATTTTCTTTATATATTCATTTTTCTTTTAATTGGAAATATGTTTCCTACTAAAATGTAATAACATTTTCTTATACGTGTAGTTTTTGTTTTACCAAAAAGAATTTTTTTTAATATTATGTGCTTTCTATTAAAAACCAATTAAATCGTTGTTAGCATTTGAACAAAAAAAATTAAATATATATTTTTTCATTAAAATACGACTCCATTTTAATGAAAAAATATATACTTAATATTTCGGATATGTTTACGGTATTCAAATACGAATATAACAGAGACTTTTACTCTACATATCTTATACACATAAGCTAGCTTCTCCGAGACCTGCAGTACAAGTTTTCAATCGCGTTGCCAAAAACTAGACACCGTCATTTGAATAAACGATGCCGCAATACATTTTTTGTTACTCATAGCCTTTTGAATCCACGAGTTTCACATTCGAAAAGAAGAAAAATAATAAGTATTTTGGGGGAGCACAAAATATTATTTTAGTGGGCCAAGAAGCAATAGAAAATGAACCATGCTCAAGGAGCCTTTCAGTGATGAAATTGTAGAAACTTTCAACAACCTCTACAAAAGTACCTATTTTGTAAAAAAAAAACTTTAAGGGTCTGAAAAGTATCATTGTAAGGGTTAAATTGTACATTACAGACATTTGGATGCTTTACTATAACAAACGCGACCAACTCTATCAACGAGTTTTTGTCAATATTCAGCCCTCCATTTACCTTCTCGCAGTCCTTGTGAAAATTTTAGATCCTCAAAGACCAAGAAATTTAAAAACTTCGCCTCCACCGATTTATAGCTGGTAAAAAAAAATATTTTGAAAGGGATAACATTTATATTCAAAAACCTCAACTACCAACACCGACATACCCTCCCCCCTCCCCTTTCAAATTTCAGCTGATCGGAGTGTTAGTGATTATTTTTTCTTCTTAGATAAAAAAATAAGTAAAAGACCATCATCTTGGTAATAGGATCCAAAATGAATGAAGTGAGGATCTGAAGCCGATTCCAGTTGAAATCTTCCAGCACAGATATACTCGAATAGCTGTTTAAAAGATCTATTTTGATGGCAATAGTAATAAATCGCGCGATTTCACTTAAATAAAACTAGTGAACTTAAGTAGTTTTTCAATTTCTGATGGGCTTTCAGAGTGATCAGTCAGTTGTGTAGGAATATATTTTTTTGTGTCTAAAATAGTATGGTACGTTCTAAACTGTATTATCGACATTTGGTACCTTTTCTCTTTGATTGCAAGAAAACAGCTGCCGAATCTCACGAAAATATCTTATGAACTTAAAAGAAAACAGCTGTTTTTATAAAAATGTAGGAATTATGATTAAGAAGATTTTAGATTTATATTAAAAGGTAAGGATCGCCCTGAATAACTAAAAATTATAGGATCTGTTAATTGAAAACTTCGCTTAAATACTAAATAAACTAACAAATTATATTAATGTTTGACAATCAAGGATAGATGATCGTCTAAAGAGCATGAGAAAAATTCGGAAGGATGTTAATTGAGTTCTTTTAGCTGCACAAAACCGATACACTATATGCATTCGCGGCACTGATAGAAGATGTTTCTGTAACAAATTATAACTGGTGATAAAGAAATGAATTAATTATAATAGTTTTAAAAAGAAGACATTTTGGATAAGCCTAGGGGAGCCATCAACTTTATAAAAAAGGACTAATATTCACGGACAAAAGTTATGTTCTGTATACAGAATAAAATTGTATCTGGTGATCGTTACCGAGAGCAAAGGAAAAAATTAAAGGCCGCTTTTTAAAGGTGGCAAAAAAAAACCAAGGTAGGCATTTTACACCTATTCAGACTATCACTAATTCCGGTGATAATTCGTTATATTCATCTCAAACACTTTTGAATAGTTAAAAATTCTCAACATCATAAAATATTATTTTTTAAATAGTGAAATCGATTTACTATCGGAATGATGAAAAAATATTGTAGTTAATTACGAAAATTATTCTGTCAAAAAATACTGTGCAATCAAATCGAATGTAACTTAATGAATCGTTGGCACAGTTATCAACTCTTTTTTAACAGAATGTTATTATTTGCTCAGAAATATGTGGCTAACTAGGTCAAGCATCTTTTGTAGAATAGTCTCAAGTTAAATAACATAATGACTTGCTAGTTTTATTACAACTGCTATTGGAAAATTTTATTTCGTATGTATACTCTTGTATTTTCTTTAACAATTATATATTTTACCATTATGCCCAAATAGCCATACATATTTTCAGAAAGCTTCGTTTCATTTTTAGTTCGTCCCTTTAATTTTTATAAAAAAAATAAACACAACTATAGAAATGAGTTTAAATAAAATCCGCAAATATACTTAAACCTTTTATTTATAAGAGAATTTGTTATAAAATCAGGATATAGCATAAGAGAGAGAGGAAAAAAACTCATATACATATTTACTTTTCTCTCTTTTGTGGATTTTATTTCATCAGAATTTTAATCTGGAAAATTGTAAAAGAGAATTTATTTATTTTTGAAATTACGATTTGAGGCAGAAACGTAATAGGAATGATTTTTTTGCAACTATTTTATTTTTTTATGCATCATCAATGCTATTGTCTTTAAACGAGTTCGCTTGGGCATCTGTAAATTAGTGGAGGTGCTGCTGGAAGGCACCTTTCATGTCTTTTATATTCGTCTGATTGCCCAATGTCTAATCTGACGCAAAAAAACCTTTTTCTTAGCCTTCCAAGCACTTCTGTATAAAAAAAGTGGTTGATAGTATATCCTGTAGGCATTCTTTCCACATTTGCATCTGTTTCCGAAGTTGTTCTTCTTCCACTAATTTTCTCACCTCCAAAAAGCTTTTTTCCACCTAAAATGTTTTGCTTTTGATTATGATTCACCAAGCTTAGCCCAAAATGTTGGTATATCGTTGCTCTAAATTTTGCTGTTTCATATTTCATAGAATTATTGCTCTTTGGGAAAGGTCTAACTAACAAATTATGGGAAGGCGAAGTTTGTCGTGTTTCCATATCACTTTCAGTAACAGTAGTCTAATTACTTTACTGTCATGACTTATATAATAAATGTATTATTTTATTATTTGGTTTATGAGTGGTTTAAAAAAAAAGCTAAAAGTCAAATTGAAAAAATTAAAAACAAATATTTTGGTGAAATTGTTTGCTAATTGATGGAGGATTTATATAATTTTTTGCTACTATGAATATCGACTTTTCCGGTACTTTCTATTGATTTTCTAGATATCATAATCATTACATTATTACTTTACAATTTCATTATATTTTATAAATGATGAATTTTATAATTGTAAAAGAAAAATATATTATCGTATTCTTACTTACTAAAATTTTCATTTATTTTGGCTTAAATTATAAGCAGTAACTTCGTTTTTAAAAGTTTTCAACAAATTATTTGTACTTTTTTAACTGTTTCCAAAAAAAAAAATAACAAGATTATACATTATTTTATATAAAAGAAAATATACAAAATAGTAATACCTCATATATTCTAACAAGGTTCTAAATTGTAAAACAACAGACTTGTCTTATTTGATGAGAAAATCTACCCATAAGGCTCTTATCAGGCATAACTAGTTACATTGCATATTCATGATGATCCGCTATTGTTCATAAAATAAACTGTAAACTATACGTAAGGATACGGAGTTTCTGTATGAGTGAATTTTATAGGAAAACAAGTATAAATACCAATAGGAAACTGTAATGGATCTAAATTGAGTAGAAAGTTGTGAACGAATTTTGTGGCTAAACTAACCACAGAATTGGAGTCCGGAAATTGCAGGAAAGAACCATTTGGTCAGCCGTCAGCTGTAGACTTTCACAACTTTTGCAACAATCTGTCGAAGATTCATTCATGAATATTCATCAATTAAAATGCAGATTTTACCATTTCAAAATGGAATTTCACGAAAAGGAATGCAAAACATTTAAATTTTTGGCGACTTTTAATGGTCTCAGAGATCTTTTCTACATTGCAGCTTAAATGGATTTAAATTGTAATTGGATTGCAATCCCTGCCATAGTATAAAATGACAAAAGTATTAATTGAGCAATTTTAGTTTGTTTTATATTTACTATCTTTCGATTTTATTATAATAGCTTTTATTATAAAGCTACGGAAAATTATATGCATTTAGGAAAATTTTGTTTCAAAGTTCAGAGAATATTCGATGATAGTTTAATTAGAGTTACTCTGGTATTGGTTAGTATTTGATAAAATTGTGGTAAATTCTGTTTGAAATTAAAAGTATTTTAAATATTTGATCCAGAAAATTAGACTAGGATATAGCACTGCTAATTGGTATAGAAATTCAAAAAATCTGGAATAGGTGAAAATTTGGAGAGATTCGAATAATCTGGATCTCGATAGTACGGTTTTGTACAGGTCAAAAAAATTGCTGCTGTACCCAGGCTCACTGAAAAAATTGCTGTTGTTCATACATTTACTAATTGAATACTTGAACTACAAACATTTGATGCTGATTTTTCATAAAAAAAACCTCTATGAGCAATGCGGCACATTTCCATCTAAACTAGAAAAAATCTATGACCCTGTTTGACTTCTTAATTTAAGGCTACAAAAAATTAAGATTTATCCCAAAAAGCTCGAGGTAATTCTAGAGCTAAAGAATAAAATCATATGGACTATAAATGATATTTAGTCTAAAATATGTCAAAAAACAATAAAAAATTTGGAAACTCACATCCTGTGTTGCCAGAAGAGTCTTAGTGAGCATATAAATAAATACCATCAATTTAAAAAAAAACCGACAAAATAAAAAAAATCTTTCAAAATATTTTGTGTTTTAAAAAAAAAATCAAATGTCATCGAGGAATAGTCATAAAGATCCTTTGATTTTCCTAAGGTTAAAAAATAGAAATGGGATCATAAAAAATTTTCATATCGATTTTGTATTATATTCCTTATTAAAGTACCAGTGATAAGTATATGAAATACCCTTTAAAAATTAATCAAATGTATTTTTTTTTAAATAATGAATATTGTATCTACTCATACAAAATTAATTTGTTTCTTTTTTTTTTGCTGAATAAGATCATCCTACTTATACTATCTGTCACTTTAATAAAACAGCGATAATAGACAGCATTAATCACTTGGAACATGACATAATAATCCATGTTGTTATTTTCAGTACAGTCAATTTTATTTCCGATAATTCGAGAATGTTAAGAGTATATTACCGAAAAAGAAAAAAAAAAGAAAACAATATTAAATACGAACAAAATCCGAATTCAAAATGGAATTAATTAAGCCCGTCTATCAGATTCACTGTAATCTGTTGCAAGTCATTAAAAAAAAGGGGGCAAATACAGAAAAGTATTATAACTGAAAAGGATATTTAATTTACTTGATTAATGGAATTTTTATCGTTATAAAAGGATAAATCATACTTTTTGTATATGTGATTAGCAGTGGTAAATATTGATGTGTAGTTTTGTAGATAAATTTAATTAAAACAATCTAAAATTGAAATTTTTATTGCATTTTGATTACAGGAGGAGCTTAATATTTATTTAAGTTGTATTTAAAATGAATTGAAAGAGATTAAATTTATGAGCATTAATATAAATTTGAACACAGTAAAATTATTAACTTTTAATAAGCAGTTTTCATTTATATATATTAAATTTTTAACGAAATTTGTCATCTGTTAATGATTATTAAGACATTCTATATAATAGTTCTCAAAGGCCCCCAACAAAAATATAATATATATTATTTTTTTCGAATACCATAATTTTCTAGAGTTACGCAATCGTATAAGGAGTCTTTTATATATTAAAAATATATGATATTCACATTTTTAAATGTTTGTTTAGAAATAGTTTTTCTTTTAATATCTTCCATTGTACCTTTTTTACAAATAAATAAATTTCTTAATAATATGCCCCGAAATAACATAAATCACAAGAATACAAAAATATAAGTACGCAGTTAAGAAAAAGTTAATGAAAAATTCATAAAAGACCAACAAAATATGGGTTTCCTTGAGAAAAAAAAATCTACTAAAGCTATGAAAATTATATAATATTAGAATTTTAAAAAAAAACATATTTCCTTCTCTGCCTAATGATAAAAGGTAAAAAAATTTATTCCCTTTAAATATGAAAATCATACTAACAAAATAAGGCAAATTAATTGGAAATTATTATAAAATATTATCTTCGTAATTAAAAATGATTCATTAGATTTCTTTTGTATTGTATTTGTTGTATTTTTCTCATTTGATTAACAGGTACACAACTATATACTCAAACGCATTCACGACAGTGAAGTAAGTATTTAGGAAAAGGAAAAGAAAACCCTCAAAGTATTGTTAACCGCATTATGCTTAAATTTCAGCATAAATTTCAATTAACAAGTACACACACAAAACATGGAAAATCTTAAGAATGTTAATCTGCCACTTTTCACATCTTTCGAAATTTTAAGGTTTGAACGCGCGACTGTTCCGCAATTACTTGCCACTATCGTAATGCGCGTCCCGTTCTCGTGGGAGTAAATTTTTTTACCTTCTCAACTCCTTTTTACTCAACGACTACGCAAAAACATTCTTATTGGCGAAAGATTGGATACTTCCTTTGATAGTATTAACACCGTGATTACCATTACTTGGAGTATTTTTTTGTTTTGTTCTCAAACGTTGGGGAATTTCTATATCAGTAAAAGTGGCTAGAAAACCATAAAAGATGAAAAACTTTGCAGTGTACACTTTTATTAACTACGGCCAGAGGTTGAGGATGTTCAGTTCGATAGGAACTAAGGTCACAAAATCCCAACAAATAAATATATTGGTATTGTGCTGGTATTTCTAATAAAAAAAAGAGGGTTCCCAGCAATTTATTAGAATCCATTCAGCAACTTGGTATAAGATTAGGTATGTGATGGCCCTGGGAATCTTTTTACTCTTCCGCACCAGATTCTTAGGTTCGTACTTTTCAATATGTGCCTTCGGATGCGATTCTTTACAACCAAAGGATTTGTGTGCCAGGAAAAAATGCTAACTCAACCTTTCAACACTACCCCGTATTGTAATTCCAGTTTATCGTCACAACACGTGCTAAAGAAAAGTTGGTTTTTTTTTGATAACACATTTTACAAATCCTGGACCCTGAATGTTATACATTTTTGGGGCCATTGCCGAAGTTGGCGCGGTTCTGAATGCGGAAATCTTTCATTCCTTTATCATGAACATAAAAGGACTTCCATTTGTGTATTTTTTTTCGTATATTTCCATATAACTTTTTTCAAGTATTTATTATACATTTTTTATTTTTTATTTTGCATATTGAATTTTATATTTTTATTCTCCATTAGCAACAAATATTATTTTTGAGAAAAAAAAAATACACACACACAAAAAAGAAATATTTTAATTACATTAACAAATAATTTAGTCATATTTCATTATTATTCTATTTTCTAGATTATTTCTTAGACTTTATATTATAAAATTAGAACCTTCGAAAATATGTGTATACCCTGATATGTGTTGAATAAAATATTATAAAATGTTAAAAAGTAGATGTTAAACAAATATATAATCAAAGATAATGTACAATTTTAATCAAAATACATTTTAAGAAAACATCTACTAAAGTAGATTTTCGATAATTTCATACTAATTAAGTATGAAATTATTGAAAACATTTGGAAAAAGGAAGTTTAGATAAAATAAACTATAAAGGTTTATGTTGATGCCAAAAAGAAGAATATTAAATTAATTTGACAAAAATACAAAAAAGTAATGAGATGAAATTTCTCTTTTACAGAAATTTTCTTTTATTTTTATACCAAAAAAGCTCTTTTTGTTAAAATAGCATGTTAGGGCAACTATATATCGGCGGAGGTAGAGTTTTTACTCTTCGTAGTAGTGCTGGTCAAGTTCAACTGGAATATACTTCAGATCGTGGGTTACACTTCTTTGGATGTTATCGACAGTACGAAAATGACCTACTTTGAAGTAGTTTTTCATCTTGGCAAACAAAATACATCACACGGACTCAAATCAGGTGAATAGGAGGCCTGGGTATTCCTTTTTCGACAAAATGTCTTAATGAAGATGATCGTATGATGGCGAGTGTTATCATGATGGAGCATCCATGTTTCATCTAACGCAAAGAACTCTTTTTTTCTAACGTCAATATTAATTGACGGGTCGACCTCACATAAGCCCTCACTCCCTTCCACATGTTCATCAGTTTTTTAGGCAAGATTCGTCTTCCACTGCTCCTATCCCATTACATATACCAATTCAACCAAAAAACTAGCGCTCCTGATAAAAAAAATTGTATGACCCAGCGTTGCTCCAACATTTGCATATCTATTTTTCATAAAATTCTACAAATCAGTTATCACTCTGTAGGGCCGCATGATTACTAGACGAGTTTGAAACCTGCGATTCATCTCTAAGAGCAACTAACATATTGTATAAGGTACGTGAAGTAGAAGTTTGTAGTATTGCCAAATCGTACGGAGGTCCTGAGCTGGCCTAGCGGAGGCTATCTGCTACCCACAAGGAGGTTTTTTCTGGGAGAATAATCCAAAAGGACTATACCAGGAGTGCCAACGGAGATGGCGAACCCGCGTCCTAAGCTGGCCCAGCAGTCCTCAAGAAATTTACAAGGTTCCTTACCGTAGCTCTTTAAGGGCGAAGCACACGTACCGGGTGTCATTAAATAGTGAAATCCGGTACCACGGGGGTCAGGAAACCCATGGCGGTTCGTTCACCGTGCCCAGCCAACAGTGAACAGCCTTTCGCTGAAACGCGATGGCTGGGGTTTAATACCTACATCGCGATACAGTCTGAGGAGATGAGTGATTTAGGCAGGCGTTGCTACCAATAGGTAGGGTAACTAGCTTGCAACTGGATACTGACTATTAGCAAATAGACCTACCTATGATGGGTGTAGCTGTTCAGGTGGCGGAACCAGGTAGTTGCACAAATGTGTCTGGTTGAGACCACTTATCCCAGAAATTGTGGATGTATTGGATAAGTATTAACAAAAATAAGTTTGCCTGCTTCGTGCGGGAAACAGAAAGGTGGCTAAAAGAGGTATGACGAAAGATGGCGGCGATGAGGTATGGTAGAGTAAGCATACTTTGAAGAAGACTATTAAAAAAGCTGATGCACTTCTCATAGGGAGGGAAATATGCTGAGTGTTTCCTGCATGATGCAGTTCAAGCATGAAATCAAATGAATGAGTTGGAAGCAAGCGAACTGGGTTGATAATGCGGTTGTAGGGAGCTGGGTTGAGATGCGTGCAAGTACCTGGATCTAGTCGACTGAGCTGATGAAATCCATTCCAGACAGATCTGTTGGGAGTATCTTAATCCCAATGGTCATAGATGATCCGTGGTATTATGTCTAACGACTGGTATGCC
The DNA here is from genome assembly GCA_958298945.1 of Atherix ibis. Classification (NCBI taxonomy): domain Eukaryota; kingdom Metazoa; phylum Arthropoda; class Insecta; order Diptera; family Athericidae; genus Atherix; species Atherix ibis. The sequence goes on along the minus strand of OY282606.1, from coordinate 92,654,485 downwards.
ACGTTAAATAAAATTACAATAATTAATGTACCCGTTAATAATTGGAACCGAAAAAAAGCTCTCGTTCAATACGAAACCATTTTCTCCACTAAGTATTGCCATTTATATATGAAATTTAAAAGTTTTTATTTTATACGTATAATTCCAAAATAATTTTTAAAAAAAAATACTGCATAAACTTATTTTTGTTAATATCTTAAAATTGAATAGTTTGCTTTCTACTAAAAATGTCCAATAGTTTTTTTTTTATTCAGTAGTTTATTTTGCAATATTAATTTTTATTTTATTTAGTATTTATTTATAATATTTGAAGATTATCCTTATGGCAAAAATTTCTATTTAACTGTGTTTTGATAGTCGATAGAATTTTTATAATTGTTTTATAAGTTCAATAAAAGTAGAGTATAGTGAATATTTTTGAAGAGAATCTATTTGATTTATTGATTATCGCTTTAGCTTCCATTATAAACTTGAGCACGTAGACATAATGTTATGTGCTTCTATTTTTAAAATGTGCTCGAATGCAATTGCGTTTGATCAACTACCTTGTTTTAATACTGATTATAAAGTTGGGCAGTATTTTGCTGAATAGCTGTAGAAATACGGCAGATACGATATAATTAAAGAATTGAATTGAAGTAATGAGAATAATAGTAGTTCAAACCCAGTCAAGATAGTTTCAGACGATAATATTTGAAGCATTTCGATGCGGGTATCTTGTTCGTAATGTGCATGAACGAGCAAATTTTCACTGACAATGTACTTGCACTTGAACTACTCCTTTTTGAAATAATTCATTGCATTGAATTTAGCCCAAAACCATTCCATTCTTTAGGAGTACTCTTGTCCAGGTCTACTTCATCGTTGACATTTACTTTGAAGTCTTGTTCCTGAAGCAAATACTCGAGATACTTGAGATTATTCTTGTTACTAAAACCAACGCTAAATCAATATTTTATTATGCAAATACACCCCTAAGCGTACTATAAAGAATTAAATATTTATTTTAATAGTGGCAGCTAGGCTAGAAAAGAATTCTAGTAATAATAACTTATGTGTATTTGTGCAAGTCAAGGTTATTCAATTTGGGCTTTGGAAAATAAAATTAAGCAAAAAACATTTTAAATTCAGATTTTGATTATATTTTTAAAATTTAATGTTGGTTTTTTTTTATAATTTTGGCACTATATAATTTTTTTAAAAATATTCATAAAAATTTCTCAATACTTCTCTTACAATACTCGATGATTTGGTGGTAATTTTTTATAACTCCTTTGCATAATGCGAGCTGTAATTACTAGATGATTGTTGATTTTTAAATCTACTAAAATTTGAAAATTATTATGTATATACAATATAAAATATGTATTTTATAACATATAAGGTTACAAAAATCGGTTTAAGACGTTTAATACAAAACTTATTTTGGCTTCTGGTGATATATTGTTTGAAACTTTTCAAGCACTAAAACCAAAATTTTCCGAGCACTAAAATTACATTTTATTCAGATTGAAGATTTCAAGCGGCTGAAGCGATTAGAATCCTTCGTTATTTTCAAAGAAACGTACGTAATGGCTGTCAAAAATCACAAAGCTTCCAAGGGTCCCTCCTCAAAAGAACATTCTGTGAAAATCGATGCTGTTTTCAGCAATTTGCGCATTTTGAGTATTTCTGTATCGTTTGGACCTAAAATATTGCGTATTGACGAAAGTCAAAATTTCGGAAAAATCACAAATATTACAAGGGTCCCCCAAAGGAACATTCTCGAATTTGGACCCAATTTTTACGCAGTCATATTTTCCGAAATTTTCTGTGAAAATCGATGCTGTTTTCAAAAATTTTAGCATTTTGAGTATTTCTGTATCGTTTGGACCTAAAATATTGCGTATTGACGAGAGTTAAATTTTCGGCAAAAGTCACAAATCTTCCAAGGGTCCCCCAAAGGAACATTCTCAAATTTGGTTCTATTTTTTACGAAGTTGTATTTTCCGAAATTTTCTGTTAAAATCGATGCTGTTTTCAGCAATTTGCTCATTTTGAGTATTTGTGTATCAGACCAAAATACACACTCGATAGCCATGTTTCGCAGATACATTAGGCAGACCAAAATACACACTGTATCAGACCAAAATACACACTCGATATATAAGGCAGTTTTGCTAATTGACATATTCACCGAGTAAAAAATGAGCCTAATCGCTGAAGAAAATTTGTTTGATAAATCAGCATTCAAAGTTTGTTGTTCCAGCATGCAATCAGCATATTTTCTGCGTAATTTTAAAATATTTATTTATAATTTTATTTATAAAAGAGGCGAACTTATAACCTTAATAATTATTATATTAAATTTTATATTTTTTTAACAACTCTCAAATGACAGGGCTTTACTTTGAAAACTAAAAAATGGATAATGTTCTATTTAAGTTTTCTTGGTCCCAATATTCGCAGAGTGGCGTTATGGTCAGTATGATAGGCGTTTTGAAAATAATTGATCTAAAAGGTCATGATAGGAACAAAGGAGTCTCATTGCTCTTTTTTTTGGAAGTTCAAAAACGTGGCTATGGCAAAATCACCACTTTTGTAGAATTTTTTTATAATTTTAATGTGCTTTTTTGGTGTTAATCTAAACAAATGCCACCTTGGATGACATAATATGATATTAGAATATATTATTATATTCATACAATTAGAAATATTGCTTATTCTTAAATTAAAAAAAAAGAATCCCAACAAAATGAAGAAAAATTATAAACTATTTTTCTGTACTTCTTCAATGCATATTTAAATCTGTCTAGTCGTATTATTTTATGAGGAGAAAATTTCATTCCTAATTTTTTAAGATTTTCAAAAATGTTGCTAAGAATTTTTCAAATCATAAAACAAATCAAAAATACTGCAATATTTTTCTTAGCATTAAATTTAACTTGTAAAATATTTGACATTCTCTGGTATCACTCTTAATTATAAAAACAGTTTAAAGAGAGACATTTTTGCGAAGATGAGTTTTGCAAAAATATTTGCTTTTAGTAAAATAATACTTTAGATACTAATCTCTTCTTTTATATTGTATCTTAGAGCACATTATGTAGACTTGTATCATTTAACAACAGAAACAGTCAACAATACAAATTCAATCTGTTCGGCTTCTCATTATTATGTTTAAGAATATTGAGTCTTCTATCAAATTACATATATTGTATAATACACTGTAAGTAACTTGAATACTGCACGTAATCACAAACATTAAGTTAAAGTATCTGTGGAATTTAAAGTAAATAAATAATATTGTTTTATTTTATTTGTATTTGTTTTTGTTGTTCTTAGAGTCTTCGGGTTAAAAATTAAATGTTAACATTTGATATTTGACGTTATGATTACCTTTGGAAAATTAAAAGTTGCATAGCTGGTAAATAGGATTTTCAGCTTTTAGAAAACCATTTAAATTCCCTAAAGAGTAATTTTATGGTGCACGATTGTTCAACTGTAGTGATAATAATTACGGTGTTAGTGCTGTGAAAATAGCGTTCACAAGCAGTGCCACACTATTAACATAATTCTACACTTGTAATAGTTATTGCCCCCACTTGGTATTTTTATCAGGCAATTAAACCAGATGAGAAATATTAAAATCATGAAATTTCATTCACCGTAGTTGGTTGCATTGTGCGGTTTTAATATGGCCCCACCTCAGCACTTACCACTACCAACATCATCGTAGATCCAAAATAGTCTGCTGTGGTTGGCAGATGTAGTCGTTGCCTCTCTTCCTAACTTTCTTCCGTTGATCAGTAGTATAGAAACCTTTAAACCTCTACTTTTAGTGTGAGAACCCCGAATTAATGGAGAGTGAATCTAGTTTTGTTCGGGATGTCTGGATACAATTAGAAATTATATAACGGCTAACACTGACACACACGTCAAAACATGAAGCTGCTTTCAATCAGTGTTACAGATCTAGACAGTCCTTTACCGTTTTGCAGGGTGTCACCAAAACTACCACCTTAGGGGACTGTCAAAATCATCAGCAACGTTTATGTTATTAATTCGAATGGCTGGAAAAACGCTGTGTGCACTAAAACCGATTTTATAATGTGAAACACACGAGACCCTTTAACATTGTGCTCCAATATCGCAACGGAAGGAGCAATATTAACGTAATATTGACATTTTGTAGACTAATACTGTTTTTAATGAACTATAGTCCATACATTGTACGCTAGAAAATTAGAACTGAACACTACAACGTTTTAATCTATAATTGTTATCGAGGTTATGAATAGTGTCGATGTTCTGCAAATTTTCCAGCACGCACACAAATATCAGTTCCTTCATGCGATAGGCTTAATTTAAGGGCTTTTCTATATGGTTTAGCTAATAGGTTTTGAAACTATAACTGCATGTGCCATATTGTCTTTGTAGTTCCAACCCAACGTACTGCCGGAGTGGGCGCCTTAACACGGCTAAGGTGGCTTTTAAAAATATTTCATTACAATTTTAATTAATTTTGCATAATGTATTTTTATAAAATTAATAATTTATGAATAGTGGAATTTTTTTATTAGACTTTTTAAAGTCTTTTTTAAATTAAAAAAAAATTTATTCAAAAATTCCATTAGCCATTATTCATAGTGTAAGATTTTTTTAAATTTTCCGTATTACACTTGCTGAAGAACAAAATTAACATATACTATTACTTATAGTTTTAAGACCAATCAACAAAAAAATGTTAGTATTTACAAAAAAAAAAAAAAAAACAATTAGTCTTACAATAAATAAATCACAAAAAAATCTTTTATTCTCTCCACTAAATTGTCAGAAAGCTTTATAGTAAAAAATTTCTTATGTAAATTATTAATTACGAAAAGTATTTGAAAACTTCACAACAATATGTGTATTTTATTATTCATTTAAAAGCTTATAAATTGAAATATTTTACAATTAATTGTCATAGTATCATTAAGTATAATTTATCCTGCTTTGAGTACAATAATTGTTGATTATTGTGAACAAAAATTCTTATGCAGGAAAAATTTATTTAATATTTATGTGTATAAACTAAATTTGTTTGGTAGAATTTTTGTTAAATGCAATGAAAAAATTTTTTTCTCATAACATTTGAAAAAGCGTTTTTACGAGGTGTGACCGAAATGTAATGTGATTGACAGCGCTGAGAGCAATCTGGCAACACTGCAGTCTTTTACCAAATAGAAATGCAGCGCATGTTTCTAATTCGTTCGCGAACTGTGTGAGTCTATAGAGCGCCATAACCGAAGTTGTATTTTTGTAGTGAGTTACGGAAAATGGAATTCGAAACTTTCATTTTATATTAAGCACCGAAAAACTTGTTCTCTTGATAAGAAGGTTATGGACTTGCCTCCAAAACGTTTGCAAGGTAAATAGCCAGTTCCAATTTGACCTTTAAATTGAAGGTACTACAAACTGTCTACTCAAAATATCTTTTTATATCAAATAGTAACTATAAACCACGCGTATTTTTGGAATATTTTCATCATAAATTTAGGTCAGTTAATATGAGGACCTACAAATTGATACCACAACAGATCATGTATTCAAGATGGTCTCTGAGAACTAAAAATTTAAATTTCTTCAAATCGAACGTATTATTGAATTTTTGGATATATATATTCAGGTCTATAGACACGAGAACCTTCAAATTAAAGCAACTGAAAAATGTATATTTAAGAAATATTTTTTTATAAAATTAGATTTAATAATCTAAATTAACAAACTTAAGAAACTTTAAAAAACGCGTATTTTTAATTTTTTTTGCAAATAAATTCAGAAATATTTTCATATAAAATTAGATTATTGATCTTCGAGACCTACAAATAAAAATATTTTGAAGGACGAACATTTGAAATTTTTGGCATATAAAAAAAAAATTTTTTTGGCATATAAAAAAAAAACGTCGAGGACCTTTAAATTGAAGTCATTGTAGGCCGCTTCAACTTGAAGATTTACGTGGCTGAAGGTATTACCAAAAATCCTTTTCATATAAAATTAGAATGACAGTCTCCGAGACCTACAAATTTAAGAGCTCATACTTTTGAATACGAAAATTAGAACAGAGTATAAAATCGTCTTGTAGATAATTAGAAAATGAGGAAATTTTGAATATATCAGACATAACCAAAATTAAATTTATTGCTTAATTTATTATTTAATAAAAAAAACAAATTTGGCAAACATTTTGCTTAAATTTGTAAGAAAAATTTTTATTAGTACTAATTTAAATTTTAGGTTTTTAGGGATTGGCAGAGATCAACTAAACGCTTTTAGTTACAGCTGTTTCAGCCAATTTCTGATAGTATATATGATTCGCCATTGCCGCATCTCGAGCCGACACCTATAGCACGTCGGAGTAGACGGGATAAGAGTGAGTACAGGCCATATCGTTGCATGGGTCCATCGACGGACCCTTCGCGAGAGCTAATTATTATTCCTGAACTGGACGCCACTGTTTCAGCAGTACCATTTGTGGATTGATGTATATCGCTGGCGGTTCGAGAATGCGTGGTGAGGCGATGGCAGAGGCTGTATCCTCCGCCACTCCCACCGCTGCTTCTCTACTACGACCAACGCTTCGACTGCTACCTCGGCCACCGCCGTTGTTTCTATCCATTTTGCTGGCTCCAGAAAGAGCTACCGACGAATCAATGAATCACCAGCTTCACCAATATAGAAACCGGATTAGAGGTCAAGAGCATATGTTTTTCAGTGACATAAATCAGTGTTGGAGGTCCGAGAAGTAAAGGAATATCAAAAACTCATGAAAATAGAAAAAAGTGAGGCTCTTATAAGGTCAGATTAAAGTTGAAGCTGATTAGTTCAGTATGAATCGATTTACGCTTCATAAGATCTGGACTCAAGATTTAGGTATGAGACAGGTGTGTGCCAAGAAAGTGTCAAAAACCTTACGATTAAATAATAAAACATTTAGAAGAACTTGTGTTCTTGACCTCCTCGTAAAATCTCAAATGACCCAGATCTCTTCAATCTGGTAATGAATCATAGATTTTTGAGTCAAAATTAAGTGTGGTCACATTAAAAATCCTCTGGAACATAACAAATGACCATATACTGAATCAAAAATTCATCTATGGTCATTTGTTATTTTTGATAATTGGAGGATCGTTCACAAGGAATTTTTTTCTCCTAAGCAATCTGCCAATCAAATTTTTTATAAGGACGTCCTTGAAAGGCTCAGAAAAAGAGTTCTTCGCATCAGATCAGATACTTTGTACATCTGTGTGCTTCTCCAGCCTTTCTATTTCCTTGATTTTTATTCCCGGAGGTATATTTGTTCCCAAAAAATTCCTAGGCTAGAATAACTACTCTAAGGTGGGTAATATTGAGTATAAAAATAAAATCAAATTGCTAAAAAATAATTAGTAAACTTATTTACAGAAATTTAAATAAAATAATATTTTGAACAAACAATTTACCGATTAATATTTCAGTGAATTATATAAAATTGATGACTGTGCCTTAGATTTATAAAAATAATTGCTTGAATTTAAAAACTTCCATAATTTCCTATTAACTTTTAAGATATTTTCAGATCATTAATTTTCTTATTGAATTTTATCAAAATGAACTTATAATCATGGGGATTTCAGGTCTATCAGTTATGGGCTTGTTTTTCAATTTCCCTTAGCAAAATTGTTTTGGATCCTCTGCTATATCGCTCATCTATCAATTCCACAGTCCTTATGTATATAGTGTACTTATTGAGAATGAATTTAATATAATTTTCTGATGGGATTATTTTGATCAATGGAAGTAGAATATAGCAAGTAAAATAGTGCCCATAAACAATTCGCTTTCATGTTACCATTATATCTTGGATTATTATTATTATAGTGCTCGTAAATATAAAATTAATTATAGTTCAATTAAGGGATTTTCTATAATGTTTCTTATATGAACAAATGTACAATCTTCATGTAATTAAAGCTGTAAAAAACTGTTATTTGTATTTGAATAATTTATGGGAAATTATGATAATTTAATAACAACTGAAAATATATTCACTAATTGATTTTGAATTGAAAATTTTTTTTTTGTATATCACCAATTATTTAAAAAATAAAAACCATCGGTGTTTCTCTAGTTAACGAAAGTTTAAGGATTCTAAGTGTTATTGGATAGGATAATAGGAGAAATCTCTCTGAGATGTTTGTATGAATCCTAAAATTTAATTCTATAAGTCCAAATTGGTTTTATTGTTGCAAAGTATATTTTAGAGTTTATTTTTTATTATTTATTTCGAACTGTTATTCAGAAGTCTAAGAATTTTTTTGATATGTCTCTTAATTTCAAGTTTATTTTAGTCCGGAGCACAATTGTAGAACTTTACTGTGTTTATTGTTTAAAGGGATAGTTTATTTTTAGGGTAGAATGAAAGTAATATAAGCACTTTTCTGTGTATTTACCCAGAAATTCCACCGTGTAATCTGGTATTAAAGAATATTGATATGGAATTGGATATTACAAGAAGCTCCATCAGGATATGGATAAAAAAATTGCCCTAACATCTATAGAAGTGCAATAATAATCTTAGAATCAAATAGGTAAAAAAATTATATAAAATGGGACCAAAAAAAGAGCTTTGTAGGACTCCAGGTAAAATATGATAGAATATAATTCTAAGGATTCTGAATATGTGCTCTTTCAAAATAATGTTGGTAGAAACATTATATAATAAGATACAATAGTATAGAGAAAGAAATGAGCTTTCGGTTTTTCAGAGAAGCCCAGCATAGGAAATATATAAGAATGCTCTTGATTAATACTCTTTCCTTACAAGAGAGGATGCAATGTGATCAACAAGGCAATAGCATTGCTGGATTGTCAAGTGTTCAGATTGGAAGCCAATCCAATTACTAATGTGGCAATTAGCCCATGTACCATGCGTAAAATGTGGCTATACTTCTTACTGTTCATATTAATTAGATATATTTCTGAGGAATTCATATTAACTACTACTTGCAAATGAAGGAAGAAGGCTCCCGAGTTCTTAAGTACAAAATTTGCAAGTATAATTACTTTTAGATATTTATATTAAGAACTATTTGAAAATTAATATTTTTCATAAGTTTCTTAATTTAAAAACTATATTTCCTACTCTATATCTACTAATCATAATTTCAAGGGAATTTCTATATTTTCTAATTATTAGGCATAATTTTGAAAAATTCATTATTACTGGGGAAAGAGATATTTAACAAAATATGAACAATTACAATTTTGCCATTTAAAGAAAAAATGTATTAATATTTATTATTAATTATCTTTATTGATTTTGTCACAATGGTAATTTATTTTAGTTTTGTATTAAAAAAAAAGGATAGAAAATTTGCCATAAGAAAATTGTAGAGGACAAAATCAATAAAGATAATTTTAATGAAAATTTACTGAATAGCAATTAATACATTCTATTCGAAAAGCATACAAAATAACATATCAGAATATTGGGGTTTTCGTATGTCATATACATTTGATAAATTTAACAGAAATGAGTAAATTATGGGCCTTATTTTGAAGATAATGAATATCAGCAATTTATCTCCATATGACATCTCAAGGTAGAAAAGAGAAAATATTGCTTGGCATCGAAATAATGATTTATGCTCGATGGTAGCTTACCATTGCATAAGTTTGAAGATAGAAAAAAAATCTGCCCCAAAATTTTGCTCTCTTCTACCATATATATTTATATTTGGTTTGGTATAGCCGGAAGGATCTTTCCTCTGCTTTTTCTGGCAAATAACACCTTGCATAGTCAAAATCCTACCATATTTTCATACAAAATAAGGTATTGTATTCATAAATACTTGTTAGCATTTTGTTATAATGTATTAAAATTTGTGGCCAAGTTGGAGTCGGTGGGTGACTTGGAAGACGGAATACAAAATGTAACTTAGTAAATCAATTTCAATGGAAATGTAGTGACACGAGTGTCACTACAGAGTACGAGTATATGCAAACCACAGAAGCAATATGGAAATTCCAAAAAAGGAGCTAAATCTATTTTCGTGGGACAAGCTTTGCAATCTCCTATATTGTATATATTGTAGTTTAAAATGGGAATTCTAAAATCATGGGCTCAGGTTGTTTTCAAAGCAAACAATTTTCTAAAATTAATTTCAAAAATGTTTTATCAATAACAACATGGCACACTGACTATGGAATGAAAACACCATCTTTTTTATGGTATACAAGAAAAAAGAAAACATAAATAAGCTTTTATATATAGAAGTAAATATTTCTAATATTATACGTGGAAAAAATGTCCCTTATTTGATATATTCCATTTTTATTATTTAAGGCTACAGTAGTTAAAGAGAATAATTAAAAAAAATTAAATAATATATCTAAAAGTCGTTTTGCATTATAAGTCCGTAATTATACAATATTAAACAGATAGAATAGGAAAGAAATAAGAATATTCTGTATTTTTTTATATTATCAGAAATTTATGCTTTAATAAAATAATTATTTTTAAAAGAAAAATTTATAAATGTTTTGTTGTTAACAATAAAAGTAAATTATTATAAATAGTTTTTAATAGGCGATCAAAGTATATTCGATGTACACACTTTGAATTTTTTGCACATTTATTTTATTTTTAAAGTTTGTAGAAATAAAATAAAATTTATTTTATATTTAAACTATAAATATACTTTTGAACGTGGCTTAAGATAATTTAAGATCTACTAATATATTTACTTTTTGCAATAAATTTTATGTATTTTTATGCATCAATATTATCCCATTTAAAGAGGTTGCCTTAGACAGCTATACATCGGCGGAGGCGTCGCTTCAACTCTTCGTAGTAGTGCTGTGGAAGTATTTTACATCTCCTGCATTTGGGATCTTATTGTCAGTATCAAACAACCAAGGAACGGACCAAATTCAAAACCACACGCAGACACAAAGCACACGGTCGAAATTAACATGTGCGTTCATCTGCCATTCACACTCTCGACTAATCGACGTTGCCATATTTCATACATTCTATTAAAGACCAGTACACGGCGCTGGTGTGGACTAAGATCCTGAACTTCTTTATTCGTAACCGGACAACCAGTAAGCGTGATACCCCACCGTAGATGGTAGTGAATGCTTCCATGCAGTACTTCCAAGTTTCACGGAATTTCTCCCATGAAAACCTCCATCACATCGGTTGACACGGTTGTACATGCATTCAAACATGCATACAAAGCTAGACGCTCTTAAAACAAAATTTGGTTACCGCGGGAATCGGGGTGCCCTATGGTGTTAAAACACACTATGCACGACAATGGTGAGGCGTTTCAGACAGCAACGTGGTTGCTGTGGTTAATACCCATATCCCGGGTACGGTCTCCGGATCTCTAGTGTGAGATACTGGTAATTATCTTGGGCGCTGTCACTGCTTATGATAGTAGAGGTTAAATTAGCCTCGCCACAAACAGTTGGAATAATCAACTTGTAACTGATTACTGACTGCAAACTGTCAGTAATGGAGGCGTGTTGATTGAGCGTAACTCAATCCCTATGGTCGTAGGCGACGCGTGGTTTTATGTTTAACAACCGATAAGTCACGTTAAATAATATAATACTACTGTCAGTATGAAAATAACGTCATTCCAAGTATTTTTTTTGCTTGGAAAACATAAATAAACGCATATGAAATAAGATCAGGTCTGGGCTGGAGAATAACAGGAACATTTTTTTTCCGACAAAAGCATATTGCTGGATAAGGCATTTAGCGTTGTTATAACGAATCATCTAACAGTCTGTAATGTTTGGTCTGACATGAAGAAACCTTATTTTGAGCTTGCCAAGGACTTCTTTATAGAACACCTAGTTAATAGTCTCTTCTGGAGGCACAACTTCAGTCCTTCCTGAGCAAGGAATTTCTAGAACAAAAATTATCATGAACTAAAATGGGGGCTGGGAGCACAGACATTTTTTTTTTTTTACCAAAAATTCATTGAATAGGATAGCCGTCTAATAACGATTTGATTCAAACATCCCATTTTCGAAGCGTTTTAAGGCCAGAAACTCACTACTAATTGCCAAGATGAACACAAAATTTTATACATTTCAGATATTCTTTAAAATATTTTTGCCTTTTTAATAAAAAAAGCTTAAAAAACAATGTATAAAAAGAGTATTTTCTTAACACATATCTGGAAGCTTGTAATTCCGTTGCATATTTTCTCAGAAATTAATTAACATTAAATTGTTTTTATTCAAATTTATTTTGATTTATTTAAAAAAAAGAGAAGCTTTACATATGTAAAATTATAATTTTTAATTTACCTTTTATAAATAAACATATTTTAAAAGTTATTCCTTTCGACTTTTTATCCTAGTACATGAAATTCTTCGCATATACGTATATTGTATATGTGTGCATATATTTTGAGTATAATTCAAACAAGTTTTAATATTCCAGACAGTAATATCGTTAAATTATTTATTCAAATTGCCCAAGTGTATACGATTACTCATTTTTAATGAATATTTAAAATTTTATTTACTGAAAGATTCGAAAATATTCATCTACGAAAATATGATGACAAGTTTACATAAAAGTGATACTCCGTGGAATTTAGCTCTTGATTAAAGTACACACAAAACTTACCATGTTTTCTGTTTTGCAATCATTGCCATGCATTTCCATAGCATATTCTAATTTCAAATAATAATTTTTATTTATAATTGAGTAACGAACTTCTTTTTAGTTCTTTTATGAAATTTTTCATGTAATTTAATCGAATAAATTTTTTTTCTAATTACAAATTAATTTTCTGATTTCAAAACTGGTACTTTGAAGCCGGAAAAATTTATCGAATATAATATATTATTGAATAAAGAAATACAGTAAAATAGTAAAAATAATCAGGTATTTTGTATAAGTAAATATATTTTTGAATAAAATTTTGAGCGATTTTGCTTTTAATATTTTTTGTTGACTTACTCTCTGCTTAAAAAAGCTCAGTCTATAGTTCACTATTATGAAATATTTTCTACATCTAACAGCATATAACGGAAAATAATATCATTTACAAATTTTAATATAGTACGAATATTAAATAAAACTACAAATTATTCTAAAAGTGGTCTTAAAGAACTAATTTCTAGATCAACTTTTGTAATTAGCCTAATGAAAATTTATCAATTTCTTTCATACTATTTCACATTAACTTAAATATATTCAATAGTCTTCTTGCACAATATTATATAATATTATATAATAATAGCATTAAAATGATGTTGAATTTTCAAAATAATCATAGTAGTTAGTGTACAAGCTTTTCTAATTAAATTGTTTTGTTTGCACGTGCCTTATTATTGTAAAACTTCCCCAGATTTGCTACTTTAAAACTATTTTCATCATTCATAATTCAAGGCGCAGATTCTATAGAAATTGTTGTTTTAATACTTTAAGAAAATTTTATTCACCATTACATGGTATACACATTAAATTTGCATTTAAATCGATGTGGATAATATTTTCTTTTCTTACAAGTTTATAAATATTTGAGATTCGATCCTTAATTGAAGTTCTAAAGCTATTTACTTTGATATCCCTTCCATATAGGATGTTATTTTTTCCATAGAAATTGTCTTTCCTGAAAAACTTTTTTTTAAGTTTTCTCATCAAATAAAATTATTTATTTATTGACTTTTAATGAAAAAGTAAAAAAAAAAAACATTTTTCACAGTGACTATTCGCAATGAATATTATTGATCAGGATTGACGAAGTATAACTTTCAAGAAGGTACAATATAAAAATATAACGTTCAGATAATTGTTCGTTTTTTTTTTGTTTATACTTTTAAGTTTAATGGAGTTTTGAAATTTCTTTTTTTTATTATCTAGAAGGAAAAAAAACTTTTATAAATTATTTATTTATTTCCGCTTTTCCGCTCAAAGTTTGATTTGATTTTATTGTATTTGTTTTTGGTAAAAAGGAAAATAACTAAAAATATATAAGACTAAAATAATATAAATTTTTAATTTCTTATTAAGCAAATTCTTTTAAAATTTAATTTTTTTTTGAATATAAAATATCGAAAATATTGAATGAATAATTTTGAAAAAAATATACTGTCTTTCGTATAGCCTTATAAGAAAAAATTCAACGGGCTCAAATCGTATGAACGTGGTTGGTTATACGCAATAAACCTTAAATTTATTTTTGGTGTCACCTTTTCAAAAAAATTCTTTTAATATATAAGAATCTTTAAATGTTGAGTGATTATACCATTTTCCAGTAGTGTCATCGTGTAGTCGACTATATAGCTTGTCCTATAGAGTAAAATAGTATGTTTCCTTGGATTTTTAGACAAGTATTTTTAGGTAGGTGAAAATATTGAGTATTCTGACATTTATTCTATTTATCCCGACGTCGCTCAGGGTAGCTTTCCAGCATATTCCTTGCTGAGTGAATAAGTATAAATGTGCTCATGTTACTTTTACATTCAGCCAAGAATAGGCTCCTCAAAAATGAAGGCGTTTTCCTTTCTCCCAAGAACGGAAAAATAAATTATCCCGTTCTTGGGGGGACATCAATGGGTATTTTTCCCTACAGATTTAGCACCTTTCCTTAAAAAAATATGCTTGATAGAAATTTTATGTAGTTTTAGATATTATTTAAATTTTAAAAAAACACTAATTAGATGACGTTTCATTACTCGTTGCAATTTAAATTAATTAATTAAGTTATAGTAACTAGTCACTAATGAGAATTGTATTCGCAGCTCAATTTGAGGTAAGAAATAAATCTCCAAGGCGCAGACCAAGGGTACTATAACATATACCTACAGATACAATGATTATTAAAATAGAATGCAACAATTGTAAAAAGTTCTTTAAGCTACTTTTTAGCTATCGTAATATAGAAAAAAAAACTAAAAAAAATAATTTTATTTAAAAAAACTAATTCTAAAACAATCAATATTCAGATTATTGTGAAAAAAAAACTTCTTTTACTATTATTTTAAGGTTGAATGTTGAAAATTCCAAATCATTTCATACTAAGTACCCCATTCGGATGGTATATACTCATATATGAATGTATGTAAATACAAATATAAACAGTTAAAGTGTCAGGTGAAAAGCCTCTAAATAAGAAAATATTTGAAGAAACATTTAAAATTTCCATATTAACACCTTAGCATGTCATCCAAGTATCGCTGTTGTCATCATCGTTGTCAGAATCGATGCTTAACATGGCATCGATGCCAGAAGGTGAACTGAAGCTATTTTTTTTTGTTGCTTAAAGGCGACTGAGTACACAAATTGTCAATGGGAAGAACTCTGCATGGAAAATATTTACCAAGTGATTGTCAATTTCAGATAAGCTTTAAGGACTTGTAAACAGAATCTTTTCCTCACTTATAATTTTGTTCTATGTACGAGTACTTGTATACGCATTTATATACATAGTTTTTGCTCCTTTCACACTTATCCAGACTATGCTAACATCGGTGCATGTTTGAAAAGCGCAAATTATAGAAAAGGATTTCGTCAGATTTCATTTTATTTTTATATGTTGCTGTAACTATCATCTTTATAAAATCTTATTTTTAAAATGGAAAATTTATAGCCGAAGAGGTTTTTAGAAAAGTAGTTCATCACATTAGATGAAGATATACCCACCTAGAGGGGTTTTGTTAATTCATAGTGAATCCGTTTTCTATCCTGATTAAAATATAATGGAAACTTTTTAATTTGTATACAACACTAGAATGTGAAAATATGAAAATACTATCTCCATTCATGATATACTTATATTGTACAAAAAGGACTTTATTCACTCAAAATTTTCATAATTTGAATATAAATTTTTGAACAATAAACGTATGAGTACTTAATCTTTCTAAAGTATTTTTTTTTTTAAATTCATTATTATTTTCATTAAAAAGGACAAAGTATTTGTTCAATTTGCACTTTTATATAGAGTTTAACAGGTTATAGTTAAAAAAATAACCATTACCCACTTATGAATATGATTATGGACTAATTAATTTTGAATAGCAACAAAATTGTTTTATGATAAACGAGCATTTTAATTTGTGTTAATGGATTTGCCAATGTAATTTTCGTTTTTCATAAAATGTTCATTAAATTTTCATATTGTACTTTTGGTTTTATATCATAATACGAGTACTATAATAATGATGAATTAATATTTCAATTAAATATTCAATCATAAAATCACTAGTAAAATTTCGAAAAAATTCTTTTATTAATAATAATTAAAGTTTAATTATTTTGTTTAATATTAATTTTTCACAATTCTATAAATGAGTGCTTTGAAAATTGCATATTTATTTATGAAAAATTGAATATGATGGAATAATATAATTTCCAAGCACTTATATAGGATGTAAATAATACAAACAAACTTAAAATTATTCTCTTTTTATTAAGATTAATATAGGCCTTTTAAGTATCTAGAAAATATATAATATAAAATATATATTGTATATTTGATGAACTTAAAATATTTTTTTATTAAGTATATTTTCTATAACAATTGATAATTTCAATAAATTTTTGCAGACATTTTCGAGGGTTTTTTTTCAGTAAGGATGTTACCATATCTTTATTCCCCTATTCTATCTTTAAATACAAATAAACCTTTGTAAATATTAAGAAAATTCGTAAGAGCTGACAGTTTTTTTTTACATTTTGTACTGCTTTCTTACCATACAATAAAATTTTTTATGATTCAAATAGACTTGGAACATTTACTTATTCTTATTTTATAAAAGATCTCATTCGCTTGAAATATTTAATTTGCAAAAGAAAAAATATAAGAAAATTATATAAAATAAACCAAAATTATAGTGCAGATTTAAAGTAATTTTCTTATCCAACTCACAAGGATGAAAGAACTTTTTAATATTTTTCTTAGTGTTTTTTTCCCTCGTAAAAATCTACTTATTTTAGATAATACAAACGAAATCAATTGTTTATCTAACTGAATGACATAAAGTTAAAAGAATCTGACAATAAAAAAAAAATACATTCAATAATAAAAATTGAATTTTGTAAAATAGAAATAACTAAACAGAATAAATAACAAAAGTTTTTGTAAAAGAATCTTTTGCCAGTATGTTCGTAATATTAAATAAAAAATATCAAAAAATCATTTTCAGTAAACATTATTTTCTCTTTAATTTTTATGTTCAAAACATTTTTTTATAAATACTTATATAAAACTGTTTTTATATAATAATATATGTTAAAAGGTTTGAAAATTAAATTTTGCGTACATAAAATAAATATAAAATTCGGTTAAAACTTTAAATTTATGTCTTAAGAGCTTTTCTCATATTTCTTTTATTATATCAAAATATACTCTGGAGATATTATTAACAAAAAAAAACTGGTAATAAGACAAAAAAAAGTTAACTCAAGAGAGGAAAAATGTATTAAATTTATTTTTCAAACGTTTTATTATTATACGAGTCATAATAAACATTTTTTTCCAAATAATAATATCCAATATAACTTATGTTTTTTTTTATAGTTGTAGAATTTCTTCTATAGTAAAAGAATATATTTTATTCTAAATATTTAATAGTATTTATTTTTAAAATATGTAATTTCAAAGAAAACAGTCCATATCACTTTAATTTTTAAGTAACTTTCACATGGTTTATTGCGTTTATGTAAAACCCATAAATCTACCTTTTGTAACTCATTATTAGGCGTTTTATGAAAGTAGAGTTTAAATTTCCTTGTTCAGTAAGTCGTTTCCAGATGGAATTTTTAATAAAAATTTAGCTCTTCAAAAAGAAAATGTGATAAGATACATTTTATTCCCAGAACATCAACTAAAATAAGGCAAAAGGTTTTTTGAAAGCATGATCAGATCGTGAACCATCGCCATTAAGCTGCATAAGTTGAAGTGCCACCGAAATATGACCTCTCGTCAGGAATTTTTCAGTGATTGGTACTAATTGTCTGCTTATGTTTTTGACAAATTCTAAGACTTAGGAACAATTAACCATAACAAAAATGGTCGCTGGCAACAAAAAATTTCAAGAAAATTAATAATCACAGAACACATTTGACATCGACTAACAAATCCAATAAACAAGTTGACAGATCGCACATAAAACTCAACATAACCTGACGCCAACTTAACAGCAAAAAAATATTTTTCTCAATATCTGTTACGCGGGCTTTTTGAATTAGCAAATAATTATTTGGCAGTTCAATAATTTAAACCGTATTTTTTCTTAAACATTCTTCCTAAGATTTTGGAATATTATAATTAAGGGTTACTTTCCGCAATTCATAATATAATGTTCCCCTTTTAAAAATCAATTTATTGCGATATTTTGTATTAATAAAATGTTCTCGTCTTTATTTGTTCATAACTTTATTAAATGTCATAACTTGAAAAAAAAATTTTACATCTTTTTTTTTAAACACAAAATTTTTATATCCAATTTATTTGAAGAATATACTTTTGTTCTAAGATATATTTAATTATATTGTAGAAAAGTGTATTTAAATAGATACTTATTTTATACGCAATTCCAAATTAAATCTTCCAAAAAATACTTTAATATTATTCCATTAAAGTCACTTTTACAATATAATAAATGTGATTTTCTCCATCAAACTCAATAAAATAACGCACACTCTATTATCTACGTGTATTTACTAAAAGTTTTCTTAAATTCAATATATCGAAAACTTAAATTAGGTATAAATTTAAAGAAGGCAAATAACGTTAACTCTAAGATACATGGTCATATCTACAATTGTAGATGGAATTTTTGTTTGCCTAAAAATTCCCCATCCCATTTTTAAAAAAGAATATCTAAAACGTCAGTTCTAAAAACTAGATCTTATCATTTGAAGAGGCACTGCTTAAGTCAATTTTGTGACCTTCTAATGAAATGAAACTTTCTCGAAAGGAAATTTCCCTTTTAACTTTAAGAAGAATGTGAATTTGCCACAACAAAGTTTTACTATAATCGAATGGCATGCTCATTATAGATTACTGAAGTAAAATTCTTAAAAACTTTTGTATAATAAGCACAAAAAAAATATACTTATATAATCTGTAAATTATATAGAATGAAATTTCAACGAAAATTGGAAATTTTAAAAAGGAAACTCAATTTAAGGTTAAAGCGAATTTCTATGAAAAGGCAATATTTTTTTAAAAGAATTGAAATTGTTTTCGAATAAAATATTTTCATAATTTGGCAATGAGAAAAATTTAAGTGATTTCTTTATTTTATTTTTGTTGATGGAAAAGTTTTCAACTTTTTTTTGGGAAAAACCATTCAATTTTGGTTCTACTTATAAAGAAGTGACGGTGTCATTCACCCAATAAAAATTTGTTTGCTTCTATTTTGTAAGAGTTTTTCAAGGCAACGTATTTCTAAAGTATTAAGTTATAGAAATTATATTTTTTCTAAATTACAAAAGCTTATAAATAAGTCATTAAGTATATTTTTCAAATTATTACAATAAAAAATGGACCTTCCATTTGTTGAAAATTGAAATAGCAAATCATTTTATTTAAATTAATTGAGAACGCAATTATTTTTATTAATATTATATGCACACAATTCGTAAATTAGAATTAATAAAATCCTTTTAGGTAGAATTAATTTTATTTTTTCCAATAATTCTTTATGTAAACTTATATAAAGAAATTAATTTTATTTACCAATTAATTGATATATTTCTAATTGGATATTATTTGTTAAACATTTTTTAATATGCTGATTTATTTATTAGTTAATTCATTAGTTTTTGTATTTGGTTAAATTTTTTAATTCATTTCAATTAAATAAACCGCATTGTAATTAAAATAACTTATATTCTTATATAGAATTTATGATATTTTTTTCCAAAATTCAAATAAAGCTCCACCATAATAATGCCAACACTGTAATTAATTGTGGTGAAAATTTTCGAAAATTTTCAATAATCACTAAAATACATTTTGAACATGTTGTAAAAATTAAGGATTTATTGTAACCAATTATCAGGATTAACATTTCTACAATATTATTGAATTTAAAAGTATCTGTTTGTTTAAATATGCTAATTCAGTATGTATGGAAAAATCCAAGTATAGTTTACGAGAGGTTGCGGAAAAATAATGAGATTAAATTTTTTTAAATTTCCTTGGGCATCGGCAGAAGTTTGGTTTCCATTTTTCGTAATAGGCTTCCAATTCGCAGTACGAAAGTAATATTATTTTTAAAAAGTTCTAGATTTTGAGAAACACAAATAATCACATGGACTGCCGAACTAAGGTATCCCTTGTTCTGACAACATTCGTTAGAGTGACCTTTTTCACCAGAACTCGTCGATGAGGATGGCCGTGTGACTATCGTCGAGTTTTCAAGTGTTTGCAATGTTCATTCTAAAGAAAAACTACACATCAGCTTAAAGTTAATCGACGTTCTGACCTCATAAATGTCTTCTTGCAAATTCTAAATTTAGAACGAGTGAGGTTAATTTTCCATTGCTTGTTGACACCAAAATTTCTCTATGTCCCCGAAAAACATATACACTTTATAAGTACGAGGTCTGTTCAAAAAGTATCGCGAATTTTGTATTTTTTTTCAAAAATTATTTATGCAAGAATATCTATTTTGTCCCCTTCAAAGTAATCCCCACTAGATATTATATACTCTCGCCAACGTTTTTTTCCAATCCTCGAAGCATTTCAAAAAATCATTTTTTGTGATCTTGTTCAGCTCCTCCTTCGTTGCCGTCTTTATCTTCTCAATCGTAGCGTAGCATCATCTTTTCATGGGGCTTTTCAGTTTCGGGAACAAGAAAAAGTCACAGGGGGGTAGATCTGGGGAATACGGTGGCTGCGGCATTATTAGTGTGTTGTTTTTTACCAAAAATGCGCTCACAAGGACCGATGCGTGAGCGGAGGCGTTATCATAGTGCAAAAGCCAATTTTTGTTTTTCGACAAATCCGGGCATTTCTGGCGGATTCGTTTCCGCAACTTCCGTATAACTTTCAGGTAATATTCTTTATTGACCGTTCTACCCTGTGGCAAAAACTCATGATACACTACGCCCCTGCAATCGAAGAAAACTGCAGGGAAAAGCTTCAACCGAACTTGGCGCGCTTTTTTCGGTCTTCGCTCGTGCCGCAGCTTCCATTGGGATGATTGAGCTTTGGTTTCCACGTCATAATTCGGCACGCTTTTCGTCATTCACATCTTCTCGGCACTCTGAGAACATTTTGTATTACCGATAAACGCTGCTTCGGTCCAAGGTAGCTTCATCATATGCCACAGTCAACATTCGGAATGCGTCCGCGCAATTAATTTTGTTTTTCACACAAAATTTGATCCATTTTTTGGAATGGGCAAAAATCGAAGACGAACCAAAACACGTGCAATCAAAGCAGCTGTCAAAAATTAACTGAACATTCAAAATGGCTGAACTTGCTGCCATAAGTGAGAGACATGAGTACCAATATAACGCGACAAAAAAATCGAAAATCGAATATACGTAACGCGCGGAAATTCAAAATTCGCGATACTTTTTGAACATACCTCGTATTATTCCTCTTAGTCATATTGTAAGACTAAGTATTACGGCTTCACCAAGTTTAAAGTAAAATTTTATATCAAAAATTTAAAAATAACGCATTACGAAAATACAACTTCACTTACTCTACTCTATAAAGTATTTATTATTCACGTCTAGGAGTGATTAACGTACAAACAGTGTTGTCAGATCGATCCCAGTCTACCAAACCTCGCATAATAAAATAGTAACTGACCTAGTCGTAGACTAATTAAAAAATATTTTTAAATCAATTTTATTTATTATATTACAATTTTATTTGAAGATAATTTTTTTGTAATTAAATTATATCAAAATTATATTTTCCCTTCAGAAACTGCTTAAAATTCGTTCTGCAGGGTGTGGACTGGTAGAATATAACAAAAAATTATCAGAATACTTTTATATATACCAGTTAGAGACTTTTACTTTGACAATTAAATTTGCTCTGAAAATAAAAATAGTTAACTATAAGAATTACTCAAAATAAAAAATTATGCTCATTTCCGATAAGACGTAGTAATAATTATTGCAAAAATTTAAAAAAATGTATAAACGAAAATTTGTTGCAAAAAAAATTATAAATGTTTTAATAAACTTCTAATAGAATTTAATACATTTTAATCACGATTGGAATATGAACAATATTTATCCAATACTATTCATCTCTTAATCAACAGGAAAAAGGTGCAAATTTTAAATTGAAATTTTTCGTTTGATCGATATTTTGGTTTTTATAAATTTACGGTAAAGGTAGATGTTTTTTTTGGAATTTAAAAAAAATTACCTTATGGAATGGGCATCTTTTTGAACGTACATATTGTAAATATAGAAGGATATATTCCATACGATACGATTCGATTCTGATATTCATTGAACTAAAAAATTAACAACGTGAGATAAGCTTTTGCACTTAAAAAATTACGATGGAATGGAATAAGTTTTAGTAATTATTATTCATACAATAGCATATGTTTTCGAACATTTACACATCATATCGAGAAGAGAAAAAGACCATGAACAAATCATTTTCCATGCAAACACATACGAGTAGGTACATTTTATTTATAAGGTAGCTGATATATATTATATGAGAAGGATGGGACAGAATCAATTTGATACGAGTACACGAAAAATTAGGGCAGCCTTTTCCTTAAATCACAAGAACAATAAGAAATTCACTTATTAGTATTGATTATTTGATTTACCACCCTCCTTGCCACTCCTTTTCAACCCCACAACCCAACGATAAATATGTCCTTTATTCGTCTAAGTGATTTATGTAAAAATGAAACTAAATTCTGGTTTTATGCGATGAACATTTTTGAATAATCGATTTGATTTGATTTTTTAATAAATCCCCTAAAATTTATAGAATTTATATGTAGATATGAGAATTTTGATTGAAGTGTAATGTGCAAATGTGTATCTGATCCAGCAGATATTCTTGTAATGTTTACTATTAAAAATTTAAATTTTTTTGATTTATTCAATTTTCATATAGAATATGATTTATAAATTTTTAACCTAATTAAATAGCTTTCGCCGTATTTTTTATGTAAATAGATTCTCTTTTTTTTAATCGAAAATACAATATTAAATGTGATTATTTAGAATAAAAGGAATTTTTTTTCTCATTCTTATTAGAAGAGATACCAAATATTGTTTTTACGCATTTTAATATAAATTTCAATAAATAAAAAGACGATCTCCGAAAATTTTCTTTCTAAATAAATAGTAATGAATACTGATTTTTAGCAATCAAGACTAGAATATTTAAATCCTTATAAAATCTTAAAAGCATAATTTAAATGCCTTTAATTTTAGGAATATTTTTTTCTTATTTGTAAGGACTATTTTTAATAAAAAGAGTGATATCGATGAAGTTTATTTTGTAGATTTGTATATATCTTTATAATTTGTGAAAATATTTTAATATGAAATTCTTTCAGCTAAGATATTAATAGAAGAAAATCATAAGTATATATAAGAATATATTTTTTTCTCTTCCAAAGGATTTATCTGAATCGTATTATTAGTATACTAAGAAATAAAATATTAATAAGTGAATAAATTATGAAGGATAATTTGTTCAATTTATTATTAAGAAAATCGTAAAAAAGTAAAAAGTTACGATGGAAAATTGGACCACTTTGTTTTTTTAAAAACTATATTAATTTTGTTGTTAAATATTAAAAAAAACCATTTTTATACATTAATTATTGCGAAAGAATTCTTCACAAGACTTTTTTAGACGCTGAACAGACCTGCCGCACCCTTTTTTCTAGCTCATCACAGTTGAGCTAGACAAAACGCCATGGTTTTTATTGTCAAAATATTCTCCAAATAGATCCTTATTCAGCTACATAACGAATCCTTAACCAATTAACCAAAGTACTAGTGCTGTATTAGCACCTATCAGTAGAAAAATAAGCCTAATCCATGATTGAGCCACTGTATTACTTCACAGTTGGTACCACAGCTTCCGACAACATTTTTTCTCTAACATTCTTGTTTTAGACCTAAGATATAGAAGTTCGCTTTATCTGCCCAAAATAAATTTTAAAGTCCTCAACAGTCCAGTTTCGGTGGAATAGAGCCCAATCCAAACTTTTTATTTTATTTTACTGCCACGTGTTCAATTAGGCCAGCACCTCTCAATCACCTTTTCTCCGTTTCTAGAGACCCTGGGTTTGGTACGAACTTTATTCGATTTAATGTGCTGTAAGATTTTTTTGTCTTTTACTAGTAATTTTAGATTTAAATTCAGATCCTCGCACAAACTAATAATTTTATAGCTACCTGGCCTTGGTAAACTCCAGCAATCTCCGGTTCGATTATAATGATCTATCGTTAAGGTGATAGTAAAAAAAAGAGAATCATGAAAATATAATATTTATTTTTAAATGCTATAAACAAGAGCTGAAGCTTGGTAATTGAAATTCGCGTGTTATGGCAAAAAAAGGGATATGAATGGAAAGTATGACTTTTATTTTAATATTTAAAGAAAAAATTAAATATTTAAAAGGTAATATATTATATATCGACAGATATAATAAAATTTTTCGATTTATTAAGATTTTAAATAACGATTTCTTCTTAGATATCTTTTTATATGTTGTTATTAAGGTGGTTGCAGACATTTAATTTTCATGAACTAAATTCAAATGTTAAAGTTAAGAAAAGATAGAGAAGAAATTTTTCTATCAGAAAAAGTGAAAATACTGCTAACGTCATTCATGTAGCTTATTGCCAAGTTAGGTGGACAGCAGGACAGCATATACGATAGAATCTTATTGAGCACGAGTCCAGCATGGTATTTTGTATCCTTTCTGGTGTCAAGTCACTTTAGTACGTTTCTAATTCCACTACAAAGTTTGTTTTTTCCAATTTTTGCTGTTGACCATAGTCATGCTGATATGGTTTATATTTTGTTCATATGATGATTATCGGAACGTATGTGCTTGGTCGCAAATGGACTTTGCATGTCAGAAACATGGAAGATCTGACACTGACTTTATATTTATTAGTTAATCACTTAGAATTGCAAACATTTTCTTTATGATTCGACGTTTATTTCAAATTGCAATCTGACAAAAAATATCATTAATTTTATTGCTATCAGAACGTTTCCATAGTTGATAAAAGATTTATTCTGCTCGTATTTAAAAAAAAAACGGACGAATGCCAAAGAATACTTATTAGAATATGCATTTATTTATAAAAATATTTCCTGCAAATATAATTGAAAATAAGACTTCACTTAAAAATTCATTATTTCATTTAAATTCATTATCAGATAAAATTTCTTGAGAAGGACCAATTCATTGAGAAAAGATATTGGAGTAAAAATCAATCATAAATAACACAGCAAAATTTCACTTACACCTCAGTTGAGCTTTAAAATTTGTTTAATTTTGATTGAAAGTACAATTAACAAAAATAACAATAAATATTAAGAATTAATTGAATTTTTGATAACTTATTATTAAATATGCGAATTTAAGCTATTTTAAGAAATTTTTTTATAAATCATTTATTTTTAGAGAATATAATTTAAAAAAATTCTTTTTATGAGTTTCGAGGGTTTAAATTGTTTTTTGTTTATTTGTGTTTACGAAAAGTATATTAGGTCTATGACATCTCTTGTGGGTGGAATAACAAGAAGGAGCAGAACATCTTAGTTAAAAAAAAGAGGTTAAGAAAACTACAAAATTTGGTGAAAAAAGTTAACGAAAAACGAATTGTATTTTGTTGAAATTCCATTGTCATCGTTCCAAAATGGTTTCATAAAATCGTTCAATATTTTTTTTATCAATTTTATTATGACTATTACAAGACCCGATTATCATGCTTACATTGAGTATTTATTATTGATTAAAGTAGCACTTCTAAAACACTCGTTTAATGACTGAGTTGCAATTCTTTTTGTTCTGTACATCTTTAGTAAAAAAATAAGATATAAATAGTTGGATCTTAAATAAAGAGTATCTCTAACAAGAGTTTTCATATTAAATTACCTGAAATTTATTATGGCTAAAAAATCATTAGTTTTTGAGATTTGTTCACTGCTAAAATTTAATTCAACGAAACAATGCATGAATTTTTCCAACGGTTTTGATGCCACTGGCAGTACTTAATTAGTCACGTAGGCAGTTTCTGTGAGGAGAGCCCTTTGGTGTGTCCTATTTTTTTTATCAGTATCAGTATCTGATGGTGGTTTATCAGTTTTTGCCATATAGATAAATTTCTTAATTTGTATCAAAAATTTTTTCTTTTATTCCATTTTACCGTGTAAAAATAACCAGCAACCATCTGAATCAATGGCATGCTTTTTTTTGTATGTGGATTTAAGGAAAACATACTACTCGCCTTTAAACGTCACCCCATTCCCTTCTATCAAAATTGAAGATGACAGAGCCATGAACAAGTGTTCGCCGAGTGCGGTTGTAATTGGCCTTTCTCCTCCTAGTGCACCATTTATAACATGATATATTTTTCTATCAACAAAAATAAAAACTATCAACACATCGCATTGAGATTGCGGTAATTTACTGTAAAATTAGTAGAAATTTTGAAGACGCAGCTTGTAAAGTTCAAACTACATTTGGTCGTAAAGAAGCGCCTTCTAGTCCTGCAAAAGCAATTAAAAAAATATCTTAAAAAAGAATTTTTCAAATGCTTGTTAATAATTTCAGCTGCAGAATTAATATTTTTGGTATTGTAATTGTGAATTTAATCAGATTCAGCCAAGTTAAGTTCACTTCACATGATGCTATTTTTCTTGCTTGTCTTTTTGCTAGATTTACTGCTTATACTTAGTATGATTGTGATGCTTAATTTGCTCATGGTTTTTATTCGTGTTGGCTTTACACGATGCTTTTTTTAAAGTTGGATTTCTAGCTGGTGTTGATAATTGCGCAAAAACAGTTTGATTATAAACAAACGTACATATATTTGTGCTATTTGCACATAGACATAACGTGATAAGATAATATTTTCTCATATGTTCTAGCAGAAAAACTATCCAGAAATTTGGAACAGGTTATATTTTGGAAATCCAGCTTAAAAACAAAGAACAGACCAAGCAGTGACCTAATTTCTAGCACCGCAGCCAGCACCAGAGTAAGCAGGAAAACAAGAATTGTTTATAGATATAAAAAAAATGCATGCTCTTCCAGTCGAATCATTTGAAAATATTGCTTCTCCAAATAAAAGTGTTGGAAAACACCCGCATATGTCAATTCGAAGACGTTTACAATAATTGGATATAATATATTATTTAACGTGACTTAACATAGTTGTCTTTCAACGTAAAAACACGAGTCGCCTACGACCATAGGGATTGAGTTACGCTCAATCAACGCACCACTATTACTGGCAGTTTATAGTCAGTAACCAGTTACAAGCTGATTACTCCAACTGTTAGTGGCGAGGCCTATCTTAACCTCTACTGTCATAAGCTTATTACGAGTACCAGTATTTCCCACCAGCGATCCGGAGACCGTACTCGCGATATGGATATTAACCATAGCCACCACGTTGCTGCCTAAAGCGCCTCACCCTAATCGGGCAGAGTGTGTTTTAACATCATTGGGCACCTCGATTCCGGTGGTATGAAGTTTTATTTTAATAGTGCTTCGGTTTGTACTTCGCTCATTGAGCTACGGTCAGGAATCTTGCAAATCCCTAGGCACCACTAAGCCAGCTCAGGTACATGGATTCGCCAAGACCCGAAAGTATAACTGGAATCGACCTTGGTCACACACCACTCACATCCACACCCTCATCATCCACCACGATTTCACAAGCACCTAAGTCAGGCAAATCCCCGTACAGGCCACATTCAATGAGCAGGTGCTTGTACTCTCTTCCGCCGCCCCACAAGCCAGCTAGCCTGCGCAGCCAGACCACGCCTGTACAGGAATCCATTCATTTTGCCATGCCCCGTGAGTAAATACCCAAGGTATAGACCAAATTCAAATCCATACGAAGATGCAAAGCACACACCTGAAATGAATATGTGCGTCCATTTGCCATTCACACTTTCATCCCAACGACATTGCCAAATTTCATACATTCTGTTCAGGACCTCTTCATTCATAACCGAACAACCAGCAAGCGGCATGCCCCACCGTAGACGGTAGTGGATGCTTCCACGTAGCACCTCCAGGTCCCATGGAAGTTCTCCCATGAGAATTTATGAACTGAATTTATGCCCACCCTTGCATACTGGTAGCGCATAATGTCAGCCCATACACACGATGCATATATTGCACACGGAACCAACACACTCTTGTACTGGACTTTCACCGCTCTGGATCAAAGTCCCCATTTTTTGCGAAATACTCGCAAAAAACTGTTTCAAATTTTTTCATAAAAATCATTCTGAGTGGAAAGGTTAATTCAATGTTCCCAATGGCATATTTGAGGCTCTAAAAGCCAAAGAGAAGCAATTGAAAAATGTCTTTAGTCAAAACCAGGGACAGTTTGGTGTGATTTTTGAACTGACGGTGTTATTGGACTATATTTGTTCAAAACTAAAGCTGGTGAAATGGTTTCGTTGAATAGTATTCTGACCTTTATTTCGAACTTTTTCCTTTGGGGCTACGGTACAAATTTTTTTTTACTTTGATGCTACGGTTTTTTTTAAATTTTACTTTGATGCTACGGTTTTCTGAACCATTCAAAATAATATCTTCTGTTGGTAATTCTTTTATATTTTATAGTAGCATATTTAAATATAAAATACAATTTATCTATTGTACATAAATATGGTATATTAATTATTTAGCAAAAGAAAAAAATATCGGAAATTTCGATAAAAATATGTTTGTAAGTAAAACGAACCTTTTAATTCTTTAATGAATTCTATTTCCTGGATATGAAAAAATGTAAATAATAATTTTTAAAAGAAATTATAAAATTTTTTACATTGACTAAGAATTATGTTAATGTAATAAATTCTATGTTAAAGACGATAAATCTTTTTGAATCCGATAAGATCCTCGTATTTAATAAGAAATTGAAATTTTCGTATGATTCCTGTATTACTACGAATGTGTGTATGTATGTAGATACACACATAATAGTCAGCATTACGAATTGTTATTTTGTTTGAAGATTACTTGTTGATATTTGCAACGTTATTTTTGTCATTTTAATCGTTTTGTTGAAAATTTATGAAAATGGGAAGCCTCTTTTACAAAATAAATGAGGCAAAATGAAGGTAAAGATTGAAAGATTGCTCCATCCAAAAACATTGCTTTTGTACATTTTCAAATGATTTAATGCGAAAAGGCCAAAAATGTTGACTTCCGCGATTTTAATTTATCCCGAAATTTAAATTCAACTTTGTTGTCTATCCAAGCAATCGCGTTCAGCTATTGTTCATCTTCGAAGTGGCTTTCAATTAAATCTTTCCTTTTCAAGGATTTATTCTATTTGACGTTAATTGTAAAATTTGCCTTTTGCACAGCTACAATAAAATATTATCTAAAAATACAATTTATTTTAGAGAAAACCGAGATCTATGGAATTTGAAGGAAAAAATTAATTTTGTTTATTTCTTATCTAAGCAGCGAACTCTTCATTATCTCTTCTTAGAAATTGCTTCTTTTTAATTTATATAGTAATAAAGCAAAAAATACATATTTACTTCAGTTAATATTGTATAAAAATATACAATAATTTTATTTAAGTTATAATTTATATCAATTTAGGAATATTTTTTTTTTTAAATTTTATAAAATTACTAATAGAAAACTTCATTGATGATTAATACTCAACTCCAATTAGTTTGAATTCAGTTTTCTTTTATAAAATTTATATTTTAGCATAAAATTCTTAATTGATTGCCTGAATTTGTACACTTGAATATAAAAATTTTCAAAATAAAAGGTTAAAATATCCAATTTGTTCTATAAATAGTAAAATTTAAGAAAATTTAAAAAAAAATCATATTTTGATATCAATTTTCTTAGGTTATATTTTATGGTTTTTGCCTTTTTTATAACATATAAAATTATGTAAGTGACCGCCATAAAACTTTTTGCAAGCTCGATACTTTTGATGTAATTTTTCATTTTGAACTGTAATTCGGCCATTACATGATGGATACTGATTTTTAAATCCTCTGCAGTTCTAGGATTATCTGCGTGAATACAATTTTTTTATTTTGTTTTGCAAAAAAGAGACCAATGGTATCAAATCGCACGTTTTGGGATCCAATTTACATCAGCAAATTCTAGAGACTTTTCGGGTACTTTTTTTAAAAATATTTTATAATTATTTTTTATCATAATAAATATTATATCTAATGTAATATCATAAAATTATAAATCAATTACCTTATTTTACCTACAAATTTATATACCTGACCGTAAAATTTTCCATAATAAAATATTATCCAATTTTTGCTATAAAAAGTAAAACAAAATAAAATATATACAATATTCAGATTTGGATATAATTTTTCTTTAATGATGCTGATAAAATTTTGCCATATTATATAAAATATAATTTTATTAAAATGCTTTTGCATGTGACTTCTTACAGGATCTAATCCTTCTGAAGTAATTTTAAATGAGTTTTCTTAGATTTCGACCTGCAACTCCACCATAACTTGACGGATGTTAATTTTTTAATGCACTTAACTTTGGAGATTATCTGCTTAATTGTGATATTTTCTATATTTTAAGAAAAAAGAGACTTACGATGTAAAATCATACGTTATTATAATATTTATGATATTACCAAATATCGGAATTGGGTATCCCGGAAAATTTTATGTTGTGTAGCTTATGGTACCGCTTTATTAAAATTTTATATAGTTTGAAATATAAGGTGTAGAAAAAAGAAATCCATTATTTTTGCATTAAATTGAAGGTTTTATTTAGCATAGATAGGTCAAATATGCACCATTTTGTTCGATAACTTGTTGCCATTTTGGAGGTAATTTCATAATGCCTCTCTCGTAGAAACCCTCGTCCCTATTGGCAAAAAACTGGGACAAACGATTTTCACAATCTTCTCTTGAGGCGAATTTTTCACCTGCAAAATCATTCGTCATAGACAGGAAGAGGTGGTAATCACTTGGTGCCAGGTCCGCATTATAAGGTGGATGCATAAGAACATCCCAACCAAGGTCCCGGAACTTCTGGCGAGTCACTATCGATGTATGCGGCCTGGCGTTGTCCTGATGGAACATAATTCCTCTCCTATTGGCCAAAGCTGTCCGCTTCTGGGCGATTGCTTCTTTCAGACGGTCCAATTGTTGACAGTATAGGTCCAAATTAAGAGTTCGGCCGTAGGGGAGCAGCTCATAGTAAATGATTCCCTGCCAGTCCCACCAAACACACAGCAAAACCTTCCTGGCTGTCAATCCTGGATTGACCACCGTTTGCGCCGGGTGACCGCGATTTGACCACGACCGTTGTCGCTTGACGTCGTCGTAAGTGACCCACTTTTCATCACCAGTAATCAACCGCTTCAGAAATGGATCGATATTGTTGTGATTCAGCAGCGATTCGCAGATGGAAATTCGGCCCATGAGGTTTTTTTGCGATAACTCGTGTGGCACCCATACATCGAGCTTCTTTTTGTATCCAGACTTATTTAAGTGGTTTCAAACGGTTTTTTGTGCAATGTTTAGCTCTTGGGCAATCGAAACAGTGATTACGTGACGGTCGGACTCGACGATTTCCATTATTTTATCTACATTTTCGACAATTGGCCTTCCGGAGCATGGTGCATCTTTGACATCAAAATTACCGGAACGGAATCGACGAAACTAAAATTGCGCATAATTGACTGTTACAGTATCAGGACCATAAACACTATTCACATTTTCAGCTGCCTGGCTTGCGTTTTCGCCTTTATCGAAGAAAAACTGTAAAATATGGCGTATTTTCTCTTTGTTGGTGTCCATCTTTGACGCGTGCTAAAAAAATACTGAGTCAAGTAATCACAAAACTGTATCAGAAGCTTTTTCAGTACGAAATCTTATCTTTCTTACGCCATCTAGTGCAACCCGATCGCACTTTTACAACGGTAGGAGATACAGACTCCTTAAGCCATCTATTGGCAAAATAATGGATTACTTTTTACTACACCTTATATAGTCTTTGAGCTTATGCTTAAAAAGTCGGTTATCATATGGCTGTAGCGCTCAGACTTGACGGTTACGGTATCACTTTCTTCATTTTCAAAGAAATACGGAAGAATTATAACTCCAGACAAAAATGACACAGTCTTCAGACAGTATATTCTTACTTTTAATAATAACTTGTTATAGTTTTTGGAGCCCCATATATTAATATTGATTATTGACTGTTCCATCGAGCGAGTAATAAACCCCATCTCAGAAGAAAATTTGTGTGAAAAATCAGCATCCAAAAAATTTATGTTTCAGCACCCAATTGCAAATTTTATAATATGTAAATAAATCGTATTATAACATAAAATGGCAAAATTTAAACTGTATAAAACTTTAAGCTAAATAATATATTTAAGAAAACAGGTGCCAAAAAATGGGACTGCTATTTTTAAACCACAAAATGGATAATATGGTTCTTTTAGGCCAATTTATTCTAAGATTTATTTAATTTCTAGATAAATTGATTATAAAATTAATATGAACCTGAATATTGGTAAGGGGATAAGTGTAATATATTTTTTTAAACATTTAACTACTATACAAACATGGACCATAGTATTATTTATATTTGACCAAAGATTTATGAATGGATATGTAATTGTCGGAAGTAAATTACACCTGAAGAGTCTATAATAAATTCATTGTTAAACTTACAAATTTGAATAGTTAATTTGTTAGGAAACGATTTTGTATTTGATATTTCGTAACTTCCGATATAATGTCAAATATTGACTTGTACAGCTATGACTATTTGGTAGTTCATGTAATGATAGTGGTTGTAACCGGTGGTATCGTTTTATAGTTAACTAACGCACAAATTCGATATTATTGTTCTTCCATAATGCTACTGTTCTATCTCTCTCGGTAAACATGAACATCAGGTAATCAAATTGAATTTATGATTACATTCATATCTAAGCACCTAATATTCGAATAGAATGGAGACATCTTCTGGATGGACAATATTAAATAATATTTGTGGAATAATTGTGTTGAAATAAATTTCATCAATTGGTTTGTTTCCATACAGAAATTATTTTCAGAGTGACTATTATTATTTGATAAATCACCAAATGAATATTTACTCTTCATTGGTAAAACCATATTTGTCTTCTTTATATAAATAATATTTATTCTCAAATAAGGCACAGTATTTATTAGGAAATAAATTCCCATACCAATTCCTGTATTAAAAACTAATTAATCATTTTAATGGTAATAGATTTTCATGATTTCTTGCATTGAAAAAGCTCAATTATATCAGCGTAGATATTAAATAAAATCTAAGAAAATACGTAGAGTATTTTTAAATATACATTTTTCATATTGATGTGCTTTTTAAAGAAAAAAGTATTACTGTAGACAATATTTTTCTTTTCAATAAATTATATTTCTATGTGTAATAAAAATTTCATCAAATATACTATAAGAATAATAATTGAATCATAGATAAAAATATATTTTCTACATTAATATAAAATATTGTTTAACGATAAAGTAGGATCATTTTCATGAATTTTTAAGGATTTAAGGTTTAAATAAAAATATTGATTTATTGGGAGTTAAATTGACACCTTTTTCCGATAGATGGTGCCAGCAGTAAATTCTGGTCCAAAATATCGGATCAGAAACGTCAGATTATAAGCTTAGGCATCTGTCAACAACTCCTCATCATTACCTTTGTGACTTAAGATCAGCATTATATATTTTTTTTATACGTGAACATGTCGAAATATGAGCCAAATAAGCGTCATTTGCGGGAAATTTTACTTTTTGCCTTCAATTTAAAAGCAAAATGATTATAGAAACTTATGGTGAGGCTTGTATTAGTGAGAGACCCTGTCGCGAATGGTTTTCGTTCTACAATAGTGTTGATTTCGACGTGGAAGACAAGGAGCATGCTCCGGGCCGATGAAAAAGTTTGATGACGCAGAATTGGAGGCATTACTGGATGAAGATTCACGTCAAACGCAACAAGAACTTACAGATTCATGGGACGTGACTCAAAAGACCATTTCTTTGGGATAGCCTTAGGAATGATCCAAAGGCAAGGAAACTGGTTGCAATATGAGTTGAAGCTGTGAGACGTCGAACAGCATTTTTCCACGTGCGAACAGCTGCTCCAACGACAAAAAATCAGTTTTTTCTACATCGTATTGTGACTCGAAAATCATGCTATATATTTGATGAGAGCAGTCCTACTGCAATCAGGTAAAACCATCGCAGGAGCTCGCTACCGAACACAACTGATGCGTTTGAGCCGAGAATTGACGGTAAAACGGCCATAAGACGAGCGTCATTTTGCAGCAGGACAACGCTCGGCCGCATGTTGCTAACGTCGCTTAAATCTACCTGGAAACACTGAAAAGGACTATCCTGGCCCACCCGCCGTATTTGCCAGACATAAGTGACACTATTTTCATCGATCGGAAGTGATAGTAGTAAGTCACACCTGGACTTTTGCGATCTTGTAGGGCGTCATAAGTAAAATTATATTTTGTAGTGCGTTGCAGAAAATTGATTAGCGAAATTGCTGCACAAAAAGCATATCTTCGTAGAGCACTTTGACTATCGACAGAATTCCGTACTGTCTGATATGACGCAGCCATTGTTACATGCCTTAACTTCAAGGTTTTGGTAGACGAGAAAGCCAGGATCTCTAATCGACAACGTCCGAATTTTACCAAAGAATGGAGAGAAAAATCGATCAACGCCTCTCCCAGAAAGACATTATTCCATATTCGACGGCTGTATCTGAACACTCATCCTATGTAATAAAGAAGCCCCTCCATGTGGAGAGAATGAGAAAATACTAAGGCCAGTCTACTTCCCGTAAAGTTATATCAGACAGTGGTCCCATGGAATGGTATATTTAAAGAATAGGGGGATGATGTGAGTACATAAAAATGCCATACACTATAGGGCTCTTCATCCTACAAAGATTTTCCTTACCAATTTACCAAAAAAAAAAAAACAGTTTTGTGTTAAGGTTCATGAATCTGTAATTGTGGCGAACAAAAATATGCAATGAGACTATGGGATTCCTTATCAAAAGCACAAGTTTTTTGGTGACTTAAAGCAGTTTTGGAGGGCCAAAAAACAGTGGAAGATTCGGTAGGGTTTCATCATTAAAAATTGATAAAAATGTGGAAGAAAAGGGTCGACTAATATTGAAGCCGATGGGCAAGTCCTTGAATTTGCTCCAAAAAAGGATTGGTCACGGCAAATACTTGAATGCTCCACTATACCAATAGTGGTTCCCTAGCCTATATTTTTTCTGTTTCTCAAAATAAAAATAAAAACGTAACAAGACATTATCTGTTCACGTTTAATTACATCCAAAGAAGTGTAACCGAAGCGCTGAAGACGATTCCACGTGAAGTCTACTAGAACTGCTACGGCGAGTGGAAACAACGACTCTACCCAAAGCAGCCATTTTGAAAAGGATAACATTAAAATAAAATTATGACAAAAATGCCAAAAATCGATATCCTTACTTTTCTGCAATGCATCAAATGACGGATTTTGAATGACTAACATTATACCGGTACAGATCTATTTAAAAACTCTTTAGAAATTCGATTTAATTTCGTTCAATTTGCAAATTCAGCTTTATTAAGAAATGGTAAAGATTAACGTGCTCATTTTCTATGCTGTCGCATAGAACTGAAAGGAGTTGACAGTTACAAAAGATGGAAGTGACATTGACAAGCTAAAAAATTTCTCTTTAATCGTTCTAGCATATTAATTGATAATCAATATCATATTATTAAAATTGAATACGAATAAATTCACCTAGTATTTTCATTCGTATTTGGAATACATTCAACTAATCAGTCAGTTTTGGTCTCTGCGGGTTGGCAAGGGTAGATATTTGTTAACCTGACAAGGTTGAAAGTTGAGTAAATAAAAAGCAAATTAAATGATTTTCTCATACCCTTTTTTGTTAAACTTGCGTTTATTTGTATGCATTTTCACTATAAACAAATTTACATAGATTGGTATACAACTAATATTATATATTCGGATTTTCATTGATAAATACAAAAGCATAATAATAATTTCCAGCGTATATAATAACACGTTTATAGCAAGTGGATTAGAGGTTTTTTTCTAGTAATTATTTTGTACTGATTTGGGAAAACGTTGAGTGGTAGTAATTAATTAGCTTTTTATGTAATATATTAACCGAAAAATATAGAATAGCCACTTGAGAATGACTGTTTGTCATTAGCTTTATTAGTTTTTAAGATCAACATTGTGGAAGTTATATTGAATTTGGAATCGTATAAACCGTATAGGAATGGTAATAGCAATAGTTAGTGAATATTTAATAAATAAAATAGTATTTTCACTGTTATTACAATATAAGATAATTAAATTCATGTGGGGATATTATCATAAATAATACAATAAAACTAATCATATATTTTTTAATTTGCATAATAAATATTTTACTATTATCGATAGAGATACACGAATGATTACTATAAGTACGAGTATTTGCCTATTTATATCTATTTGCAAATATGTATCTTTGGTATTTAATTATTAATAATAAATTAACTAGGAATTTGGAATGTTTTAGGGGTTATTAGGAAATATCTCGAAACAAAATTTAAATGTCAGTTTAAAAGTAGATGATCACATTTTTAGATATAAGTCATATACTATGACCCAAACTTCACGTAAAATTTGAATTTTGCGCTATTTGTGCGATAAAGTGTTGCCAATCGTAAAAAAAGATAGCGTGACAGCTGACAGTTCAATGTTATTAAAAATGGTGCGCTATACGAAAGAACAACGTGTTTTCATTTTTGAGCAATATTTTACAAATAATGCAGGTTTGGCAGTAATATTTTACAAATAATGAAGGCTTGATTTAAGTTCATCGACTGTGAAGAGATTAATTAAAAAAATTAGAAAGAATGGATCAATTAGTGATCCTAAACACTGTGGCAGGAAAACCAATTCAGAATGAATTGGATATTTCGGGAAGCTCTCTAAAGTGTATTTTCACGAAAGATTTGCATGTTTATTCTTACGAAGTTCAATTGCCTCAAGAACTGAAGCCTACTTACCAGGCACAGCGAATGGAGTTCGTTGAATCGATTATGGAACAACAACAAGTGGATCTTGGTTAATCGATAAAATTGTCTCATTTGAGGTTCAGAAAATCCACGATTAATTGTTGAGCAATAAATGCGTCTACAATGTGTTACTCTTTGGTGCGAATTTTGGACTGGAGGCATTATTGGATTATTCTTCTTCGAAAATGTAGCTGGTCAGGCAATAACAGTTAATGGTGCCTACTATCGCGATATTATAATCCGGTTTTTTGTTCCCAAAATTACAGGATATAGATGTGGCCATACAGCTTGAGAAACAATTCAATTACTGCATGAGTTATTTACTGGTCGTGTAATCTCTCGTTTTGGTGATCAAAATTGGCCGTCCACATTATAAACATTTGGCTTTTTCTTTGGTTTTTTTGAAGTCTAATGTTTCCGCCAATAAGCCTACGGCCACCAATTGCTTGAAAAAAGAAATTGATCGCTTTATCAATGAAATTCAGGCACATTTATGAAAAACAGTCATGGAAAATTTCAACAGAAGAGTGCGTATTTGCCAAAAAAGCCCTTATACTGTATAGTCTTGTCAATTAATAAGAAATTTATATTTTTTTATTATAAACTTATATTTTTTATCAAAATTACTACTTGCGTGCATTTTGGGACACGCTTTTTAAAAAAATATTGTTTTGATATTTCACTAGAAAATTGCTAGAACAATAGAATATTTTATAATACTGCTAAATAATTAAATAAAAAATTAGTTAAATGTAGATTAATTTGTTTTCACTACTTAAAAGTTGGCTTCATTTGAAAGAAAAACATTTACTTCAACGATTAACACACTTTTCGGAAAAAATTTTATAAAATTATTCTACTTCATGGCTTCAATAGACACGAAACATATTCCAGAAAGCTTAAAGTCATAAGCTTTAGGAAGAATTCAAGAATTTTTTTGCCATAAATTCGAGTTGTCCAGCAAAAACTGTTTCTCAGATTTGACACTCTTGCCAGCAAAAATTTCTGCTCTTAAGTTGGTATGCTTGTACCTGATTGTCGCGATCTGTCAACTTGTTCGTATAAACGAAGGAATTCCGAGCGAATAATAAAAAAAACCCTTAATTGTTTTTAATTATCGAGCGGCTTTTGTTCGATTCAGGTTTGTTATGAACGTTATTAACTGACTTTCATATGAAACTCATAAGTTCATTTCTTTTTTGAATAAAAATCTAACAACCAGGTCCTTAACCATCTTTCTCAAACTAGAATGATGAGTTCGCATTACCATTTGATGATGTTTTCGTTATTCCAAGGTAAAGAAAGTTGACCGGAATAAGGCAATTCCTCTACAATTTCTCAGGTATGTTTTGCATCGTTCATATGCTTATGTTTTCAATAAAGCTTACTCAAACTAAGATTTCTCCAATATTAGTAAAAAATTATTCCTAATAAAATTCGCAGAGCACATTTGATATCACTGACAAAACACTGAACTGTACACAAACAAGTTGACAGATCGCAATCAAGTACAACTGCACCAACTTGACAACAGAAATTTTTTTCGTATCTTTTACGCGGTCAATTTAAATAAATAAATCCCGATATTTATTTGAAAGAACACATGCAATACTGTTAAAGGAAATTTTAGAATTTAAGATGAATTATATAAAATTGAATTTAAATACTACAAAATGTATAATTTTAATTATTACTCATTAATTTGATTCAATTTACCCAAGTGCTTTTTATAGAAGCTTGAATTATTTTCTATTGAATATTTTCGTTGTAAGTTGATGGAAAATTTTCCATTTGCAATTGAAATTAAATAGCCCTTCAGTATTTTAGCCAATTTTCAAAAATACTATAAACTATATTAAAAGAAAGTAAATAGACTTCAGGGCATCGAAACTTTTTCTAATTACCAACATTCATAAAGTGTATTTAGAAACAACCTTTGGAAATATCCCTATTCTTGTGTTACAAATAACCCATTTTCTTTTCAGGCTTTTCCCAATATTTACTATCATTTATCGTTTTACTTTTGGTAGTCTTGAGAATAAACATTTCCACAGATGAATTTTGCAAAACCATGTAATTGATGCGTAGCACCACATCAAAAGAGGAATGAAAACTTTTCAAATACCGAAAACTTTTCTGGTGGTTAAACATACTTACATTCGCACACAAGGGCATACGAGTATGTGGACATAGGTAAATATTTTTGAAGAATAGTTTTTCATTATATAAACTGAGATTTGAGCTTTTATATTCGATGTACATATATAATCTTTGTAGACTTTGGTTAGGTTCAGTTATGCCGATTAAAAGCCCACCGTACAATAGGTTCAGAACTCATTTCTCAAATTGTTAACTGGGTAAACTGTTGTTATCCTTGATGTTTTGTTCCTTATTTTTTTGTTGTTGAGAGAAACATCTCTAAAGATATTCAATTGTATTCGTAATGTTGACAACTCGTTCGAAAACTTTATTCTTCTGAGGATAACTTTCGCAAAGTATACCGCTTTTAAAGTTTTCGTTTTTTCCTCTTGGATTAATATTAGTTTGGCTAAAAGTTTTGCTTCTATTTTCAAGTCGACTTTCACTTAATGTTCAACTTCCACTTAAA
Organism: Atherix ibis; assembly: GCA_958298945.1. Lineage (NCBI taxonomy): Eukaryota > Metazoa > Arthropoda > Insecta > Diptera > Athericidae > Atherix > Atherix ibis. The sequence continues at coordinate 92,614,529 of OY282606.1, read as the reverse complement.
GTTCTTTCGGAATGCCTCTGTTTGATTTCCTTGGAGCTCTAAATGGAGCACTCGATAGTGAATCTTAGAGGCGAGAATATTTGTTCGGCTCACCACTGTATACTATATTGAAGTTAAAGTTTCATACCGCATTCGAATTGTTCGCTGGCATATTAAGTCAAGTACGAGACATGATATGGTTTAATGTCGAACTGATTTCGAAGGCAAGTAATCTCTGCCAGTTGAATTTGACTGGAAAATAGATTTAGTGTACCGCAAATGAAAGGGTAAATACAATTTCTTCGAGTTAAGGATTTTGATATTAGTCCAAAAGTTTCTCCAAGACGAATGTTGGCCTTCCATTTTTCCACGTCAAATAATCTGTTATTGTTTCATATTGAATCGCATGTTACTAATGAAACATCACGCCATGACTATCTTTAGATGTTAATTAAGTTTTGACGGAATGGCATTATATAATTTCAGAAATTCTACATGAGTTTTGATATCATTTTGTCCACATCTCCCATAGTATCATTTATTACTTTTTATATACTACCACTAAGAGAAATTTATTTAAATCTTCATGAATTCTCGAAATATTTTGCTGGGCAATAAAATTCACATTCACTTTTAGAGCTTCGGACCGGGTTTTATTCTGTTGTAAAATTAATTCAATTGCCTTGTGAATATTTAAGCCTTTAGTAAATCATAATTATTTAGAAAAATTATTTTTAGTTCTCGGCAAAAGTATAATATTAAAAATTATGGTGGATAGTGAAAATTCTGATTTATTCGTATATCTTCAATTGGGATTTATTGCGAAAAGTGGCCATTATATTTCTCTAACATATTTGATATTTCTGAGTTTTGTTTTCATGAACTGCAATACATACGAGTATCATGCCATTAGTTCTAGCCATATTGGTATATTTCGACATGAAAATGATTCTGAGTTTCTATCCAAAAAGTTCGATACAACACTAATTGCATAAATAAGCGTCTGCACTCAGTTTATATTTATTGTTTTATGGGCTTTAGGGAATTTTTGAAAGTTCGATTTGTTTACTCCATTATTGATTACACAACTTCATATATAATTAATTTTCTCTTTTGTATAAAAGTTTTCAATAATGCACTTTTAACATTCTCCAATTTAATTAGTTTAACAAAAAAAGAAAATAAATTCCCATAGTCTGACTAGTGCTGGTAAAGATTTTATAGCGTCTCTAAAATAAGATTGATAATTGGAAACTTTCAAAAGATAGTTGAATGTATTTTTACTATTTAATGGCTTTCGAATAATTCTTTGAAAAAATATGCCAAAGTATATAAATTTTTTAAGCTCTGTCACCTAACAAGTTTTAATTATTTGTATAACAAAATATAAAGTTTAACTAGTGTACACGTATTGTTTTTTAATAATTTAATAGGGAAATAAAATTGTAAGCGGATTTTGCTAAAAATTTTTTTCAGAGATGCCAATAAGGAAAATTTTCGTATATTGGGCTCTAAAATTCTACAAATAACAGCCAAAGAACTAACTGTCTGGTCTGAGTTTGAAGATTTCAATCTGGGATACACCCGTATGTGGTTTTTGATTCCAAAATCTTTAGCTTTATTATTCAAAAATTTCTAAAAATGCATAATTTTGAGATTTGATGATGTGAATAGGCTTCAAAAAATGTATGATTTGACGCATTTAGATTTTTTATGCAGAAAATCCTCAAAGCTGGAAGAAGCTTTGTTGTCTTTGCACAACAAGAAATCATGTATGGACTTCCTATTTAAATTGCTTGAAAGTAAAATTTTTTTCATTTTTTTTTTCTATTTGATATTCTAATAATGCTAATAATTTTGTACAAAAAGGTTATGTATCGAAATTGTAGCTGTACGATAAGAAGTTTATTTATAAAAACTACAATTTATTTTTATCAAATATAAAAAAAGGTTGAGTATATGATTTTCAAAATTCATTGCTTAGAAGAAATATTGATAGTCATTCATTCAACAAATGTTATGGAAAAAAAATACCAGGCGAATACAAATTTTATTATCTATACATTATATCACTTTATTATTATATAAAATAGATACTTTGAACATAATAGTAATAGAGAGCAAAGAAAAATTAAAATGATAAAAAAAACTGAAGACGAAAAGCAATATTATATCAGGAAAATAGAAAGAGGAAATCTGTCAAAATAGATCGTGTTTAAGTGGAAAAGTATGGAGTCAAGTTTGCGCATAATAGCAACTTTATATCGATTTCGAATTCTTTTACAAGTCACCAAGCATATTTTCATGTCAGATTGAAGATGCTATACGAGGGGTTTGTTATCTGGAAAAGTTTAAAAATATCAGACGTAAATTGCTTTGGCATTGAGTAATATTCTATAGAAGAAGCAATGTAAATGAAACTAGAAAATTCATAATGGCATTCGATAAGACAACACAAGCGATGGATGACACTCATTATAAGGGAGTTGATGGAAAATTGAATGCATACATTTAAAAAAGACCTTGATGGTGTTATTTTGGTTATTCTCCTTTGAATAGTATTTAATATTCACCTTATAATTGGGGTCAAGGAAAATGTTATTCCACTTTGTATTGAGTGTGAATTGAAAACCTCGAAAATTCATATTTTGGTTATCCAAACAAATATATTTGAGCACTATTTAACTTAGATTGAAAATAACATTTAATTTGCATGATTTTATTTTTTAAAACCAATATGGGCTTAGAGACTAGGATTTTGTGGTTCTACTCTAAGTCTTCTAATTCGGGTAAAATCTAATCGTAGCATACAAAAATACTTTTTGAAATTGGCGATGCACCCTTTTATTTTTGTAATAAATAAAAGGGTGCCCATATTGGTTTTAAAAGCGTCTCGTTTTAAATAGTTCATACTCGTCCTTTAAATTGTGGTTCAATTGGTGTCTAACACTTCCTTCTCTATGAATAACCATCAACTTGTTAGGCGTCACCAAACCCGGGTGTTGTTAAAATACTAACTTTTAACTTATATTCCAGTTATGGGAAAGAGAAACTTTGAGAGATACACTTAAATAGTTAATGAAAATTTCTTTAATGAACAATACATAAATTATGAAGAAATTGAACATTTGAATCACGATGAATAAATTGATAACATTGGCTTTAAAAAAATCGAAATGCTTATTAAAATACAAAAATTTGATACTGTAAGTTCAGATTGGTTCAAAATTGTGTGATAAATTAAAAATGTAGGTCTAAAGATTTAGTTTTAATCAGTTGTCCAGCTACTGGATCAAAACTAAATCTTAAGACTAAAGTTTTTAATTTACAATCGAAATTTTGAAATCGATCTGAATGTCAGTAAATGTCCAAAGAGCTTCCAGTAACTTACATGGGATTGTAGGTTACTGGAAGCCCTTTGGATATTTAATAAAGGTTAAATAATAGCGGTATACCCTTGATTATCATCCATTAAAACCGGTAGTTTAGGGTCTCTATGCAAAAAAGTATTTGATTTTAAAACAAATATTTGATTAAAATTAATGTTTTCAAAAGTAAAGTTTATTTTTATAAAGTACCTCGGAAAATTTTTTTTATCAATCACACTTACCCTGGGGGGAGCCTGTTTTTAATTTTTTCCTATGACAAATTAAATTAATATTTATACCTAAATCAAGGAATAAAGTATTAATATTATTATTTTTGATATTAAGTAACGTCATTTTTATTTAATAACAAGGAATGTGGGATTGCCGAAGTGACCACAAAAATTACGTTTATTGAATTTATAAAATTAGTACTTAATATCTATCCGGTTTGTGCTTATTTCGTATATGAAAAAAATATTCTTCTTTAAAAATCACCTTTAATATAAAAAGTTTTTTTTATACATTTTGGTTTTTTTCTAGAGTATTTTATCTTAAGTACTTCTACTTATTCAAAATAATCCTGTAGACACATTTTTCAATAGTGTCTGATACATCAAAGACATTTTTTATAAATTGTTTTTTAGTTTTTTTTTTTCAAAAGTGTTTTACTAAAATATTCTATTTATTTGATTAAACGGATTTTTAAAAGCACCTTTTTTTATTTCATCTTAATCTCGACTAGTCTATCTGTCTGTAAATTTTAACTTCTATTAAATGGAAAATAAATAATACTGAAGAAAAAAAAATACCTAAAACTACTTTGATATTCTAAAATCCATTTTTACCCAAATATAGCAAGTAGTCACTTGTAGAAGAATAGTAGAAAATATGTTAAATACTGAAGTGATGTTGAAAAAGTTTTTCAGTTCATTCGTGCTGTTGAAAAGACTAACCCAATCTCACCATAAGATCTTTTATGTAATAGACACTTCAGTGTAAGTGTAAGTTATTTCCATCTTTTATGTTACTTAAAAGATATTCATATAAAAGTATCTTAAAGAGCAAATTAAGTATATGTTTTTCTATACACGATAAAAAAATGCAAAGTTTTAAAACCCCAATAATATACTTTGTAAACAAATTGTTGCATGAGATACAAGTATGTATCTTAAAAATACTGAAAAATCATTGAATGGAGAAGAATTTTTATTTGTTGCTCTGTAGGAATAATCTGTTATCAGAGACATTTATAAAATAATTTTTAAATTTAATAAAATTTTAATGAACATCATTTTCGATGTCAATTTTGATTTAATAAGGAAAATTGTTTCGATACATTGGCAATTTTATATTACAAACTCATTAATGTTTTGCATTTTTAATAAATAACGTTTTTTATTGAAATTTTTTCAAAAACTGATAATTTTATTTAAGCAAACACATATTAAATCTCAATCAAATAATTAAAGTATTTTTAATTCAATTACAAAACAATAACATCAACTATTGAAAACAGAGAATTTTTCGTTAAGTTACTGTTTAAAGGATATCTTTATATTGTATCTTTTGCTTAAGTATAATCTCTATTTATTTTTTTTATTCACAAGAATTACTCTCATAAAAAACTTTCCATATTATTAAATATTATAAAAGAGAAGCGCAAAAAATCTGAAAATTATTTGATAACAAAGTTAAGATGAAAACTTTTCCGTTTGCTATTAAGTTTTCGTTTTGCTGGAAGAAAAAGTTGTGCATTGAGTTTAACATTAGGATTCCGGAAGCTATATTGAAAAATAGGACTAAATTAGGGAATTTTCTTCATTCTTTACTTGAAAAGGTCAACTGATCAGCAATAGAAAAATATTTTACAAATTAAATATTTCTTATTAAATTACAAGTATGTATATTATTAAATTTATTTTTGTATATAAAAATATAGTAAGTGAAATTATTTTCATAACCCATGAGAATTGTTTTGGTAATTTTCAAATTGTTTCGTCTACCATGAAATTCAAGATTACTTTTACAATATTTTTTTTCGTAATCTGCTAATTTAGTGGCTTTGAAAGTGGTATTCAATGGTCTTGAGTTGGAATCTAGCTAGTGAAGTTAGAAGTTTTTTCTATAAGATTTCAATGTTGCAGAGAAAAACTTTTTTTGTAAAGATATTTTATAATCATTTTTTTTTTTGATAATATAAGATAAAATATCTGTTATCTATACAGATATTTTATCTTATATTCTATTATAAAATTCTTAATTAATTGCCTCGTCTTACCTGCATATTTACATCTGAATAAAAATACGTTCATAATAAAAGATTATCCAATTTGTGCAATAAAAAGTAAAATTTGATTTTGATAAAATTTTTCCTGTAGTCTTTGCCATTTAATTTAAATATAAAAATTTATTGAAAAAGTTGTCACAAAACTTTTTGTAGAACTTGATCCGTTTGAGGGAATTTTAGATTACATTTTGCATATTTTGAGCGGTAATTCGGCAATTACTTGACGGGATGATCATTTTTCAAATGCTCCAAAATTTGAAAAATTTTAATTCAAATATACGGTTTTATGTTATTTTATAAAAAAAATTCCAACATTGCCAAATTGTAAAATCTTAATGGGTATTTGACATCATCAAATCTCGACGTTATTATGCGTTGAATAGTAAATCTCGGCTTTAGTTTTTGCGTCTTGAGGCTTAATTTTATCGTGTTTTATAGCTTATGGTACCATCCTATTTAAAGCAAGTTTTTGCTTAAAAAAAAATTGGTTATCACGCACTTACGGTAACGAATTTTCTCCTTCCTCATTTTCAAAGAAATACGGACCAATGAAACCTTCAGACCAAATAACATACCAGGAAGTCAGGTTTTACGGATACAATGGCTTCATCATAATAACTATCTAGTTTTTAGAGCCCCATTTAGGAACATTTCCGTTACTGATGTATCCATCCAGGGAGAAATCAGCCTCACCCCCTAGTATTCCCTGGTTGGATTTCGTTGGTGAAATTATCCTTAATATAATACAACTAAATGACATATATGTTTGATAGAAATAGGAACTACTCCAGTCAAGAAATGGAGAATACTTTTTAGTTGAACCAACCCTCATTTTGATGAAAATATCTGAAATATTTCAGAAAAATCTTTCGTTCAATTTTAATAAAAAACTCACATAAAAAGAAATATTTTTAAAATTAAATAATTTATTCTAAAATACTTTGGAAAATCTTTAAATGGAAAACTAGTTAATTTAAAGATACTAATAAAACAATAGATTTCTAAATTTTATACTCAAATTAGCTTAAATGAAGTGGGATTTACTAGGATTCCTTATTAAATTCCTATGAAGATAAATAGTAGGTATTTTTTTCTACCCTCATCCTTGAAATGTTACAAACAGTAAATAGAAATTCATTTAGTATAAGTAAATGGCCATGGTAACTCAACTCATCCAACTGAAACCAGACCACTATCTCGTTTTTGGTGGAATCTTACTGATTACTTTGGAGCAAACGAAGGGAAAACATTTCCCGCATGAATGAAAATCCTTCTTTTAATTAGGAGAAAAATATTGATCCAACTGAGAATCTTTGTACAGCAGGAAAAGGAAGAAGGGTTAAAAAGTGTAATGCTGGATGGATGGTTTAGGAAGTCGCCGATAGCACAGGTGTTACTGTTACTGGGATAGAAGTTTAATGTTAAATGACCTGATTGAGTAATTGCCTAAAACGGTGATAATAAATCTCTGAAAAGGTTAATTGTTTTCAGTCGAGTACTAGATTTTATAACATCAACGAATTTACAGACTTCGCACTTTCCAGGTCAGTATTTTTAGCTTTTCATTTCGTAATTTCTTGAGTGGTTTTAAAGAGAAAATGTTAACGTTCAACCTAGTTACCTTGTTTAGGTTTTGTATACAACTTTTATTTGTTCGCTTATTTTATTATATTTTTCTCGTCTATAGTTTTATAATAAATCCTTTACAAATACACTTACTTCAGAATGAAATTTAAATTTAAATACCCAAATACAGGATAAAGTATAGAATTAAAACTTGTTTTTTTTTGTTTTATTTTTTGTTGTTGTAGTATTTGAAAAATATTACGCTCTTTGAACAAGGAATAATTTTGTTTTATTGTATTTAAGTGAATTTTATGAAAAGATTCTTCTTTTAAATGTCTATAATATCTTTTAAAAATATATTTTTACTAATAAAATCAAATAGTCTAAAAGTAATTTAAGCTTCAAAAAGGGCAGGCAAGAGTTTTTATAAATCTAAAATAATGTCATCATAGTTAAATCTTATTTATTCAAAGGTAACTCATTTTAGACCACAGATTTTTATCGAATAACAATTTCTTTAAGTGTAAATAATCATGAAAAAATTTGCCAACTAATTGAGTATTTTTAATAAAAAGCAAATATAAAAAACTCATTAAATTATAATTATTTTTATATAAAAAAAAAAGTATAATTAATTAGGATTTTCAAAATTCATGTCGGTAAATAATTTTTTTTTTGAAAAATTATAGGAAAATACGGACAGTTTTTCTAGAATTTTCTTTAAATATTTAACGTAAGATAACTAATGAATTGTGACAGAAAAATAATTTTATTGATTTTTCTTTGGAATAATTTTATACTATTTTTACTACTCTTTCGTAGTAGTTTTTTTGAGTAGCTATACATCGGTATTATTACCTTTGAAGTGGTTTCCTTGTGTTAATTCATCTTCAAGTGTTCGGTTACACCTCTTTGCATGTTATAGATAGTACCAAGATAACGTCCTAGGGGAACAGAAATAAGTTACCCGGACATAAATCAGGCAAATCGGTGTGATGGGATGCCGCAGCAATTTCTTTTGCCCTTGAAACCGTGTGAAAGGGGCAATTACCATGGTGGATCATGCAAGTATCTGAAATAGCTCACATTAACCTTTTTTATGAGCCCCTTTAACGACTTCAATGTTAAACGAAAGTCTGACCTTACAATATCCCGCACATAATCTTCAGTTTCATCAGTTTTCGACTCATCGAAGTTCATCTTCTCCTGCTTCACGGTACAAAAATCGGACAAATTTGATTGTGCAATTTCTCGACTGTAATTCGAAATAATTTCATAATAAAATTTTTCAGATCAATTTCCAGTTGAATTGGAAAGACAGACTACGTTTTAATCACATGGTCGGTACATACTTATCTTATCTAGACTAGAAGAAGAGGAAAAATTCATAATGCAAGTTTCCGTAATCCATAAAATCTGAATGGTATTCCGAATCTATTGTTTGCATAAGAAATTTTCTTATCAATGCAAATTTAGAAATTACAGACCAATCAAAAATATCCTTTCAATAATCAGCTAAAATACTCAATAATCAATAATTAATCATTTCATAAACTATGCTAATAAGCCTTCGAGTATCATTCTAATTTCAGTTAATTTTCGGCAAATACGAGTGTATCCCGTTCATATACGAATAGTAGTTGAAGGTGATTTCATGTGAAATGTAATGGATATAAATGTTGTCGTAGTCTATAACATTTTTATAACAAAATACTGGTATGGTCTATTAAGAGTGGTGGTATTATTCGAAAGAATCCTTTCCAACGTTTGGTATGGCTAGCAAGGTTGTACGGTGTTCATCTTCTGTTTATTCGAGCAATATTTAAACCAGTAAACTTTGATATGTTGAGCTAAAACTAAAGCTTGAATATCATGTAAAACACTGAATACAAAACTTTTAAACAACATTCTATAAAACGAGCGCATATGTGGCTGATATGATGTTTTGTATTAGCATTTGTCGGCATCACAACCGCAAACTATCACATTGGAATATTTTGTGCTCATATGTAAGAACAGAAATCGACGGTGTCGGAATGAGAAGATGCACCCAAAACTAGTGTGCCATATTACTTACTTAGTACGTGAGAAGGTAGCAGTTTTATTACAATTGCCTCCGTTTTGCTGATAAAACTAGATTCCACCATCTAAAGAATCTAAAGGTAACTGGATGGTGGCTGGGATGCAAAAAACTTGATTTCATCTCGAACAACGAATTCAATGCTTTTGAAGTATTTTCCAACAAACCACACATAAACAGTATTCTGGGAATCTAGAGAAAAATAAACAGAAGAGCGGATAATGCACCGAAAGCTGCAATGCAGTGAAAATTTCGGAATTCAAAACCATATCCACTAACCACTAGTCAGACATTGCGATATGAACGATTGCAATTGCAATTGCAATCGCGTTATTGGATGAACTTCTTCTTCGAATTCTTAACAAAATAGATTTTTTATCTTCGATCGTATTTTTTTAAGATTAAGCACATTCCAAATATGCGCTCCCGTATTTCATTTTGAGTTACCCAAATTCCACATATTGAAAATGGCATATCAGCAGAAGATATAAAGTAATTTTCTTCCTTGTAAACCAGCATTTTTATTTCAGATGAAATCATGTAAAATGGAATGAAAATCGTTTTGAACTGAAAAGGATATTTACTCAAAAAATTAACTTTCCTTTGCAATTTCTCATCAATTTTTACTTTGAACATTTTCCGAAGAAAACTTTTTGAATATTTTCCGAATTTATTTTTTTGTAGCATTTTCTTTTAGCTGAAATGATACTTTCCAATATTCAAATATGATTTTGCATAGAAAAATTCGAATTTATTGTAATATTTTATGCATAATGATTCTATTTTGGGAAAATTCAAAAATCTGAAAGATTTTTTTTTCACAAAAATTTTCTATTTGGAAATTCTTTAAAATTGAGAATTTTTGAATCTTAAACTTAGCATTTCCAGATGCTGTTATGAAATTTTTATAATAGTGTTTCTATCAAATTACAAAAAGATACTTGAGTAATTTTTTTATATTGGGTTGTTCGGAAAGTAATTTCGTTTGTTTTTATAAAAAAATAAATAACGATTTTCTCATAGTAAATTAATATTTTATTCGATTAAATATTATCCAGTCTGATCCAATACACTTTGCCATCTTTCTAGCAGTAGCATGATTCCACGCTCATAAAATTGTTTTTCTTTGCTGGCAAAAAACTGATACTAGTGATTTTTGATATCCTCAAATGTTTTACCGTCTAAAAAATTTTGTAGAGACCGGAACAAATGATAATCGGAAGATGCTAGGTCTGGAGAGTATAGTGGGTATAGCAGTATATCTTATCGAATCTCTAAAAGTTTTTGCCGGGTGGTCAAACTTGTATGTGGTTTCACATTATCCTGTTGGAACATTATACCTTTCCTATTGACAAATTCTGGCCTATTTTCTTGAAGTGAATTATTCAATTTGTGCAACTAACGACAGTACACTTCAGAATTGAGTGTTGCATTGCTTGGTAGAAGCTTAAAATAAACGATTCCTTTGAAATCCCACCAAACAGATAGCATAACTTTTTTTGATGAATATTGGCTTTCGAAGTGCTTTGAGCCGGGTCATCTTTTCTACTCCAGGATCTTTTGCACTTAATATTGTTTGTATATAACCCATTTCTTGTCTCCAGTGATGATACGCTTCAAAAATGGGTAATTTTCTTAGCGTTTGAGAAGCAAATCACAGACGTCAATGCGACGGCACAAATTTTTTTCCATAAGAAGATGAGGAACCCATATGTCGAGCTTTGAGATGAAACCTAGCCGTTTCAAATGATCATGAACAGTCGAATTCGATAAATTTAATCTATTAGCGATCTCACGAGTTCTTAACATATTCACCGGTTTGCATTATTTAAAGCCATTATTGTGTCTTCTTCTGCAAACGAAATTACTTTCCGAACAACCCAATATATAGTTCTTGATCTTATCTTACATGTGCACAAAGGACTTTTTGTGTGATTATTTGAATTTTATTTGCGACTTATCTGAACTCAAAAATTATAATTTATTGAAGGATTGATGAAATCCTTTATTCATTAATAGGAGTAGTGGCACAAACGGAATATATAAAATTTCTTTTTGTTTTATATATCAATGCTCTGCCCTCCAAACTAGTTCCTTTGAACAGCTAAGCATCGGCGGAGGCTCTTTTCTTCAATTCGATTAGCCTTTAGCTCCACGATTTATACATACTAAATGATTACACATTTATCTCCTCGGTTACATATAGTAAACTCAGGTGATTAGGGGTAAAAACTCCTAGATAGGTTGTGTGTGACAGGAATCGTTATTATGGTGAAGCATCCAAGTATCTGCAATGTCTCATCTGGCTCTGAAAAGCTATTTTCTGAAACTTTCAAGGAGTTTCAATATTAATCTGACCTTAGAAGGGCCCTCACTCGTTATTTATTTATATCAGTTGTCAATATTGACGGTCTCGCTCAGTAAGGCTCACTACTTCTCAGCCCACCTTTTGAAATTTTCCAGAAGTCAAACTCGGGGAATCACCAAGCTCAACACAAAATTTGATGACAATCATTCGGTTGTTGATGACTATTAATGGGATTATTTAACAAAATGATAGAAAATTTGTTAATTTTTAACTAGTATATAGATTTTTTTATTTTTTTTTAATTATATTAGTCAGTTATTTTTATATTTAAATTTGAAGTACTTTTTCCAAAACAACCACATTTTTTCTCAATGGCACAAATTTTCTTTGTCAACGTATTTTCAATTGATTTTCTAGCACGTGTTTTATTATGCTAACTTTTACAAAAAAAAAACAACATAAACTTATTATATTAAATATTTTTTAAAGTATATTTGTTGTGCCATAGATACAAGTTATTTTAGGTGAGAAGTAAGTTATTTTAGTCGAGAAGCTTAAATGTCTTTTCCTTTTGGAAATGGAATTTGCTTTACTTCAAGAAACTGATGAATAAACATCAAAGTAAGTTCATTCGAAATATTTCCATTAAACATTAACTACAAAAAATATATATAAAAGTTATTTAACAATTTAACTAATCTCATAGGATGAGTTTACATTCGAAATCGAATATTTTTGATAAATTTTTCTTTAATCAAAATCAATGTCAATAGACAAACGTGTAAGGAAATTCAGTTTTGTCACTTTTTAATTCTTTGTTAAGAATTTAAAACGGAAAATTTCTATTCAAGCTGGTTTCCATGTTCATATCCTTTGGGGATTACTTACCATTTGTTTCGATTTTTCTGTTTTTTGGTATTTTATATTTTTACTTTTACGCTGAACGAAAATAATTTTTCAATATAAATGGAAATTGGAATTGTCGTGAATTCGTCGACTAACCGCTGCCTGGGATCAGGATGATATTTTTTTTCTTCTATAGTGAATGGCTTGCCTTGTAACTTTGTAATCGAAATGATGCGCTGCTCCTACTATTATTATTGCTCTTGATGATAACGAAGTTTATATTTAGATGATGGGAATTGACATTTTGTAGTCTTTTGCGATTTAAAAAGTAAATAAAGTCAGTGAACTAACTTTCGCGAAATCAAATAAAATCCCATCAATGAACTGCATTCATTTACAATCGAATGAGGCTTGGGACGTCTTTTGACTTTCCATATTCTCATTCAACCATATCGGAATATAATGAAAGTTTATGAATTCCATACAGAAAAATCCAAAGGATAACTTTATTTTATGATCAAAATTTTTAAGCAAATATAAGTTCAACAAAAAGATTCGAGTTAAATTTTTTATTAATTTTGAGATGTTCTAAAAATCAAAGAATGGCTAAAATTATAATTTTGTCAAATACCATATTTTTTATTCCAATTTTTTCAAAAAAAATTTATTAAAATGCAAATCCAGAAAGGCACTGATAAATATTTAATTATCGGCAGAATCCTTTTATTTTTAATGCTGTATTTTTTCAAACACACATTTTTTAACTGGTCTTATTAAACTTAAATTTTATTTTTCATCAAACTTTTTTTATTATTTTATTATAAATATATTTTATTAAAAATTATTTGAAATGTTCCAATCTATGTTTACATAAAATATTTTTTTTTTAATTTAAAATTATTTAAAATTTTATTTAATGGTAGAATTTATCTCTGCGTGTCTGAAGAGTATCATAATATATACGTAAACATTTACTCATTTTGCGAGTGCAAACGATTGTGCAGGTTCGCCGCAAGCAAAACTCATGCATTGGACGGGCAGTCCAATGAAAGTGTAATTGCTTGAATGAACATTATTCGTGATATCGGATCATTCTAGGTAAACAAATATATTCGTATTATGAATAAAATTTTCAAATTTATTTATTTAATTTAGTAAATACTTTATATTTTATTTAAACATTTAATTCAATATTAATTTTAACAGTAAAATCCAAACTATTTACTATTTATTTAATAGTAAATAGTTTTGATTTAATATTATAAATATTAAATAATATTATACAGGCAATAATTTGTCAAGTACACTGCACTAGTTTTTGCTAATTTTTCACTTTACTTAAATCTAAATAGCTGTCAATTATGAACAATAAATAATAAAGTCAAAATTTAAATAAAATTTATCACATAAAATAAATATACATGAATTATTTCCAGCCAAATGTCAAAATAGATCACCTTCAAATGCACAGTTTTTCATCACAGCTGAGATTTTAATCCCGATATAATTTCTTACCGATAACTTCTTTAAACTATAGGACTATCCAATTCATGCTCTGAAAAGTAAAGTTTGATCAAATAAATACAAAATTCAGATTTTAAATAAATTTTTATTTTTATCATATTAGATAGTTTTTGCCATTTATGAAAATGTATACGTAAATACTGTTTGCATGATAAGATCCTTTTGATTACTTTTTCGGACATTTCGGGCTGTAATTTGGATATGGGTTTTTAACTACTCTAAAGTATAAAGAAATGCTCTATATTTAATACATAATGTTAAAGACCATATAATTAATGAATAAAATGAAAATTATAAAATTATATATCGTTCAAAAGTTGTTAAACAAAAAACTTCGACCTGGGACATAAAACGCACTCCGCTACCTTCAGACCAGTCACTTGTGGGTTTTTAGAATCACATACACGAAAATTTTGGATCCAAAGTCTTTTGTTTCAGTACTCAACTGACTTATCGGACTTTATAATTTATTTTGTAATATATAATTTTTTTTTTAATTGGCATACATTTTTTATAATTACAAATTACAAAATAGTTCCCCCGGTTCGATAGCCAACATGCAATTTTTTTATTAGTTTGAAAATATTGTAAAACGCCCGATAATCAGTTAAATTACATAAAAATTCATATTCTAGGTATATGTGTATATTTACCTACAAAATTTTCACTTCATATGGAATTTAGTAGTATTATTAAATAAATTTATTGTTAAATATACTAAATGCTATGCAAATATTTTCTTATAATGACTAAACCATAAGGCATAATTGAAGTATAGTAAATTCTTAAAATTATTCTAATTTTTTTTCAATTAACATAAAAATTTAATAAATTCAAATCAAAGGCATAAACGAAAATATTTCAATATTTAATCATTTTATTCTATTAAGCCAACAAATTAATTCCTTTCAAGTTCTTTACTGAATAGGAATTGCTTTATTTTTGTACCTTTTATGTAACGAAATACTTTTCATAAGAATTAAGGGAAAAAATTCTTCGAACTACTACAACCCCATCTTTTCCAAATTAATTATTTTACGATTTTATACATTTTTAGAAATGTTCAAATTCTATACAAATTTCTAAAAATCCAATCCGTATTAAAAGAAAAATTAAAATTTGTACAAAATGTAAAAAGCTTTTTTTTTTAAATTATAGTAAATGAATTTTAAGAATATTTTGAATATAAAAATCACAGAAAGCAAAATTTATAACACACCAAAAAAATAAATAAATAAGAAACCTAAGCTAAATTGGCAAACTATAGACAAATGGGATTTTGCGTAACAACTTGTCTAAAATTGATGGAAATAAAGTCTTGATTCTCGCTAACAGGATTATGAAATCTGATTAAAATCAATCATCTTAAAGGATTACTCATGCAACGATTCAATATTATAGCTCCAGTCCTATTAATCCAATCCCTTTTGATGTGTATATTTTGGTTTCTTTTTCTTTTTGTTAAATCCTTAAAAATGTTTTTACGCTTCTTTTACAATTTGAAAGCGTTCTTTTGGATGGACTAAAAAAACTCGGTTTTGTAGTCTTCAGGATAATATTAGGAGTTCGGTAAGCAACAGTTGGTAGGAGACAGCCTCTTTCTCAACTGGCGTCTTCTATAATATTAAATACCATATTTGAAAATTTAAGAAGCATTTCGAAAAGAAAATAATTCATTGTTAAATAAACTCTTCTGATAAATATCTTCTAAAATACTCTAGTACTTCTGTCCACGATGGATATTGGATAAACAACATAAAATGGATTTTTTTTATTGTTTATGAAACGACTTATTGTAATAAAAGAGTGATCAATCGAACATAAAAAAGGCGTCCCCAATGAGTTGATTTTCTTATCCTTGAAAATTTTCTTTTGAAATTTTTTTCTATTATCACTTTTTATCGTTGCTACTTTCCTCTCATATTTTTCCAATTTTATATACTCAATTTTCTATTTGTATTGGTGGTTTGTGCGGGTTTTTTTTCCATGGATAAGGAAATTCTGAAGAACATATTTGAATTTTTCTTTTCTGCTTGTCAAAAGTTCACTGCCATTTAAGGATATTAACTTACTGAATTTTACGGTCATTACAATGTTATTAGGTAAGCCTTCGTTTTTTTCCTATAACCTTCGATTCAACTAAAGATAAAACAATAAGGATAATATTGCTAAACAAAAAAAAAAGCAACATGAAAATCTAAAATGCGCAAATAATATGTATTTAGAATTAAATGACATAAAGTTGCTGATAGAAATTCGTTAGCAAAAGGATGCGTCCTTCACAAATAGGAACTGATATAATTTCGGTTAGTTTATTTTGCACATTACAAAAGAGAAAACTTTTTGAAAAGAAAAAAAAATATACATGTACTAAAAACAATAACAATCAACATTTCGTTCGGGATACATTGAAAAGTTCGCTCATCTTTTCAATGTTCTATCGTTACTATTACTCGTATCTTCAGAGAATTTTCAACTAAAACGAAAACTGAATAAAAACCGAAAATATGGACTGATTTGGACAAAGTTGTAATTTTTTTCTCGTTGATCTGTTTTGTGTTGTCTATTTGGTTTTTGGTATGCAAACAACATATTCTTACAAATACTTTGAAACCACATACTCGGAAATGTAGAAGAGTACAAACTTGTGTCCTTTGGTATAAGGACAAAATCAAGAAAAGCTTCCCAAAAACTTGAAGTGCAGACATTTACGATAAAACGGATACGAAATTTCCAAGTTAGATAAAGTGTGCTGGAGAGTGTGAGTGCTGCTAGGAGGGGTGGGGGAGGATATGACAGAGAAAGAAAATAAGGAAACTCATCAATTCACAATAATAGTTTTGTTTTACCACAAGATTGATGTTAAGGACAATATTGGGACGTTATTTCGAGTCTTTAAAGTTTTCTAAATTGTCCCTTTGGCAATGCTTTTCAGTCTGAATGGTAGCGGTTGATAGCTAAACTAGTAGCGAAAGTTAATTTTCTACAAAAGTATTAGTAAATTCTTCGGTTTACATATTTTGGTAAATTAAAATGCTATTTGGTATTTCTCATTTCATTATCTTCACTTGGTAGGGAATAGTGAAAACCATTATATATTTGTATGATCGTATTTATGCTTAGATCCTAGCTAAACAGTACGAATTTCAGCATATGTACGAAGGAGTATTTATGGTTAAGCCTACCATTGTCATCGGATGATATTGATGTAATTAGCCATAGTTTTAAATTGACAAAATTTTCATCGACCAAGATCATTTTAAACTTTTTATTGGACTTATTTTATTTTTATCGTTTTTCTTAATTATTGCGGTTTTTTTTTTATAATAAGAGAAAAAACAAATCCGCAAATTTCTGTAATTTATTTATAGAAAGTATTCAGTATTTCTTCCATTTAATAAAATATGTTCTTGTTTGAATCTTTTTCAATTAATTTACGAATAGAATTAGTATGAAAGGATTTTTAACTAGAGATAATTATCCATTTAAGAGTTTCAACAAACAAAGCTCCAAAATATGAGATTTATTAATTACATCTATAATATCATAGAAGATAATATTTGTTTAAAAAAAAATTTGCTATTTGATATTATTAAATTATAAATTATAAAGGCTATTTTTTTTATCTGGAAATACAATTGTATTGTAAGAAAGAGATTTACGTGGGAGTAAAAACACATCGGCGTCGTTTCTCCAACTAATAGAAGATAGATTCGTCTAGAAAATCTCTAAGCTATTGTCTCTTAAGTCTACGATGAGTGTTTCCGGGGAGGGTAGTATAGGACAATCCTTTCATGAATGTGTTCTGATAATAGGATAAACGCGAGTGAAATTTGTTGGTAACATTTAGATCACGATATATTACGTTGTTACGAGGGTCCTTCAACAAGTACTTAGCCTACAAAAGAAAAACGAAAATTTTGGAAAGGTGGTAATTTATTTTTCTACATAATCTCCTTCAAGCTCGATACACTTGGCCCAGCGATGCTCTAACTTTTTTAACCCGTCCAAAAATACATTTTCTCGAGGGAAGCAAAATAGGCCTCCGTGGCGACGATGACCTCCTCATTCGACCCAAATCTATTCCCGGCGAGTGATTTTTTCAGGTTTGGAAACAAAAAGTAGTCACAGGGGGCCAAATCTGGAGAGTACGGTGGATGGGGCAGCAATTCGTAGCGCAATTCGACCAATTTGGCCATGGCGACGGCGGAGGTGTGAGCCGGCGCGTTGTCGTGATGGAACAGCAGTTTTTTCTTCGCAAAGCGGGGCCGCTTTTTCTTCAATTCGAAGTCAAATCGGCCCAATAAGTCAGCATAGTAGCGCCCCGTGATTGTTTTACCCTTCTCGAGGTAATCGATGTGGATCACACCTTGTGAATCCCAGAAAACGGTGGCCATCACCTTTTCGGCCGATCGAACAGGAGCACGTTCGCCGGGTGAAGTCCACTGTTTCGACTGTTCCTTGGTCTCTGGTGTGTACCAGTGAATTCATGTTTCGTCGACGGTCACGAAACGACGCAAGAACTCCGCTGGATTGCGCTGAAACAGCGCCAAACACGTCGCCGATGTGGTCTCACGGTTGCGCTTGTTTTCCGGTGTGAGCAAACGCGGCACCCACCGCGCCGAAAGCTTTCTCATGCCCAGTTCTTCGTGTAGAATATGATGCACCGTTCCTACTGCGATGCCCACAGTCTCATCTATCTCGTGAACCTTCAATCGACGGTCGTGGACTTCTTTAAATCGTGGACTTTTTTAACGTTTTCCTCAATAGCAGCCGTTTTCGGGGCACCTGGGCGTCGCTCATCAAAAACCGACGTGCGGCCACGAACAAACTCGTTGAACCAATTCTTGACGGTCGCCATCGAAGGAGAAGAGTCACCATACACAGCATCCAAGCGATCTTTGATTTCGCTGCGCGTTTTCCCTTCCAAAAACAAGAATCTAGTCACTGAACGATATTGTTCTTTTTTCATTTTTGTGCAACCGACCGACACGCTCGCTTTCAAAGGCTCTCAAAACAAAACTAATGAACGGAATCGCCTGAAATTCTTTTTAAAAGAATGTACTGGGTCTCAAAACAAAACTAATGAAGGAAATCGACTGAAATAGGCTACTGAAAGAATGTACTGCACGATGGTAAATTTCTTTTGTGACAGCAATTCCATCGGGCGGTGAGGCTAAGTACTTGTTGAATGACCCTCGTACGAACATTGAAGGGTGTGTAGATAATTTTCGGAGGATCTTGGATTGGAACGTTTCGTTGAACTCCAAAGTTCAATTCCATTAGTCCAAATTGGTTTTATAATTGTATTGGATATTAAAAGTTAACTTTTTATTGTTAGTCCAATCGTCTAAGAAATCGTAGGTAACGTTTAGTAGCTCCAAGTTTTCTTAGTCTAGTATGTAGGTACCATGTTAAGCTATTGTCTAGGTAATTGTACTTTTCATATTGTAGAATCATGTTTCTATTAAGGTATAAAAGGGTGGGTTTTCCTTGACAAAGAGTTAAAGTTATGAGAGCACCCTTCTGTTCATTTATCATCACTCTCCATTTCTTAAACCAGAATTGAAGATTGTGGATATGGGATTGTATATGGTTAGAAGCTATATCAGGATTTGTATGGATAGCAAGTATGACAGTATCGTCTGTATAAGTAGCAATGATAGTATTAGGATCAAATGGAATGTCATGGATATAAATATTATATGAAATGGGACCAAGGATACTGCCTTGTGGAGCTAAGGCTAGAATAGGATATATTTCCGAGAATTCTGAGTTAATTGGAACTTGCAAATGACGTTGGGTGAGATATGAATTTATGATAAGATGATATGTTGAAGGAAGAATGCTCTTGAGTTTCCAGAGGAGTCTAAGATGCCATACACGATCAAAAGCTCAGCAGATATCCTGGACAATATTTTTTACTCTCAAGAGAGGATGCAATGTGATCAAGAACGCGATGGCATTGCTGAATTATGAAGGGTTTAAATGGGAAACCAAATTTATGATCAGTTATTTTTTTTTAAATATCTGGAACTGGGAAGAGTCGTTTTAATAGGAGTTTTTCAAAAGTCTTACCAAGGATTAATAGAAGGCTGATATGTCTAGGTCTATATAGGAGGAAGGAGAATTAATGAATTTATTTGGTTAAGAAATCATTTTAATACAGAAAATTTTCAGAGTAAGGGAAAATCGGTTGAACGCAGGATACCATTGAAAATGTATGTAATTAAAATTAAAGTTTTTTGGGAAATTTGATTCAGAATAGGAGCTGTTATTGGATCGTAACTAGAAGCTTCTTTATTGGAAAGGCGCAGAATGTTAGATTTAATTTCCGAAACCTTAAAATTTTTGGGAGGAAAACTCATAGGAACTGGGAACACTAGTTTTTCGATAATTTTGTTAATATGAGATTTTTCTTCTTTATCATCATGTGGAGCAATAATCCGTATTTTTGTTGGCAAATTTTGTTGTTCTGGTTTTGTCGTACTGTAAGAGATGTGAGCGATTGTGACTGCATGTTGTATGGGAGTACTAATGAAGTAATCGAGGATATCAGGTCGTTTTGAACTAGACGTTGGCCGGACCGTTAGTTGGATTTGGAGGGGAAGTTATTTGGTGTGATGTATAGCATGGAGCTTCTTGAAGAATCTTTCCTCAATTGTTAGCAACGCGGCAACCCCATTGAGAGTTCTTGGCATTATTATCACCACCCTCGAGGAATGAGGCTCCAATTAAGTGTAGTAAGGATAAAAAGTCAGAACCAGTTATGGTTTTATTGAGAGGACAGTATACAGATACTGCAGTTAGGTTAAATAAGGAGGTATCAATAGTAACAACTGTGAATTGAAGGGATTCTGGGACGAAATTGGAGTGAATATAATGCTTGATATTTTCTTATAAGGATAACTGTTCCACAATACGTTTTGTTGTCATGAGATAAAAATTTAAAAGTTAAACTATGTTAATTAAAATTTTTTTTAAATTTAAATATGTTAAAATTGTAAAAAAGCTTTTCTGAATTAGTAATTCTACCATAGCCACATTTTGAATCTCTTCATACAAAATTTTCTACAATTATGGCGTCATCTTTTCGGTGTGAAATTACTATCTCGTCTGAATATTGATCTAAAGGTGTCTTTGGTCCTTATTTCTTTAAAAATGAAAAAATAACAGACTATTACCGTCAATTTTACGTGCTATGGCCACATGATAACGAATTTTTTTTGTCCTCATTTTAAAGATAAGCTACACATCACCACAAAAATTTTGCTTTCTTGCACCAATGCATACTTTCGAGTTTTGGCCATATAAGTTAGCCTCGAAGATCGTGCAATTTGATGTCGTTGGACTTTTTCTTGAAGAGTTTTGTGAAAAATGGTGATTTTTTTAGAGTATTTAAAGACTAGCAAATTATCATAAATTGCCTCAAAAGGATCGAGTCCTGTTAAATGCCTGTTGGCAATAATGTTATAATTAATGCAAAATGGCAAAATTTATGCAATATACGTAAATATTTTTTTCTCTCAAAAATTACGTTTAATGTATATTTTTATAATTTTCCTTTTTAAATTGCAATTTTAGATAGCCCCCTTAATGGAGGGTACTTTTCAATTTGTATGTTATTTGTTGAAAGAATATTTTTTGAATAAAAATTTGTCTTTATTATAAATAAAATTTTGAAATAATTTTTTAATACTATTAAAGTTTTTAATATAATATAATCTTTTTGTTCTTTTAAAAAATGTATTTAAAAATATATAATAAATTGTGAACTTTCCATTTCGAAAGCACCGTTAAAAAACAATACCTTTTGGAAAAATTCACAATACAAAACTTTATTTTTCATTGTAATTTTATAAAATTAAGTCTTTCAATTAATTTTGAGGTTTTTCTGATACTATTGATATCTTATGATAGTAATAACAGATTGTTTATTTATCGTTCGTATTTTTATTTGATTGCAAATAATAATACTACCGAAAATCTATTAAAAAAGTATATCAGAAAATAAATATAAATCATATTTGAGAATAATAAAACCTATCCTTATTCAAAAATGCAATTTGGTTGATTATTCAAAAGGAATATTAGTTAAGTTGGTGTACGAGCATTTGTACAAAGACCAGTTAGTCGGTCAGACTTTCATAAATCAAGTCAAATGGCTGTTAATAAATGCTAGAGAAGTAAAATTATTTTTAAAAAAAAATCCTTTCTGGCATAAAAGCTCTACTGGTTGAAAATTTGGACAATTGCCAGGCCTAAATGTATAGTAGTTCCTAGGAAAATGTTGTGTGTAGTTAGTTATAAAATGCATGATGCACTATGAAAGTTTGTTGTTGAAGTGAACGAATTTATTCTTTAATAATTGTGAATATTTGTACTCACACATGTCCGCACATAAATATATACAGAGTGATATGAGGATATATTTGTTTGGTGTTATTTATCCAAATGTGAAAGTTGTCATAGCTCAACAGCAGGAGTTCCTCCTGTAGTGAAGAATTTCGAAATATAGACTCATGCAGTAATTGCTACAGCCTCTAAGTATAGAAATGTCAACAAAATGTACAATAATGGATTTTTTTCAGTTCTATTTGACTGTATTTCCCATTATAAGCGGAGTTTTTCCATTCTTATATTTAACTTTTATGCAAAGAGAGAAATTCACAAAGTGATCGGAGAAAAATTTTAGTTTTTAGTTTATTTTTTAATATTAAAAAGTACTCGAAAATTTAGCACTAAAAATATTTATAGTCCTTTTTATCAACTGTTTAAAATAAACTTTATTAATTTGAAAAAAATTACACAAAACTTAAAAGACAATTTTTAAGCATTCACAATTGGATTATAAAAACACTCTTGAGTAAATGACCTAATTCCTATTATCCAGAATTTTTTACCAAATAGGTTCCTTTTTGTAAAAGTGTTATAATATTTTCTCTCTACTTTTATAAATAGAAGCTATATTTTCTTTTATACTAAATCCTTTTTAATTTAAATAGTATGAGATATTCACATTTCACATTGAGACTTTTCGTATGCCAACATTTTGTCTAATTTCAAATTGAATTGGATAGAATCCAAGAAACTTAAAATTTTGCATTTATAAAAAAAAATCATATATTCTAAGAAGAAAATTTTATTGTTTTTACTCAAGAAGTCGTTTGGTTATAAAATGTGCTCGTTCTTATGTTGACAAAAATTTCGTATTTGTAGCCAAAATGTACTATCGAAAAAAGGATTTATTTGAAAAGCTTTCTTTCAGAAAGTGCAAGTATATAACAAGAAACTATAAAATTTTTTACCGTGCACTTATCAAAATTAAATTTTTTAATTTATTCTCATAAAATTTTAAACAAGAAAATAACTGAACACTTACTCTTGTAAATCACAAATGTCTGGACTTTCAAGAAATGTTCGAAACTGAATGTGTTACTATTTTTTGGGGTAGCCTACAAAGTTTTCAAGAAGTTTAAAAAAAATGTATCTTATAGTCATGGTAAAAAATCCTTGTTTGTGAAGAAATGGTCAGCTTATAATTTTTGGAGAAAATTTTTTATAAGTTGTGTCAGGAAAATTTGCAAGAATTTTATTTTATATTTATACATCAATGATATCCCCTTCCAAGTAGTTTTTTTGGGCTTTAATTTGGCGAGAGGGTTTAAGTTTTTTTGGTAGGCTTAAACAAAAATCACCTACAGATCCTCGATAATACTCCTTTGGATGTTATCGATAGTACCAAAATGAGGTCCTTTAAAGTGTTGTCTGATCTTGAAGAAGAAAAATGATCTGAGAAACCACTAAAATTTTTATTTCTAAAACTAAATTCGTTGATAAAGATGGCTGTGTGGTACAGGACGTTATCATAATCCACTTTTGCTGATTCTTTCTAGGACTTTTCAGTCTCTTCAATATAAGTCAAATCTCATAAGATAACTTATTCGGTCGACACTTTCATCTTCATGTCGGAGCTTTTTATCACTCGGGATGCGTGTGCAGCTACCGCATTCCAACATTTCCGCGTCGCTATTATTTATGTAATTAGGCGCTTCTGGGTAAGGCATTGATCGTAGTTTTCCTTCAGTTTATTTTTTTCTTCAGTACAGAATGCTCTTGAAACTGGAAGTCCGCTCTGACGATATACCGCCATAGCCCAAAGCCTCTATGATTCGGTCACTACACCTTTTGTCCAAAAAGGAGCTGAGTAGAGTAGGATATACTGGGGATGAAAGCCTGCGTCGGGTCTGTCTGGGCTCTCTATCATTAGGCATTCGCGACCTTACGTACCTTAGCAGCTACCTTTATATGTTCTCCAAAGTTCAATGCGCATCTACCTGAACTCCTTGCTATCGAGGCGATATATGTGAGCTTAAATAACTGAAAATTTAAGGGCATATCATCGCTTTAAATTTTTCTGATCCCTTTTTCGCAACGCACTATAAAAACACAACCTCACTTATTAATATCTTTGAGATCGCATAATTACTAGAAGAGATTGTAGCTTGTACTGCACGTGTAGGAGTGACTAAAGTGAAACCCATGTACATGAACACCCTGCATTATTTCCAAATCGGTCTCAGTAATGCCAGTTAGCGTGCACAAATGGGAAACCGCCGTTTTATAAAAGATGGCGCCAGCAGTAAATGCTGGTTTAAAATATACGATCAGAAATATCAAATTGTAAGCTTAGGCATCTGTCAACAAATTTTCATTATTACACATACATGTGTGGCTTTTTTTCGGTGTTATATATTTTTTTGTGCATGAAAATATCGAAATTTGAGCCAAATAAGTGCGTATTTGCATTCAATTCGAGAAAATCTGCGGCTGAGATGCGTCGAATGATTGTAGGAACTTTTGGTGAGGCCTGTATTAGTGTGGGGAATGGTTGCAATGCTACAAAAATGGTGATTTCGATGTGGAAGACAAGGAACCTCCCGGACTGGTGAAAAAAGTTTAACGTTGCAGTTTCATTGGGCGTGGCTCAACAGGCCATTTCCTTGGAAAAGCCTTGGAAATGATCCAAAAGCCGAAAAACGTCAAACTGCGTTTTTTTATGTGCGAACAGCTGCTTCAACGGCAAAAAAGTAGGGTTTTCTGCATCATATCGTGACTCGAAGCTCATACTATATATTTGGTGAGGTCAACCCTATTGCAGCCGGATAAAACCATCGCTGGATCTTCCTGCCGAACATAACTGAATATTTTTGAGCCGCCAATTGAAGCCAAAACGGCCATAATACGAGCAAAGTCACGACAAAGTGATAGCACGTCAACGCTCTGACAAATGTTACTAATTGGACGTCCTGCCCCACGCACCCTATTCTGCGACTACTACTTCTTCCGATCGATGGCACGTGGTTGAGCAGCACTTTCGATCTTATGAAGAGACCAAAAATTGGGTTGATTCATGGATCGCCTCAAAAAACAAGCAGTTCTTTTCGATATGGAATACGTATGCTGCCAGAAAGATGGGAAATAGTTGTGACTATCGAAGGAAAATACATTCAAGCATGAAACTATGAGCATTTTTCCACAATAAGGCCTAAAATTTTGAGAACAAAACGGCAGTTTTCCATTTGTATAAAAAAATTACCAAATTGTACATGAAAAGAAACGGTATCCTTTATAGAAAGAACTTAAAAAATTATTAGTTAATTTTTAACTAATTATTTATTAGGTAAGAAGTTAATTTAGAGAAAATTGTTTATTTTTTGAGGATATTCAAAAATCTTGATAGATATTTACATAAATTCGTACATATTAAATTTGAAGTCTATTCTAGTTACTAACTATTGTAAGAAGCGGCTTATAAAAAAAGTAGTATCACTCCTTAAGTAATTAAAAGGATTTTGTATCTGAGATAATCAAAAATTTTATTAGCAATACGAAAAAAATAAGGAATAAGTGTTTACTGCTACTATTAATAACCATGCTTTTAAGGATAAAAAATTGGAAGTAATTCGAATTTGAACTCCGTATCTACATTCTTAGATACTCGTACTATCATCTAAATTCAAATCAAAAATATAGAAAATAATTAAAATTATTTAAAATTATTAATATGAAATAATCCACTCCCATTATTTTTTGTCAGCTAAACTTTTAATTGCACTTGTGTTAAATATGTGGTCAACTAATAGAAAATAGTCATTTCAAGTTCTCATAAAAGTGCAAATTCTAATATTGCATTTTACATTTTATTGTTATTTAGAATGATAAAGTTATAAATAAATTCGGTTCAGCATAACTAAGTATGAGTTGATATGCAATGGAATGCATTAGAGTCCATCACAGGTTTTTCAAAATACTTCAAGTTATTCATCTATTCGCAGTAACACAATGAATTCCCATTCCTTTGGTCATAGTTTGTCCTTTTTTTTAATCCTCGAATCATCACAACAATGTGCAGTGAATTAATAGTCCACCGACGGAACTTTTTACCATCTGGTCAAATTTATTCTATGGTAAATTATTTTACAAAAAGCATTTATATTATCCCTCAAATTCAATTAGCAAATGTACTTTTGGCACGGTATTCAAATTGTTCTCGAAAACTCCGAGTAGTACCCCACCACCAACAATATTATCGGCAGCCACCATATTACAATGCAGACAAACCTATTGTTACAATAGCCCGAAGTTATGGCTCGAAGCTCTAAACTATGAGTATGAACTACTAGTATTAACTATTTTAGATACTCTCTATAATGCAGCTTCCACTCGTACTTACTCGTATTATACATTCCATCCATCCGAGAATTTCCATAATGTAAAACTAAAACGGGCCTCTACTATTGTACGAGTATTTCGGATCTAAAACAATGAAGTCGAATTAAATGCATTTTAGTTTAGTATAATCTCTAACAAGTGAATTTAATTAAATTTTGACTCAACCGAAATAAATAACAGCTGCCTTTAGGGCAAATAGTGTCGAATATAATTTGCGTTTTAATTGCTGCAGTTAGCGGTTTTAAGTGGTAATTTTTGAGTTTAATAATATTTACTTTAATTAATTTATTTTTGATATAAATAAAAACTCAGTTCCAAAATAATATATTTCCGCAGTTAGTTAGTTCAATTGCCAAAATGACTGCATATGTTTATCAAATAGGCTTTAACGAGGCAAATAATATTTGTGGAATCAAAATTTGTGCACACAACACAATTGCAAGTTATTTTTCCTTATTTGCTTAGCATATGTTTACAAATAATTTATTCTATATACCATATAATATATATTTATTATCGTACGCATTTGTTACACTTTTTATATCATTTATTTTGTGGGTTTTTTTTTAGTGTGATCTATGATTTTTTCATAGTTTAGTTTGCCATTTGATAATAAACTATAAACACCGTTTCCAAATTCTACAAATTTTTGTCACACTTTAACAGCATTTCATAGTTCTCCAGCATTACTTTGACAATAAATATTTAATTGATGTAATTCTTTTTGGCTCAATAGTATTT
Source organism: Atherix ibis (assembly GCA_958298945.1). Lineage (NCBI taxonomy): Eukaryota > Metazoa > Arthropoda > Insecta > Diptera > Athericidae > Atherix > Atherix ibis. The sequence continues at coordinate 92,587,095 of OY282606.1, read as the reverse complement.
TTAATAAGCAAAATTTTGAAACAAATCCCCAAGATATATTGGAGATACCATTATATCCCTAAAAGTGCATGATAGCCGCAACGTTAGTCTCTATTTCTTCTGATATGAAAGTAGGCTGAACTGGGCCATGATCAATGATTATTTCGTTGGGAACATGCAAGACATAGATCCGGAAGACACATGGCTCTAGGCGAATGGCGGTAGTCTTGCCACTACATGTAAATTATGTGTCAATTATTATTAAAGTTTTTTAAATTTATCCAAATGCGAGTGGAATATTAGTATTAAATTAGAAATACGCCGTCCAGATACCGATCCCTACAGTGTGTGGAATTTGTTACCAACTAAAATCAACCTACCTTTTCTTCAAATATGACTCTCTATGGACAGCAGTCTTAAAAATAGTGATGAGGCTGTACTTTCCAATTAAGAAAATGAAGCACGTGGGAGAGACGTTAATGTTTTCAGTTTCTAGGATGTGAGAATTTAATAATCTTGATTTGTACATATTTGCTATCACGTGAGTTATACCATTGTTTTGGTGTCTTGTGTTAATATTTTTTTTAAATGTATCTTCAGTTATGTAGAAGTTCAATGAGTTCTGTTTGCCTGTGCCTGGAATTGGCAGAGTTGCCAACAGTCTTCGTATTAGATATCTTACATCACGTAGAGGTCAATGAACTTAGCTTACATAATGGAAGATATCATAGATTTGCTTATATCTATTAGACTTTTTTGCGAATGATAACAGCTCAATAAAAGGTGGCGCACAAATCAGCAATGCCATGCATGGAATCTTCATACAAAATTTCATGTTTCGATGACGTTTCATCGAATGACTGACGAAACAAGCGTGTACGATCATGCCGTGTGCACAAAAACGTTGTCATAGACGACAGCATGGCACGATCATACATACAAAAACAGCACTTTTGAGCGGTATTGTCATGAGATAGAGATCAGTTTGATTGGGTGTGCTGAATGGTCCACGTGATGGGAAAGAATCGTAGTCGGCGTAGTGCTCAAATTTTAAATGCAGGTTGCTTTTTATGTTCGATGTCTATTTTGGTTGACCGCCATTTTGATTTTGATGATATTCATTTGTTGGCATTTAACAATTGTAGAGAGTGGTCCATAGCAATTTATTATGAGTATCTAACGTTGCAACAACGTGTTCAAATTATTAAAAATAACGTGACTTTTTTGGTGTTAATCATATACTGCGCAAGTCAACCATTCAAAGTATAATGAATAATTTTGAATATATGCATACACTGGGAGATGAAGCGTAGACTGGGCAATAATTAAGCCTGAAAAGAATAATGCAGTGAGGCACCAGATACCTCTCATCGACACCGTGCACAGGAATTGGGAATATATCCATCATGTTTGTTAAGAATTGTCAAAAAAAAAAATTGATTTTTGACCCTTATAAAATTCAATTGACACAACATCTGAAGACAAATTACCATGAACGGCGGTGAGACTGGAGTGCTCGAGTTTTACAGCTCGATATAGACGACCACCATTTTTGGAAAAAAATAATTATGAGGGACGGGTACACTTTGACTTTGCTGGCTTTCTTAATAATCAAAATTGCCGCTATTGGGGCACTGGAAACCCTCAACTAATACATCAAAGACCATTATACCCTCGTAGAGTAACTGTATGGTGCGGCATTTTGACCGGTGGTATCATTGGGTTATATTTCTTTGAGGATGCTGTAACAGTTACTGGTGACCGCTATTAGAATATGTTGGTAAAATTCCTTCTACCGGAATCGGATTAATTAGGCCTACCGAACATGTGGTTCTAACAAAAAGCTAACAAGATTATGGTTGCCATATTATACACAGCTCATGCTACGATGGAAATTTTGAGAGAAATTTTTTCCGGCAGAGTAATGTCAAAAAGTGATAATATCGACTGGCTCCCACGATCTCCTGATTTGAACCCTCCCGATTTCTTCCTATTGAGGACTTTAATATTAAAATCTAAACAACAATAAAGTCTTTAATTAAATACGAAAAAATTCAAATTATATTAAACAAAACAAGCACAAATAACCATACTATAATAATAATGAAAATTGATCAAAATAAATTAGTTTTGGTTAATATATTTAGTAGGAAAAAGAAAAAAAAGGAACTTTTCAAAATGATCGTGTCTTTAAGTGATTAATATAAATGATCATAATGCTCTAACATATAATGGGTTCAAAGAGAGATCATCGTCGCTAGTAAAAAGAGCATTCCAAATATATTTTTTACGCGGAGTGCCATAGGGCGGTTGGGGCAGGCCTGGGAGAGCATTGCCATCTAAGGGTCTCCCAATCCAGTCGACAATCGGCTTCATTCATTTTCCTTTTTCTTTTCTTCTTTTATTTTTTTTGAGAGTTTCCTTTGGGACTCATTCTTTTTTTTATTCTTTTTCCTTTCTTTTTATTTTTATTTTTCTTTTTTTCGCTAATTTATTTTCATCTTCACGATTTTTTACATTCCCTCCCATTGCCTATTCTTCTCCAACTTTTTTATTTTTTATAATTTCTCTTTCTTTTCTCCTCTTTCCTTTATTTTTAATATTTTGTTTACTCTCTTCACCTCCCATGGAGGTGTGTCTTCATTACCACCTTGGAATGATATTTGTCTGCTTATGTTGGGTGTGAGCGCACATCTCAGCACTAATTTCGAAACCCTCATAATCTTCCACGAAAGCTAGCTTCAAGCTTTCTGAGTATGGTCGTCATTGTCATTACTCCAGTGGAACTTAACGTTAAAAAAAAATATTTATTTTTAATGCAAATTTGAATACCTTCCTTATCCCAAAAATACCTTTCAGTATTTTTTCAAACCATAGCAGCTAATGCAGTGAACTTCAAACCAATGTTTTCAAAATTTATGACGTCCTCTTCGCCGTACAAAGGGTGTGTGAAATAAATAAAGTAGGTCAAAAATAACTGTGCGGCTCTCTATGCCAGTCCGAAAAGGTTAATTTAAAATAATATCACCTTTGCAATCTGAGCAGTTAGATTCTCTTCAAAAGTTTTTGCATTTAAAAATCAGTAGAAAAAGTACAAAATGTGAAATTGATTGAATAGCCATTTGCCAACTAATAATCAGTCAAACGATAGAAATAAAATTTTATCTGTTTTTCTATATAAAAAACTTCTTTTACTAACCAAATTAAATAGGCTTTTTAGCCAAATTTCAAATGAATTGAGTTTAACTTCATGTTGCACATATAATTTGATTTCGATAATAAATTTATTTTATCCTCTCAGAAAGTCTTTTCAATTTCAAATAATGATGATGTCTAATCTGAGTTTGAAAATATAATTCAAGATGAAATATTTCCTATAATAATTTTACTACACCCAAAAAACATTCGTATGAATGCAGGAATGGTGATAGAAAATTCGAATAATTCAAACTGGCTTACATGCAATTGAATTTTGATATTTTTCTCAATTCTCGATAATTAATTGATCCATAATGTTATATCATATATCATGGTATTTTCAAAACCACACCAAAAGAAAGAAAATGAATAGAATAGGATAAAAAGGATAAATGGGTCAGGATGAGAAACACACCGTAGGATCGGAATTCTCGACGAATTATTCCGTACTTCTTGGTTTTCAGTTTGTCCTAATATTCTTTCCGTAACTTACCTGATCCAAAAGACTAATGGTGATTGTCTTCGTATTTCCTCTGTTGTGGTCTTATCTCAGCTTGAACCGAACATGAAAAATGGATTTGGGCAGGGTCAAGACCTGCTTATACTTTACGGGTATTTTGTGCGGCTACACCCGAACGCTATCTTATCCGGGTGAATAGCTGCTATAAATTTTCTAATTTACCAAATCATATTGAAGTTTATTATGACATATTTTATTAATACAAGTATGTATTTCAATGATTCATATTATTTAAATTTCTCAAAAATATTTTTTTTATAAAATAGCACCAAGATGATATATGGAAGAAAATATAAATCAATCAATATTTAAGAAGCTTATAGATTAATTTTCGTTTAGCTGACAACGTATGTCTATAAATTTAAATAAATTAATTTTAGATCCTTGGGCTATTTAAAATAATTTTCTTTTTTATTGTATATCATATAAAATTAAATATAAATTATGGGAAATTTTATTTTCAACGTTATTTATTTCATAGTTTTTATTGCAGGCTATATAAGAGTTTATGCAAAAGATGAGTTAATGTTAGAATTTATCTTGGTTTATGTTTGGTTTGTGTTTTGAGATTTAGTCGTTTGATGAGAAAAAGTGATTTTTCTCCAGTAGTCCTTGTATTTCAGGGTAAAATGTAATTTGTATACATTTTGTTAGTAAAAGTTCGTATTTCAGGGAAAATACCACATCTAGTCGATCGTCGTTTTCAGTTGTTTATCTTTTTAACGAATATACAAAATTTTGTTAACCTTGGAGCATTTACATATGAACACCCCATTTATATATTTTAAGAAAGTTCATTCGATGATAGTAAAATGGTCGTTCCATGTTCGTATACGCCAAGAACAGGGTGAGATTATACCGATACACAAGTGTATATATCTATAGAATTTGCTCCTATTTTGTTGTCTACTGTATATTCTATAAAAGCAAATTCAAAAACTTGAGTGCTCGCAACAAATAATATTCAGTTAAAAAATTTAACTCGGAAGAAAGACTCATCAATATTCATGCCCTAATAAGAAGAAGTTTTCACGATAAGAAAAATAACTTAAATAACGATATATCATGAATATGTATTATTATCTGTCATTCCCGCCTTCTATAAGCATAAATATATTGGAAAGTATAAAAATAGATCAGTATAAAAATATCCAAAAAGATTATTAAGATGGAATGGTAGACCATATGGCGAAGAGCATTTCAATTATTTTTGTTTGTTTGTTTGTTTGTACAGGGTGTAAAAAATAAGTTTACAAAGTTTTTTTTTTTAAAAAAATTTTTTTTTTTCTAAAAATATTACAGACGGCGTCTAGCTCAGGTAGTTATTTAAAGAAAAATTGAGAAAAAAAATAAAAAACTTACTTGAATTGTAGGTAAAAATTTCCAGTAATAGTAAATTTTTATATAAGTGTATAACTTCGTCCAGGTAAAGCCTAAAAAATTTTATTACTTTATGAATAAAAGAAATTAAATTTAAAAAAAATATACTTAACTAATTTTTAAAAAAAACCGAGAGTTATGGTCACTTATTACGTCTTAAATTTATATATTGGATTTTCCTAAAATATAAACACTTATTAATATAGTGATAACATTTTTTTGTTGCAATCCCTAATTTTTGGATTTTTTAAGTTTCAACAAGAAAAAAATTATTATCGTTTTTTTATAATTTTGATAAAAATATTCAAAGTTCTATGAGTCACTACTCAAGATTACCTCCATCATCGGGCTCCTCGGTCCTTGAAAGGATCATCGTCGTGTCTAGGACAATTCAATCAAAATATTGTAGATTGGGTAAAAGTATTAAGAATGGGGATTAAATAATGGCTTCAGTGTCAACCGAGTAGAGTCACTAGCTATTAGCAAGATCCACAAATTCTCGAGGTTGATTCCTCTGAGGACTCGAATCAAAAGCAACAATCGCAAAAACTTATAAAGCCAAGTGTGTTAATTATGATGTTTTATGAGCGAATCTGTTTCGAGTCGAGTAGCCAGCTAACTCATAGACAACTCTCGCTTACTAAGAACTACTGGGCTCTACATCGGGCATCGCTTTGTTATGCATCACAAGACGATGGCCAATGAAGAGTCAAGACACGGAAATCGAGAGGATAAAATATTGCATAATCTCTATATCGCTTAGTAGTCGTTGTAACAGCATTATCGGAAGCGTCCTTAAAAAAATACGGGCCCACTTATACCACACAGCCACTCTACTCGAATGTAAAGATTGTTCGTGAATTTCTCCTGGATTTAACGTCCCCAGAAACTGCCTAAGTCAAAATGCGCTTCGTCACTCATTATCAATTTCCTATAAAAATCAGGATCTTATCGATGGAGTTCTAGATTTTTTTTTGTTTATGCAGATCTACGGCACATATGATCTCTGAGTTGAAGTTTTAATTTGTGCAGATATAAATGCAAATCTTAAAGCTAAATATTCCAGACAACTATTTAAGAAAGACTCACTTTCAGTGCGTTATAACTTTTACAGTTTACTGGACTTTCAGCTATACGTTGCCGGACTTTCAGCACCCCAGCCAAATTCTCGGTTCTAAGAAATCCCAGCTTCAGTCTATAAAACAGACTTCAGTCTATCATCAAAATGATTCACTATACGACAAACAGAAAAATTTGAAGGCACGTTAATACATCCAAATTTTTTAAGGTTATAATCCTTCATAATAATTTTACTCTCTATGACTGTCAAATATCAACTGTCAGAATGATAGCTACTGTAGAGTTGAAACTTATATTTAGAACAACCTATTTGTAAAGTCCTTTTGGTAAGAGCCAAAGACCAATGTGTAGCCTCATGAGCATAGAGCCAATTCGCAACTTCATATTTAGTGTGACTTCCCGTTTTGTGAGCTTATCGAAGTCAACTGGTAAAAGTATTTAAAAAATGCTGCCTTTTCAAATCCGCTTAATTTACCAGGCGTATTAATGAGTATAATCTTTTTTGTTTTTAAATTTCATAATATTTTTATTTGAACATTATTTTCAAAAATATTATTTGAATAATTAAAGTTTTATGATAATAATCCAGATAATAAAATAACAAATGATTTTGAACATTACAAATAATCTTTAAAAAACAAATTATTTGAACAATGGCAAGTGCAGAAAAAATTGAAGGATTTTATATAATCTACAGCACTATTGATAAGGGATGAAAATCATTTATAATATTATTGAATAAAATGTAAAATACTCCTCTGACCTAGTTTTTCATCAATGAAATAGGATTTAATTTACCTCTTCACTTACAATGCATACATGCTCGCATTTACTTTTCTAGTACCAGCAAATAGAAAAATTGAATTAAAATAAAATTTTAAATTCTATCATATACTCGTATACAAATATATTTTTTTTAAGAATTAAAATAGGTACACACATATCCTATTCAATTGAATAAATTTTAAATTCATGATAAAACGATCAATTTGAAGGGATTATTCATATATGATGAGAGCATTCGCCCAGTTAAATGTAGGTTATACCAATCAACAGATTAATTCTGATTTACAAGTTAGTGTTTTTTTAAAATATTTTTTCACTTTTAGTTATAAAAATATTATATTAATTATTTAAAGAAATTATTAGAGTGTTTGGAGGTAAAATTCGACAGGATATGACTTAAGACTAAATTTTTGTTGAAATGAAAACCATTTTTTTTGTCTGTGTTAAGTAAGGTCCTAAGATAAGATACTTTCATTTAATTCTCTACTAATAGGAAATTTATAATATAAGTCCTGTGATCATTATAAATTCAAGTTTGGTAGGCCTAAAAATTAAAATTTGCTGGATATTATTTTGACAAAGTAGATAATTAATAAAAAATGCAAATAATTTAAAATATCCTTAATTCTTACCTTGCAATACTGCCAGAAAAATGAAAGTAATCTGGCAATACTGCAGACTCCCACTCCAAATACATACCCTGTACGTTAGACCATCCTAGCCATGTAGGACAAATTTGTATTGTATAAGATGATTTTTTTTCTGTTTGGTTTTCTATATTTTTATTTTTGCCAAATAACGTATAACACATGAAAAGTGTTATAGTTAAAAATGCTAAGTTGGCATTGCCATTTTATTGTAGAAATCTTGCATCTAAACAACGGTTACAAATTATTGAATTTTATTTTCAAAATTTATGCTCTGTGTAAAATGTGTTTTGCACACTTTGACCATTTTATGATCCTCAAAATTAATCTACTGAGCAGCAATTTTATGCTATTGTACATCAAACCACCAACCCGTGTGCAAAGAGTGTGTACAGAGGAAAATATTGCTACCGTAGCGTCCAGTATTGGTGAAGACCGCGATTATATATAAAATACAGCTCGTGCAAGAACTGAAGCTAAACGACCTGTCAAAGCATCGAATTTTTGGTGAGTTGGCCCTAGAACAACTTGAGGGAAATCCGTTTTTTTTTTTTTACAAAAAATTGCGTTTAGCGACGAAGCTCATTTCTGGTTGAATGTGTTTGTGAATAAGCAAAATTGTCGCATTTCGTCTGATGAACAAGAACCAACAAAACAACATCTGCCATTGCACCAAGCAAAACGTCCAGTGGAATCATTGGTCCGTATTTCTTTAAAATTGAGGCTGGCCGCAACGTTACCGTCAATGGTGCTCGCTATCACTCGATAATTTCGAATTTGTTTTTGCCCAAAATGCAAGAACTTCAACAAAACGGCGATACATGCAACACAGCACATGAAACAAGGGACGTATTGAGAAATGAGTTCGGTGAGCAATTTATCTCATATTTCGGATCGGTAAGTTGGCCGCCTAGATCGTGCCATTTGACGCCTCCAAGCAATTTTTTATAGGGCTATGTGAACTCATTCGTCTATGCCGATAAACCAACATCACTTTTAGCCTTGGAAGACAACATCGAATGTGTTATTAGCGACATACCAGCTAAGATTCTCGAAAAGTGATTCTAAATTGGACCTCTCGCATGGATCACTTAAAACGTATTCGTGGCCAAAATTTACATAAAAGAATCTTTGGGAAGTAAATTGCAAGCATTAATTTATTAATTTAAATAAAAATTTTATACATTTTTTAAATATTTTTGTATTTTTTTTTTTAAATTTGAAAACCATAGTATTTTTACAAAAAGTTTCGACGAACCTATGGGGAACATTCCTAATCAATAGTACAAGTTTTTCAGAAGTGCATAAAGCATTTTTGGAAGACTGAGAAGCAAAGATAAACCTCGATCAGACCGATGAATAATATTAAAGATATTGAGTGTGTGCTTGAAAGGTTCAGAAAACTTCTTCTTCGTTCAGATCAGACACCTGCCACCCGCCCTTTTCGATGAACGATTTTTTGTTGGGAAAAGTAGTTCCTGTGGTTGGCCAACCCACCTATTCATCTTATTTTAGTTCATCTCACTTTTTTTATTCCCAAAAATCAAAAAAACATTCAAAAGGAACTGTCGATAACATACAAACGAGGGTCACCGAGGAGCTGAACCCATTTAGAGCCTTCCAGCCTATCTGCCCAAATATTAATGTATAAAGATAAAATGAAATTGTCTCATTTCTTTTATGCCACATCTCCGTATCATCCTCTAGGACTATTAATAAATTACTTATATTTGATCAAGGTAATACCAGCTAATTAATTAAAAACATGTTCATTGTGAAGGTGTCTAGTAAAGCGCCTGTTCTTGTTTGGACAGAATGTATAATAATGACTGCACGAAACCATCTGACAAATGGAATTTAACGTTTGACAGCAGTTTTCGCATGCTGATAATAATATAGGAGACCAAATGCATGACCTGATAACGTGTCGACGAACACATGTTTGTAAAATAATTGCTCGATCAGGTAAGTTGTGTATGCGATGAAGAAAATCTTATTTCCGTTCTGAACACTTCTTCTCTGCCGTCAAAGTAGAGTTTGTACACGCAAGTGTTTTGACAATCTTCTACTTACTCAATTCACATAAATTCTATAGCGATTCGGTGGGTATATCTTAAATATTTCAAATATTTACTAAAAAATCTAAATTTCTACTTTACGACTCTAAAAGTTTAAATAAAATGCAAAAATTTATGCGTGTGTTGCTCGTTTGCAACAAGGTCCAGTTCATCTTCGAAATAACCCAATTTCTATTTTATGAAATTCAACCAGGTGAACACCGAATGTACCTGCGAGTACCATTGCTTCGTTTCGGAACGAAGAAAATGATAAACAAACAATAGGGGAAAGACAGAAATTTCAGCCCGAATTCCGGGGTGGCTGTACGTGTTCGTCTGCGATTGTTTGGGGTCATTGTGATTAATGTACTCCCACGATGTCCAAATTGTCGGGTGAGAGCAGAATTTTATTGCTGGCCTGTACACGGTATGTGTAATATTTGGAGTACGAATATTACGAGTATTTCTTCGATTCAAGACACCATCTTTTGTACACACCGAGATTAATGGTTAATGTACTACTGTCTATCGTGTGTTGTATTTACGGACAATATTGTACCCAAAACAAGGCCTAGCGATCAGATATTTTATTGCTGCAATTTGTTTGGTTTGTGGCCGATTTTTGTGCATGTCCTACCCACTCAACTAGTATGTTCTCCTCATTATCAAAACGAATACTTTTATTAATATATATTTTTATTTTTATTATTTTGATATTTGAAAAGTTCAACAACAACAAAAAATGAGCTCCATATCAGATTGAATTGATAGACGCACGATAATGATCACAATAATTCAATTATGGTTCCTCCACAAGCAGAGAAAATGTTAGCATCTTACTTGAGTTTCCTTTTTAAAAATTTTGCCTTTAAGATAAATTTCATGAAGAGACATTTCCCAAGAGTGGAATTTTTTAACGACCTTCAGAATATACTTTCCAAAAAGGACACATTCTATAAGTATGTAAAAAGTTTGTGCGTTCGTTTTGTCTTTTTTCGTTTTTGGTCTTTTTGTTTAAGCAAATAAAATGTAATAGCCTTTTTGAGTCTCTTTTTAACTTTAAATAAATTTTTATTTACCCGGTTTATGTTCGAAAAGAATTTCCAAGACAATTGTCAACGTGTATGGTTTTGCCTGATGTCAGTTAAAAAGTTGGATTCTGGCTAAAGAGTAAATTGAATAGAATTACTCTTACCTTAAAAAAAGCTTACCTATTTTTATTCTTATCGGTTTGTCGCTATACAATTTTTCTATCAATTGTAAGGCATATGCTAAATAGCAAATGGTAAATGGTAAATGGTAAATGGCAACTGGTAACTGGTAAATAGAAAATGGAAAATGGAAAATGGCAAATGGAATAAAAATGTATGGCAATGGCTATAAACTTTAGGTTCATGAATGGTAGAAATATTTGTACTAAGGAGGCACAGGTCGTCTTAGTACTCTTACTTGGAATAGACAGTGAGTGTAGAAGACATTAACATCTAAATGACCAGGTGAAAATTATTTTACATATTCATGAAGCGGATCTTAACCAGTTCGGGTTGCTATTAGTTAGCGAAAATTATGCAGCCGTAAAAACTTGTTTATGGTTCTTTTCACAATTTGTTGCTTACTGTTGCTCTTTATGGCAATGCGGTTTAGCTGAATGCATTTCTCACAAATTTATTATATGATTTAGTGTTAAACTTTCTGTAGCAGATGCCATACAATACGAGCTACTGAATTAGACAATTTCTTTTAAAATGGCACCTCATAAGTTGATGCTGTTCATCCTTTCGATCCATTTACAAGTAACGCTGTATATTTTGAATAGAGTACTTTACTTTTCACTTTTTATTGGATCATTAAGTCCTTCGACTGTTGGTATTGTCAACATTAAAGAAACAATTTTTCTGTAGATTACAATTGCAGTTAAAATAGTTTTATTGAAAAAATTAACATAAAAGCATAGAAATTGTTAAAAATAATAGTTAGTCAAGCAATAAATTGATTTATTTTTAACCTTAAAAACAATTTGTAGCACTTTTTTTAATGTAAAGTTTCTGATATAAATACTAGATGCTATTTTATAGCGCCACGATCAAGAAACCGTTTTGTGACTCTATGTCTCGTCTGGGTTTGCATTGCTAGTTTCCTCAAAAAAGCAGGTCGATAGTTGATTGAAGTGCAAAGTCAGATTTCTTGAATTTTGTGTAGCATATTTAAATGTTTTAAAATGATATAAAAAATGCTATGAAAATGGAATGGTTGGACTTCGCAGCTCTGCACTGGAAGTAATTGTTATGGTTTTGGAAAAATTATTTAGTGTATTTTTTCGGTTGTTGGACAAGACGAGGATGGTTTTGGATAGAAATTTTTATGAATGTAAAGGTCAATAATGACTATACTCAAAGAGCACATGCTTCACTACGCATGCCTGATGCTAGCTTTATGGGTAGTTGGATGGTTGTGCCTCAAAATTAGTGCTGAGATGTTGCGAAGAGGAAAATAGATAGGCGAGAAATGAAAAATCCCAAAAAATTTACAAAAAATTATTCTGGGTTACGAGGCATTCATTCAAAATATAGATAGGCGAGAAATGAAAAATCCCAAAAAATTAACAAAAAATTATTCTGGGTTACGAGGCATTCATTCAAAATATGGGATGGAAGAAGTAAATTTCGAAGATGAGGAACAGTCAGTGGAGCACCACAAGAATGACATCGAAGAGGAAATCCATGTTCCAAATAAAGTTAATCTGAAGATCTCATATTCTACTTTGAGTCATATAAATACCCAGGATTTCCATGTAATCTATCGAATATATTGTAGAAACGATTGAATACTTAATCAGAGATGATTTCAATAATTTTTGTAAGTTACCTTTAAGTGATATATTCAACTTATTCACAAAGAGTGCGTATATGTATTGAAAAAGCTAATGGATAGATGACAGCCTCTGTTATACGTTTTGACGTGAAATAACCGTTTGCTTTTAAGATAAGTAACCAACAGATTTAAGATAAATAAGCCGACTTTCCACTCGGCCAACGTTGATATAAGCTTCTCACTTAACCTACGTGTATATTTATAGCAATTGTGTTTGGCTTGCTGTAGATCCAAAAGTGAAGTAAAGGTCCTCCTGCCTAACCTATAGGTATCTTGGAGAGGAGTGACTTGTTTTGCAAAAAAATATTGTATAGTTTCTAGAATCTTTGAAATGCAAGGCAAAAGTGAAATTAGTCTGTAAGTGTTAGCTGTCGTTTTGGTATAGTCATCATAAATGCAACCTTCCAAATTCTTTGAAACGTGGAGGTCTCTAACATATGATTAAAGATTACTGTCTTCTTGACTCTGGCAGTATTGAGCCTCAACGCTAGATATTAAGTTGTACTAGATAAACTGGATTATATTTTCCAGGTCAGATTTCGGTTGCGTCTTATCATAGTAATTTCTTGTTAGTATCAAATATTTCTCAGTGTCTAGATTTGGAATGATTTTTCTGACCATTTCTCTTCTTGGTAGAGAGTTGGAAATTTATCTTATAATTTTAATGTATCGAAGAAGAATTAATTAAAATCGAAAAACGAATCCTCTGGAAATTGTTTTGTTATGCTAAATATTTGATTACATTGTAAAACCATAAAATATATTTGGATGCTCATTTTTCTAATAATTTGTATATTTTTAATTTTTACTTTGACAATACATAAATAAGCTTTGATCTCATATTCTTGTTGGAATAAATCAAATAGAGTCACAAACTGATTGGCATATGTAATTTGTTATGTTGTTGCCAACAAAACAGAAATCCAACCTAATGAAATTTCAACATGATTGCCTTATTGAATTATTTGTCTGTATTATATACTGTCCAGTATGATATTTATAATATATATTGTGCATATGTAGGCGAATAAATATTTTCTTGTATTCGAAAAAATTTTCTAGTAGTTTTATTGTTGCTATAGGATTTGATATATGGCTTTTACTGATCATTTTTCGGTTTGTAGAAATTTCTATTCTTTGTCAAAGTGTATAGTGAGTATCCTTGGAATCCTATGTTGGCATTTTATACTTTTAGATTTCATAGTTATTAATGAAAAGATCAAGTAGTTGAGGGAAACGACAAGATGAAATTGTAAATATGGAGAATACTCGCATAAAATGATGAAATAGAGAATTCAAGAAGCCAATGTTTGGTCTTTTTTTTTGTGTGTGCTGTTGTTATCCTTGATATCCAAAGTGTGTATGTCACTGTACAAGATGTTATGTTACATGCTGTCAGTGATGTTGTATGTTATCCTCGGATTTTCTATAGCAAACGCTGTTAATTTTCCTGTTCAATGAGTTTGTAAGAATTTATTTTGCTGGGATATCTTTTGGGGTATTAAAAAAGTACGAACGAATCCTTATCGAATTTTTTTTTGGTATGCTCTTGTGTAAAATAAGCTCAAGATAAATTTTCTCCATGCCATATAGAATATATCTTATTTTGTCTTCCTCATGTCTTCGTTCACTTATAGTTGACTATGTACATACAAACTTTATTTTTCTATAACTTAAAGTACAAACAAAAAAAAATCATATGTATGTGTATAGATGTTCACTTATAGTTGACTATGTACATACAAACTTTATTTTTCTATAACTTAAAGTTTTCCAATACAAAAAAAAATCATATGTATGTGTATAGATGTTTACATTCATATTGATTTCTACCCTCAAAATTTTTTTATTTGAGCTTTGATTTATTTACTTTACTCTTGACTGTTTGGTATTCTTTTCATTAAAGTTATGCAGGTACAACGAAATTCGAACTAACATAATTTTGAAATTTAATGTATGTGTACCATATTATTTTGAAGAAAAATTTAAATTGGAATGAAAAAAAAAATGTTGTATTATGCCGATGGGTATAGACAATTGTTATAAATAAAAAAACCTACTGACCATAAAAAAATTATCTCTAAAAAGTTATCGCAATCGCATTTATTGGGAAATAAATTATGGAAAGTTAAAAATATTCCAAAATACCAACTCTTCCAACAAAAGTATTTGAATTCAATCCACAATCGCTTATTATTTAAATTATATATTTTCATATAATACCAAGGATTTATTAGAATGGTTTTCTATAATTTCTCATTAATCCAAAATTAAATTAAAATACCTCATTTTGTCGGTTATTTGATTACTTTTCGATAAAATCTATGTACGAATACTAAAATAGACATGCATATATAAATATTTAGCCTATATTAATAAATATTTGATACTCTTGAAAATTTTACCTAATAGAATTTAGATTATTATGAGTTATATATTCGGGGCAGCTCTATTTCTATATAAATTAAATTAATTTCAGAATTATTTTCCTGAAAAATGTTTACCTATATTTGTAGTGCATATCAACAACAAAAAACTCCCCAAAAATAATTTCGAGCATCTTAAACTAATAGTATAAATTATGAAATAATATGTATATAGTTACTGATGCATAATATTTATTTTTATAATCCAAAATGATAACTAAACATGCTATTATTAGTGTGAAGGGGATAATATTTTATTTGTTCTAAATCTACAAAATGTGTATTATTATTTTTGCTATCATGTTAAATAAACTTTAATCAATTATACTTGAATATATTTTTTAAATTTTTGGGGATACTAGATTGGTGAGTCCAACAGTTAAGTTTTTTTATATTTATTTTACATCTAGAACTATAAATATAAAACTTTTTTAAAGCAGAATATTTACCAAACATATTTTCAATAAATTTTTGAATATTTCTTCAGCTCATAGAACGATTTTGAACATATTTTATGAATAAGATAATAAGTCTCGTAGACACTATTAATTCAAAACATCGATGAGTATAAGCTAGCAAAAGGTAGGTTTCTTGTAAAAGTATTGTTAGGATTTGGTAGGCGAGAATAGAATTTTTTATACCGGAAGATTATAGTTCTTGTACGATGGGACGATAAAAACGAGCTTCAACATTTTTACGAACTATTTTGGATTGCATGGATTGGATTCGACTAGAATTTGAACCGTAAATTTCTGGTTAAAAATTTGTAAATAAAAATTTCCAAGTAGCGTTGTTCCTTGTCTTTTTGTGGAATAATGCTGCTACTAAGAAATATGGTAAGGGACTACTCGCATTTTCGACTTAGAGTAAAAGTGACATGAATACGTTTTTGGACATTAATTTTCTCTTTCCATATTTCGAACTATCCTTGCAAGGTTGTCATATAATTTTTAATTTTGTAGGAGCAAAAAAGCATTAATCGGATTTTTATGAAGCGCTAGGATTTTGGTGTTATTAGCATATGTTTTAATAAAAGTATCATCATTGGGGAAAAAATCGTGAGTACATACGAAAATTATCGCGAATTTTCAAAAATTATTTATTTATTTAAGAATAACTAATTTTATCCCCTTCAAAGTAATCCCCACCAGATATTATACACTTGTATCAACGTTTTCTCCAATCCTCGAAGCACTTCAAAAAATCATATCTTGTGATCTTGTTCAGCTTCTCCTTCGATGATCTTTCATGAGGCTCTTCAGTTTCGGGAACAAGAAAAAGTCACAGGGGGTTAAATCTAGAGAATATGGTGGCTGTGGCATTATTAGTGTAATGCCGCAAAAAAAAATAGTTTTGGCAAAAAATTGGCATACAAGCAACGATGCGTGAACAGGGGCGTTATCATGGTGCAAAAGCCAATTTTTGTTCTTCCACAAATACGGCCGTTTCTGGCGGATTGCTTTGCGCAACTTCCGCATAACTTGCAGGTAATATTTTTAATTGACCGTTCTACCCTGTGGCAAGAACTTATGATGCACCACGCCCCTGCAATCGAAGAAAACTGTAAGCAAAACCTTCACATTCGACCGAACTTGGCACTTTTTTTTTGGTCTTGGTTCGTGCGGCAGCTTCCATTGGGATGATTGAGCTTGTTTCCATGTCATAACCATAATACCATGATTCGTCACCAGTTATGACGCTCTGGAGCAAATTTGGGTTGAAGACGAGCCAAAATACTTGCAAGCAAAACAGCTGTCAAAAATTAACTGAACATTCAAAATGGCCGAAATTGTCGGCATAAATGTGAAACATGAGTACAAATATAACACCAAAAGAAATCGAAAATCGAATAAACGTAACCCGCGGAAATTCAAAATTCGTGATACTTTTTGAACAGACCTCGTATAATTGTAAAGTACAGGACCAAGGAGAGTTCCCTGTGAAACCCAAGCTTTCGCATGTGATATCTGGGATTGTTCCATATATTCTATTTTCTAAAAATCTGATGATCGTGTTCTCAACAAAATTCAAAAAAACCTACTTAACAATGGAGAGTTTGAATTGTGCACGAGTGTGAGTCATGTGGGGTCTTTAGCCATTTGTCGACATAAGCATTGAACAAGTGGGGAAAGGTTCCTTTTGAAATATTGACAAAATATTACCAAGCTAGTCTACTTGATAATTGGTCAAAAATTATGGACACGATAAGTACTCAGAATTTGTATAGGAAATGATGCCATCTCACACAATTTCCGTTTCGGAAATTACCTTCGCTCCATCTGCCCATTCTGTGACATTCAACTCACTATCACTCATCATCTAAAACAATGCGACCCCACGAAAAATTTCTTTTAACATGCATACACTTACATGTCGCCAAATGGCCTTATTATCATAGCCCCTGACTAATGGTAGTGAACTTATTTAGAAACAAACAAACTAACTTAAAATATACAAAAATAAATTATTTTTTTCCTTTATTTTAATTGTAAAAGAAAAAATGAAACTTTTGATTTCTATTATGCATACGTTTTTATTGAAAAGGACATTTTTCCTTTTTAATGTATTATAGTAAATATGGAACAAGTGTATTATAATAAATATGATTAAAGTCAGTACCATAAGATTTTTTCTGGTTTATAGTTTATACATATTTAACATATACATAACAAAATTTGCTATTAGAGAAATAATTGAACGTAATCTTCTTAATATACCAAAGAAACTAAGGAATATTAGAAGAAGGACTTATTTTATTTGTATACTTTGAGAAGATACTGTTAGTACTTCTAATATATATGTGAGCATCTGAATAACCATAAAATTATTAAATAGTTTCATGAGAAATGATATTTTCCTAAGCTATTTTCATGATTTCACTGACTTACTGGAAGTGCTTCTCTGCAGAAATATTCGCAGTTCTATGGACAAATATTTCCTTATATTCAAGGTAGTCTATACTTAGAGTTGTTAAGTGAATACGATTGGTTTGTCCTTATTTTATTGAAAAAATGTTTACACAACTTTTCCTGGAAAAACCTAAGCTTCCCAATTATGTTAAGATAGGGATACGTGGGGCACTAGTTAGTGTTTGAGTTCAAGTTTTTTATTTAAAAAAAAAATAAATATAAGATTATGCTAATAATTTTCTCTTATTTGAAAATATATTTCCAATTTTTGTAAAATGACGTACTCTTAAATTTGATATCTATTGCGTTGTACGTGAAGACTGATTTCTTTTACACTTTGTTTGTTCAGAAAGTGTAAAATATATTTTCAGAATCATAAAGATTTTTTATTTCACTTAAAAGAAAATAGATTAAATCGAGAAAAAAAAATTAAACATTTTATTCACAAAACATTTAATATATAAAAATATATTACTTCATATTCTGTTTGAACATATTTTACATACTGTTCGACTTTATGAATTTATGTTGAAAAATTAAATATTTTTACCTGGTTTTATGGAAATTTTAGTTTTATTTAATATGCTTTAAGAGCGTATCAGTAAATAAATTGATTTCAATTCAATTTCATATTGCATATTTCAATTTAAAATTAATTAATATACATTTTAATAAAATACCGAAATTAATATTCTATAAAGACATTTATTTGCATCAATTTAAAGTAAATTATACAATAAATTAGTAAATTTTCAGTTTATTTCTTGGTTTTTATTGTAAATCTGATTAAAATCCTTTTAAGAAATTATGGCCCATTCAAAATAGATACTAATCGAGTGGGAATTTTTGTATCAGAAAAAGATCTTTATGTATCTATAAGATGTTGAGATATTTATTCATATATCTAAAAAGTTTATAACGAGTATTTATAAGTATATACTTTATTATAAAGATGAGCTCATATAGCATAGCTTGTTTAAGTTTGTTTAGTTTTACATTAACATCTACATCTAACAAAATAGTTTAAATTGTTCACTGGCCTTAAAATATGTACATATGATCTGTGTAATAATAAGGACTTTATAATGTTGTATCATTTATATAGCAATTGTCAATAAATGGTTAGGTAAAATATCTTTTCTTTATTGGTATTCAAAACAAGACAATTTAAGAATACCCTCAAATATTAATAAAAAAATAATTAGTATTCCATTGAATTTTTTTATAATGAGTTATTTATATAATACTAATAGTGAAATATAAATTCTTAGTGCCATGACAACTATAAAAATTAGGTGGCAGCTAAAGTACACACCAGCATTGTCACTACCTGGATTTGAACACAAGACTACCGCGTACTACCCCGAAATATTCTACCTATTGATTTTTTTTTATATCTAAAAACATAACTAATAAAAACATCTCAAATGTTTCAAATTAATATAATTTTTAGAAATGTGTCTCAGTTAAGAAATTATTAAAAATGTCAATTCGTAAATTTTTATATTATTACAATATTATTGGATTCTAAAACATTTAAAAAAAATTGGAAATGCTATATCTCGAACAAAGTAATTTGTATGATTGGAAACACGAGAATGAAATTTTTTATAACGAGCACAGGCTGATCAGGAATATATTGAACATTGACACCACGGTGAATGTGACTAATAGGAAAATAAAAGGTGGTATCGACAATATTACGAAGTATTTTTGATTAAAGATATTGAATTCGACAGGAATTGTAAGGATTAGTGAAGTTCCGAAGTTCTACTCTGTTAGTCCATATTGGTTTTCATCACCGATGTGTTTTTATGTACAGTGCTAATGCCGGTAAGATATATGAGATGGCATGGTGTAAGGTAGAGATTAAAAATGACGTGAATGTATGAAAAGTTCGTTCACTTTTTCTCTCCACTTGGTGAAATATTTTTTGAGGGTTTAATAGAAATATCCTAGGTATAAATGTGCAGAGAATAGGGATACCAGCAAATATCGGGTATACGAAGTCTGTTCAGAAAGTATCGCGAATTTTGTGTTTTTTTCAAAAATTATTTATTTATTCATGAATAACTAATTTGTCCCCTTCAAAGTAATCCCCACCAGATATTATACACCTGTGATAACGTTTTTTCCAACCCTCGAAGCACTTCAAAAAATCATTTTTTGTGATCTTATTCAGCTCCTCCTTCGATGCCGTCTTTATCCCCTCGATCGTAGCGTAGCGTCGTCCTTTCATGGGGCCAGATCACAGGAGGACAGATCTGCGGAATACGGTGGCTGCGGCATTATTAGTGTGTTGGTTTTGGCCAAAAATTCACGAACAAGCAACGATGCGTGAGGAGGGGCGTTATCATGGTGCAAAAGCCCATTTTTGTTCTTCCACAAATCCGGGCGTTTCTGGCGGATTGCTTCCCGCATAACTTGCAGGTAATATTCCTTATTGACCGTTCTATCCTGTGGCAAGAACTCATGATGCACCATGCCCCTGCAACTGTAATCAAAACCTTCACATTCGACCGAGCTTGGCGCGCCTTTTTCGGTCTTAGCTTGTGCGGTAGCTTCCATTGGGATGATTGAGCTTTGTTTTCCACGTCACAACCATAAACCCATGATTCGGTACCAGTTATGCCACTGTGGTGCAAGTTTGGGTCATCGCGGACAGAGTCCAACAGCTCCTTAGCAATGTTAATGCGATGCTGTTTTTGGTCGAAAATGGGCAAAAATCGAAGACGAGCCAAAACAGGTACAAGCAAAGCAGCTATCCAAAATTAACTGAACATTAAAAATGGCAAACTTGTCGGCATAAGTGAAAGACATGAGTACCAACATAACGCCACAAAAAAATCGAAAATTAAATATACCTAACCCGCGAAAATTCACGAAAATTCGTGAAAGTTTTTGAACAGACCTCGTAGTTTATTAAAAAAATTAAAAACTTCTAGATGTAGCGTATAAAAAAATACTGAGAGGCTATTCTAAACAAACGAGGACGACAAGTACTTACAAAATCACAGAGATGGCGATCTTAGTATTAAAGCTGAGAACTTTTTGAATAATACACGGCCACGACCGCCGGATGGCAGCACCAACCGGCAGGGTTATTAACCGCTATTATAGGTAGAATATTCGAGATTAATGGGAATGTCATAGTCTGAAGGTGTATAAGGATATATCGATATTTAGTGGTGGGTTGTGTGATATATGCCAATTCGAATAATATTGGGTTCTCCTTCCAAAATGGTGGAAATTTTAGTGCCCGAACTGCAATAATTTCCGCTGGCTTTGATGCATCTTCTTCCATCATTTCGTGTTAGGCTTGTGTCGATCACATCGGGGTAACCAGTTTTGTAGGTAGTGCTTTTGCCCTACAATTGTTTTGTTATACGATGAAGGTTAATTGATTACACAATTAATAACAACTACTTTGAAAAACGTTTTTACGTTACTTATTTTGTGGAAACTACTGTTACACTATGGCTTATCTTCCTGACGGTTGGTGCTGCCAAAAATCGAATATATGTAACCCGCGGAAATTCAATATTTACGATACTTTTTCAACAGACCTCGTATATTCGAGTGTTCATTTAATTTATCTACTTAAAAATACCAGTTGCAAAAGAATGATTATATTACCACATAATAAGTAGATGGAAAAAAGAAAAAAAACTTGACTTCAGTTCCTCTTATTACAATAATAGAGAATATTTAATTCCTCTTATTGAAATAATTATTATATAATTTCTATCAAAGTCTTATTAAAGCAACTTAAATAATGAAAATTTTTTTAATAAAAACAATTTATTTAAATTTTATTAAAAACCGTACAAAAAATCAAATTATAAATTTTTTCCAACTAAATGAACATTATTCAAATGAAATTTTTGGTAGCTAAAAATTATTAAATTTGAACTAAACCATTGATTTACATTAAAATATATTCAATTCTAAATAATCCATCTTATTTCATATTTCTTTTAACAAGAAGGAAGCTTAATTCCATTTACTGTTCGTGGAAAATTTTAACGACATGAATATCAATTCAATCATCTCCATTGAATGTATTTATTATATTCTCATGCATGGTATAGAATCTTCCATATTCTGAGTAAATCATATGCCAAGTTGGAAAAAGTTTATAAATCAATTTAATCATACCATTCTTAGCATATGCTGCGAAGTCAATGAAAAGAATTATGAAAAATCCATTAGCCTCAAACAATTCCTCCACTTTGAGGTGTACAAAAAACTTTCACCTGCCAATAGGGAGCTATAGGAGATTTATTGAATATGTGAAGTGTTTCAAAATAAGTCTTTCATCATCAATTACTCAATTTGGATATGGAATGTCAACCGTGTCCTTTCAAAACAAAGTACCATTGGCTTCTGAAAATTCTTAAGACTTTTTTACCATAAATTAATCATGTACAAAGAAGGTTTCTTATAAATTCACCTATAAATTTGAGGTTAGATCTTCTTTAAAAGACAAACAAAAATATTAACTCGTAATAAAATTATCCTTTCTATAAATTACAAAAAAGAGTTTGATGTATTCAAATTTTTAGATATTTAATAGTATAGAAATTAATTCGTGGCAGAAAAATTTGGTACTTTTCTTCAGGTTTAGTTAAATTAACTAAATAAACATGAAAACTAATTTATAAAAAAAAAATACGTTGTAATATCAAATAAAAGTGAAGAATCTATGGTAAAAGTAATTCTACAAAAAAATTTTTGACTTGAAAAAGTTATTAATAATAAATATGCAAAGTGAAATTTAGCTTAAAAGAGGATAACAGAAACATTTTACTATTTAAATATTTATTTTTCTGCCTAGTTAAAGTGTATCTAAATTTAGAATTATTTTATATTTTCGGAATTTGAGTGTCAAAAAAATTGAATAAATCTTCACGTTTTGATTATTTGTGTCATTTTGTGTAACTGTTCTTTATACATGGAAGCGTATTCTTATTGGGGATCTATTATTATATGGCTCTCTTAATGTATACATCCTTAGCCATTCGTTTTAAAATAAGATTCATAAACATGACAAAAAAAGGCAAATGTATAACCGCAACTTACCAAGTTTATGTTCTAGCCGCAGAGTATATTTAGTGAGGCGATAGTATACGACGAAGCCCATAATATGTTTTCTTGCTACGATAGAATAGATTACGGAATAGGTTGAAAGCGGGCAGAAGACATAGATCAAGGCCCTGCTCCGAAACCGAAGATTATGTTGAATATCCTTCGATAAAGAGGCAAAGGCAGTCGGTGCTTTTCGATTCTCTATACAAGCTCTACTCTCTATAAATTATAATATTCTAACCTGGATGGGATTCCATAACAGATTTTTGGCAAAAATGTATTCATTTCGATTCAGCTCACGTCTTCATTCCCCGGGATTGCTTTGCGGTGCCAAGGAAATTTTCTTATTTGATAACTGATTACATCTTTCTCGGGATGTAATTGAAAACAATGTGTAATTGAATGCCTATGTGGACGTATCACCTATAGTACCCATATATCTAGTGTCGGACCTACATATATACCTGTAAAGAACCACACCAAATGCTGGGCACGTACCATTGTGTATGCCACGCAATGGATGTGTGGTTTTTATGAGCTTTTAAGTCCTTTGGGATTGTGGGATACTATAGTATTAAATGCTTCAAATATACTTTCAGTGAAAGTAGACAGTATAAGATTGTCCATGTACCTTAATATTTAATGGTCCACTTTTGAAAATAGAATTTACAACTATAATGATCGTTTTTACAGTGAATACTTTAACTTATCAGTCTTATATGCTTGAGTTACTGTACAATATTTTCATATTTATATTTTTTATAGTAAATCTTATAGTTTACATAGAATTGTTTTTTTTTTTTTAAACTAATTCCTATTCTTGTTAAAGCAAAACAAATTACACCAGATAACCACTTTAGCCATATGTCTTACAATAGTATATTAGGATCATAGCATGCTAAAATTTGTAAATAAATAAAAACTTGTTACTAAACAAGTAAGAGAATATATACCCTAAAAATTTAAGATATGCAGGTAAAAGTAGATATTATTACATATGTTCTTCGAATTGAACCTGACGACTCTATAGGAAAAAGTATATATACAAGAATAGCTTTTAGGGTTTGAAGGAAATACATCCAAAATTCGCTGGAATGAAATTTCATATGGTAAACATTTTTTTTGCTCATACACATTGATTCTATTATTTGATTCCAATAGATGAAGAAAAAAAACATATAGTAAAAAGAATCACGTATTTCATAACGAAGGAATTCATGTTTTACATGCAATTTTCACATTACAGCTTCCTCCTGGAAAAATTGTAATCTTCCATTAGTACGAATAGTATTCAAAGTCTGACATGATCATTGCTATGAAACATTGTAATTTTACCTTTCATTTTATTTCTATTTGAATTTTTTTCCTATTACGATTGTAATCATACTTTTCTATTCTTACATTTTCAAAATGAAAATCTAAAATGGCATAAATTTATATTGAAAATATGTAAAATTGGACAATATTCAAATAATAGAAAAGGAACGTTGGAAATTTTTATGATGTTTATCAGTACAATTTTTCAGTGTTCCATTTGTATTCATGCCATAGTATGGCAGAAAAGAAATGAGACTAACATAACTGAAAGTGATAACCTTAGAGACGCCTTCAACATAGAAAACCGATGGTTTAATCTTTTGTGAGGTTGAACCATCGATTAATACTGACGCCAATAAGAAGTCCTTGACAGACCTCTCTGAGCGAGGAGAGTTAGCAAATTTCAAGAATCTATTTTTCAAACAAAAACACCACTTGACAACGCTCCCGTCACAGGGTCATTTCCATCAATAAGCTTTAGTTGAAAAATAGATTCTCATGGTTTGCCAGCATCTATATTCATCTGATTTGTGACTTTTTTTGTTCCTTAGGATCACAGAACACCTGAAAGGACATCACCTTGGTAATGTTGATATCATCCAACGAGTGCTAAACTACAGCAAAGAGTGGAAACAAAGCCCCCACCGATGAAAAACTGCCCAATGGAACTATTTCAAAGAAAATAACATTGATATTTAAAAATTGCAATGAAATTTTTGCAAAAGACGAAATGTCATTTAAGGTAAATTTGTCTTTACAAAAATTTCTTAAAGCCCAGAAACTCCAAAGGTAAGCTATTTTTACTATTAAATAATTAATCGGTATTAAAAATTATAATTTTTTAATTTTTAATACCAATTAATTATTTAATAGTAAAAAAATTATCATTTATTTTTTAAAAGTCCTATAAGTCATTTCCTTTTATGGTAAAAAGAATTTCTTCAACATTTTTCCTAGTAAGGCTTTTTCCTCAACCTATTTCCTTCAATAAATTTAAAAAAAAAAATTTTGAGTAAATTAAGTGAAGATTTTTGTTATGAAAATTGTAAATTAATTGAATATGATTACGGAATTTCCAATATATACTTTACTCCCAGTTACATAGGCAATATATATGTTTCCTTATTTCGATAATTTAAAGTAATCTAAACATTCAATGGAAATGTTAAAGTAGCAATTTAAGACCGCCTAGACTTGATAGTGTAGTGAAAATGAATGCTTTCGGAAATTTATTACATTCTTAAAATGTACGTTTATTTATTTAAATTAACTGAATAGAATAATCATTTGAAAGTGCTAGAAAGTTTACAAAATAAATTCCCATCGAATTAAATCCGTGCAATTTATTTTTATTTATGTTTGGCAATTATTTTCCCAACAAAATCACGCATTTAACCCATCATTGGCTTTAGTCAGGAGGAGGATGTCTGTGTCCTTTTTATACTGGTTTAAAGATGCTTTTTTTTTAAGGACCTAATTTCTTTACTTGATGAAGATCAATGTTAGATTAAGTAAGATAAGAAAATGATTAAATAACAGCTAATATTTTAACATGAAGAAAATTTATTCCAGTTGTTTTTTTTTGTGTGCCATTTTAGAGATTCGCACAAAAGTGTTAACAAAAACTGAATGTATTGTTGGAAAAAAATGCTCTGTTCGATGGGGGGAAAGACTGGCTCTTAAAATAATATTTACGATTATAGGTATTGTTAAAGAAAAGGATAGATTCAAGAAAAAATATTTTAATAACGATAATCATTACTTTCTTGAAAGTGAAAAAATATTCTAAGTAGAAAAATGATTTTGTTTAGAGAAATTTTACAATTTCTTCTTGCACTTTAATAAATAAATAAGGAAAAGAAGAGCAGATTTTATACAATCATACATAAAATGGAACAAATCCTTAGAGAACTATTTAATTTCCAATTTAATATCTTTTTATTTTCGTTAACTGGATTATAAGAAATTTAACTTAAAAAAAATTATTTTGCTACATGCTCGTATTTACTGTTTACCAAAATCCCTGAATGTAATTCCGTTTTTTTTTATGTTGATCATTTCTGTTTTGTATATAAAATTTAATGATACAATAGAGAGTTTTATTTAATGATAAAAATGCGGTTAGTATTAAAAATGTTATATTGATCTAGAGTTTTCTAAATGGTCGATATAATATATTTTTTTTAGATTGAAACAAGCATTTAAAATTGCTGCCTAATAAAATTATTGTTCCCATAAGAATTTAATGGTTTTTTGGTAAATATTATTTCAAATTTATAACAAATTATACCAATATGAGCTAACTAGATAATAATATTAGTAATTAAGAAATATTTTCAAAGAAAATTTTTTATGTGGCAATCCAGTTCGTAGTTTGAAAAGTAATAGCTCTGATTTTTATTAGAATTTATATAAGAATGATAAAAATAATAATATTTACTTAGTTTTAAATTAGCCAATTTTTAATTTTAAATAATTTAGTTAATAGTTATTATGTAAAAGATACGTCAAATTAGGTGTTGAAACAAGAGGCTTCAGCGATGAAACTCATTTCTCGGTCATTGGATACGTCTATAAGCAAAATTATCATATATTAAAAATTGTAAATGGTTATAAAAAATCATTATATTCACGACAAATGAAGGTATCAATGGTCTGTTGACACCTTCACAAAACAAAAAAAAAAGTGATAGCTACTGGCCTACCGAAACGCTATGCCCGCATAATAACTAATTTTTGTTCATCTGATCTTAAATTTTTTTAATCTGAATTGTCTGTAGTTTCAACCAAACAGTTTTAGGAGATGGGTTATTTTGAGATAACCAATCTCCTAAAACTGTTTGGTTAAAACTACAGACAATTAGTCACTCGGGGCCAAATCTGGTGAATAAGCGGGATGCTGCAACAATTCCATTCTCAATTCCACAATTTTGGCCATGGAAACAGCGCAGGTGTGCACACCCGAATTGTGCTGATGCAAGAGGATTTTTTTCTTCTTCAAATGGGGGCGTTTCTCTTTGATTTCCTCGCTCAACCGTTGCAATAACGACGCGTAATACGCTCCTGTTATTGTTTTTCCTTTTTCCAAGTAGTCGATAAAAATGATGCCCTGCGAATCCCAAAAGACCGTGGCCATCACCTTGCCGGCCTATGGCACAGTTTTTGCCTTCTTCGGAGTCCGTTCACCCTTGAAAATCCACTGTGATGACTGTCTCTTCGTTTCTGGAGTGTAGTAGTGTATCTAGGTTTCGTCCACAGTGACATATCGACGAAGGAATTCGGCAGGATTGAGATGAAAGAGTGCCAACATAGCCTCAGAGTCCACTACACAATTGCACTTATTCTCCTCTGAGAGCAAACGCGGCACCCATCTTGCCGAAATTTTTTTCACAGACAATTTTTCATGCAAAATTGAAGCGACTGTACCTTGTGATATGCCCGTGGCCTCAACTAATTCGCACACTTTAATTCGCGGATCGTTCAAAATCAGATCGAGGATTTTGTCGATGATTTCAGGAGTAGACACCTTAACTGGGCGTCCTGAACGATGTTCATCTTTTGTAGATGAACGACCACGTTTAAATTCATTCACCCAATTGTAAACCGTCGCAAACACAAGTGCAGATGTGCCATGAACTGCATCCAACTCGGCTTTGATTTCTTTCGGGCTTAAGCCTTTCAAATGGAGATGTTTGATGACAGCCCCAAACTCGCTTTTTTCCATTGTTATGCACAAATAAATGTCGTTAAATTTAATCGACGATAGAAATTGACCTACGCTATGGATCGAGCTGAAATTTTGGCAGCTTTCCTGTCGATAATGCTACTTACCGACACTACGAGCGCAATTTCCAAGGACTTATTGAACGACCCTCGTATATAATAGCAAATTTTAGACAATATAACTTATATTTTTTATTTATTTTTCAAAGTCGGTTAAATTTGAAATAAGAATTTTATAGTACAAAATAATTTAAATGTAAATTGTTTGAATGTTTTAAGATATTATGGAGTCCAATTGAGTCCAGTTCTCTAGAAAAAGTGCGTGAGTGCAGTCAAGGATCGCTAAATCAAAAAACTCCAGACGTACCATTTTTGCTTAGCGGTCTTCCAATTCCAGTACATTTTTAGCGTTATCGCTAATGTTATTGTTCCATCAAAGGTAGAGCAAATAATGTAAATAATTTGAAAATACTACCCCTAAAAAAGTATAGATTTTTTTCTGAATTCTGTCCAAATATAAAACTAATTTTATAATAGCTATTCTTTAACCTATTTAATATGTTTGTTATTTTTTTTTAATCGTTGAGAAGTTTTATTTTATTTTGGAATATAATTTTTAATACTTTTTTTATTGATTTGATTGACCTTACTTTCGAATACTAATAAAAGCTAATCACTTGAGACTGGGAGCATCACAAATCTATAAAAAAAATAAAGGGTGAATTTTTATTTTATTACATGTTTTTGTGGCATAATCATCGTCTCTGAATACATCCCAATTTTAGTGATAGAATTTATCCACCAAATCTTCAAGATATCGTTTTCCAATTTAAATGGAAATCTCCTTTTAAAGCCACATTCAAATGTTTATGTATGTACGTACAGATTTCTGGGACTTTTGAGCGGATGCAAATGCTTTGACGGTTTCTGAACACGTTTTACAATTTCACTTCCACTAAACCCAAAGGAAATATGAAGCGTATGATTTTCTTGAGAGTTTCTGTTTCAGAAACGGTTAAATCGAAAACTATTTGCACATCCTTTTCGGAAATAAGCTACAGGATAGACCAGATGTTCTTATCGAATTGAATAGTAATATACAAGTACAGAAGAACGAACATATTTCGCTGAGTTGCATCAGAAAAACGGGAATATACACTTACTTGCTGACATATACTAAGTATTAAAAATTTATATAATTAAATAATCATTTTTTTTCTCAATTTTTTTTAATTTATAAATTTATCGATGTGTATTTCAAGGTGTATTAAATTCTTATTTAATACACCTTGAAAACAAGCCTATTATTAGGTTTACCAATGCCAGTCGGTTCATACAGTTAATGCCAGTTTTTTAAAGACCCCAATTATGAGGCAACAGAATTGATAAATTTGGAGTATGGAGGATACCAGGGCGGTGTACCAGCGTCAACAATATCCTCTTCTATACGCTGTTTGGTGTGGAATTGTTGCCGATAGAATCAATTTTCTACTTCCGCAGTCCTGAACAACCCTAAGATATAGCGATAACGTTGATTCTTCGAGTAGTTTTTGGTGACCGAATTGTTTCCAAAAATACAGGTTTTGCTTAGCCTCCCTGTTTCCCAAATTTAACGGCATCCGATTTTTTGATGTGGAACATATTAGCTTTCGGTTTCGTGAATGCGACGGAAATACATAATAGGAAGTATACATTTTATATGAAATACAATTTTATAATATTGTATAAAAATTATCGAATACCTGCTTCTGGCCGCGGCTCAAAGACAAATTCTTTTAGGCACATTTTTTAAAACATTCTCGCAGACTTATGGTTTTATTTCAGCAATTTCATTTTATATATTATGATTAAGTATTGAAGTTATGAATGGTTTGTTAGTGTATACCTTTTCCTTCAAGTATCCCCATACGAAGAAGTCGGGACGTGGGGGACAGTCGATATCACAAATTGATCCAATTCAGGTAGAAGAATGTTTTCTAACATGTCCCGAAAGCGGTCACCAGTAACTGGTACAGCATTGCCTCCAGCATCCCCAAAGAAATATTGCCAAATAATGCCGCCGGCTCAAATACCGCACCATACAGTAACTCTACGAGCGTATAGTGGTCTTTGGTATATCAGTTGAGGGTTTTCAGTCCCCCAATAGCGGCTATTCTTTTTATTAACAAAGCCAGCCAAGTCGAAGTATGCCTCGTCACTCATGATTTTTTGATCTGTAAAACTCGCGCACTCCAGTCTAGCTGGTCTGTGGTTAGTCTGAAAGAGACTGGTCTGTGGTTAATAGTTTACAATATTGAGTATTTTGTAATATTTTGTGGAGGAGATTAGTATGTTGTGGAAGTTTAAATAGAGGAATAGGAAATGGAGTTGTTGGATCCAGGAGTTCCTTAATGGGAGGAATCCTGCTTGAGAAGTAATTTTTGGTTATGTGGAATTCATATTAAGAGTATGGAAGTTAGTCAAATAAGTGCATAAGGGATGATAGGTATTGCCAGAATGGAAGTTATGAGTGAGAGCAATATGTCCAATCCAGATTCTGAGGACCTTCTGTGCTCAGAATTTCGGCGTGGATATTGAATAGACTGGTTTATTTGTGTTTACCAAATGATTCTACAAAAATGTGTTGCTATTGGTTTAGTCATAGTGAACAGTTGCTATTCTGTTAGGGAATGACTGTGATTACTGGTCGATAGAGTACTAATATTTTCATTGCTCAAAATTACCACATGCCCCGGCACCCACTGCAACTTGACACTACGATTGCTGAGTAGGCTATAACGAATTGCACTAAGTTCTGAGTTACAGAAATGGCTTTAGAAGTTGGTTGAGAATATTGGTTACAATTTTAATTACTCTTTGGATGGTCCACAGCTCCTCATAATAAGGATCTGCTCTACAAGGGAAGATTCCACAATATAGTACGCGGCTGCTGCAACCAAAAAGTGTGACGACCGAAAAATATGAACTATCGAAGATCTTTTAATCCCTCCATCTGTTCAAGGAAAAGTTTCCTATATGTGGACGAATCAGTACTAGCTTTCTGAAACCTGTCAAGAGAGGCTGTCATTTTCAACTTGGCTTCCATCCAAGGCTTCCAATCTGGTTATGGAAGGGAAATTTGGAAATCGAGGGGAAGGATAGAAGAAATGCTTTTTAGCTAGGATACTAATAAGGATATGGGTGTTGAATTCATTTTTGAGCTTGCGGAGATGATTATGTTTTTGATTAAAGGGTCCGGGCGGGGTGTGGTGTGAGTTAATTTGGAAGGCATAGGTTCTTCTAAATTAAAGTTATGCGAGCCTTTTGAAGACAGAATAGATAGGTTTACGACCAGTTTCTATCAGTATGGATTCCACCGGAGATGTCCGGTGTGCTCCACTGGCTAGTCTGATGCAACGGTTTACTATTGTCTCGACTAACTTTTTCCCTGCTATTGGCACACTGACATATATAGTAAGGAAATAATAGAGTAAGGTTTCGTCTGAAAGAGCATTGGTTACTCTAATTGACTCACTTTATCTTACCTTACTTTTGCTGCTGACTAAAATTTTAACCATTTAGTGAATGGTGTTAGTTTTGTCAACATAATTGTTATTCTGAAGATTCCATCTTCCTCCATGGACAATTGAGATATCCAGAATTTTAATGAAATTTTTTGGGTGGGAAGGAAAGGGACTTAATGATTAATCAGATACACCACAAAAAAATGAATATTAAAAATTATTTAAATAAATTTTTATGTGTTCTTGTCTTCTACTTGTGTGAGTTAGAAGTGCCATCAAACTGTATTTAAGAGCCAATTTCCTCTTTCAAAAATTAGGTCACATTCATTATTTTTTTAATCTATTTGTAAAGGTTTTTCTTCAATCGACTTAATTATAATTGGAACATTATTGTTATTATCAAATTTCCATTTGAGTTAATTTCAAATAATAAATAGAAAATAAAGGCACAAAAGTTACCACAAAATTTTCCGGGGGAGTTATAATAAGTGGCGGAAGGTTTTGGCCCATTATGACAAAATAACGCCACATAGAGCCAATTTGACTACTACAGTCAGCGTAACAGCGTCACATATGTATAAAAAATTTAAATTACATTTTTATGTTAGAAAAATTCCCTACAAATAAATTTAAATTAAAAAAATTATTTGCATTTTATATCAATCAGTCCAATTTGACCCATTCTAAATGTTCTATTGAAAATCAACCAGAAAGTTTTCTTAATACAATAATTATTTTGATAGTCTCACAAACAATCATCAAAATTCCCATCTACACAATCAAATAAATTAAATTAAATAAATGCATTGTAATTTGTGATAAATATCCCTAAATTTAATAATATAATTTAATTGATAGTTAAATTAGTTTATAAACTTGTTGGGGAAAAAAATTACAAAAAATATATACATACAAACGACCCCAGAAAGAGAGATGAAAATAAAAAATTACGCAAATAATCGTAAACCCTTGTCAAACTAGAATAGTCGGAAGTCATGACAACAGAAGGTTTTTATTGTACAATCTTCAAATTGATAAATTGTAGCCCATAAACACGGAAGGTAATTTTACTGTTCTGCTGCCACTAATCCTGATTTATAAAGTGTCAATACTTGGATACATTTGAAGCCATTGAACGTTGCCACAGTAGTTATCTTAGTTTATTTTGATAGTGTTTATAAAATAACGAACTGGACAAAAATTGTATTTGGCATTTTGTAATTAAAATTTTCGAAACTTTTTCTTATGATAAAAGTTAATTTAACTGCTTTTTGTTTATCCGTTCGATATACATACAATATAGTTGCATCTCACACTTATCTACATCTACAATAGTTGATGGGTTGATATTACCAACGTTAATTTAGATTTTAACTTAGAGATGGTGTTTTTTCTATGTAAAAATAATGAAATTTAAATTATTGCGTTTTGTTAATATAAGCTTATCAGTAAATGGGAAAATATGCGGTTATCACTCCTTTCTACATTCAACTTGTATGAGACCATCTATATTGATTGGTTTCATACTTTTTTTTTATAAATAAAGATAGCTTTTTTCGTTTAAAAGGGAAAATATCTTTGCGTATTCTTTTCTTTGATTGCTTTGAGAAGATTTGAATATTTTCGGTAGTATTAACTTAGCGAATCATTTTTTTCTGTACTATTTAACAATTTTCCATCATAATTGAGATCATGGCACGGGCCCATTTTTATCGTATTTTTTTCTTCTGAAATTCCAACACACAAGTTTTCAAATGTGCATGCATATGGACTATTCTAACTATCTATTGTTGGTTAGTGAAAATAGTGAAAACTATTCAGAAGAGTAAAAATTCTACCCCTCAGCATTTTTTCTTCTCTTTAGGTACGCAAAAACTAAAATTATATACGACAGGGTGAGTTACTGTCGAATGGTTTTTTTCAGAAAGCGATCTTTTTTTCTGGTATCCAATCTAATTTTCTTGCTATCAGATAGATACCCATGAGGGTGAATCGATAAAAGTTTACACTAGACATGCCACAAAACTTCTATAGAAATGAAAATGTTTTATCTTTCCTAGCATTTATTTTTATTTTCCTACATCTGCTCTTCAATGTCTTCTTTTTCCATTTTGATAGCAGGTATTTTCTACTGAATCCTTTTTATGTACAGATATATCTGAATGAATGAGGAATGGTTTTTATCTAAGGTATATATAGTATTGGATATACGAGTATTATTAAGTGCGTTTCAATATAAACGCCTACATAAATTATTCTTGGTACATTGGGCAATATTGAACACGAAAAAATTCTATAAATATTTGAAAAGTGTTAAGTTGAAATCAGTTTTTTGGTAGCATTCAAGTAAAGATATTTGGTAAAAAGTAAACGAAATTGCTTTCAAATTAATAGTTCGGATTTGATTGTATTTACTATTGGTAAGACTCTTAAAATAATTCATCTAAATGAGGTAAAATTACAGTTGATAATATACTTAGTTGCATATTTATACAATTCCAAATATGTTTAAACTATATTTTTATGTAAAAATTAGTAATATTAAAAAAGCAAATAATTTTGTAGACTTTAAATTTTACAATAAAAATGTTACTTTAAAATGTTCTCCCTTTTCTAGATGAAAGATTACAGATCCATTTTATAGAGGCCATTATTTCTCATATACTTTTTTCAATAATTTATGTTCGTATTTTTTAAAGAACCATTTGATCAAATCGATCATAATTTTTTTATACAGTCTCGCTAACGTTATCATTTTTCAATATTTCAATAAATTGTATAGCTTTGAATCAACTATCTCCTCATCCACTATTAATCTCTTTGGCGATGAGTATGATCCATTTAAGGAGAATGTTACATTCAATTTTCCTTCGATCACATTGCCATCATTAATTTTCGTATGTGTCCAGTTGTTTCTGCTTTCGTCTATAGTTCTGTAAGTCCTTTCAATACATCATATTTTCTGACCATTTCATTTCATGTCCAGTTTTCATATTATTTATTTCCTTCATACTTGATATCAGTATGTCTACAATCTAATTTCGTCCTTTTCAATTCAGTGAAATTTTTAAAGTAAAAAGAGATATTTCAGAGTACTTGTACTATAAAAATATTCCTATGGTCATTGACTATTGTGCGTAGAGGAAATTTGTTAACTATATTATTTAGTTAAGAAGTCTTTTTAGAACTATTATTCTTTTGTATTGAAATGCGCACTGACATAATAGTCATTAAATATGAATCGTTCAAAGACAATTTCCCTTAAATTTTTTTAAGAGTTGTCTATAATAGTGATGGTAAAAATATATTTTACTGGCAGAAAAGTAATGAACATTTTTTTCCAGAACTTAATTTTTTTTCAACATACATAAATGTTTTACTCTCAAACTAAATCCTTTGGATAGCTGTACTTCAGTGGAGGTATTATTTCTACTATTCGTAACTTTACTGGACAGCTTTATGTGAAACGCCCTTCAGCTCCTTGGGTCCACTTCTTTGGATGTTATCGATAGTACTAAAA
Organism: Atherix ibis; assembly: GCA_958298945.1. Taxonomy (NCBI): domain Eukaryota; kingdom Metazoa; phylum Arthropoda; class Insecta; order Diptera; family Athericidae; genus Atherix; species Atherix ibis. The sequence goes on along the minus strand of OY282606.1, from coordinate 92,552,091 downwards.
TAATGTTCTTATAATTAAATTTTGATACTGGAAAATAATGAAAAGTTATACGGATTATAACCAGGTAAAATGGAACCACAGAAATCTCTTATTTAGACAAAATGGCCATGGCACAGTGGGCTGTCTGATTGTCATAACTCGAATATTAATCGATGGTCTGACCTAACAAGAGCTGTTCCTCGTTCCAAATTTTCGCCTATTTTCGATATTGTAGGCTTTTCTGATCTATGCCACTGAAAATTTGTGCTTTTGATAAGGAATATTCTTCATTTTTAAGGACTGAAAAGAATTTGAAAACGAACATCGATCAGGAATGTTGCACCTTCTCATGAGTCATACTTGCAGATTCACCAAATTTATCAGCAAATTTAATGGCTCATCCTTGCTCTTAATTTTGTTGCTGCATTTTGTAGGAACGAATATCTAGGAGGGACCAACGTACAAGCTATTTGGAGGGCAAACATGGCGTATTATTATGAATAAGTTTATTTTTCATCGACCACTCCACTAAATAACAATTCAGAATATGCTAATTCTTTTCCATTGAGATTATTTTAGATTTGATATTTTTCATTAGTTTTGCAGTTCTTTATGTATTTTTTTCCTATATTATTAGCATTGCAATAACTAAAAAAAAATATATGAGTACCATTATTTGAGTATAAGAAATTACATAATATTTTCTGTTCAAATAAATTTCAACTCCATTTGCTGGCAATATTATCTATTAAATGGAAACAATCGCAATTATAGCAAATATGACATAAGTCATTATAATAATCCAATTTCAAACTTTATATTTCTATGTCTCAATAAAACAATCAATATAATATTATTATTGGATAATCTTGGCTATATTTTAAGCTTCCATTGAACTAGATTAGCTATAGAATATTGTATACTTTTGAAAATGAAACCAACTAGAAACGGATAAATATTATCAGAAGTAAGTACTCTTATTTTATGTTTTAATATAAAGAATTTTAATTAAATATTAAGTTTATATTATAGATTATATATTTTCTTTATAATAGAATAGTCCATATTGTATAGTAAAGCTTTGATCAAACTGATAAATTTATACATTAACATAAACAATCTGAAATTCATATAGTTGTCGATATAATAAAACAAAATAAAATAATTTTTTTAATCTTATGCAAATATTAAATCTGTTTTTTTTTGAAGAAAAATTATCGATAAAATAACGAAAAAATCAAATTACCAAAAACAAAACCAAAAACCACAACTAAAACCATACACAGAAAACCAAAATCAAACGCTAAAAACCACAACCGAAAAAATACCACTTTCGGTTAGGGGTGAAAAAATCAAAACTTTACAATAAATAAACCTCTATTTGGACGATCGATTTAGTTGAAAAGATATACTGCCTACGTTACTTAGAAATTTGTTATTTAAAAAAAAAAGGATAGAAAAGGAAAATATTGAATAATATGGGAAAAAATATGGTAGAAACTTGTCCCACTTTGTACTGTTGTACGGAAAAAGTTATTATTCTTTCGGATAGTCTGACGACTATTTCTGCCACAAATCTTTTTGTTCTCCCTTAATATTGACTTCTTTTATATACAAAGCTCGTATCTAAATGCCCTTTTATTTATAGATAAAATATTTTCAGTATTGTTATCTGAGTTTTATCTATCAGTTTCACTACTTTCCTAATAATTTATGTTTACGTTATGATTTATTGGTTATTTTAATATAAAAAGAATATGAACATATTTCGAAAATATTGTAGAAAATTCTTTTCCATATTCGTTCATTCCTTGAATAAGGAGGCATAAACCCAAACTACTAACTTTTTATTTTTCTTACCTAAAGCCAAGAAACCGTCTGAAAATATACATAATTACACTTAATACAAGTGATATATATGTGAATGTAGAGAGGAGGGTATCACTCTACGAACATAGGAAGTTTTCGTTATATTGAATAAATTTTCCAATTTATCAACACAAAGTGGTTATTGAAGCGATTTTAATTCAATTCAATGCAGAATATGGAAGCTTTTCCTCTGTTCTATAAGTCTTTGAAATATATGCTGGCACAAATTCACCTCGTATTGTAAAAATATATACAATTAGTCTGTATATAAAAAAATTCTCTCTACAATAACGTTGCTAAATTTAATTGTTATCTAAATAAGAAAAAAACTATATATTAACCACTACTGTATATACTTTGAGAAATAACGAATTTGAACTTTTATTAACTATTGATTATTGATCTTAAAATATAACAATAGGTTTAAAAAATATATAAAAATATAAAAATTAGAAATGATGTTAGATAAAAATATTTGAATTAGGATAGTTATAAAGAATCAAAGTGCAATCGAACTATAACAATTTCAAAACTTAATGTAAAGGTACATACATGAACATACCCAATTCAGAAAATCGGAAGCTCCAAATTTTCGTAATCAAAATTAAAATTGGGTGTGTCATTGTATAAAAGTATTCAACAAGTACTTAGCCTCACCGCCCGATGGAACTGCTGTCACAAAAGAAATTTACCATCGTGCCTACTGTCAAAGTTTCAGTCGATTCCCTTCATTAGTTTTGTTTTGAGAGCCTTTGAAAGCGAGCGTGTCGGTCGGTTACACAAAAATGGAAAAAGAACAATATCGTTCGGTGATTAGATTCTTGTTTTTGGAAGGGAAAACGCGCAGCGAAATCAAAAATCGCTTGGATGCTGTGTATGGTGACTCTTCTCCTTCGATGGCGAATTGGTTCAACGAGTTTGTTCGTGGCCGCACGTCGGTTTTTGATGAGTCACGTCCAGGTGCCCCGGAAACGGCTGCTACGGAGGGTAACGTTAAAAAAGTCCACGATCTCGTGTTGGCAAACCGTCGGTTGAAGGTTCACGAGATAGCTGAGACTGTGGGCATCGCAGTAGGAACGGTGCATCATATTCTACACGAAGAACTGGGCATGAGAAAGCTGTCGGCGCGATGGGTGCCGCGTTTGCTCACACCGGAAAACAAGCGCAACCGTGAGACCACATCGGCGACGTGTTTGGCGCTGTTTCAGCGCAATCCAGCGGAGTTCTTGCGTCGTTTCGTGACCGTCGACAAAACATGGATTCACTGGTACACACCAGAGACCAAGGAACAGTCGAAACAGTGGACTTCACCCGGCGAACGTGCTCCGAAGAAGGCGAAGACTGTTCGATCGGCCGGAAAGGTGATGGCCACCGTTTTCTGGGATTCACAAGGTGTGATCCACATCAATTACTACTATGCTGACTTATTGGGCCGATTTGACTTCGAATTGAAGAAAAAGCGGCCCCGCTTTGCGAAAAAAAAGTGCTGTTCCACCACGACAACGCGCCGGCTCACACCTCCGCCGTCGCCATGGCCAAATTGGTCAAATTGCGCTACGAATTGCTGCCCCATCCACCGTACTCTCCAGATTTGGCCTCCTGTGACTACTTTTTGTTTCCAAACCTGAAAAAATCACTCGCCGGGAATAGATTTGGGTCGAATGAGGAGGTCATCGTCGCCACGGAGGCCTATTTTGCTTCCCTCGAGAAAATGTATTTTTTGAACGGGTTAAAAAAGTTAGAGCATCGCTGGGCTAAGTGTATCGAGCTTGAAGGAGATTATGTGGAAAAATAAATTGCCACCTTTCCAAAATTTTCGTTTATCTTTTGTAGGCTAAGTACTTGTTGAATGACCCTCGTACATATTTATAATAGAAAAATATCTTTAATATAAAGCTTTGAGTTAGGAATAAGCGAGTCTCAAACAGAACATCTCGTTTCACCAGTGTCCTATAGACCAAGTAGCCCAAAAAAACTCGACCTAGTTTAAATTGAAGGGGTTTGTTTATTTTAGAAGTTCCGATATTGCATTCTCCTAATTGGATGAGTGCTCCGTGGCCGATAAAAATCTTGTCTCACTAATACGACCCAAATTCAACTGAAAGACTTAGAGTCATGTGTAGCGTATTTGGTGTTTAAATAAATTTGCGCGGTTGCCAAATTGCTATGTTTACTTATGAAGTATTGAATAGCCAGTCTCCTTATTGGATAAATGACCCAGTGACCGATAAAAATTTTGTTTCACAAGTGACTTAGTGGTGGCCGATACAAATTTGTCTCCTCAGTATGACCGAAGTACAAACGAAAAGCTTAAACTCATGCGGAGCATGTTTGGTTTTTATATAAATTTGCGTGGTTGCCAAATCGATTTGCTTACTTTTAAAGTATTGAACTTGCAGTCTCCTAATTGGATGAGTGACCCAGTGGTGGCCGATACAAATTTGTCTCCTCAGTGTGACCAATTTTTAAGTGCGAACTCGCACTCTTCTAATTGAATAAGTGATCCAGTGGCTAAAAAACTCTTTATTTAAAAATCTATTTTATTGAATTTTAATTCACAAAATACAGCACACATGCCTACAAAATTCATTTTAAGGCCTATATTTATAACATAATTTTCGAGAAAGTTATGATATTTTATTAAAAATGTGGTGTTTTAAGAGAGTTTTTTTTAAAGTATATCATCTGATATATCTTTTATACTTAAGGCATAATTTTTAGCCTAAATTACTTAAAATATATTTTAAGTTCTCAGTAACCTATTAGTTGGTCCTCAGGTGTTGCACCATCGAGTCGACTTGCGACTTCAACTTGCGACTTTGATCTGTAGCTAAGTGAGTGGCGTAACAATTATCCTTTAATACGTTATCCGTACCCGAAGTCATCAAAAAATTGTTGTTCTACCTTTTCAATGAAAATCTGACCATCTTAATAAGGATCGCAAATTTTTTCATACTGCTGACTCAGCAAGCACACATACATAGAAAGAATGGAAAATACTTTTGAAAGTCATCTGCCCCAAATAAAATCTTCTGAATTGTTCCAAGTTTCGAAAAAGTTCACAAAAAAATACTTCAAATGTATTGAACAATGTAATTTATGTAGATGACTACAATTGAATCAAATTACACTCCAATTCAATAAAATTAATTTCATAATAATATTATGTATTGAAAATTACTAAATGCAAATCCAAATCATCCTAATATACTTAAATGAAGGTGTGTGAGGGGGTGGAGGTGCGTTGGAATTATCTTACAGTTACAAATGAATCTTTTGAACTGTGCAGATACTTTGTTCAAATAGCAAAAATGACTCAATTTTCGTAAAATTTCAGCAAATATCTTAATTTTATATCTTTTCGAATGGCAAACTTAACTGAAACTTGGGAAAACTACGAGTATAGTGCAGAATAGTCATCGTTTTGTATTCGCTTTTGTATTGCACAGAAAATCCTGTCATCGTTAAAAGCAGAAAATAGTTTAATTTTAGCAAAACTTTTTGAGGACACTTATCCTTTCTTATTCTTGTGAGTTTACTTTTTTCTTTGCTACTATCTTTTCTTCTTCGCTCATTGTATTTAATTTTTTTCTTATTTTTTCTTACATTTGATATTTTTTTCTTTTTGAAATTTTACTTCAGTATGAATGCTTTATTCAACATTTTCCATTATTTCATCCTTACAGTTGTTGAAAGTTTTCTTAGTACTAAATATTCGCCCCCAAGAAGTACGAGTACATAAAGATGAGTTACTTAAAATTACGATTAAGATTACACATCATGAAATCTTGATTATCTCCTCAGCTGAGCGCTTGGTTGTTTTTGCAACTGCAGAAAATTGTTTTTCGTTGTCATTTACTGTAAACATTCTTATTCATTTTTCAACAAACTAAACACAGTAAAATCACTTAACTACAAGTTCTTGTTACGACTAAGATTATAAAAATACTGTTTATATTTAAAAAAAAAATTACTATTATAAAAATTATTCTTTAAAACTATTTCAGTTATTTATATGCTAAAGGCTTATGCAATTTATATTGTAAGTAAATAGAGCCATGTTTTTTGATAGTTGTAAAACATATATAATTTTAAATAAAAAAGTTTTTTAGATCAAGGTTTGCCATAAAATAATTTAAAATAAAGTTTGCCATAACTATAAAACAATGCAAATCTGTAGATGGATGCTGAGTTGTCGAATAAATTTTTTTTAGCGATGAGGTTTATTTTTCACTCGGTGGATGTATGAATAAGCAAACTTATCATAACTAAAGCTCTGAGTGCTTAAAGTGAGAAAGCCATTGTATTTGCGAAAAATTAATTTTGGGTGCTGTGGACGCGTATAATCGATTTCTTAGAAACTTAACTAATTTCAACTTCAAAATTTTGACTTTATTGAACGAAAAGTTATCAGGGCGTGTAATTTCAAGATTTGGTTATGTCAATTTGCTTCCAAGCCTGTGCAATTTGACGCCATTATTTTTTTCTTGTGATGCTATGTAAAAGAATGTATTTACGTGAGCAATTTTTAAATTCTGGAGCTTCGGAAAAAATTAGCATCCGTGAAGTAATGGCCATATTACACACCGAAATAGGCGAGCAAGTCATTGAAAATTTCCTCAAAAGAGACGAACTCTTATGTCAATGATTTGCATAATTTTATAGTTTATGTATAATGGCAGGATTTTTTTACTACAGATAAAAAAACTGTAGTCAAAATCTATTAAAAAATTGAATTTGAAATACCGCAGCGAATAGAAATATGAAACCATTTTTCCGCAATAAACCGTCAAAATTTAACGCTTTATTGTGGAAAAAATGCTTCAGTCCAACACTAGCCACAACTATTTCCCATCTTTCTGGCAGCATACGGATGCCATGTTGCAAAAACTGCTTGTCTTTGAAGGCGACCGACGAATCAACCCAATTTTTGGTCTCTTCGGAAGATCGGAAGTGCTGCTCAGCCAGGCCACGCGTCATCGATCGGAAGAGATCCACTAGTCGGAAGTGGCAATGTCTGAAGAATACTGAGGGGTGGAGCAGGATATCTTATTTCATTATTTCCAGGTTGGTTTTAACCACCTTTGCAACGTGTGGTAGAGCAGTGTCATGTTTTATCGTGTCTTAGCTCATATTGTTGCCGTTTTTCGTTCAATACTCGGCTCAGATGCATCACTAGTGTTCGGTAGCGAGCTCTTGCGATGGTTTTACCATGTTGCAACAGCTCATAATATTCCACGCCAAGCTGGTCCCACCAAATACATAGCATGAGTTTCGAGTCACAATATGATTCAGAAAACCCTACCTTGCTTTTAGATCATTCCCAAGGCTTCCAAATGATGAAAAATGGCTTGTTGAGTCACGCTCAATTAATCTGCAAGTTTTTGTTGCATTTGACATGGATCTTCATCCAGCAATGCCTCCAATTCTGCGTCTTAAAAATTTTTCACCGATCCGGACCCCCTCCCTTTCTTCCGCGTCGAAATCATCACTTTCGTAGTATTGGAACGATTCATGACCCGTTCTCTTACTAATACAAGCCTCACTATAAGTTCCTACAATCATTCGACGCGCCTTTGTCGCATATATGTGTATTTTCGAATTTAAATCTAATGATTAAGAGTTGTTGACAAATGCCTTTGCTTACGATTTGACATTTCTGATCCGATATTTTAGACCAGAATTTACTGCTGGCGCCATCTTTTGAAAAAACGGCGATTTCCCATTTATACATTTAAATTGAATAATCCTTTTTTATTTTGGCAGGCTATAATCATCTTGAAATACGAGTATGTGCATAGGTATGTGAGTCCATGTGTTGAAATTTTCAAAGCACCTTTAATTAAATATGTATTAACAAAGCTAATGTATCAAGTTGTGGTTACATTCGATTCTGTTTTAGATGGCAACATCGATTTATTTGTTTTGATTAAACGAACTGCAATTGAAACGAATAATTTACTGATAAATTTGTTAGCAAAAGGGGAGAACTCTATTTTTGATGTCTAGCATTCGTATTTATCTGAATTTGCACACCATCTACTGATAACAGCTAGATAGTTGTAATTAGTGCACATAAATCGCTTCGGAAACAATCACCGCAAGTGTGATTAATGTTCCAGCAAACTGTAAACATACAACTAATAGGATTAGCAGTTCACCCACTCAGTGCGATTTATTTATTATCGATTAACAATAAAATGAGGTCAACTTTTGTTAGCCAACATACATATTAGCACGAATCAGTATGGATCGCATTGATTTCAACTCGACCAGTTCCTTGATTTGAATAGATACCGACCGGTCTGGATGGAATATTTAACCCTCATCACCAGCTAGGTATAAGTATTATTTATCATTGAAAACAAAACTTAATAAATTCAGAACCTTCGATGTCGGATATTTAATTTTCGTATTTATTCTTATCAGTGAATTTCCTTTCAGGCAGTAATTATTACTTGAGGAGAAACTTTATTATAGAAATATTAAAAATTTTCAATGAAACTATGTCGACACTCAAGTTATAGTTGTGTTTTTTGTTTAATAATACTTTTGAGCAGGAGTTTTTTTTAGTTCTAAATCAAATTTTCAGTAATCAATTGCTTTATTTTTATGGCGAAATGACATTTTCTAATAGCTAATAATAAGAAATACATATGGAAACAGTTTTATTTGTATCATTTAATTATCTAAAAATACTTAAACAATTACATTTTAGATTAATAATTATTATAAGCAAAATAATGAGACTGACCCCTTTAAAGTAGCTGCCTTGGGTAGATATTCATTGATGGAGGCGTTGCTTTCACTCTTTGTAGAAGTGCTGAAAGGCTTCAACTGGAATCACCTTCAGCTTCTCAGGTATACTCCTTTTGATATCATCAATACTACCAAGGTAACGTCCTTTCAAATAGATTTTAGATCTTGAAAAGAGAAAAAATGGTACATGGACTTTGATAAGGTAAATAGAAGAAATCGGAAATAGCAGGAATCCCTCTTTCCGACAAAAACTCATCTTTTTTGAGGAGAATCGAAGTATCTGCAATGTTCAGTCTACCGCAAAGAACCTCTTTTATGAATCTTTCAAGGACTTCTTTATAAGAAAAATCCCTTCTGTAAAGTGGTTGTGAAATATTCCACATTTTGGTCAGTTTTCATTATTGAGGGCCTCCATGAGCAAGGTTCATTTGTCACTATTTCTCATACCTTCAAAAGAGCCTTATAGCATCGGAAAAACTTCAATGGCATAACTTATGTTTCCCAAAGGCTAGTTGTAATTTTTCGTTAGTCTAACCTATTGGATTTGCCAATTCAACCACAAAATTTATTGTACGAATTTTTTATAGTGCCATACAAAATACAACTTCAACCGTATAACTTGCAGGTAATATTCCTTATTGACCGTTCTACCCTGTGGCAAGAACTCATGATGCACCACGCCCCTGCAATCGAAGAAAACTGTAAGCAAAACCTTCACATTCGATCGAACTTGCACATTTTTCGCAAATGTTTCCATTGGGATGATTGAGCTTTGGTTTCCACGTCATAACCATAAACCCATGATTCGTCATCAGTTATGAGCCTCTGGGATAAATTTGGGTCGTCGGGACAGCATCCAACAGCTCCTTAGCAATGTTAATGCGATGCTGTTTTTGGTCGAAAATGGGCAAAAATCGAAGACGAGCCAAAACTCGTGCAAGCATAGCAGCTGTCAAAAATTAGCTGAACATTCAAAATAGCCGAACTTATCAGCATATGTGAGAGATATGAGTACCAACATAACGCCACAAAAAAAATCGAAAATCGAGTATACGTTACCCGCGGAAATTCAAAACTCGCCATACTTTTTCAACAGACCAAGAAAATACTATGTTACAAGCTATATTGAAAGTCCGCAGTGTTGCCAGATTACTCGCAGTAATGTTAGGGGCATTACTTATTTTACCACACCTTCTAAAATTTGAAATATTTGCAATAATTATCGAAATCCTTTTTCTAATAACATTCTAGAAAATTCAAGTCAAATTTGTGAAAGGATATGAGAATTATCATTGTCTACATAAAACATAATTAATAACAATCATTTTCTTCTAATACTCCAAGAAAGTCTTAGGCTCAATAGCCTAGTAGATACTTCTGTTAATTAGCGATAGATACGAACGCAAAATTATTAGAGAATACTTCAATAAATTATAGCAAATTGAGTAAGAATAGCTGAGAAATCGATTTGAATGACAACAAGACTAATAATATTGTACTGTGCTTTCGAGAACTGCCCATATGAGAAATGACAATCTTCTACTGTTAAAATATTAGTCAAAATAGAAATGAAAAGCTGCTCAGAAGGAAAATCCCTAACGTTAGCCCTGTGAAAGTGTTAGAATATTCGACTAGGTCTAATTGATTGGGCCCTAACAATAAACGTACCAATACTCAATACCAAAACGAATAGTTTATTTAGGAAAAGCAATTGGATCACGTAAAGTCTATTATATGTCTTGAAGATCTCAATGCCGTCTTATGGCGTTTTACTGGCTTTTCCAGAGTTGGCCAATCTGTGTTCCATTTGCAAAAGCTGTGCATTATAGATTTCTGTTTTCATTTCTAGATTTTCGGTATTTCTAAAGCTGGTGGGTATTTCAGGTTTTCTTTTATTTTCATTTTTAGGAAACTACCAACCCATTCTTAGACTAAAGAATTTTTGCAATTTCTTGAAATTTCCTCGTAATTTCGACTAGAACGTCAACTTCACATCTCATTTCATTCATGCTTGTCACGTACACGAAGAGTTGTTTTGTGGTTTCTTTTCAGTTTTGTGCCTGATATACAGTTATTCCCGATTTTACGTGTCCTTTTCCATATTTCGTTTCATCTTCTTATTATACTCTTACCCTTCGTTAATCTTCTTAAAAAGGAATTTACCCTTCCAACCACTATAACTGCTCCATCTAACAATATATCTAACCAAAAGACGGTAAACTGGTATTTGTTTGTCCTTCTAGAAAACTTTCCCAAAAATCTATGGCCAAGGAATAGTCAAGTAGTTAACAATATACTTTGATATTTGATGGAATGGATTTTCCTTCATCCGCAATTGTACGGAAACAATGTGTACCAATTTGAATATATATACGATTATGTCATATTCATATATTTCTATATTCCAAGTATGTATGAACATATGTGAAATAGGATTAATATTTTTTGTTAGTTACAAATCTTCTACAAGAATAACCAAATAGTTCTCGATAATTTATACCGACTTCATTTATAAGCTTTTTCGGAAAAATTCCATTTTTCTCTTGGGTAAAATAAAATATTCAAAAATAAATTTACTAACAAAAAGTTAAAAGAAATGGAATAATTACAAATGAACCATTTATTAGTAATTACGCAAAAGCTTTCGATTTAATCTTCTCATTGTTCCGCAATACTCAATCTAATCGGTCCCTCTTGCCTTATTTGATCTTAATGCCAGTAGATGTTTCATTTTAGATAATAGAAATTCACATTGAAATTAGAATTATTTTCAAAAAGCAAGAGAAAAAATTATAATAATAATAATACACAAACATTTATAATATTATGTAGTCCTATCTATAATATAAAGATAAAAACATTACCGGCAACACCAAACCAATCCACACAAATTCAAGATAAATACGAAAAAAATATAACTTTCCTAGATCTTATTTACAACTGAATTATGTCCTATTTTTCATGAAATCCCAAACAATTCTCAACGATATAAATTAGTTAAATTACATTTTTATTTTCATGTCTTTCGAACTGTATACATTTTGTATATTTCGCTATTTTATCCTGCATTATCCTATTCTGTTAATTCTGTGCTATTTTATTTTAGCCGTTTATGTCTTCATTTTATACAAAAAAAATTCTATCTTGACAATATTCTTCTTTTAAATTTATAACTTATTCTTGAACAATCGAAATTGTTACTTTTGCTTAAGAAAAGTACATTTAAATTGAAATAAACAGGCATATTTAATTAAGAATATTTTTCTTTTAAAAAGATTTCATTCAAAAAAAGTTTTTACATTGTTTTTTTTTTTTTTAGAAAAAAATTTATTAGAAAAATATATGAAAATGTTTAAAAGCGAATAGAATTTAGAAGAAGAAATTTTCATCAAATTCAATGCTATTCAAATATGAGAATATAGAGATTTTATAATATTCAAGAAAATGGAGCCTAGTTTATATTTGGTGGGAAATAGAAGGAAATATGAGATTCAATTTATAGTAATGTTTTCATACTTAAAAACATTATTATGCAATAAAACTACGTAAAATATTTATCTTTTCTTTATTTTGGTAAACATATTTCTTATCGCAGAAATTTCCTAATAGTGATAATATATTCATAAGGATTTTTCATGTTTTATTTATTCCTTAGAATATAAGAAGGGAAAATCACTCTGGAATTAATTTTTATAAACTAATTTTTTTTAATAAGTTTCTAGCTAACTTAATATAATATTTAGAAATTAACAAGGTTTGCCAGGAACATGCTAGTAACCGCAAAATATGCAGAACAAATTTCAATTTTGTCCTTAGTAAGTATAGTTGTGTTTTCATAGTGCGTTATGAAACAGCAAATTTTGGTACAACAAATTTGATGTTATTTGAAATCACGCCATCACTTCTTTACAAGAAAGTTCAGATAGACGTTTGGTTATATTTAGGACAACTAAGAAGGGCCCTGACAGAGCTGAGACAGGTTGTTATACATCGTAAACAGTTCAATGCTACTCTAGGCAGCTCCTTTGTGGCCAGACACGATGGTGACTGAGTCGTAGAAGCATCAGGCTAAGGCGGTATATCGTCCATTCGCACATCGAGTTTTGGGAGCATGACGGCGCAACTCCTAATATGCTACCAATCGAGCTTCAGAGAAAGGATCTATCATCGAGTTTGGGGAAGAAATTAAATTCTTTGATGCACTGTCAGCAAGGAGGAAAGAAACGAGGTAGCGGCGAGATGGCAACAGCATTGAAATTTATCAACTAAATGAAGATGGCTTCATAACCTCATTCCTTGCATAGACACGTAGAACAGAAAACCTCATAGACCAATAGGGTTCTTCTATTGCATACCTATATCGTTTTAAGCTAGGACCTTGATGTGACATATCCCACTTATTCGTAATACCGTTAATGTTTTTTCTACTGCCCTCCTGTCACTGAAGAAATAAAAAGGAACAGTCTAAATAGCATATATTAGGTTTAAAGCCTCTCTGCTTATCTTGAAGTAATATATGGCAGTATTCCCTTAGGGAGGTATACCGGCTGTTTGGTCATGCGCATAGATGGCGTGAGTGAGCGTATTAAGCTACCATGGGCACGCCATACATTTTTTTTGAGTTTGACATCTGTTAATATTAATCAGTGCACAGTGTCAGCAATTTCGTACAACAACATACCTTTTTCCTTTGGTAATCATGTCTAGTTTTATGCCAGAAAAAGAGCATATGCAGGATGCTCTGCTTTTTTTCTTCAATTTGAAGAAATCGGTTGCCGAATTGCATCGAATGCCTATGGAGGCCTATGGTGACAGTGCTTTATCGGAAATAATATGCCGAGATTGGTTTCGTGGGTTCGAAGACGGCAATTTTGACTTGTGAGACAAGAAGCGTGAAAATCAGCCTAGAAAGGTTAAGAACCATCAATTGAAGGCTCTTTTGGATGAAGACGATACCCAATCACAACAAATGATCGCGGAGCAATTCGGTGTTACTCAACCAGCCATTTTCATGCGTGTATGTGCCATGAGGAAGATTGAAAAGATCGGAAAGTGGGTGCCGCATGAATTGAACAATAGGCAGATGGAGCGACGCCGAAATACATGCAAAATCTTGCTCGCCAGACCAAAAAGGAAGCCGTTCCTGCCAAAAGTGGATATAGTTCGAGAATCCTAAACGCAAGAAATCGTGGGTTGATCCCGCCCAACCATCAACATGGTAGGATTAGCAGGGTATCGTCTACTATGAGATGTTGAAACCTAGTGAAACTATCAATGTCCACCGCTACCACCAATAACTGATCAAATTGCACCGTGCTCGATGAGTGGTTTGCCTCGAAAGAGAAGTAATTTTTCTGGCGTGGTATCCACAAATTACCCGAGAGATGAGAAAAATATGTAGCTAGCAAGTACTTTGAATAAATTTTTTTTTTGCTTTCAATGAAAAAATCATGTGTTTTTTTGACAAAAAAACAGCGGATTTAAGCTTATACACCTGGATTTGAATAAAAACAAGGGCTATTTTAGTTGGTAAAAATCTCACATACTTAGGATTCAGTACTTTTACAATAAGTTTAGAAGCCTTCCTTATATTCAGGTTATAAGAACCCAAAATTTATTTTGTTAAGTTTAGTGAATCCATTAGTTTGGCTTACGAAAATTTTAAATGAGTATATGGGGAATATTCATTATAAAAAGTGCAATAAAGCTTTCTTTAAATGCCGAAAATTAGTGAACATTGTTGCTCAATACCATCGAAAGGAGGCCTTTACCATCGAAAGCTAACCAATATATGGAACGGCTAAGAGCTGTCAGACCTGAAGCTTATAATTTATGCTTAACAAGCTCCAAAAATTTATTTTTCGCATCGGATTGCTCCTTACAGATACTTGGACCAATGAGTTTACCTCCGGTTCCCCAGCCGGACAATTTACCTAGTCGAAGTCTATGTGAATTTTTGTCTTTCCTGAAAATAATAAAATACTTGTAAAGACGGCAGCTTGAGACTGTCAATAACTTGCAAACGAGAGTAACCAAGGAGCTGAAGGCGAATCCAATTGAAGACTTTCCACTCTGCTATAAATATTAACTTGATTACTTTTTAATATAATTTTAAAAACCAATATGCCTCTTTGGAAAAGAAATTTTTTAGGTACAAATTTGAGGAGTATAAAAATCATACGTTCAATATTTAATAGTTAAATAGTAAAAATATGAGTAAAAAATCTTAAAAAATTTTGTATCCTTATTTTTGATATAAAAAAAATTTTAAAAATTCTAAATGGTAAAATTTCTAAATTTCTGCTTAAGAAAATGTAAGCAAGAACGTAAAAATGTATGGAAGTTTTGCGAAAAAGGATATTATTGTAAAATATACAAATTTTCTGTATCTGAAATAAATCAACTAATGCTATGAACATGCTATAAAACTTTTTAAACTACCTTTGATCCCCAAAAAAAATAAAAATATTATACTTTAATTTAGAATGACAAGTATTCCAAAAATATTAAGCATAACCTGAATTTGCTGTGATTACAAGTCAAGTTTGTATGGCTATTCATTAGAAAATATTCTTAAAAGGAAAAATTGTCACTTCAAACTTCATATTCAGAAGGGCATAAATTTTCAGAGCAATTGCATGGAAAAACTAAATATTCTAAATTAATAAAATGTACACCTAAAGTATATACATTAAATTGTAACATAAAGGAAAAGGATGCTCCAAAAAAAAAAACAATAGCACTTACACAATATGCACAACTACTATTACACTTAAACTCCAAAATTCAAAAAGTTTAAGTTTTCATCATAAAAATGTGCTTACACTTCACGTTTATTGGTCTTCCGTTTAATACTCTTTTAGTTATTGCCATTATAACTCTTGTAAAAAGGAATTGTGTTTTTTTCTCACACATTGTTATACAATTTTTAGGAAAGTAGCTTTTTATTAGAAAATAAAATAAATAAAAATACAATATTTTTGCCTCTTTATAGTATAAATACAAGAATTGGACAAAGTATTTTCTAACGACTGTAGGTATCTGGGAATGAAAGTTTTTTTTTTATATTTCTCTCAAGAAGAAAAATCTAATTTAAAGCATATTTTTATACTTCAGCATAATGTACAGAAAGTTTTTTTTATAATTTTCCGTAATAAAAACGTAAATAAAATAAACTTTTTTCTTAGTAAATCCTCTTTCGTCTTAGTGAAAACGATTTCTTTGTTAGCCTTCATAAAAATATTAGAATTTTTTATTCTTCTATATTTCGAAGAAAACAAAATTAAATTCTTTCTTTTTCGTACAGAAAATTTTACTCTTCTTATGCCGAATACACATTCATATTAACATTTTATTCTTTTTCTTAAATAGAAATTTATTACAAGAATTTCTTAAGGGTTAAATACTATTTATAATATATTTCGTACAATACAAAACTTCAAAGAAACTAAAAAATCGGAAAGCTTTAATTTTTTTTAGTAAAGTTTAATTAATTTCGGTAAAATGGCAAGATGGTATTAAAATTATCTGAATATAAAAACGTCAAATATACGTTTTAGCTATAAAAAAAGTTTAAACAAAAATCTAAGTGATAATTATGATTAAAGTTCAGATAGGAAGTGAAATCAATTCAATACTAATTAATAAGTAAAATAACACATAGAAAAAGTAATATTACAAGAATTTGTAGAAATAAAAGCTTAATGGAAAAATAAAGTAAAAGGCTTTTTTCTATCATATAAAAAAGTATATTTGAAATTTCTTACAAATGAAATTGTTATTTTGGAAAATTCATTTTCGCCATCAATTTTCATAATAAAATTTTAATGAGCAAATCGATTTTCAGGTTAATTATAGATTTTTAGATCAGAGTATATTTTCAAATATAGAAAGCTTTGGTATGTCCAATTAAAATAAGAAAATATGCAATTATATAAAATAATTAAAATATGAGAAAATTATGATATAACAGAGAAATAAACGTAAGAAATGGGCACTATTATAATTGCATAATTTAGACTGATTGGTGCGAAAATAATAAGGAACAAAGATTAATAGAATAATTAAAATTTTCATCTGATTGCATTAGTCATTATTGAATTTTCTAGATTTATTAAAATGGTTTGCTTAAAATCACCTAGTACTCTAGATTCATATTATTTACCATCTTAATTTGTTGGCATTATTTTCTAAATGTACTTGAATAAATAAATTTTCCTATATTAAAGTATTTTGATATATATTTTTACTTAGAATAAATGTTGACAAATAAATACTACAATATAATAAATTATGATATACTTTTTAATTGTATTATATTCTGAATATAAATATTTGAAATTTAGTAAAATTCTCATGCTCTGTGCAAAAAGATTTATTAGGTTTTTCTTAAGAGATAACTGACATAAATGAAGAAATTTTCAAGTACACGTCTAAGAGAAAATAGCCTGAACGAAAGTCGTAGTAGATTTTCGTTAGAAATTGTATTGAATTTACTAAATAAAAGTTATTTGGAAATTTTCAGGTGAATTCTTATAGTATTGTTATCTTTGTCTACTAGATAACTCCTAACACAAATTTACGATAAATATCAAACTTACTCATTGTATCGATTCAGATTGAGGTTTTCTTTTCCAAATCGCACGCTATGCAATTAGATAAATAGCAATTAAGAGAGAGGTGTGACAGTCAATTTTAAGGTACCATAATTATCAAATTTGTATTCAGTACGTTTGGTTTTTGTAAATTCAATAATTATCGAAATGGTTTTTCTGAACTTTGCCAAAAACGCAAAACTTTTATTGTTATTTCCTATCGAATACTATGAATACTAATTCGAATTACCGCCATAGTAGATACAAAATTTCTTCATGCGTTCCTGAAATTGTATTTGGAACATTTTAAATGCCTATTACTCTAGATTCAATATATTTATGAATTATTTTTCAGATAAATTTTTATATAAAAATAATAATTTTTAATAAAAAGATTCTTAAATGAACTTAAAACTCTTTTCCAATATTTTTTTATTAATCAAAACATTTTTGAAGATAAGTAATAATTTTTTAATTTTGATTAATCAAAACAAAAATAAATAAAATTTTATTAAAAGTATCATAATTTTTTTGGGCAAATTCTATTTTTTGAAAATAATTTGTATGAAAGTATTTTATTACATTTTCGGCTAAAATCAGTAAAATAATAAAATTTTCAGTTGATCTCTTATAGAAACTATAAACTTTTTGAATGTAGCTGATTATTTTCAGTGTTTCTTAATTTTAATTTAGAATTTCTTTATGTAAGCGCTAGTTGCACTATGTTTTAGAAATTTTTTGATTTTGCGTTTCTAATTTTGGTTTTTTGAATATGAAAATAATTTTAGGAAATTTTTAAATTAATTAAATCAAATGTTCATTGACTTGTTCGAAATAAAGTTTCTGTATATTCAAATTGCCGACGACTGATTTTGAAACTTGATCTGAAGAAATTTCTATATAATCTATTTATCCGATAACTTTTACTACTGCACGCCGAAAAGCGCCTACTACAATATATTTATTCGATGATCATGATAAACCTCCCCAAATCATCTCTTAGCCGGAATACAGGACTTTTGAACAGAATTTTTAACGTTTACAGGTCTAAAAAAATACTACGAATTTTCGAGAACTTTTTGGCAGTCGAATTTAAGAAATATGAATTTATTTAAAAAAAATATCAATTTTTCGAGAACTTTTTGTTAATTGAATTTAAAAACGATGAATTTATATGGGAAAAAAACTAGTTCTTATCCATAATGCAAAACTTCTTACCATAATGCAAAATTTTTCCGAAATATCCATTATTTATCAATAAGTAAAAGAAAATCATTTAAATAATAATATTTTCCACACATTGAAAAGGAAATTAACAAATTACACTTTCTTGTAAAAAAATTCTAATTAAAGAAAAGTTTTTTACGTAAGAGAATCCAATTTTTCCCCATTCTATTTAAGTAATGTGGCATTAACACAGATCGGGGATTCCAAAACTTCTAAGCATTGCAACCCAGTTTGTAAAAACCTAAGTTATAGCGTCACATATAAGCTGTAGTAAAAAGTAATCCATTATTTTGCCAATAGATGGCTTTTTTAGTATCGCCCGTTTTATAAGTGCGATCGGGTTTCACTAGATGGCGTTAGAAAGATAAGATTTTGTACTAAAAAAGCTTTTCATACAGTTTTGTGATTACTTGACTCAGTATTTTTTTAGCACGCGTCAAAGATGGACACCAACAAAGAGAAAATACGCCATCATTTACAGTTTTTCTTCGATAAAGGCGAAAACGCAAACCAGGCAGCTGAAAATGTGAATAGTGTTTATGGTCCTAATACTGTAACAGTCAATCATGCGCAATTTTGGTTTCGTCGATTCCGTTCCGGTAATTTTGATGTCAAAGATGCACCACGCTCTGGAAGGCCAATTGTCGAAAATGTCGATAAAATAATGGAAATTGTTGAGTCCGACCGTCACGTAAGCACTGTTTTGATTGCCCAGGAACTAAACATTGCACAAAAAATGGTTTGAAACCACTTAAATAAGGCTGGATACAAAAAGAAGCTCGATGTATGGGTGCCACACGAGTTATCGCAAAAAAACCTCATGGACCGAATTTCCATCTGCGAATCGCTGCAATATCGATCCATTTCTGAAGCGGATGGTTACTGGTGATGAAAAGTGGGTCACTTACGACAACGTCAAGCGACAACGGTCGTGGTCAAATCCCGGTCACTCGGCGCAAACGGTGGTAAAGCCAGGATTGACAGCCAGGAAGGTTTTGCTGGGTGTTTGGTGGGACTGGCAGGGAATCATCTACTATGAGCTGCTTCCCTACGGCCGAACTCTTAATTTTGACCTATACTGTCAACAATTGGACCGTCTGAAAGAAGCAATCGCCAAGAAGCGGACAGCTTTGCCCAATAGGAGAGGAATTGTGTTCCATCAGGACAACGCCAGGCCGCATACATCGATAGTGACTCGCCAGAAGTTCCGGGACCTTGGTTGGGATGTTCTTATGCATCCACCTTATAGTCCGGACCTGGCACCAAGTGATTACCACCTCTTCCTGTCTATGACGAATGATTTTGCAGGTGAAAAATTCGCCTCAAGAGAAGATTGTGAAAATCGACTGTCCCAGTTTTTTGCCAATAGGGACGAGGGTTTTTATGAGAGAGGCATAAATTACCTCCAAAATGGCAACAAGTTATCGAACAAAACGGTGCATATTTGACCTAAATCGTATCATTCTATCTATGCTAAATAAAACCTTCAATTTAATGCTAAAATAATTGGATTATCCCCGACGCATTGCAAAAAAAAAATATCTTTTCTGAAATTTTAGATAATTATGCGCGTAAAATTCAAAATTTTTTGAGAACATTTTTAATATGACCTCTTTTATATAGCAATCTTCCCCAAATAAATGGATTCGAAGCAATAACGTGATCGGCTTGCATTTATTCTACTAAGTGTTCCCATGAAAATGATGATCACCCTCTATTTTTTCCTATTATAATTTCAAGTAGCATTAGTACTGAAATGTTTATTCTACGGCGATAAAGGATATCGGCATAAGAAAATTAAAGTAGAAATGGAAAGAAAAACAGGATTTTCGGAAAATAGCATAGCGCCATGCCTCAGTGGGATTTGAACCCATGACCACTTGGATGGCAATCCGGTACGCTAAGGGCTGTGCTACCATTCTCTATTTTAATACCATAATTTTGATATTTGTATGTTAATAAATAATTTATTATTATTATTATATTAATATTTCCAAAGACTTTATAAGAATAAAAAATTCATAAATAATACTCTGTGGGCCATTACAAGTAGCAATTATTCCTACTTTACTTATAAACAAAAATATGATATTTATTTTAAATTGTCTTTAAGAACTTGAAAGAAATATTTTTTATATATATAAAATTTTAATAGAAACATTTCATAAAAACAATATAAAAAAAATACAATTTAATATTATAAAAATTTTACTTTCGTCTGTCATACTCATATTACATGGGATTACTTAGAATTTAGAACACTTTAAGAATAAAAAATTCAATAAAAGAATAGCTTGTTATGCAAAACACCACCACGAATAATAACTGATACAAAATTATTCATATTCTCAGTTATAAAAATAATAATTTTGCTGAGTATTATTCATTTGGGAATAACCTTTTTTCTACTTATGGAAAATTTCTGTCCCACTCGTTTAGGTTACCGGTAGTTAATATATCATAGTCACAAGAGATAAGAGCGATAAAAAAGAGTGTCAAGAAAGAAATTTTCATATGAAAATTACGTGCACTTTTTATCGTTAGCATATGAAAAAGGATTTTTTTTAAGGGGGGCATACATATGCACAAATTTATCTAAACGTATTAGAAGGATTAAGCTCGTATCTATCGGGAAGCTTTCGGATCCGGAAGCGCCAACCGACACGTACATCTACAACATTCCGCAGAGGTTGAAGCATTTTCCATCGTGATGAAATTAACTAATGAACCCAGAAAAGTCTAATATCTACTGAGTCCGCCTAATTACTAGGTAATACCATCTTGGCAAACACTGTGTATTAGGGGAGAAAATTGTTTTTCGCTCTTTTTTCCCTGCAAGAAGGGGGAGCAATGGACTCTGCTCATACAATGAAAGCCTTCCGATTTTCTCTACCGATAAACGAAAACCGTGAAAACTCAACATCTGCACTTGATGGAGATTAATTAGGCATGAGATACCTTCGGCAAGATATAATTAAGTAAGCCAAAGTCTGTCCCATAATTCAAATATTTATCTATTGTGAATAATTAATCCTATTTTTATAATAAACTTATCTGACAGGTTTAGAGGATTTGACAACAACAAAAACTTTCCAAATATCGAATTGTGGTGAAATAGAATTTTTCTTATCACTGAAAATTCGAAAATTTCGTTTCTGCCGCTATTTTTCTGTAGATTCAAATACGAGGAGGAGTGGCAGCAAATTAATGAGTCGGTTTTTTTAAAAACATTTTTATTTATTTTATTTTTTTTATACAATAATTGTTGGTGGAGACTTTGTTTTTATTTTTTGTTGCAATGCTGGAAGGCTGTAACTGAAATCCCCATCAGCTCTTTTGTTAAACTTCTTTGGATGGTATCATAGTTGACGTCTTTTTGAGGATGTTTTGATCAAGGGTAAGGATACTGAACAGTTGATGGAGATTGCTGTGTAATAGAAGGCGTTTTTATGGTGGCAATCAATATCCGATTTGATACCAAAAGTAGAAGTTCTTAAAAGGTTCCACATTTACATCATTTTTTAGTATTGAAGGTGTTACATGATCGAGGTTCGTTTTCCACTGCTTCTCAGCCTTAATGGCTCCAAACATTTACTGTTTTCAATAAAGTTATCTATCTAAAAGGCTCGTACCAACACTTCGAACAAATTTCATTGTTGTTCCATTTTTCATAATGGAATCCAAAAGCACGATTGATAGTGTCGCAA
Source organism: Atherix ibis (assembly GCA_958298945.1). Lineage (NCBI taxonomy): Eukaryota > Metazoa > Arthropoda > Insecta > Diptera > Athericidae > Atherix > Atherix ibis. The sequence continues at coordinate 92,529,956 of OY282606.1, read as the reverse complement.
AGTTATCGGACGAGGTTGAAACTAGTACTGCACGTCTAGAAAATAATAGACTTCTAGCCTTCAGTGAAAATTGTTAAATAATTTTAAAAAGATCACGTAAATAAATTAATATTAGGGAAAAAAAATATAAAAGTAATGAACAAACAATTTTTTCTAAATCATCAATAAAAAGACATCAAAATTATTTTCAGTTATTTACGAAAGTTCATAAAATAAATTCAAATACAAATTATATGGATTAAATGTAAGAATATTCGATGAGCTAAAGCCCTCATATTTCATATTAAATCCTTTTATCCTTTTTCTTTTAGGGATATTTTTAGTTTTCTCAAATATCTCTAATGTGAAAAGGCAGAAATAAAACTATAAAAAAATTATTGCAAATTGAATAATTGTTTGAATTTTTCCATCATAGAGTCGTGTTAAGATGCCAGTAGATTTGAAGGATACGAACAAAAATAATAAAGAAAATGAATTACGTCTTTCTTTATTGGTAAATAACAAGCCCAAATGGGATAGGGGATTTTTTTCTATATCAAATAGGAAATTGTATAATCAGGACACGTTCCAAAGGACAGATACAAGAGCGCTAAATAGCTTCGTATCTGTAGGGCCAGATGAATTTTGAAATTCTTGGAAAGATTCTCTAAACGGATAGGAATGGCAATCATTAGCTCGGATTGGTATAGATTCATGTATCCTGCAAATAAATGAAAATTGATAAGACTACTAGTCTGCGCAGATAAATTCCCTTCGATATTTCTTATTTTATAGTAGATTTTTTCAACTTCCCGATTTTTCTTATTCCAAATTTGTTATTTATTTTTTTATACCTGAGAATAGTCAATTTGAGTGACATATCTTTTAAAAAGAAAGAAAACGTCTCTATGGAATATCCATGTAACCTTGAATTAAATTCTATTTATTGTGATTCGATTTGATTCGATTCGATTCCATTCGTATCGAAAGTTTATCAATAAAACTGTACAATTATTTTGAAATGAAACTAAACAAAAGTGATTTACTTTGAAAAGTGAAATTATTACTGTATTAGATTATAAAAAATTCTACAATTTTCATCGTATTCAATAATTTCACTTGATATAATTTCAATATTTATATTAAACATAATTTTCTATAATAATTCTTATACATAAATGAAGCCGATTTAGTCAATAGATAAATATATTTAAGGTCATTGATAGATTTAAGATATAATATGGTTTCCTTTTTTTTATTTACCATATATATAATTCTTGAGAATCTGTTATATCTTTTAATTAGTGTATGGAAGATTCTTTTTGAAAATTACAAAGAAAAAATCAAAACTTTTCAAGGCAATCTCTCAAATAAACAATTCTAAAATTATTATTAATTGATAATGTTAATTCCAATGATATTTCCAAAAACACTACTAATTTTATATACAATTTTTGCTAGCAAATATAATTTAGGCTATAACGATAGTAATTATAAAAGATTTTACTTAAAATACAACATAGAGGAAAATTTGCTCGTTACAAATTTTTCCGGAATTCTTCGAAAGGAATTTTATGATTTTCGCTCAATATCAAAGTAAACATTCTATTTTATACAAAAAATTTGATTATGTAAATTATTTTAAATATTTAATCAAAATAGAAGAATTCAGAAATTATTACTCATTGAAAGGTAAATATTTAAAGAATTATATTCCATAATTTTTATGAATATTTTTAATGTTTGCAATAATTTTTTCCATATAAATAATAAAAGCAAAAATCAGTGACTTAAGATAAAAATTTAAAAAAATTTCTTTCTAATAATAACTGGACATTTGAGTTTAATAATTCCAAATTGCAGAATTAGAAAGTGGGTTAAAGCCACCGAGGACTTCAAATGTAACCAATTATCCAAAACCCTGTCAGATTACGCTTTTCACTTTTACTTCGAGTTTGATTATAATATTATTATTGGAAATACATAAATGATTATGCATTTTTGACTTTGGAATATTTGAGGCCTGCCATTTGACAGCTGTCAAATCTATATATCATTCCAGATAAAGTTTGCTTGGCTTAAAATTGTCTATTGATTATCGGCAAAAGTGATTATTCTCACTTTATTGAATTTTTTTCATTATCTAAGAAAATTGCTTTTAAAGGTAAAAATATTTGGCTAGAGAAGCCATTGTATCCATGAATAATAACAGTCTAAAGGAGTATTCGTTAGCATTTTCTTGAAAATGAAGAAGGTTAGATTGTTATCGTTAATCCTGAGTGTTATGACCGCATGAAGACCGATATTTGTTGATTTAAGATTGAATATTTTAATTAATTTAATTGTAACAAATCATTTATTTTTTAATAATTTGATGCGGTTTATTTCTTTTTTTACCATCCTTAATTGAAATTATATAACTTCATTAAAAAATGAATACAAGTCGGTACGGCCAAAGATGAAAATAATGCAATAATAAAGGATAATGGTTGAGGTTCTTTTGTAAATAATCATAAAATAGTTGAGGTAAACCAACTATTCCAATTTTATTAGGACCTTTAGGAATTTGAATATAACCTAATATCTTAGACTCTAATAATATTAAAAAAGCAACTCTATTACACAACTAACTAATAGTAAGCTTCCAAATAAAATTGAAATTAAATATAATTATATAAATTCTAAATTGATTGCACTAATCTGCCAAAATATTAGAAAAAATTAATAAAATTCAATAACTTAAAATAGTAAAGGATTATCCAAATATTTCATTTATATTGGTAAAATTTTAAGCTATATAATAATATAAAAATAATTAAATCAGAATCTGAATTTGAAGTGTATTTTAGACTGGATAATCTTTTAATATGCACTATCACATTGGATACGGGCTTTGATACCTAAATAATTATTATGTGCATTTCTATTTTTGTTTTTCTAAATGATGAATTCCTTATAATCAATATTAATCGATTAGTCTTTCTGTGTCGAATAGGATATATCAAATTTGAATCTAATTTTAAGTCTACTCTACTTCGGTATAAGCGAAGAATAGTGAAATTAATCATTGATTGATTTTGATTAGCATACCAGAAATTAATTGAATGTAAAAGTTTGCTATTATTGTGTTAATATTGCTAAAAATAAAACCAAATAAGTTCGATACGATATTAATGAACGAAAATGATTGCTTTTTGGACTACTACCCCAACTGGAATTCCAGTATAAATTCTTTCTGAATGTACATCAAATAAGCCCAGCACTTAAAGAATTTCTTCGTTACTCTGCCAACTTCCATTCACTTCATCCACTTGTCAGAAGCTTTTATTTCCTTATTAATTTGATAATATTGTATATACTCTTATCTGTTACCGATTTGCTATTAATTTATAAATAAAATCATACTTTTATGTTATATATCCGTTCGCCTATTACCTCTGTGATGTCTGTTTGAATCGATTTGAAATCCGAAAGGTAAATCCATAAATCATTTCCGGTTTCTTTCTTATCTTTTGATTATTATTAAAAATATTTTACATTTTAGAAAAAATATCATAAGCGAATGCTGTTTCTTGTTGTTGTAAATATTAATCAAAGCTGATAAGCAATCGAAAGATTTTTGCTGGTAAAGTTTGGATATAAAAATAGCATGTGGCAAAAAGAAATACGAAAAAAACTAGACACCAGAAATGATAGAAGAAAAGAACAAAAAAGGATTTTCAAGGATACAACCAAAGGCGAATTTATTTTTAGTAGTGATTTTTTAAACCTTCTGTAACATGTGCTAGTGAAATTTGATTTGCACTCGGATTATTCTTCTCCAGATTTTTTATTCATAATTTTTTACTTTCTTTTATATTTGGCTTATCCTTTTTTCTTTATAATTTACTTTTCTACCCTTATTCACATGAAAAAGCAATATACAAAGTATGTCTCCCGAAAAACTTTAAAATATACGAAGACAAGACAACAAATTATTTCGTCACTAAAAATTGGGTCCAAAACAAAACAAAAAAAAATCATGTAAAACTATACAGGATATTAAAGGTTCACTCGAAAAAGTACTATTTCACATAAAAGGAAACCATTCTTTTTCCACTATTTTTCCAGGATCAACCCTTTTTAAGTTACGGCTACTAAATGGATATAGAAATAGAGAAAAAAAAATCAACCGAACCTTAAAGAGGTAAGTTTCTAGTTTCAAAAGGAGGAAGATATGATAGAAAAGTTTTTTTTTTCTTTTTTAATAGTTGGTAGAGTTTTCAAATAATTTATCACATATCATTTTTGTCCCATCATAGAATTTTCCAAGCATTTGTTCTTCGAGGAAATTCCATAAATGTCGAATAGATTTGCAAGTTTATCATTTCAAGCCGGCCTCAAAGTTTCCCTTTGGGATTTTCGACCAAAAATTTAGTAACCATATATTGTCTTAAATGCCTCTGTTAAGCTTATTCCTTTATCCTTTTTCTATTATTTATTTATTTATTATTTCATTTCCCTTTTATCTTTACCAAATAATATCTATTCATCTTATATGACAGCCTATAGATAAATAGATATACGCCTACACACATATAAACTGGAATACACGAATATCCTGTAAAAATGTGCTTATAAGGAGAGTGAATATTCGTTTATTCTTTATTGACTTTTCTCTATTGTATTTTGCTATTTGATACGATATTTGCTGATAGTGCACTTAAAAACAATAAGAAAATAATTCAACGATGACAATATTGTCTTATATAACTAGCAATATTGAAGTATTATTTTTTATTGGATTTTCCCCTAAGCAAATGGGAAAATGTTATTTATTCTTATTGGAATGGATATATTGAATTGGAGAAACAGGAAGAGCTTCTTTGAATTTTAAATAACACAACCAAAATTTCACTCTTATAGCTTCTTAGTATTTGCACTTCTTTTTGATTTCGAATGATTTTCAGTTGCATTTTTATAATATTTTAATATCATTTAATGCAGTGCATATTATCGGATATATCCTTTTCTTTGTATTATTGCATTTTTTTTAAATTCCAAGATATGTCAAAAGACAAATTCAAATTTTATCAGATAAAATTATTTCAAAGATATATTTTCATATTCTTGGAAAAAAATTCTATTCGAAGAAAGGCGACTATTTAGTATTGGCCAAGATCCTTCTTTATACTTAGTTGATGACTAATTGCTGTGAAAACGAAGGACGTATTCTGGAGAAATTCTTTTAATATATTTTTCGTATCTTCTCGTTATTATGAGTTTCAGAACATCAAGAAATGAGTTAGTTTGAAATCGTTGATCTTGACGATCAAATCGATATTTCATTTTAATATATACTCGTTAATATATATAACAAACTTTCTATACTTGTTATATAAAATATTTGACGGAACCCTTACAAATTGCTGGATTTTTTCATAACCTACTTCTACTATGTCAAGGTAATGATCCATAATTATATAAATGAAGAGTAAGATTCCTCTACATTGTATATCTACACTAAACGGTAACATAACTATATATATGTATATAAAAATATTTATAGGACACATCTCGGTACACTTTACTCTTAAATAATTGTGGATTGTTATAATTTGAAAAAATCAAATGAGGCAGGACCGTCAAATTTCGTACTGAACGCATGAAAAAACTATATATTTTACAATAAGTCCGAATAGGAGATTCAAGGTAACCTGTTGTGCATTCTTACGGTGAAATAATTGAAGGAATGAAATGCTAATTAACTGGAATACTCTTTCTAGCAAATATGATAAAATAACGAAAGGCATAATAAGTCTAATGACTCCGTAATATTTTTCCCACTTATTAATGTTATTGCTTGATTTTCTATCCCATCTATTTAGCGCAATGATGTTTTATTTTTTTCCAGTTCTCAAGTATAAAATCTTCAATTATAGAAGAACTAAATAGGAATCTACACAAAAATTCTGCCCAAATTTTGTTGGCAATCTATTCGTAAGAACGCACACACATGCAAAATAACAGAAACAGCTTAAATCAGTGGGGGCCAATTTTAAACTTCATTATGCGATTGAAGCGCTTTGTTTAAAACTATTTTCATTTGTGATGTCATTTATGCGTAAACAAATATATTTTTGGAATTAGTTTTGAAAATTTGCAATAAAACACAATCTTCTATTTAAAAATATTATTTATTAATTATAAAGTCGAAGAGCATATAAAAAAAAAAATTGCAAGTTATTTGATTATGTGAAAACAATTGAGTGCACAAATAAAAATCCATTCCAAAAACGCACAATGAATTAAATGAAAGAATGTGATATTATATTGAAATTACAACCACACCACAACTTAGTAAAAAATTAACAGAAATTATAGTATTTCTTGCACTATTAAAATACGTTCCTGATAAATATTGAACTGTCAACATCACATTTGATTACATTTATTGAATGACGAATTTTTCACTTTTTACCACTTTTTGGACTAAATAAATCATTAAATTTTTGTTAATTTCCCTTGTAAAATTAAAGATGTCAACTCACCGAATGAAAGAAATTCTCTTCTTCTTCAGAATTTCATATTCTGAAATAAAAACTTTCTCTTAAATGTTATCAACATTATAACTATTTATATAAATACTTCAAAGAAGATAAAAACTGATAAGTGGCAAAATAACTACTTTAAAAACAACAAAAATATGCAAGAATTTCGGTATGCTACCACTTTCATGGAGAAGGGCATGTTTTAAAACTCTCCGAAAGTCTACAAAATTGAGTAGCGCTTTATATTTAATTGATAATTACAAAATAAATAATAAACCTACAATTCGATTCTATTTCATATCAAAAGTATTTTTGTTTAAATTGTATTTTTGTTTGCAATACAACAAAAATTAAGCTTTTAGAATTCAATAAATTCCTATCATAGAAACTATTGTAGATAGTCTACATAAAAAAATCTACACAAAAGTATGCAAGCGTTACATTTTCTCGCCGCTTTTTCAATAATTCAGCCAGAAAATTACGTATACATATACGAAAATCTAACGTACGGGCCTATCCAGTTATTCTTTAATCTAAGTATAAAATAATACTATTTTAGTTATGAAGAACTGGATAGGACTCTACACAAAAATTCTGTCTAAATTTTTTCGAGAATATATTCGTAAGAACGCACACACTTGAAATAAAAATTTTCTATTTACTGTCGTGAAGAATAAAACTATTTATGCAAATGTATTAATTTATAATGACTTGATCGTAAACTATTTAAAAATTAATAAAACCGTACTTAACGATTCGCAGTAAGTATCTAAATGTAAACAGAAGTATGCAAGTATTTCGGTATTCTACCACTTTTATGGAGAATGGCGTGTTTTAAAACTCGCCGAAAGTCTACAAAATTGATGCGCTTGATTTTGGATTGATATTTACAAATTATATAATAAACCTAAAATACAATTGCATTTAATGACACAAAATTTAAAATAAATAAATCGTGTTTAAATTATATTTTTTTTTGGAATAAGTCTAAATAAAAAATCTACACAAAAGTATGCAAGCATTTCGATTTATCGCCGCTTTTGAGATAATTTAGACAGAAAATTGCATATACAACATACGAAAATCTGACGGACGTGCCTATCCAGGTAGTCTTTAATCTAAGTGGAAAACGGGAGTTCTCTAAAAATTACATTTCATCAAAAATCATCCTAAGCAACGGATCACATTTTCGCATTGAACGTTACGTTAACACAAATAAAGTTGTTGAAACTGAGGCGCAGATAAACTTCATCTGATTTACGAAAATCCGATGTCTCTTAAAAAAATCACTCATTAGTACCATACGATGCATTGGAAGTGGTATCATTGGTCCATTCTTTTTCGGAAATTATCATGAATTGGATATTATAGTGAATCTTCAACGATATCGTGACATGTTAATGAACTTTTTGTGGTAAAAATTGAGTGAATTATATGTGATTGGAACTTTGGTTTCAATAAAACGGCTCTATCAGACGCACAATAATAAACCTATTTTTATTGGGAAAAGTCATAGAAAATTTCGACGGTCGGGTGCTGGCCTGTTAACTAGGCCGTAGTGGTCACATGAATTATATTAACTTTAATAATTATAATAGATTAAACTGTCATTTTTATTAAAAAAATGTCTGATGTTAAATTTCAATATGTTTATTTTCATTCAGTTTAAAAAGAAATCAACAACAAAGAAAACCTTGCATCGTTTAAGGCAACCGAAATATTTTGTTGGATTTTTGATAATATTAACTATGTGGGAAGTTTTTAAATGTAAAGTCTTTTATTTAAGTTGTGCGAAAGTCATTTCTAAATAATGGATGAAGATTTGGTTTTTACCTTAAGGAGAGGAAATAGCTCAATTTTTGGAAGTGTTAAATTTTACAATATTCGAAGATTATTATAGTAATATATTGCCTATATTGATTTTATTTTCAGAGCCGAAGAGGAAAAAGAGCAAAATAAACGTCAGGGGAAATATCTAAAACCGTCACCAAATTGTATGAGGCGAAGTTCCAATAAGGCAATACCTCTACTCAGAAAGTAGCCCAAACAATAATATGACTCAAAGCAAGTGGAGTTGATCTTCTAGCTTGACCTGCACTATATCTAAATTAATTATCATTGAATATCTAAAGTATATTATAAAAAGGAAGATCCAGAGATACCCAATCACATCTTTAAAAAAAAATCTTTCACAAAGAATGGAAAAGCATAATTGGTGAAACTTACCACACACAAAGGGGATAACAGCTGAGGTAAAGGGCAAGGGCAAAAAAGTATTAATTATTTTATTTAAATTAAATTTAATATTAATAAACATATTGGTTTTTTTTTGTCGGGTTCTCAATACTGTTGCCTAAAACTATATATCCTGATCTTCAGGTATATCCGGTGTAGAGTGTTCAGGTATATGATACCCGGTATAGATCCTTCAGGTATATGATAACCGGTGTAGAGCGTTAATGGTGCTTAGTGCCGTACTTCTTAGTACGAGTATATACTTTTTAGTTGAAAACTAATTTTCATTACTATATGCAATAAGAGCTGCTCATTATGATTATCATTATGGCTTGAAAATGCATGTGCAACCTTACCAATATAGTCTTATAACAAGTTCTATTAAGTCAAGACGGAATTTTAATTAATAGTCAGTCAAATAGCAGACTTTATAAATGCACATTGTAAAGTAAAATTGTTGGAAATGAAACAATAATGCAAAGTTACCTATTTAAAATACCATAAATAGGTCCTTAGATATTTTTACTATCTCTCGACAGATACAATGTGTAGTTGTCTTTTCAAAAATATCAAAATTAAAATTGTACGAATAATTTTTATTTGATCCTAGATTAGCGTGTGTCCTATAAAAAAATTCAATTGGAAGTCATTTAGTAACTGAAATTTTTATTTGTGTAATTTGGATAGTTAATAGTCACTAAAGAACTTTTGCAAAAAAAATAATCCAAATGTTCTGTCACAAAAAATTTAGTTTTGTGACGTATTATTAATGAAATGGATCTTTTGGTTATATTTAAAAACCGTCAATTATTATATAGATCTCAAAAGATTATCCTTTGTCTCTTTACATACGTAAACAAGTACAAATCCTTTTTGTTTTTAGGATATGATAAAAATTCCCTTCAAATGAAAACTACACAAAATTACTGTTTGAATAAATAATTTTTTTACCATATAAAAAAACATTTCATTGAAAAATATATTATAATTTATTAAAGAAAAATTTCAAAGATATTGTATAATTTGCACATAATAATCCTTAGAATTAAGATGAATTTTTGTATACATTATCGTATCTCATTGAGAATGCAACACGTGTGAATACGAGAATAATTAATTATATCTATTCTAAGAGTGTTAGATTTGTCGCAAATGACGAAAATTACTAATTTATTTTGTATACTATTTGTTTTTAACCAGAATTTAGTTTTTGCATAACAATCGTTTTTGCAGTTGCTGTAAGCCATCCAAAGATATTTTTAGGTTTTGTTTAAGTGAAATGATTCTCGTTAGAATATGATCGGGGGGACTGACGATAATATAAAGGGGGGAAGTGAGAGGAAAACGGAAGAGCATATGAATAATGTTTTAGTTACGGCTAAATACAAATTAATTAATTATCCACTTAAGCAGATGTCAAATTTCTCGCTAAGTAATTTATCTTCTTTGAGTGTTCATGAGTAAAGGGAAAAACTGAAATGGAAAAAGGATAACAATGAAAAATAAGAGAAGTGGAAAAAATTCATAACAGTATATTATAGAAAAAGGGAATTGAATTTGTCTTTATTGACGTGACCCTTTACCCATTCTCAGTGTATCCATTTCTTCTGTGAACTGTAGGAAGTCTTAATGCGAATATGAGTTGCTAGTAAGGATATCTCAGTAAAGGCAAAAAAGTCCGAATAGTGAAAGTGTCGGCAATGTTTTCAACAAATGAACGAAGCAATAGTATTTTTTTTAATGTTAGTCAAACATTCTAATATTGCAGATGCTCAAATATGTATTAATTCTTGTATTACATAAACGGATCCAGAATATTAGGCATCGAGAAGAACTTAAAAACCCATTAACCTTTATAAAGAAAATGGTAAAGAGATAGTTTCTTCAGATGTGCATATATGTTGTATGTACGAGCATGTAAAAGCAATCAGGAAAGAGCTTAGTACAAAAATGAGACCTGTCATTCGATGAAGTTTACCATTTCCCATAAAAACATCATAAAAAAAGAGCATAAAGTGAAATTGCGCCCATTTAGTAAATTTTTATGTACGAGTACAAATTAAACGGAAAAGCTAAAAAACTTGCAAAAACTCCCCACTTATTATACTCTTATATTTACTACTAGATATTATACTGCATTCAGGATTTTCTGCAAATGTAAAGCCGATTTGTGCATTTCTACTCTCTTACATGAGCAGCTTTTTCATAATTTTTTTCTTCTTTTTTTACTTTTTTGTGTTTTTTGTGTTTTTTTTTTTTAAAGAAAATCTTAGAAAAGAAACTGAGCACGAAGATGATAATAAATATAAATAGTATGTGTGGGCTGTTATAAAGATTGCATTAATTAAATTTTACAATCCTTAGCTTTCTCTTCTTCATGCTTTCATTTTATATATTATAGTTCAGTAGTTCCTTTCTTGAAATCCTTTCTAATGAAAATACTCTTAATCGAGATCAAGTCTCTGAAATGGAGAAAAAATGCAGTAAGTGTATGAAGATCCTTTTTGAACATTTCGACTATTTAATGCAGTTTATTTGATTATTATTTCTATTATTTCAATGATTATTACTCTTCCTTTTACATCTATTAAGATAAAAACACTTTAGAAAAGCTTAATTACTTTCTTTTATCCTAGATTATTATATTTGTCAAATTTAAAAGTAAAAGATAAAAATGGTTATGTCAGATGGGATTTAAATGAAAATTCTCGATTTTTTTAATGGAAAAAAAATTAAAAATTCACATTTAATTAGAATTTTTTCCCTCTTTTTGCATAAAGGAGATTAGTTAAAATATGCTCATGTTTTTGGAAATTAGAAATTTATCTGGAATATTGAACAGAAGAAGCAATATTGATTATAAAGGCACCACAAATCCTTTGATCCGATTTTCTGCAAAAGTTATTTGGATAAATTTTATGGTTTTTAAGCTTATTCGATAATTGTGATAATTTTTACAAGAATTTCTAAATCTTATATTTAATATCATTTCGAGGATATTTTTAAAATGACGAAATTTATGATTCAGTTTGAAGGTTATTTTGATTATTTTATGGAAAGATTAATATTATGCTTATTGAGAAATAATTATTTAACAATTTAAAAATAATACTAATCCTTAGATGAATTTTTTTTGGGTGTAATTTACGAGTAGTACAAAAATTGTCATTTGAACCTCATCAAAATAGAAGAATTGTCTAACTTCCTTTTACATAGTATCGGGTAATTTTTTTGCTGTTTGGTTTTTAAATGTGTTTCGCGCACTTCGACTATTTTATGTTCATCATAAACAATCTACTGAACAATCAATTCAAGCCATAGTATCAAAATTTTGCAGCAATTTTACGTTATTGGACATCAACCCACCAGGAAAATATTGCTGCCATAGCGTCCAGTATTGGTGAAGACTGCGAATTGTCCATCCGTCGCAGTTCTTAGCAATTGGGATTGTGTTACTCGACTATGTGGACGATTTTACGCAAGGATCTTGGTCTGAAAGCGTATGAAATACAGATCGTGTAAGAATTGAAGCAGAAAGACCTTCCAAAGCGTCAAATTTTCGGTGAGTGGGTCTTAAAGCCACTTGAGGAAAATCCGTTTTTTTAACAAAAGCATTGAATTTTTGATCCTAGAACAACTTGAGCAAAATCGATTTTTTTACCAAAAAAATGCGTTCAGCGACTAAAATCATTTCTGGTTGAATGGGTATATGAATAAGCAAAATTGTCGCATTTGGTCTAACGAACAATCACAGGCAATATAAGAATTGCTATTGCACCCAAAAAAATGCACTGTTTGGTGTGCTTTATGGACTGTTCGGTGGAATCATCGGTCCGTATATTTTTAAAGATGATGCTGACCGCAACGTTACTGTCAATGGCGTCCGCTATCGCCTGATAATTTTCAATTTTTTTTTCCCAAAAATAAAAGAACTGTAATTGGTTTACATGTGGTTTTAACAAAACGGTGCTACATGACACACAGAACGTGAACAATGGATATATTTTGAGATGAGTTCGGTGAGCAATTTATCTCACGTTTCGGACCGATGAGTTGGTCACCTAGATCGTGCGATTTGACGCCTCTAGACTATTTTGGATGAGACCACGTGAAGTCACTCGTCTATGCCAATAAAGCAGCGTCACTTGCAGCCTTGCAAGACAACATTGCACGTGTTATTAACGAGTTACCAGTCGAGATGCTGGGAAAAGTAGTTTGAAAATGTATCTTTTGCATTATTTACATAAAATAATCTTTAAAACATAAATAGCCAGCAACGATTTATCGACTCAATAAAAGTCACACTCTTATACACTCTTTGTATTTTTTTTTAAAAATCGTCTGTATTTTTTTTTTAAATTGTAAACCAAACACTTAAAAAATCAACCGTTTTAAACATACAATTCTAATTAGGTATGTTAAACCATACCAGATGTGACAAAAATATAATGAATCTGTTTAATTGTTCGTTTGTTTATATATAAGGTCCCGAGGATATGAGCTAGCAGACATGATGCAGCGCCATGACCACGCGGCTGTTTAGCGACCTGTATATTTATGGATTAGATTGAATCGTTATTTGGTCAGTTGGAAGGACCAGCTGTAAGTGGTTAGTTTTTGTAGAGGAGATATCATAAGAAAATAAATGTTGATTAAGGTGATATTCAGTTAGAAGAAAAGGGGAACAGTGAGTTGAACGCGACAAGAATAAAAGTTGGGGGGAGATGGTTTCTGAAGAGCACATTATATGTCATAGCAGAATGTCCTATTCAAATTTTGAGCCCAAAATGATGGTTAATGAACTTGATTTTCTTCAAAGTAGTTTGTTTGGGCAGCTATAAATCGGCGCAGGCATAATTTCCATTCTTTTTATCAATCCTCCAAGGCAAAGGTAGCCCAAGTTGACGTCCTTGCAAATGATTTCTGATCTTAGGGAACATTAAGTGAATAAGAGATTGGAGAAGTATCAATTCCGCTCAATAATTTTTTGATGTAGGTGGCCATGTGACAAGGAACTTTTCCGAATGCTGATCTGACGCATAGAGACTTCTCTGATGATATCACAAGATCCCGCACTTGATTTTTATCAGTTTGTGGTATTGAAGGCCTCCCTGAGCCAGGTAGGTATTTTACAGCTTCTCGAACACCCAAAAGTGCTTTATGCTACCAAAAATGTATGCTCTTGATAAAGAATGTTCCCAAAGGAGTCGTTGCGTAAGTCAAACTTGAGGACTAAGTTACTTATAACGTAAGTGAAACTTGAGGACTAACCAAGTTTAACAGAACATTTAATGGAACATTGTTGCTTCAACTTTCACTACTCCAATTTTCTCTAAAAACACACTTTCACTTATCAGAATCTATAGGGTCGCGCAGCTACCGAACGAGGGTGACACTTAATACGTTTTTATTACTTCTCTGCCGTAATGAAAAAAAATATTCATAAAATTTGTTCGATTAGATTTTTTTGACTAAAGGTTTTGTTATTAAATAGAGTTTACGGAAGGTAACTTCGTTGAAAGCAATTACGAAGTGATGATACTAAAGAATGTAACTTTCTAATGGAAAAATGGGGATAATGGAAAATCAGAATACTTCCGTCCATAATTAGCTCTCTAATTGTTAAACTCAATTCTCTCAATTAGATCTGAAACCGAAATGGTGTGTTTGTTGGTATGGCATTAAGTTAACCACAATGGAAAAGTGTCTTTAAAAGTTTTCAGGAATACTTTTTCACTCACTGCAGGATAATGCAATTTTTCTTTTGCAAATAACGATGGCATGCCATTCCGACATTTAGTCGGTAATAGCAACATATCACAATAGAGGTGGTGAGGAATTTGTGGAAATTCGAAAAGAAAACTTTCTTACATAAACAGTTGTTGATAGTTCTAATTCGTTTGTTCGTTAATCTTTTGACTCCTTTAATATCATTCCGAAAAGATTCTCCTATAGGGAAAAAAAATTTTTATAGAAAAGTTTTTATAAAACTTCCGTAGTTATTTCCTTGCCTTTTTCATTCTAAATGTATTTATTTATCTCGGTTTTTTTTTAATTGTATAAAGAATTATAATATCAAAAAAATTCTAAGTTTATTTATTGAATTTTTGTCACCAATAAGAAGCTTTTAAAATAATTTTATACAACATCTGTGTAGCTTTTACAAATACGTATCTGAATCATTAATAAATAAATATTGATGAGAGAATTTGTTTTGAAAAAATTCAATTTGAAAATTTCTCTTAAAGTAATGTGAAAAGTTTTCTAAATAAGCTATTTCTAAAAAGGACTAAGGGACTAAAAGCAAAACTTTCTCACAAAGTATTTATCGATTCTATCAACAAATCGAAATTATTGTAATTGATTCAATTTAGCTAACTTCAAATTATTTTCTATTATTAAAATTTTTTTCCTTGCTTTTACAATACTTCATTAAAGATTTTTTTTTAAATTTTATATTTAAAAATTAAATGTACCGAAATAAGTGTATATAATAATTGGATTTATTTTGTTGTAGAACACTTAAGTTTTTAGCATAATGACTTTTAGTAAGAATTTCTTTATACTGGTTGAAATATTAATTTAGTTTAACCATTTAGAACAACTTGGTTGATACTGGTTCTTTCTTTTTATTTAAAAACCAATATCGTAGAATGGAAACTGCTTAGAAGCCAAAAGCATAAATTCTTACAACAACAGTGAATTTTGAATTTCCAAATCTGATTTCACCAAAAATATAATCGAAATATCGTTGATGGAGATTTTAAAAAAAATCAGCTTAATAAATTCCTTTTTTTTCGTATTTTAAAATAATTTTTAAAATGTTCATTTATGCATATCATAAATATTAAAGCATAAATGAACTACAATATATAAAAAAGTAGACTCGTTTATGTATCGTTTGTAAAATGAACATATTTGAATGAAGAAAACTTATTTTAGAGGCAATTTTATAATATTATAGCAAAGTAATAATTGAAAGTAAGTAGCCATCTATATTTTACTACCGAACAAGATATTGCACCAGAAGTAGTTTACCAAGTAAAGAACAAACGTAACTGAATACAAATGTGTACACATAACTTTTACTTGCCGCCATAGACCCATATTCTCCAATATATTTAATAGCAGTGCTACAACATATAACACTAATGGTCAGTGCCTCAGACTATACTTAGAAGAACGTTTGACGTTAAATCCAGACCCAGAAGGCAAAAGACTAGTATTTATATACAATGTCCTACTTAAACCAATATGAACTTATAGACTAAAATTCTGGAGTTCTACTAAACATTCTAATTTTGTGATATTGCACAGTTTTATTCTACTCTTTTTTAATATTATAACTCCCTTTTTCAAGAATTTTCTAAGACGTCAAAGATCCTGTTTTTAACTTATATTCGCACATACTTCCATAAACTAGAGAATCAGCTATAGATGTTTGCTCTCCTTAACAATTCCTTACTATTTTTTGATTGAAGTTATCATAACAAGATATCTATTTAATTAATTTAAAAGAAGATATGTCTTACTTAGTTTCTCTTTAAACGCCAATGAGTGATTATGTGGAATACAATAGATGTGGAAGTTTCTAATAAAAGGATTGTTGTAAAAAGATTATCGGAAAAAAACTTTTTATAGCGAGAAGCTATGGTAATATTTAAGTAATAATAAATAGCGTTATTATGAATATAGAATTGAGCATTCATAAATTTTTTGAAAGATTTTGAATTGAAGGACTAGAATTCGGGAAGAATTAGAATGCTTAGCAGAATCCCAACATTTAACAGCATAAGTCCAGATTGGTTCGAAAATTGTATTATAGACTGAAAGTTTTGTTTGATTTTTCAGAAGCCTAATTAATTGCGTAAAGTATTTACTTTATTTTTAAGTAGTCAGTATTAAATGCTACTTAAAAATAACATTGGTAAAGTATGTTTTTCAACTAAGAATATATATACACGGAAAAAATCTCAATCTAATAATACAGGTAAAAATATATATTTGAAGAATATAAAAAAATTTTAAAATCTAATAAATCCTATCGTCTAGATTATCCATAATCTATGTTATGTTAAATCAGTTTTCCCTTCAATTTGATTTGAATAATGAAGACATATTTTTAGTGGAATTTTTATTTTTTACGCATTACTACATTTATGATGTGATGATTCGCGACATTTATGTGTCGTCCAGTCAATTGTCGAAATAAATGAGAATTTCTTCAGTAACATCTGACAGTCGAATTTCTCGGGAGGACCATTATTCATTTTCCAGTATATAATTCTTCTCTTAAATTTATGAGTAATTTTCTTTGGATTTCCCATGGAGACAGCAGTTTTTCATGTTAGCTGAAAGTCATAAAGTTTAACGCTCGAATGCGAAATCAATTTGCATAAACAATTTAAATGTTGTTGTCCCCAATTCTATTCTCGCTGGGGTATGCGGCAACAACAGAAAGTAATAGGGGACAACACAGGCAGACGGGAAAATCATAAACTTAAAAGAACATTTTCTCCCCAATTTTGTTTTTCTTTTATAGAATATAGCACATTTGAGCCTTCTTCTGCAAAATGGGCAAAACCGAAATGGGCAGAATACGGAAAAGAATTGCTTTGGACGAAGATTTTGGATACTCACAAATTCCTACAATATTTTCTTGATTTTATGCGTTACTCCATTTCCGATTCCTCTTCAACCATTTATTCCTGAAGCATATGAATTATAAGTGAAAAATGAAAAATTATGTTGGGAGTTTTTTATTATTATTATTATTATTATTATTATGAAAAAGGGACAATATTTTTACTAGATTTTGTTATAAAACCATTGATTCATAAGCTTTTACTGCATTCGTTCTTCTACGCATCAACATTATGAATGGTATATGGAAAGTAAGAAGATATTTTTATTATATTAACTTTACTTTAGAAGTAATATTTATAAAGAAAAATTCCAATTTTAATTAATTAAAGATTTTAATAAAAAAAAAAAGTTTATCCAATTTGCAGTTTGGATTATAATTATAAAAAGTATATTTTTTAATTCTAATTTTAATAAGTTTTTAGTTTATTTATATTTTTTTAGTTTTGCCAATTAATACTTATTAATATTATATATATATACCAGGTATATAAGCTTAAATCCGCTGTTTGGTTATAGATGGCGTGAGTGAGCGTATGAAGCTATACTTTTTTTATGAGTTTGACATCTGTCAACATTAATCAGTATATATTTTCAGCAATTTCGTATAAAAACATACATTTTTCCTTTGGTAATCATGTCTAGTTTTGTGCTAGAAAAAGAAGCTTTTCTACTTCAATTTGAAGAAATCGGCTGCCGAATCGCATCGAATGCTTATGGAGGCCTACGGTGATAGTGCTTTATCGGAAACAACGTGCCGAGATTGGTTTCGTCGGTTCAAAGATGGCAATTTTGAATTGTGGGACAAGACGGGTAAAAATTTGGCCTAGGAAGGTTGAGGACCATTAATTGGAGGCTCTTTTGGACGAAGACGATACCCAATCACAGAAAATGCACGCGGAGTAATTGGGTGTTACTCAATTAGCCATTTTCATGCGTCTCCGTACCATTCGGAAGATTGAAAAGATCGGAAAATGGGTGCCGCTAGGCAGATGGAGCGACGCCAAAACATATGCGAAATCTTCCTCGCCAGCAACGAATAAGTCGTTCCTGCATCAGATTGTGACGGGCGATGAAAAGTGGATATATTTCGAGAATCCTAAACGTAAAAAATCGTGGGTTGATCTCGGTCAACCATGAAGATCTTCATCAAGACTAAATCGCTTCGAACGGAAGACGATGTTGTAAGTTTGGTGCGATCAGCCGGGTATCGTCTAGTATGAGATGTTGAAACCTGGTGAAATTGTCAAAACAACTGATCAAATTGCACCGTACTCTGCGTGGAAAAAGGACGGATTATCAACAAAGAAATGACAAGCTGATTTTCCTCCACGACAACGCACCATCGCACACGTCAAAAATGGTCCGAAACTACTTGGAGACACGCAACTGGGAGGTGCTACCCCACCCAGCTTATTCACCAGACCTGGACCCTTCCGACTACCACCTGTTTTCGTCGTTGGGCCACGCGCTCGCTGAGCAGCATTCGATTCTTACGAAGACGTCCGAAAATGGCTTGATGAGTGGTTTGCCGCGAAAGAGAAGGAAAATTTGTTTGGCGTGGTATCCACAAATTGCCCGAGAGATGTGCAAAATGTGTAGCTTATGAAGGTAAGTACTTTGAATAAATTTGCTTTTGCTTTCTATGAAAAAAACATGTTTTTTTTACAAAAAAAACAGCGGATTTAAGGTTATACACCTGTTATTCTATAAAACATCTTGCAGATCTCAATATTTTGATGTAATTTTTGAAATCCTATCACACATTTTGGTTAGTAATTCGTCCATTACTTAACTGCTATTGGCTATTAAATGTACCTAAAATTTATGATTGTTTACTTAAATATAAAAAAAAAAAACAAAGATATTTTATGTCCATAAATCTCGAAGGAGCCAATTTGCATCACTAAATTTCGAAAATATTCGTTCCAGGACCTTTACGCACTATAAAATCGAAATTTGTCATGTTATGTGCCATGTGGTGCACTCTTGTTGAAACCACATGAATTGTCATTTTTGCACTGAGAATTAACAAAAATGGTCCCTTCTTCTGCAGACCAAAATGCATAGCACACAGTAAATTTTCGCTGATAGTTAAACAATTTATTATAAAAATATGCCAAATAACAATCTATATAATTTTTACTAAAATCATTTACTAAATTTATTACATAACTGTTAGAAGACAGTGATGTACTTTTCCAACTAAAATTTGGATAAATTTGTATTTCAGTTTTTGCCATTTATTTTTTCAATTTTCTTTTTAAGTTAAAGATTTTGACGTTTTTCATATAAAAATCAAATGTTAGTTCGTATTTATACTTATTTAATTTAATGTACTTTTATATAAATGGACCAGTCTAAGTAAAATTTTAATTATTTAATTAATAAACTTATCAAAAAATTCATTGTTCTGGCACATATAATATATCTAATTAATTTTAAAATTCTTTACATAAAACTACAATTAATTACTGAAATTGAATTTCATGCAAATTATTTACGGTTTTCTAAGAAATATTAACCCCATAGCAATTCTCATAAATGGTTAGCTAGTTGGACTGTTTGAAAGTTAAATATGTCATTTGAATTAATTTATTGGTAAACATTTTTGCCATAAAGGAATTTACTAATTCTTAATAATTTTATTAAATTTAACCTCTTTTAATAATTCCAAAACAGCTAACAAATCATATACTTAACCATAAATGACTATCAGATTATAAAAAGTTCCTGAAAATATACTGTACCGTAACTAGAATATAATCACAACAAAAATAATGTAGATCCAATTAAAGTCACTTGATATCAATTAAAACTTTATTTTGAAGAATTTCATAAATTTTTCGATATTTCCAAAATATTTGCAGTGAAATTTCGCAAAGTTTTCAACATTTAACTTAGTAGAAATTTAAGATTCAATTTTCTCCAAATTCAATTGACCAAATTTTCATTAAAAGTTCAAATATAATAAGAAATTTTTATTATTAAAAATTTGTTAAGGTAAACTTTTGAGTTTTTATTTGCTTTTGACTTAAATTCTAAAATTATTCAGTAAAGAAAATTCAATTCACCAAATTCCAAATAAAAGTTGAGATAATTTTAAAAATTTCAGAAATTAGGTCAAATCACATTAAGAGTCAATTTATTTGCCAATATTGTAAGTGCCGCTTATTTTCTTCTATGGAAAATCTATGAGACGTCATAATTCGTAATCAAAAACAAAAGTAAAAAAAAAATAAACTTGACCATCCACCAACAAAAGAAGGTAAACATTATATAAAGAATGAGACCAAACCATAACCAAAAGGACTAAATCAAAACCGAAATTGACCAAAAGTGAATTTATTTATGGACCTGTAGAAACTTGATCTTATGTTTAATAAATGATTCTGAGGAACTGTATGCAAATATTTCGAATGATTCAACGAAAGCCATAAAGCAAAATAAAAGGTTCTGTGGGGGCGGAGGATCTTATCAGCTGCGATAATGGGAGAGAGTCTGTTTTACATATATCGATTTGTAAGGAGTGGCCGTTTATATTTCTTGTATTTCTGTCATTATTATCATTATGGCTATCATCATCATCATGGTTGTCGTCGTTATTGTCATCGCCATCAACGTTTTTGTCCTTGCTACTATTTTCAAAGACTCATAACTGTCCTTTGCATATTCGAAGACTATTACTTTGATGATTTTATTGCTGTTTTCTTTTCGATTTCTTATATTACAATATTTATCTACAGGCGGAAATTATTATTTAATTCGCAATATTGAATTTGCCTAAGGAAACGATGAATTTAACCATAAACGAACAATTTATTATTTTTCTATTCTTCATTTCCAAAGAAAGAAAAATTTACTCCAATTTCTTTAAGAGGCATAAGACTACCAAAAAAAATGCATTGATTTAAAAAATTTTACATCTTCTTATCACTCACAATATTTAGATTTATTTATCTAACAACTTTTAACTATAAAGATTTTCTATATTTTTTTTAAATTTGCTTAAATAATTTTTTTTTTGAAATTATATCAACTATAAAAAAAAACTTTATTAAATTTACTATTTTTACAGGTAAAACTAACTTTTTTAATTAACCGCTAAAATTTTAATAATCTTTGTACTTGATTGACCATTTGTGAGATAATTAATTATCTTTATTTTAGAATAATTTTTAATGGACTTAGGATGCATAAAGGACTATCTATTTTATGTTTCGGAAATTAGAAAAATATAAACTTACATAAAATTGCGAATTTGATATAAAATATTATTTCCGATGGCTTCCGGTGCAATTTTTTGAAATCACATATGGTTTAGATTAAAGTCTTTAATCTTAGTAACCAAGAAAATATCAGTTATCATACGGTCATAGCGCTCAGAGTTGACGGTAACAATCCTGCTTGCATTCTTCATTTGCAACATCTCGAGGCCGACAAGCAGACTAGACAAACCATGGATACAACAGCCTCTTTGCAGTTCCTTGTATATTTTGAGTGCAACATACACATATACGCTAATTTTGAATATCAAAAACCAAGCCTTATCACTGAAGAAAGATTTAGTTAAAAAAAATAATCCGCTTAAAAAGTTTTGTTCCATTAATAATTTACCAAAATGTCAAAAAAATGTGGTTTTATTTTCCAAACATTAAAATGATTAATAATTTATTATTCTAAAGGATTTTCCTTATGTATTCATATAAATACAAGGTCTGTTAAAAAAAATATCGCGAATTTTGTGTTTTGTCAAAAATTATTTATTTATTCATGAATATCTATTTTGCCCCCTTCAAAGTAATCCCCATCAGATATTATTCACTTGTGTTAACGTTTTTTCGAATCCTCGAAGCACTTCAAAAAATTATTTTTTATGATCTTGTTCAGCTTCTCTTTCGATGCCGTCCTTATGTCCTCAATCATAGCGTAGCGTCGTTCTTTCATGGGGCCAGATCACAGAAGGCCAGATCTGGGGAATACGATGGCTGCGTCATTATAAGTGTGTTGTTTTTGGCCAATAATTTGCGCACAAGCAACGATGCGAGAGCAGGGGCGTTATCATGTTGCAAAAGCCAATTTTTGTTCTGCCATAAATCCGGGCGTTTCTGGCGGATTGCTTCGCGCAACTTCCGCATAACTTCCAGATAATATTCCTTATTGACCGTTCTAGCCTGTGACTAGAACTTATGATGCACCACGCCCCTGTAATCGAAGAAAACTGTAAGCAAAGCCTTCACATTCGACCGAACTTGGCGCGCTTTTTTCGGTCTCTCTGAAAACATTGTGTACTACCGATAAACGTTGCTTCAGTCCAAGGTAGCTTCACCATATGCCACAGTCAACATTCGAAATGCGTCCGCGCAATTAATTTTGTTTTTCACACAAAATTTGATACAGATTCTTTGATCCATTTTTTGGAATGGGCAAAAATCTAAGACCAGCCAAAACACGTGCAAGCAAAGCAGCTGTCAAAATTTAACTGAACATTCAAAATGGCCGAACTTGTTGGCATAAGTGAGAGACATGAGTACCAATAAAACGCCACAAAAAATCGAAAATCAAATATACGTAACCCGCGGAAATTCAAAATTCGTGTTACTTTTTGAACAGACCTCGTATTGTAAATTTGTTATTATCTAGAAATTATTAAAATGCTGTCAAAGCAAACGAGCAAACTCTTATAGACTAAAATTAAACTGATTGATATGAAATAAAATTGAACTAAATCAAAGTTATTAAATAGAATATTTGTAAAAGTTAACGATGTGATAATATCATGAAAAATTGATTGTACTCCTTCTAATGATGTGTGGAAAATACTTGAAACCAACTATATCTGACAAAGAGTAGTAGTGTGTTATTGACATTTTTGTCGAAATTATCAAAGTCGATAACGAATCGAACATCGATTGACGCTGATGTCAATATTTTGGTCGGAAGTGTCGTTGTTGCGTGATATATGATATGTTCGGTATAAAATTCTATAAATGCGGTCTCAATTATAGATATTTGCACGTAATTAGAGTTGGTTTTCAGGTATTGATTAAATTGATTGTGTAAAACCGAGATGCTCATTACAAGTCATCTACACTGGTTAAAATTTGAGTAATTATTGAGAAATTTACCATCAATCGATTATTAATTATTAATGTATTTTGCGGTTAATATACTTTATTATATGGCAATATATTATCTACTATTAACAAGGGTATATATTTTATTGGTGAATGATTATATTGTCTACCAATTATCTTATATATAATTAAACTTTATTGATTGTTAGTGCAAATTTAAATTAATATAATTTTTTACAAAAGAGCTAAAATATTCTATTGAAATTTGGCTCTAAGTAATTTAAGATATTTATGCATACATGTACGAAAATTTCATATTAAAAATTAAATTATTTCAAATATAATTTTTTTATTTCTATTATAAAAAAATTTATTAGTTAATATTATTTTTAGTTATTTAAATTTACCAACAGCAAAAGATAAGTACGATTATATTTTAAGATTTTTTTAAATGCAAATTATCCTTTTCAATTCTCTACACGTTTATGTGGGAGGATTCCAGCAGCAAAGCTTAAGATAGTTGAGTTAGCGGTTTTTTTTTGGGTCTCGGTTGGACTCACAGCTTATCGAATCTTATCGCAATACCATCTCTTATTACTTACACAAATCCTTTAAAAGCATATTGTTACGATATGGCATAACTTAGGCGTGTCCTAGAAGATTCCAAAAAAACGATTCTAGGGTAGTATGAATATGAGCGCTGCACACGAGGGAGAGTTTAGTTTTTAGTTGAGTTTTTTTTAGCGTCATTTGTGTAGTATTTATATTTTAAATAAATAAAGTGTTGTGTAGACGTCTTGTAATTTGTGTAGCATTTTATTTTTGTCTTTTACCTTATCCATCGAATCTACATGGGATTGTAACTATATTATAGGAAAAACATTTCTGTCTGTTGTTAACCTCTATAAAATGAATTTTTTCAACTCCTCTTCACAAAAAAATCATTTTTTCTTTATAACTAATCTTTAGCTTGAAAGAAAACCACGTTTAAGAGCAGAGTTAGGGCAAACATTGATCAATCGTCCAAAAGAAACATTTTGTAGAGCAGTTGAAGGGACTCAATCATTACTTGTTATTTTTCAAGGATGCAGCCAATAGGAATAACAACTTCTAATCGTAGAACTTCATTGTAGAAATCGCCATTGTGGTCAGGATGGCTGTAGAAGTTGCAGTTTTTACTCCCAATAAACGGAATATTAATTTAATGAAAAAATCGGTGATTCTCTTCTCAATAATACTCGACATCGCCTTTTAAACAACAAGCGTTAGGTTCGAGGACGTGAGAAAATTTTTGGCATCAGTACCGGAGTAGGAGGAAGGTGATGTAAACTCTCTGTCGATCGGCGTTTAGGTCGCAAAATACCGCACCTGCTGACGAAATGTTATAGCGAATAAAATTGGGAAACCGCCGTATTCTAAAAGATGGCGCCAGCAGTAAATGCTGGTCCAAAATATTGGATCAGAAATGTCAAATCGTAAGCGTAGACATCTGTCAACAATTTCGTCATCTTTATACTATTTGTGGCTTTTTATCGGCGTTATACATTTTTTTGTGCTTGAAAATGTCGAAATTCGACCCAAATAAGCGTCATTTACAAAAAGCTTTACCTTTTGCCTTCAATTCGAAAAAACTGTGTCTGAGACGTGTCGAACTATTGCAGAAACTAATGGTATAGCTTGCTTTGATGAGAGAACTTGTTGTGAATGGTTCCAACGCTACAAAAGTGGTACTCTCGACGCGGAGGACAAGAGCATCCCGAACATTTGAAGACGCATAATTAAAGGCATTACTGAATGATGATCCATGTCAAACATAACAAGAACTTGTAAATTCATTGGCTGTAACTCAGCAAGCCATTTTATATCATTTGAAATCTCTGCGAATGATCCAAAAGCAAGAAAATTAATTGTCAGAGGAGTTGAAGCTGAGAGACGTCGAGCGGCGTTTTTCCACGTGCGAAGACCTGCTCTAACAGCAAAAAAGGAAGGGTTTTCTGCATTGTATTGTGAGTCGAAGCTCATGCTATGTATTTGTTGGGAACAGTTCGGCGTGATGTATTATAAGCTGTTACAACTGGATGAAACCATCGCAGAAGCTCGCTATCGAACACAGCTGATGCAAAGAAACTGTAAAGTGATTTTGCAGCACGACAACTCTCGGCTACATGTTGCTAAGGTGGTTAAAACCTAGCTGAAAATACTGAAATGGGACGTCCTGCCCCACACACTGTATTATCCAGACATTGCCCCTTCTGACTACTACCTCTTCTGATCGATGGCGCGTGACGTGCCTGAGTAGCACTTTCGATCTTCAGAAGAGAACAAAAATTGGATTGATTCGTGGAACGCCTCAAAAGACGAGCAGTTTTTTCGGCAAGGAATCTGCATGCTGCCAGAATGATGGAAAAAAGTTGTGGCTAGCGATGGACAATACTTTGTAGCATGAATATGTCAGCATTTTCCACAATAAGTCTCAAACGTAGAAAAAAACAGAGCGATGTTCCATTTGTAGTCCGACTAAAAATCTTACTAAGAACTTGATACTTTGCCAAAAACTTCTCTCTTTATGATACAGCTTTGAGATCCCTAATAATCTCTTCAACTCCTCTTTTTAATATTTTTAAACAAACTAATATGCTCTTCAAATTTTAATCACCACTAGTTGATCTATCCAACTAACAAAGAATACTTACAGGTTACATACAAACAAATAATTATGTTTCCAAAGTTTAGATAACAAAACATTTTTCTTTTAAAAAGATATTTTTCAAAATTATATACAATATCTTTTGTACAAATTTATATTCTAAAAATAATTCAATTAATTGGAAGAAAATTATAGAAATATTGGAAATTGTAAGCAAACAAATACTCTCTCGAAATAATTAAAAAAAATGTCCTTTTAGGGTATTATAAATGAAAATATCCTTCGGAGAATATTCTAAATTTAATATTTTGCAAACAATTCTATTAATCGATGTGTAAGGTTTTTAAAAAAATTACTTTTTTTTCAAATAATTCATTTGAAATAATGCTCGCCCATAAGTTTTCATATAATTAACTAATGTTTATCTATAAAAGAAAACATTTATAGTAAATTATGCATATTTTTATTGCATACGTGTGATAAAAGCTTGAAATATTTCATCTGTCAAAAGCCAATCCGACAAATTATAATTATATTTTTTCACCGCAAATCTACAAAATGTTTAAATATAAAATTATTTTTATAAAAAAAGCAAATAAAATAATTTTAAATATATCCGAAATGAAATCAAAAGCTTTCATAATGATGCCAATGAAATCGACTGAATGTTGAGATTAAAATGTTTTTTACGAAAGCTCTTTTTTGTTACGTTTGTGGTTTTTGCAAATAAATGCGGTCCTTATTCTGACAGTGCGAGTGTGTATAATCGAAAAATTCGAGTATGGCTTGGTGTGATGTGGTATTGTGCATTTTGCACTTCGCGCAAACCATTCACTGTCCATAACCAGAGCTGTCATAAAAGAATTATGAGACATAAGTTACCACGTAATTATTTTTACAACCGTGAAATTGGTCTGTCAAAAATTTAATCCATTGTTTGTCACAGCACGGGGTCATGTTTCCAACACGATTTTCTACACTTCAAGCGCATACAGCGCAGAGTCCACACACGATACAGCTTTACGGGTATGCTCGGATAAACGTGATAGAAATCCTTCTTATTGGACTTGTTTTTCGAAATACACGAACGAAAGTATACGAAATGACAAACCAAAATGCAATAATGTAAAATTGCAGCGAGACTGCAATTAACCGCATTGTATTGCATAATATTATATTGTGTGTTGTAGGTGCTCAGATGCAAGTCTGAGAATCAAAATTCCATTATTTATACAGTTGAATTTACTATCGTTAAAAGTTGCACACACATTATGCCGTAGATCCTGTGTGGTCCTATCGACCCATTATACTGCAAAAAGGTGTCCAATCCCATTCGCCGGCGATTTTCATTTCGATTCAAACTATTATGTTAGGATACTAATGCGTCTATCAACGTTCCACTGAAAACTTTATTAAAGGTAAATGAACAACAACACGTTGAAATATTGCCGACGAATAATTAATGGAGTTTTAATAAAACCGCAAATTTCCCACGTACATGAGATGAACTAATGGCAATATTTCTGAAACTGCACAATTTACCTTATCGTGAAATTAGCATCATTTTGCAATTGAAACTTCAGATTTTTTTTTTCCAAAAATTATATTTAAGAAATTTCCATTTATTTTGTAGATTTATAAAATTAATAGAAGATCTTTTATATTAATTTTTATGCAGTGTATCTGAAGTAACAAATCTTAATTTTAATTGTTCAAGTTCTTTTTAACTCACATTTGATTTGAGTCTATTTGATATTTTGAACTTATATGATTGTAAAAATTAATTATTTTTATTTAGTTGAAGGTTTATATTTGAACGGCATTTATGATAAACGTGCAATCAACTTAAAACTCTAATAACTGTATTCCTTATAGTGAAAACTTTTCATTATAACTGTGATAGAAATTAACTAAAATGTTACAATAGGAAAAATTCATTAGATTGATGTTAATATAATATTTACCTGGTATTGCTCGTAAATAAAACTAGTGCGGGTGTGTATAATCAAAAAATACGAGTATGCTTTGGTGTGATGTGGTTTTGTGCATTTTGCAAATCGATGTCAAGGACCTTACCACTGATTTATTTTTATCTTACCACTGATTGATTTTTATCTTATTCAATATATATTTATTATAAAAATATTATATAATAATCATAAAATTTAATTAAGATTATTTTATGAAATAAAGACTGAAAATCAGATTTTTAATTAAATTTTTCTGATTGGTAACTCTGGTTTCTGGTTATCGCGACTGATAATCTAAAACAGCTGTTAATGTGGGACACACTTCACTAAAGAAATATTGTATTAAAAGTAGATTTTTCATTTTTTGGATAATAATTTGTACCTACAAGTTTTAGATAAAAATGTTAGATTTAGAAATATCATAATAATTTTTTTTAATGTGATAGAATTTCAGGTATAGTTAACTGTCGAAAAGAATGTCACCTCCCAAAACAACTGCTAGCTGTCAAAATTTGTTGATGACTTTTACTCAGTACAGTTTCTTATTTCAATATGGCGTTTACTCTTTCTGTCACAAACGTAAAACAGTAAATACGCAAATTGTTTTTTCGGAAAATTATTTTTATTGATATGGCTGGTTTTTACCTCAATGTTTTTTTATAATTTTATATTTATTTCTTATTTAATTTTATATTTATTTCTTAAAAGACGTTTACGTTATTCAACTATTTTAAATTTATTATTATAGAAAGAACTAAAGCAAATTAAATCTAGGACTACTTGAAGTATAGCATACACTGTAGGGACTAGCACACTACATCACTCCACCTCCGAAATTACGGAGTTATTGGGATAGTTTTTTACATAAGATTATTTTGATGTTAAATTTGTTGTTTGTTATTTATCGCTTGTTGTTTTTTGTTTATTGTTTGTTGCTTATTGTTTGTTGTATTTGTTGCTTGTTGCTTACTGATTATTGCTTGTTGTTTGTTGCTTGTTATTTTTTTTATTGTTGCGTGTTGCGTTGCTAATTGCTTGTTGCTTATTGCTTGTTACTTGTTGCTTTCTGATGTTGCTTTTTGTGTCTTGATTGTTGCATATGGCTTGTTTCTTGTGGCTTATTACATATAATTGCTTTTTGCTTATTGCTTGTTGCTTGTTACTTTTTTCTTATTGCTTGTTGCTTGTTTCTTATTGCTTATCGCTTGTTGCTTGTAGCTTATTGCTTGTAGCTTGCTGGTGATTGCTTCTTTGTTATTGCTTCTTGCTTGTTGCTTATTGCTTATTGCTTGTGGCTTGTGGCTTGTGGCTTGTGGCTTATGTCTTATTATTTGTTGATTATTGCTTCTTGATTGCTGGTGATTGCTTATTGCTTTCTGTTGCCAGGAGTTGATTGAGAAGTGTCATTTCGACGTCTGTGTGGACTTGACAGCAACTCTGATGACCTTCGGACCTCTGATGTTTTAACTGAGAAGGCATATGGGTTTAGTTGACACGTGTAAGGACTGGAAACATTCCTATTAGTATAGAAACTACTTGGCTCACTAATTACAGAACTATAGAAGTGAAGGAATTGATCAATGCTTATTTATTTGAAAATATATAAGATATAAGCCCAGGTGACATGTAATTTCTATAGGATTTATTAAATAAACAATTTGGCGATAACATCATTTCACGTAAGGGGCCTGTAAACTATCAAATAATCCAAAAAAAACAGCAACAACTGACACCTTGGAAGCATGTTAAAAAAAATTGGAAAAGCTGTAAAAAACGGTACTGATCAGATGAGCTAAGTGCAAAATCATCTTTTTTTAATTTTTTAATTTAGTGTCTTTCAGATACAAATTCTCAGGATGAATTTTTTGCAAAAACTATTGTTTTATATTTATTTTAAAAAGCTTCGTCTTCTATTAATGAAAATATACGATACATAGAATTGTATTCAAATAAACTTGAGAGTTGATGAATTTCTAATCAAATTACTCAGCTTTTCAAACTCAAATAAAAATGTTTTGATCACAAGCATATTTACTTTACAATAGATATATCATAATAATTAAATATATTCTCATATTTGCTTAATTGTTTATTCAAGCAGACTCAAATAAAAATTAATTAATAAATTAGAAATGTTTCCATCAATACAAAAATCCTAAAACAGTAAGTAATAAAACATTATTTCAATAAGTAAAAGTATTGAAAAATAAAAGCTGATATTTCTTAGCATTTTAATAAAATATTCAGATTTTAATATTATGGTTGAAGTTTAATTAATAAATAAATATATTATATAAATAAAACAGTACAGTGAATATGCTTAGCTATATGAAGAGTAGTTTTTCATATACATTCTCCATGATCTAGTGAAGAATTTTCATCACATCAACAAAAATATACATAAACTTCCGAAACCAAATAAACCAAATATCAAATAATAAAAATTTCATGAACAAGTTTTCTGAAAGTCACATCAAATATGAAAAATTTCTGTATTCTGCTGAGAGAATACATAAACGTTGATTTCTGAAAGTCAAATAACTGCAGATGCGTATATTTTTTTCCCCCGAAGAAGTAAATACAAAGTATGCATACGATTATTTGCCCAAAATGTAAATTTTTCATATATGCATGAAGGATACGGCTACGATTTATATTTTCTACACTAACCATAAAATGTACGAAAATAAAAATAGCAATCGTGGAAGTGGTATAAAATTTTTTAAGTACTTTTGAAATATAATTACTTAAACTTTTTCACTAATTGCCATTACGGAGAGTTGAGTTATTTCCATAAAAATAAAATGGAATAGACTGAACCTTGGAGACCAATTAAGAAATAGGGGACTAACTATACTTGAAAATCTAAAAACCGTAAACCATAAACCCTTAGGAAAATATAACTAAAAATAAAAAATCCTTCGACCATAATTGAAATGACTAAAATTGCTTTTATTCATATTTTAAAACTGAAAGTCTCTTTCACAGAGGATTATCTACATTATGAAATAACTTTTATATATGCACATAATTTTATTTAAAGAGAAAAATAAAAATAATTTATAAAATTTTCAAATTATTTTATCCTACATACCATAACAACATAGTAGAACGAAAAGCATGATGACTAAAGTATATATTCCCAAATATGCACTCAAAACTGAGCTTAATTCTCTTTGATGTTATTTTGTTTGTTTTTTTCTTTACATAAAATTTTTAGTTTAATTTTTTTGCTAGTAAAAATTTAACCAAATTAGAAAAGGAAGAATTTTTCACCCTGTTTTTTTTTTCTCAATAAGAAAAGTTTATGAAATTTGGATGCTTTTTTTATATAGAAATTTTTTTTCTTTTTAACACTTTTTCTGTTGATTCTATATATAATAAAATTTTATACTATCCGCTTAGAGGGTAAGTTAAATTTATAGGGTCATATTTAGACATTAACCTACTTCCGATCGTTCGAATTTCCTATACGAATAATTTTTTTTTATTTACCATATTAAAGAAAGAGATATAAAAAGGAAATAAATTGCAGAATTTTTAATAGAAAATAGTATAGCAATTAATTACAGAGTTATACAATATTTTTGGTAAAGTGTGTTCTTATGAATTTGTTAAGTAAGGGTTCGTTTGTACGTTGGCAGTTTTCCAAGTTTTCCGCATATAAGAAAATTCCTTTCGTGAATAGAGTATACTTTTCGAAAAGTTTGTATTAACGATAACACATTTATGTCAACTAAGATGTTTAGTTTGTTTGTAAGTGAACTTGATAATTTTAGTATTTATA
Organism: Atherix ibis; assembly: GCA_958298945.1. Lineage (NCBI taxonomy): Eukaryota > Metazoa > Arthropoda > Insecta > Diptera > Athericidae > Atherix > Atherix ibis. The sequence continues at coordinate 92,498,088 of OY282606.1, read as the reverse complement.
CTTTTAAGTTTAATAATAATTTGAAGAACTTCAATTTTCATATAATTAATATTTGTATAAAGTTGTTTAAAAATAATTGAAAAGCAAAATTTGAAATGTACGGCAGGAAATTGGAAAGTGGAAAAGATTATTATAAATATAATTAACTTGTTAAATATTTAACTAAATAAAATAAAAGTATTTATAAACATGAAATTACCTAATTATTTCAAAAATATACTCGTTTTCTTGTAATTGTTATATAAATATGGTGTTAACTGGAATTGTTGGCATGAAAATTTCTTAAAAATAGGGCTTAATAAGAAAACTTATGACAGTATTGATAATGATCTGGCAACAGTGCGGATGTCGCATCCACAAAGCTGGTGTATAAGTCCATCTTATCTGTGCAGTACGAGTTTCACCTTCGTCCTGTGACTTATGAGAACCTCGTTGTAATATTTTGTAAGTCAAGAGAACCACTTTTTATTCCCTACCACTTTTTTATTCCTTATTGTGGTGCCAAAAATCGGTCGAAGACGAATCTCAATTAGGAAGGCCTTCAACATCGAAAACTGATAAAAAAGTGAGGGCTCTTATAAGCTTAGACAGTCGAATTACATTAAAGCTGTGAGTGGTGAGTTCAATTTGAATCTATTTACCCTTCATAAAATTACGACTTCAAATTTGGGCATTAAAAAGGTGGTAAAAACCTCACGATCGAAGTGAAAGACTATCAGAAGAATATATTCCTTGACCTTCTTGACAGAATCGAAAACAACTCAGATTAGTTCAGTCATTTTATTATTGGTGATTAAGCAGGAATTTTTGAGTATGATCCACGATCATTTGCTATTTTTGATCGTTCGCAAAGATCATTTGACCTTAGAATAAACTATCCACTAAATTTATTATAAATAACACCTTGGAAGGCTCAGAGAAAAAGTTCTTGCCACCAGATCAGACATAGCAATCTCTACCATGACAATGCCTCTTACGATACGTCCAGCTCCGGCAATGATTCATCTGATCTTAGTCTGTGCGACTTTATCAGGATTCATCCGATCGTCGTTCTTATTTCCTGGTCATCTCCATTCTCGTATTAATAGGATATAGTCTAAGGTGAAAAATACTTAATAGGATATCGTCTTAGTTATGTTAATATAATCTAAAACAGTAAAAAAAATAGGGTTAAAAGGTCCAGAAACCCGCACCAAATCTAGGAAGCGTCAAGAAAACCTTTATTATGTCCAACAAATAAGAATAAAAAGTCGAAATGGGTCATCAACGTTGGTCGCTGTAGCAGTAGCAACAGATCCTTTGGTGTAATAAGTCCAAAATTGAAATTTTTATCTCTAAGAGACGCACGTTTGTTCATCGGCATTTTGGTGAGAGAATACTGAGAATCTGCGTCGTTTGCACTGGAAGATATGGTTTTATGCTTCCGAGAACTTTAAAATAGAGACCTCTTTAGAATAACAAGAAAACGCATATAAAAAATTCCCGATAATCCTTCGGAAATAAGAATTTTGAATAATGAGCCTATGTTTTCGTAAAATAATAAATCTAAGCACACTTCTCGCCTCTGGGAATCAAACTTGTAGGAGTGGGATCTTTAATCAAATGTTAATGGAATGAGTTGTACGAAAAGGCTAACGAAAAAAATCCAATAAGTCAACTGGATCTCTTGGCCAAGCATCTTGAAGGCTGAAATGGAATTACTCCATAAACTCTGGAAAAGGTGCTTAAATTAATGGCTAGACTTAGGCCTATTCTATTTTGATGGGCTAGTAATCCTATTTTAAAATATTTCTATAAGAACTTCCCTCTTAGACCATAAGCGAATATAGTTTAAAAAATCAATATACCAACAATCTTGAAAATTTCGAAAGCAATTTTCACTTTGTTGATTTTTTTTTAGTTCAGTAAATTGACTTAAAGTATTTGAATTTGATAATAATACCCCCACTTGTACTTGTTCCTGCTCAGAAATCCCACAAATTCTTTTAACTCTATTAAAACTGAAAGTGATTTAATTTTTTCTTTTCCCATAAAAATAGACTTACGAACGTCAAGCAATATTAAGTTATGGAATAAATTAAGTAATATTATTAGTTCAATTTACTGACGGTAGAAATTGTGTTAGATTTCCTCATTGTATATTTTATTTGAAATGAATAGGGAAAAGCTTCCATGTCGGAAGGAAGAGATTTTTTCCAACTTGACATGTTATTGTGAAGTTTTGTTCCACTCGAATAGCAAGGAACAGGCGTTCCGCAACATTAGTCATGATTTATCTTTAATAAAAAAAAAATTTCAAATTGTACAAAAATGAAAATGTTAATAAATTTTTATAAAAATCTAAGAAAACGTTCCTTATTTTGTATATGCTGGTAGATAAATGCGAATAAATACTAAACTAGAGACCAGTTGGAAAGAACAGGCAGAAATATTTTGAAAGTCATCTAAAAAAAAAAATAATTCCAATCTAAAATATTGTATGTTTTTGCAATGGAGTTTTTTATACTAAAAGTTTTCGCTTTCTAATCCCCCTTCCCTCCTCTTTCGAAGAAAAAAAAACATGTCAAAGAAGTTTAATATTATACAGATAAGAGGATTTAGAGTTTTCCTTCTTAAGATTAACTTTTGATTTGCTTATTTAGTTATTTAAGCATTTACATATCCTGTTTGTATATTGTTATTTCTATTTATGTTTATACTTTTGACAATTTTTCATCATATTACCATGAATTTGCTTATCTTCTTTGTTTTATTTAAAACTTAACATAATCACATTTTTTTTTTACTTATTTCTACAATCATTGTTTATAATTTATATGACAATAAATATAATACACTATAATAAGGGAAATGAAACTTTTCCAAAAGTTTATTTTTAAATTATTAGATGAGACAGTGTTATTTTTTTCATTTCATACTAACGGAAATATTTCTTAAAAAGATCTCATGACCAAGATATTTTCTTATGTAACAATTATTTTCATTGAAGTTAAACATTATTTTTCTATATGTGATCGTAATTTTTTTTTTCACAATTCACCTTCCTTAAGATTACCGTATTTGAGCAGGTTAGTTATAAATTTCGGAATTCACAGCAATCTATTTAGAAAAGATTGTTTATACACAAAATTAGTTTGTTGTGTAAATTTTGTATTATTTTAAAATATTTTGGATATTTTTGTTAGACTTAACATTAATATTTTCAGTGAGGACATAAGCAATCCATGTACTTTATTTATTCTATTTTTTAAAGTAACAAACAGATACTTTGTAATACAGAATAGATTTAATTATAGAATTATAACATGTTGAATTACGTAGATGTTAAAAGGTGATTTTTTTGCAACAATTTTATTTTATTTTTATACATTATTTATTATCTCCTTCAAAGTAGTTCTCTTGTGGAGCTATTCATCGGTAGAGGAGGTAATTCTATTCTTTATAGCAGAGCAGGAAGGCTTCAACTTTTCAAGTTAAGTTATACACCTTTGGATTTCTTCTAAATTATTAAGATTAGGTCCTTTTAAGCGTCTTTTGATCTTGGGGAACAAAAAGAAATATAAAGACTATGATCAGGAAAAAAAGGAATCCCTTTTTTCGGCAAAATCCCGTTGCCGGAGATGGGCACGTGACAAGGAACGTAATCCTGCTATCTCAAGTGTCCCCATTCCTTCTACATGTTTCATCATTTTTCGACGTTGAAGGCTTTCCTAATCAATTTTCGTCTTCCAGCATTCATCGGCCATCCCCGGAAAGGGTCATTTTCTGGAGAAATGATCAGTAAAACTAGAAGTGGCCTACGGGTCTTGGCGAATTCCTAGTACTGATCCGGCCTAGCTAGGCCTAAGGTTATTTTACTGTAGCTCTCTGAGTCAGAGTACCGACCAAGTACTCTGTAATGAAAACTGTTATCAAAGGGATCGGGTGCCTCATGGCGTTAAAACACACTGTATCCGACAATGGGGATGCGGCTTTGGGTACCACGTGGTGGCTGTAGTAAACACCCACATAGCGGATACGTCTCCGGACCGCTGGTGGGAGATACTGGCTTATGACAGTATTGAGCGTATCTCAATTTTTACATCCGTAAACGGCCCAACGATGCGTATACCACATAAAACAATATTATAAATCCTGCTCCTTGGCCCTCCAGAACTGTATCTCTATGAAAAGGTCATTTATATTTTTTGTTTAAATTTTATTGCGCTTGAACAGATCCAAACACTGCTCAGAATCATCAACACGTTGTTGTTTTTGGTCCACAGTGAGCTCACGCGGCACCCACTTTGCACACAGCTTTCGCATGCCCAAATATTCATGCACGATATGTCCAACACGCTCTTTCGATATCTTCAGAGTCTCAGCTATCTCGCTCAAATTCACTTTACGGTCATTTAAAATTATTTTGTGGATTTTTTGATGTTTTCTGCCGTAACCACCTCTTTTGGGCGTCCACTGCGTTCTGCATCAACTGTGCTCGTACGACCAGTTCGAAATTGACGAAACCAATATTCCACAGTTGAAATAGCTGGAGCAGAGTCCGGATAACGTTTGTCAAACCATGCTTTGGTTTCCACTGTATTTTTTTTCATCAAAAAGCAATGCTTTATCAATACACGAAATTCGTCTTTATCCATTTTTTTTTTCAATAACAAAAGTTGCTCCACTCAAAATACTATATCTCACGAACCAATCGACCGATTTCTGTCAAATTTTGACAGGAATCATTTGAAGGATGGTGCTTTGTGATAATTAAGTAGATTTTTGCAAGAGGCACCATCTAGCCGAACTGTTACAGAATATACTATTCTGAAAGTTTTAAAGAAAATGAAATTTATTCTCACAAGGTGGATAAAAATTCAAATTTTTTTTTTAAATTTGAATAATTTTTTTATATCATTTAGAGAATATATATATAGAGAGAAAGCTTACACAAAAAATTAAACCTAATTATTTTCTGCCAAATATACTTTCATATTCTGAATATCCTTGAAACTAACACAATAACTGACCGAATAGGAAAAATTTCTCCAAGAAACGAATATGTACCATGCCGAGTGTGTTCAATATTCTACAAAATATTTATAAGTTTATATTTATATTTTGTAATAAATTTACTTGATCTTATTAATAAAATATACAATTTTAGAAAAGAGTATAAAATTATTGCCAATGGAAATATTTATGAGTTTCCAGTCGATATTTATTTTGTACTATTATCGAATTGAAACATTTATTCTAATGCGGAAATTTCATAAATTATATTAAAAGACTGTATATTTAAGCGAAAATGGAAGTTTTGCGTCACCCTCCCTTATCCATTTGAAGCCACAAAATCTGAGTACTTAGCTGGAACGTGACTTATGAGCATGAAATTGCATTCAATGTTTGCAAACGCATTACGCGACAGAATTTAAATTTAATGGAAGTGACTCAGGACTAAGAACGTTTCTGTTTAGAGCATCCATTGCCTGCTATAAATATTCGAAAATACGACAAGAGGATTCTCTGCCATACGAAATTTATTACGAACCTTGGAAGAATATTACTGCGACACTTTAGAGTAATTGTGTAACTAAGTGAAAAGCTTCTAACGCGTTCGTTCTACATTCAACTTCGTTCGGCTAGAGTATTTTTCAACATAGTTTTCGTAAATCTCTGACTGTCTAGTATAGAAAATTTGTTTATACTAGAATAACCAGGATTATTCTTTACACAAACGTCCTAAAGTTATTGGTTCTATGCATAAACCAGTTATTTACATATTATATGCAGTTTTATTTATGAATATGAAAAGTTTATCTCTGTAAGGCCACAGATTTTAATTCAGCATAAAATATGATAAATATTTTTCCAATTTCTTAGTAATAAAAACTTTATATTTTAATTTAATTTTTTTTAAAAATATGAATCATAACTTATAAATAAAGTATATTAAAAATCAATTTTTGTTAACATTATAAGTTATGGTGAAGGGTTATGAGGAGTAAGCATTCATTAAATTTAGTATTTAAACAAATTGTGGGACCAGTGATGACGAGAATGAAAAAAAAGGCTTAGTATAATAATAAAGACGAGAATAAAAAATTTTTATTATAAAAGGTATAACACTTTTGAAAATATCAAAATAATCATCGAGAAACTTTATTTGATTCGAATTGGAATCTTTAGCAGATCCCCACAGTTCTAGGCTGAAAGTCCATATTGGTTTCAGCAGTGAAATATTGTATATTGTAAACTCAAAACATTTTTCTAAAAGTCAAAGTAGTTGACAGTATAATTATAGTTTTACAACGTTTGTCTAGAAGTCGAACTTCAGTGTATTGTGGTATGTCACCACCATTAGGATATATGGAAAAACATAGTTAGCGGTGAAGAGTAAATGTTACGTGGACACAATTGCGTTCGTTACCTTTTATCCTTCAATATAGTAAGCCATTAATAGATGATCAGATTTGGGTTTGTAGAATTAAGGAAGCGTAATGGGGATTTTTGCTTAGTGTAATGACTCAGTACTAAGGACATTAGGATTTTGGTCATCTGCAACAAATGGTACCAAATGTTCTACCCTGCATAATACCAAAAAATGTCAATGAGACATTCGAAACCTCGTTAGATTCATTTATTAGGAAATATTGGTTTATAAGAAATAATTTTAATATCAGGTAATATGTAAAAGGAAGAATCATTTTGAGTTACTAGAGTAAGCCCAGATGCCAGAGTCAATCAAAATCCTGCCTAATATCTAAAAATATACCAGGACAATACTAATTTTAATCTCAAGAGGATGCAATAAAATTGATGAATCGATGACAGTACTGGTTAGTAGAGTGTGTCTAACAAAAACCATATTCATGATTATAAGCTGAATTTCTAAATTTCTAGAGTTAACCTGAGACTTTCATAGACCGTGCAAAAGATATTTTATCATATATAAAAATCTGTTTTATTTAAAATCAATTTTTAAAATTATCAAAGAAAAACTAGATAGAATAAGTACAGGACAACTTGGACTTTAAAAAAAGTCAGCTTCGTCTACTGTTTACATACAATTCAGTATCATTTCAAATACGATAATGTGTATATTTGAAAAAATTGTCAATAAAATATTTACACAAAAATAATGTCCAAACATATTTTTTATCCTTATATCAATGAACTTTTCAACAAACAAATAATAGAATTATAAACGGTTTTATAAGTTCAAATTAAAATTTATAAACAATCTAAATTATATTTATTATAAAAGTTCAATCGAATTTCTATTTATTTAAAATAATATCAAAACAGTTTATTTGATTTTATGTTCTCTAAAAATAATACTATAGAAGAAAAAACAATTATGATAATCGTTCAATTATAAACTTTAAGTACGCTTTAATATAAAAGTTTAAAAAAAATTGTTTCCGCACCAATTAACCAGTAAATTTTTCATAATATAAGCACAAGAGAAGGGGCAGAAAAATAAAGCTTAGTAAAAAGGAAAATGTTTTTTTTTGTATTATTTCTTTAGAGGTCCCTTAATAAAAATATTTCATAGCCTATGTCATGTTAAGGAAAGTACAATAATTCTTCTTTCAAAGAGTATGAATTTATGAAGAGTGCTTTTCTGTTTCTAAAAGCTTTCCGTCAATAAAATTAAGTGAATTAGAAAACCGAAGATGGAGGATCAACTTTCGAAAAAGTGATTTTAAAAGCTGTACAAGAAAATAATAAAAGTGAAAAAAAAAATATTTTCGAAAGAAGAATTAGCACTCACCCATCCATGGATTATATATTCATAATCATAAATTTCTTTCCGGCTGTTATAAATTTTTCTTTAGAAATGCGTATAATTTGCATCAATACGAATGAGGCTATGGACTTTTTTAAATGGAAATCTTTTTGTATGCTGTCGAAGTTCTTCCAATAGGAACATTATCAGAATAAAAACCATTCATATTCTGAAAAGGTAAATATATATTTTCCTTAAGGGCTTTCATATTCGTATGTATATAATTTTAGAATGTATTAAAATGATTTTAAAATTGATTAAAACTTTCCAGACTCAGATAGTTGTTATTGGGTGTACTTAACATTAAGTTGAAATCACATAAATTTATTAATTTCTTTTTTTTAGTTTTTTTTCTTTTTGGCAAAGGAGAAATTTTTCTTTTTGGAAATTGGAGAAATTACATATCATTTTATAAGCCTATTAATAAATTATTCAATTCAATCCATATACCCAAAAATCTTTGCCAACCACCATATTTGAATATTGAAATTATAAAATTTAGTAACTAATTCATCATCTGTTCTGGGTTTGCAGATATTTTTTTAAAGAAATTCGGAGAGTGTATAACAACACACTATAGAATCTTAACTACATAATTTTATGTATGATCGATTTTGGGTAAAAATAAATTTTTCTAGTTATTTATATGCTCATATCATGCTTACCAATAATTGATTTCCAAATAAATTTATCATAAACGTTAAGAAAAACTATTTTTATACTTATTTCGATTTACATAAATTTATCTCCTTTATTTATATATTTTATGATATTTTTAGCTTTGTTATTTCGCAATATTACATATAATTTTTTTATTCCGAACTTTTGTATTTTATATTATCAAAAATAGTAATAAAAAAATTTACTTTTAATATGATACTATTTTTAGAGTAAAATTCTACTAAATCGATTTTTATAGTAAGTAATAAAATTTTTTTTCAATTACAATTTGAAAAAATTACAATTTCTATTTTTTTAAAAATAGGTATGGATATTGATAATGGAGAAAATTATAGTTCTAAGGGCACATATCGTTTTCGATCATAAAATAAATTTTATGATATAATTTGTTATTTAATCAGAGCATAGTAATCATTCATATTTATAAAAAAAATGTAATCTGTACTAAATTAAATAATAATATTAAATATTCGAAAAAAAATTTTACCATAAAAATTTAGTGGATAAAGAGTAAAGTGCACTGATTAAAGTTTAGTACTTTTTCTTTAATAAAAGAAATTTTTATGTTATTCTCCTTCCAATAATTCTGATAAGATTACTTTGTAAATTTAACATAATATGCATAAGCTAATAAAATATAGTTTTTTTTTTGTTGAAATATGAATGCAAAAATATTTGGTGGCAACGCTCAAGTCGACATCATATATATTTCGACTTAAATCGGTTAGTTGGATATAAAATTGTTATTATTACGTGAAATTCGATATTTTCTTTGACATAAAATAATTAGTCATATAAAAATTATCAATAAAGCTTAAGATAATTTCAGTTTTTATCTAATAAACATAATGGAAAGGTGGTATCTCAATTGTTCTTTGAAGGTATAAAACGTGTTTACTCCTAACCCTTAATGACAATAAAGAAAAACCAATTAACTATTGTGAAATTGTTTTGAATAATTATTTTATCCTTGACCTCATTTAATATTAATAGTTGAACTATACAAACTATGACAGAAAAATAATCAGTTTGATCTGGCAACGTTGCGAACTTTTCCGCTACAACGCTTGACCCTCCTAGATGTAAAGGACAAGTTTCTACTTCGTAAGGTAGCTTTAGAGCCTTCATAAGTCAAGTAATTTTGGGGGTCTGAGAAATAGTGGAAGACGAAACTCGATTTACGAAAACTAAAATTTCAAAATTTGATAAAAATGTGAAACTTTTCAAGGATATTTTTATAAAAAAAAATTATTTTTATTACAGGGGTATAATCTTAAATCTGCTGTTTGGTTATAGATGGCGTTAGTGAGAGTATTAAGCTACCATGGGCACGCCATACTTTTTTTATGAGTTTGACATCTGTAAAAATTAATCAGTGCACATTGTCAGCAATTTCGTACAACTACATACATTTTTCCTTTGGTAATCATGTCTAGTTTCGTGCCAGAAAAAGAAGCTTTTCTGCTTCAATTTGAAGAAATCGGCTGCCGAATTGTATCGAATGCTTATGGAGACCTATGGTAATAGTGCTTTATAGGAAACAACGTGCCGAGATTGGTTTCATCGGTTCAAAGTCGGCAATTTTGACTTGTGGGACAAGAAGCGTGAAAATCGGCCTAGGAAGGTTGAGAACCATTAATTGGAGGGTTTTTTGGACGAAGACTATACCCAATCGCAAAAAATGCTCGCGGAGCAATTCATGCGGCATCCATTTCCGATCTTTTTAATCTTCCCCATGGCACGCAGATTCATGGATATGGCTGTTTAAGAAACGATAGGCAGAACACATGCGAAATCTTGCTCGCCAGACATAAAAGACAGTCGTTCCTGCATCGGATTGTGACAGGCGATGAAAAGTGGATATATTTCGAGAATCCTAAACGCAAAAAATCGTGGGTTGATCCCGGTCAACCATCAACATCTTCCTCAAGACCAAATCGCTTCGGACGGAAGACGATGCTGTGCGTTTGGGGGGATCAGATCGACTAGTATGAGATGTTGAAACCTGGTGAAACTGTCAATGCCCACCGCTACCACAAACAACTGATCAAATTGCACCATGCTCTGCGTTCAAATAGGACGGATTATCAACAAAGACATGACAAGCTGATTTTCCTCCACGACAACGCACCATCGCACACATCAAAAATGGTCCAAAACTACTTGGAGGTGCTACCCCACCATGGTCCAAAAACTACACTCAACTGGGAGGTGCTACCCCACCATGCTTATTCACCAGACCTGGCCACTTACGACTATCACCTGTTTTCGTCGATGGGTCACGCGCTCGCTGAAAAGCACTTCGATTCTTACGAAGACGTCCGAAATTTGCTTGATGAGTGGTATCCACAAATTGTCCGAGTGATGGGAAAAATGGTTTTTTTTTGGCGTGGTATCCACAAATTGACCTAGAGATTGAGAAAATGTGTAGCTAGCAATGGAAAGTACTTTAAATAAATTTATTTTTGCTCTCTATGAAAAAACATGTGTTTTTTGACTAAAAAACAGCGGATTTAAGCTAATTCACTTGGTAAATAAAAAAGCTCGTTGAGAACTTAAAAAAGGGGCTCTTTATGTTAGATGAGATATTTTCTCCTGGCTCTTGGCCATCTCTCATAATAAATTTCTTTGGTGGAAAAAGCAATTTCTGTGGTGGTTCTCCAGCTCCATTTGTCCCGTAATCAAAGTACGTGCGGTTTTTTTTAGTCTCCAATAACAAAAAAACCTTAAAAGATGCTGTCTTGGTGAAAACAATACCTCCACCGATGCCCAAGGGCACTCTACTTTGAAAAAGATAACATTGACGTTCACTGGTGCGCACTACAAACAAGGTTCTGTTAATCATATTTCATGAACGCTTACATACTTTTCTGACGAAGCTAATAAATAAAATTTTAAGAGATTAAACAAAAATTCTTGAAAATGCTTATCTTTTTTCACTTTACAAAATGTTTTTGACATACAAGTATATTTTAAGAAAAATTTGCAAACATATTCAGTCTAGACATAACTTTTTTTTTAAGAGTAATAAGAGGAAATGAATTTTTAATTTTTTTTTTTTTGGTTGAATTCGAAGATTCCATTTGAAAATTTTCATTATAATTTGGCAGTTAAACCAAGATTTTCTGAGTTTTAGTATAATACTTCGTATAAACTAAAACGGATTTCATTTTTATCGAATGCATTTTATCTCATTGTTAGTCCACAAAACTATACCATTTAATCTGATGTAGACTGGAGCCAGACATTTTCTAAGATTTGAACTGAATTCAAAATGAGTTTTTTTCTTAATATTCAGTAAAAACATATTAAAATTCAAAGTAAGCATATTCTTATGATACTCAATTGTAATAGTTATTTTTATGGTAATTTTTCATTCAATAATGCATACTAAACTGAACCGTAGTCGCTTTTACTTGTCATAAAATTGAAAAAGAAAATTCAAAATTCTTTAATTATGGATAACATAATCTATAATGAAAACTCTATAGTTTTCCCATAATACACAATAAATTATGCAAATATGTTTTCTTGTATAAAATTGTGTATTTATTTGTAAAACTATGACAACTTCCGGAGGTAGTAATGAAACTGAGTGAAAAACTTCCTTTCTGCATCAAAGCTGATATGGAGCATAATTTAAAAGGAAAATAAATGTCAACAAAACGACACCAAAAATAATACCAACCACATCTATGAATATAAGATTCTATTAAAAAAAGTTACAATTTTTCATTACCAGCAACATTGTCGTAGATACCAAATACCATGCAATGTGAACGGAAACTTTGACCTTTAATAGTAACGCAACATCGAAATTCTGTCACATCCTTGGAAGCTAGTGATATAAAATTGGATGCAAGCATTCGAAAGGAAAAACTTGTACTAAATTTTACGGAAATATCCTATTATCAAGAGGCAGCCAAACGAGAAAGTTTCGAGCCTTTTTAAGCATTTTCGTGATAAATTATTACTCGAGTATTATTTTTGCTTGGTTACGTGTGTTGAATTCCATCTTGATTGAGGAGTTTGTTTTTGGTAACCAAACTCCTCATTGAATAGTAAGGACGTTATTGTTTTTATTCGTAGTTTTGTAAGAATTTTCTTCCTTATTTTTCCTTAAGTCATATCGAACGCTCCCATATTCCATTCTATTCGTTATTTGGTGGCCATGAATGCAAGTTTACATTCCGGTTAAATTTGCTCGTATATTTGCCGTATGATGTTTTTATACGCAGAAATTGTTTTCTTTGTCAAAACTTTTTCGACCTAAAAAGTTTAATGAAAAATGGGAAATTAGCAATATTAGAACTCGTTTTGATAATGAGTATAGCTAAAAACAGTGTTCAACGAAGAGCATATAAAAACAAGTGAATAGAGAACCAAATGGGCAAAAAATGTCTTTACTCGGGTTTTGCCTGGTAATGCGCTATTTTACTTGAAATTTATTATTCCGAGTAGGTACATGGCATGCTGTTGTACTACTCATTAGGGTAGAATTAATACCAGCCTTAGTTACGAAAATGACAAAATGGGTTAATCGTTTTGCTAGAGCAGGCAAACATGATGACACACGGTCGGTGTCCGAGACGAACGAACAAATGGTCTAACATTTTCGACAAAACCTTTTTCGAAACTTACATTTTAGCGCTCAAGTCCAGTTTTGGCAATGTTTCGGTCAAGTTTTAAGACACTTTTCAATTTTCGTATTTTCAGAACAAATTACAATTGAAATTTATGAAATAAATTAGACAAAACTGAAGAGCCCCTAAAAATAATTGTATGCCATGAAACAATTTCAATTAAGATTCCAGATAAGTTTTAACTGTTTTCCATTTTCCTGCTGCATTCCAATATTGCTTCCAGTTTTGTTATCTGGCGAAGATTTTCCCTGCATTTGTTTGTCCACGTATACATAAATGACCATATTATAAGATATTTGTGTCACGATATTATTTGCAAAAGTTGAAAACTTTCGAAATTATTTCGTAAAGAATTTTGGAATTGAAAATAAAACAATCTTTTGCATTTTTACTATATACTATATATTGGATGTTTTAAATTCAATCATTAAATTAAATAAATTAAATTTATTTATTTAATTTAATAATTGAATTAAAAACATCCAATTGAAACAGAGAATTTTTTATTATTAGCCAATAAGTTGGTCAATTCGAATGGAAATTAATTTTTCAAGTTTATATACGAGTTTTGTTTAAAAAGCTTGTACATAGCTAGTACGAGCAGTAAAATCTTTTGGTAATAATGTACTTTCAAATTTTGGATTAAGCTTCGTAATTACAAAAAAAAACTAACAAAACTTTCTCAACAAATTAATAAAAATTTGTCGAAAAACTACCAAAAATTTGTAGAAAACTTACCAAAAATTCGTCAAAAATTATCAAAACTTTTTCGAAGAATTATTAAAAATTTGTTAAAAAATTCTAAATAAATGTTCGAAAACAACAAAAAAAGTTTCCGGAAAATTTTTGAAAAAATTTTCTAGAAAATAATCATAAAAAACTTTCTAGAAAATAATCATAAAAAACTTTGTCAAAAAATTGGTTGAAATAATGTAAAAAAATTTTCGAAAATAATAAAAATTGTTTGTAAAAAAATTTTCGAAAAATTTATAAAATAATTACTAAGGATTTTTGAAAAGGATACCAAAAATTGTTAAAAATATTAACAAAAGTTCGTCAAAAAATACAAAAAACTACCAAAAAATTGCCAAAAAAAAGCTTCGTAAATCCGCAAAATTGACTTAATTCCAAAAAAAACTAACAAAACTTTCTCAAAAAATTAATAAAAATTTGTCGAGAAACTACCAAAAATTTGTCGAAAAATTACCAAAAATTCGTCAAAAATTCGTCAAAAATTCGTCAAAAATTCTCAAAAATTTGTCAAAAATCCCCAAAAATTTGTACAAAAAATTACCAATTGGTTGAAATAATGTAAAAATTTTTTCGAAAATAATAAAAATTGTTTGTAAGAAATTTGTCGAAAAGGATACCAGAAATTGTTCAAAAAATTAACAAAAGTTCGTCAAAAAATACAAAAAACTACCAAAAATTTGCCAAAAAATTACTAAAAATTTGTCCACAATTTATCATAAAATTGTAGAAAATTAATCAACAATTTGTGAAAAAAATACCAAAATTTTGTCGAAAAACTGCCAAAAATTTTCCGAAAAATTACCAAAAATTCGCCAAAAATTACCAAAACTTTAATATAAATTTTTGGTAATTTCCAATTTTTTTTTTGGATTTGAAAATAAGTTAATTTTATGCATTTTTACAATATACTTTTCATGGTCTTTATTCAATTTATTGATTGAATTAAAAACACCCAATCGAAAAAGAGAATTTTTTATTATTAGTCGATAATATTGCCAATTCGAATGGGAAGTAATTTTTTTCTTTCAAAGTTTATGTAGGAGTTTTGGCTAAAAAACTTATATGTTACATAGCAATAAAATGTTCAACCTCCCCACGTGACTCTATTTCAAATTTTGGATTAAGCTTTTACCGCCAAATGGACTTAAGAAAATTTCCAACAAGGCTTCGGTGAATATTTTTTATAAAAAAGATGAGATTTTCAGAAGGTCATTAAGCATTTTTGGAGGACCTTATATCATTGGAAGGCAAATCTTGCTCAAATAAGACATCACCATTAAAAAAACAAATGAAAATATGAAAAAAGTAAAGACTCTTGTGAGGTCATATTATCAATTATTATTTATAAAAAATTCCTTGAAAGGCTCAGAAAAATATTGAAAATACTTGGATTCATCTGATTATAATCCACGGGATCTTATTTGCTCCCCAATATGAAAAAACACTTGAAGGACATCATACTGGTACTTTGCAATATTCCTTAAAATATATAATTTTTTTAAATAAGAAGGAGCTCTTAATATATAATTTCTGTTAAATATGTTTACTATTTTATTATTACTTAAAATGAATTAAACTTTTTAAAATAATTATAACAGTTCTACTATCGGAGTACTTACTTTCATCAAATATATTCCAATTAACCAAAGTTAATTTTTTAATAGTAACAATTTGTCAAATATATTTACATATGTAAATTGTACAGCATTGTTTCATATTCATGAATTATGTGAAGAATATTTTTTAGTTCTTTTCGTAATAATAAATGCACCACAACCAAAAACGAATTAAACAAACACGCAATTAAATAAAATTAACCAATTAAAAGTAAATTAAAATTTATCTTTCCATCAAATTGCAAGCACGCAAGCCAAAGGTTCTCTCACGCAGTACCTACCATCCACTAAGGATAAAAATTCTAAAGCACAGCTAGACATCACCAAAAGATTAATCAAAAACTGTTACCATAATACTCATATTTTACGATTAAAAATTGTTGTAATAAAATTTCTTTAAAACTTTAATGATAATATTTTGAGTATATTACATGAAATTATTCATCATATTACATAACTGACATTCAAGAAAAAATTAATTCAACTTTGAGTCTTATGCATACATTGTTCTTATTGCCAAGGAAACCATAAAAGCTAATTGAACGAAAGTTAATAATTTAAAAAATTGAAAAAAAACGGTTTCTTATTATATGTAAATAATATTATTTCGAAGAATTTTCAAAGCACTGTTGTTTAAAAATATGTAAATTCTCAGTCTGATGTTTAACTATAATTTTGCAATTAAAGAGTAATAAAAAGAAAGAAAAGCAGTTGTTTACTTGTGCAATTATTATTTAATGTACTTAAGTACTTCTTAAGAAAAGATATTTTCATATTCCTTAGATATTTCTAGTAACTTTTACGCAGCGTTTCAGGAAACTGCGATTACTCACCACTTTATGATGGTACACTGGATATTGAATAATAAAGAGAGTTTTATTTCATAACGACTAACTATATTTATAAATGGTACAAAAAGAAGCTCTAAAGTTTTTATAAAAGTTAAACAACTTGCTCAAAGTTACTTTAAGAAAAATGGAAATTTATCAAATATAAAAATATTCATATTACGAGTAATATTAGAAAAAATATTGAACTATTACGCGTATTCAATAAATAATTTTATTTTAATTTGCTTTATGGAATAAAATTATTTTTGAGATAAGAAATTTAATGGCAAAAATATAATTCAAGGAGCTTAAAAAATTAATATTGCACTATTTTTAACTTAATTATATGTGCTTACATAAAAATATCCCTTCCCTGAGAATTTTTTACTGCTTCAAATAATAATTTCAATAATTATTTTTAAAAAAAAAACAATTTGTCGCTTAATAATTTAGTATTTTAATTGCCTCATATTGTTAAGTAAGGGTGTAGGACACGAATGAAAAGATATTTTCTTATTTCATTCGAATTTACTTTTGAATTCGATTCAATTCTGTAATTTACATAAATTTTGAACTTCAACAAAAATACGAGTATTCAACGGCAGTTCCAATATATTCTAAAAATTATTTTCAAATAAATAACATTTCCTGGAAATTGTCTAATTAGGCAAATATTTTATTTCCATGCATTATGAATTATTCACGGTACAAAATAATGAACTTTTTTCATTCGTCATTCTAATTTGACAATTTCCAGGAAATATTATTTTGCCAAAGATTTATTATAAATTTGAATATGTATGTTCTTTCTTAAATTTATTTTATATTACTGTATTAGTGCGTGCCAAATATGGTTCCTTTTGTAATTAAGAATAAAATATTCGAAATTATAATAACTTCGTAACAATTTATTATTAATTTTATACATAAAAAAGATAAATTTTGGTTGATTTTGGCAATTTTTCGAAAAAAATTTAAGAATTATTTGATAAATGTTTGTAGTTTTCGGAAATTTTGAGCAAATTTTTGGGAATTTTTTGGAATTTTTGGGAATATTTGACGATTTTTTGGCAATTTTTTGACAAGTTTTTTTAAAATAATTTTTTAACAAATTTTTAGTAAACTTTTCAAAAACCTTTAGTAATTATTTGACCAACTTCAACAAATTTTTTGCAAAATATTTTTGTTGTTTTCGAATTTTTTTTTACAACTTTTCGTAATTTTTTGATACAAATTTTTTTGGATTTTTGCGAATACGTGGGAACTTTTGGGAATACTTGGGAATTTTTGGAAATTTTTTGACGAATTTTTGGAAATTTTTATTAATTTTAGACCACTTTTTGAAATTTGCTGAAATTTTTAGTAGTTTTCCGGTAAATTTTTGTAATTTTTCGACAAATTTTTGGAAGTTTTTTCACAAATTTTTAGTAGTTTTTTGGTAATTTTTTTAAAGAACTATTTTCTAATTTTTGACTAACTACTTTTTTGTATTTATGAATTTTTCAAAAACCGTTAGTAAATTTTTAACAAATTTTTCGACAAATTTTTTTGCAAAAAACTTTAGTTCTTTTCGAAAATTTTTTCAAATTTTTTCAGAAATTTTTCGTAATTTTTTCAGAAATTTTTGGTAGTTTTTTGTTGACGAAGTTTTGTACATTTTTTGTTAAATTTTCGAAAAAATTTTACATTTCGTCAACAAATTTTTAGTAATTTTTTTAAAAAAGTAATGGTTAAATTTTGTAAAAATTTTGGGTTAGATATTAAATAATATATAAGAAGGAATAAAACTGAACAAAGTATTGCCTTTTCGTGTTTTCTTTTCACAATTATAGAAGAAAGTATCTTTTTACAAATAACTTTTGCAAATAAGCAAAAAAAGAAGATATGAAATCCATCAAATTAGTTGCCGTTTCTTTAAATTTATAGTTATTTTTATGAAGAAATCCTTGAAAATTTTCAATAGTTTTTGGTGTTGGCGACCTGCCACAGTGAAGTCTGCCTTCTGCTGCTTGTCGACCCTGCAACAACACATAATGAATCCGAGATTTACTTAGAAATGTTCAGTATAGGCTGCTTTCAATTCTTCGAAAGTTAAACTCAGATATTTACAAACCTAAACAACAAATTTGACAAGAAATTGATGTCCCAACGTAGTTAGGGGATGAGAGTGATATATGTTTATTGGATATCTTCCTTCTTCTAAAGAAATACGAATGAAACTAACTAAATTTTTGAGGTTATATTATTTTCGGCCTAAAGTAATAATTAACGTGACTGGTTGTGGGAGTAACGCTTAAGTCTTCCATGAGTGTTTCTTGGAAACGAAGCGGACGATAGTTCTTGAACAAGATGATTAGTATGATTGGAGACACGGGAATGGAGTTTTTATATCGAAACACAACCACATCAAAAGCAAGTGGGACTTAAAAATTACGATGAACAATAGTATTACGAATATAAAAGAGATTCGTTTCGATGGGAATAGAAGTAGATCCCCAGAGTTCTAGCCCGTAAGTCCAGATAGGTTTCAGGAGGACATTATATAAAAGTAATTTGCTGTCTTTAGTAAGTTTTGAACGTTTGTCTAGAAGTCAAAGTAGCTGTAGGTATCACCTTTTTAGTTCATGTCTCTTAGGTCTATCTAAGTTAAGTCACACTGCCATTAAGGTATATGAGAGGACATGGTTCGTAGGAGAGAGTAATAGTTACGTTGGTAGATTTACGTTCATTAATTTTTATTCTTTCCCTGGTAAAACAGTTTCGGAAGCATGTTGAGGATCTTTGCTACATGCATGGCATTCGATATCATCGGCGTATGAAGCAATGAAGGTTGCTACATCGAATATATAAATGTTGTACAGGATGGGTCCAATTATACTTCACTATGGAATACCATCCAATATCGGAAAGATATTGGTTAGTTCGTTCGATTCGTATACTTGTAACTGCCGGTTGGAAAGGAATGATTTTAGCATTGGGAAATAGGTTGCAGGAAGGATCCTCTTAAGTTTTCAGAGTAAACCCAGGTGCCAAACTCTATCAAAAGCTTGACTTACGAGTCATCAAGAAAAACTACGTGACAGTATTGTTTTCTTTCTAAAAAGGATAGAATGAGTAATGGAGTATTCAGAGCCTTATGGAAAAGCTATATCATTTTTATTCAGATTGAAAAGTAATCAGAGTATTTTTAATTGTAATTTTACCTCATCGGTAATACCTTTTACTCTCTTTTTAAGACCATAGTTGGCGGAAGTTTATTGTTATTTTCACAAAACATGACAAAGTATTTCACACGAGTTTTTTTTTCTAATATACATACGAACAGAAACTTTTCCCACTTCTTTTGTATATGGTATTTAAGAGTTGAATTATGGATTTATTAACAGGTGTTCGACTATTGCAACTTGATTCATATTTGCTAAAAGTTTATTGATTTTTCTCTTCAGCCATGTATGCATATATTGTATAATCTTCAACTTATTGATTTTCTTCAAATTACACGTAAAAAGCACATATAATTAAAGTTATATAAAAATGTTTCGTTTTATTTAACCAAGTCACCTGTGCACCAATAAAAATAATCCGATATTTTGCGACCAATATTAATTAGAAGACACAGACTGAACGATAACAAAACTGTTAGTGTGAATAATTTAATTATAACACCTTCAAGCATCTTATTATTGGTGTGAATCTTCCATAGTTGATAAAATTAATTTTATGCTATGTTCATCTATTTGTTATCTGGTTTCTAATTATCTACTTCAGTTAATCGAATCAAAATGCGAGTAAACGAAAAATTAAAATTAGAAGCAATTCTAGTGTAGTCATCAATGCCTATCTATCTATACTTGGAGCGTGTAAGAACAAATTTTTATTACAAACAAAAATTAGTATTTCTTATAGCATATTGTATTAGGAAATATCCAGAAAATCCGTAGGGCATATTTACATAAAGGAAAAACATATTTCCATATCACTGCATATATTTAACGAATCAATTTTAATTAGTACCTTTCCATTAATACAATAAAAGGGAATTTTTAATAATACTAAATTTATTTAAAGTTTTCTTTTTTTTTAAATTTGCATAAAAATTTATCATATTTTGTGTTACTTTCAACATTTTAAACTACTCATATTATTGTAAAAAAAGCTTCTTAAAATACTCTGAAATTAGGGTTTTTTTTTTAAATAAAATTATTGTACTTACCTTGAGCAAATACCTCTTTTGTATAAATACAAATGCAATACGATGTGTAACATAAAATTAATGAGTTTAATTTTAATAAATCATACCTTATTTTGTTGTTTTAAAGAAAAAAAATACACGCAATAATATCAGGTAAATAACACGAGTGGAGAACAACAGGTAGTCTTTTTTCCCGAAAATATATCCGATCTGACGCGAAAAACTGTTTTTCTGGATCTTTTAATAACTTGTTTTTCTTGACAGTTTGTTCTGGTGGCACAAAATCAGTATTATGCTCTATGAGATTAAAAAATGTACTACATGTATAAAAAGGGTTAGCTCTCAGTGGTCCTTTTTTAACTATACCACATATTTTCATTAGAAAGAAATAAATAATGGCTATTTCTTTAAAAAGCTTATGAATACCCTTTTAAAATATTTGCAAATTATCACAGCTTCACTGCTATTAGATTTAAATATAATAAAATCCTAAATAAATGCTCAAATTTTAATAAAATATTTTAATATGAATACCCTTTTAAAATATTTGCAAATTATCACAGCTTCACTGCTATTAGATTTAAATATAATAAAATCCTAGATAAATGCTCAATGATACACTTTAATAAAAGTTTAATTTTATGGTATATTTTCTTTTCGAAGGATCAAAACAAAAAAGTTCCACATCGCTTACAGGTGAAAATGTCGTCAAAAAAAAAAAAAAATAATAACTTTTTAAATGAAAAGGCAATCAATTTTTTTTTTAATCAATTCTTTTCATTTTTAATATTAATTTTATATAATACAATTTCTTTTCGGATTTTTAATTCCATTACTTAAATAGCTTAACTTAAAATTTAACATTTACATATTCAGGCTTATTTAAACTGTCATTTATCCTTTTGGTTGGTTTTTTTTTCTTTAATTTTTTTTTGTTAATTGTTTCTTTTGTCGATTAAATTTAATTTGAAAAAAAGTACAAAATAGTTAAATTTTTCTCTTAAAAAGTAAAACAAACTTATATTTATATAAATATTTTTAGTTTTTTTTTAATTGTATTTTTTTTTGTCAAAGAACAAATTTTTTTTTAATGACGAATAAATTAAATTGTTTTCTTTTTGTCCTCATATAATACAATTTTAATAGAATATTACAATACTAACTGTACAAATTTGAAAAGTATAAATAAAGTGAAATTTTTGTCAACTTTGTTATTAAAGTTTTAATTAAGATTCATTTCTTAGAGTGAATTTAATTTTATTCAATGACAAATATTTGGAAAATAAATTTTGTGTATGATTAAATCTTACTAATATATTTATTATCCTCTATACTCTGTCCTATAAATTAATAGTCAACTTTCTTTCCTATATCATTAATATGGTATATATGCATATTAATAAAATTTTCAAAAGTGGTTCTTCGTCTATTAGAATTTGCATATATTTTCTTGTTAGATTAATTAAAATTTATTCCATATTAATTTATCTCCTCACTGTGATGTTAGATATTTTTTGAAATCTTTATTAGAATAATTTAATTTTTAATTTTTCTCTAGGAACGGCTTCATTTTTTCTTGTCACATCCTTACCATTTGTTAAAATTAATTATTTTAGTTTTTTTTTTATACTATATAAAGTCCTTGTTCAATTTCTGGATTATAATCTTTCACTTTTTCATATTATCTATGAAATAATTTTATCGTAAACGTCTTATTTTTAATAAATAACCTAAAATGAACTATTTGATTTGTTATTTGAAATTTTTTTCAGTATTTTTTTCTCATTAAATTTCTCAATTTTTAATTAATTGTTTTTGTTTAATTATTATTTGTATTGTATTTTGTTTTTACATTACATTTAATACTATTTTAGTATAATTAGTTTATAATTATTTTTTTTAATTTTTTTTTGTATTGTTTTTTTAATTTTTTTTTTGGTTGAAATTGTTTATCATTATTATTTTATGTTTATTTTTGTTTTTGTTTAGTTTTTAATTATTAATTAATTTTATTTTGTTAAGATTATATATCATTTTTTTTAAAAAAATATTTATACAACCAGAATTTGTTTTAAAAACGCTAGTAGTGAAAGTATACAAAGTATCACTTCGAAAAGTCCTGTGCTTGTGCCTAAGGTTATCGGCAGAGCATTTGAACTTTTGTTCGGATGCTGCATTGCGGCTGGTTTTTCGCCTGAAATAATAATCAAATGAACGGAATATGAGAACATCGAACAGAGAGAGGAGGTTATTAAAAAAATTTCATTTATAAATATATGTGTGTGTATGTGTGTAGTGTATAAATTTGGGGGAACGGAAAAAATTCCTTTTTCCTTTTATCCCTCCATTAATGTCAGAATTTTTAAAGAACTTTTTCGATATGGCATTCATTTGGGATTATGGCTAACATTTTTTTCTTCTTCACTTTAGCAAAGAAAAACCATTAAATCCATACTTTGCTAAAAGTACGTCTACTGTTCTCTTTCCATTAAAAATTAAAATTATCAGAGTTAAGATTATATAGTAGTTTTTAATTAGAAGAAAATATTTATTTATGATAATTATATTTTGCGATTTTCTTTTATAGGAGTACTATATTTCTATGGATATTATTTTTCTTATGGAAAGATTAAGTATTGCTCCATTCGAAAAAGGGCAGTAAATAATGAGGAAGTTTTCAATTGGATTCTGTCATAATTGAGTCCAAATAATAATACAAATAATATTTTTTTATATTGAAAAGTATATTTAAATTATAATTTTAACTAAATAGGATGATAAAAATTTATACTAAGCTGGATATAATTTTTAATGGCATAAATTCAATAATTTATTTATGGTTTTCCTAGTATTTTCCGTTGATGCTTCAAATGTCCTAAAAACAATCAATAGAATTGCTAGAAATTTTCCTTTTCATTATTTCATATCTATTCATAAATAATCACAATATTATGGCCAATTCTAATTATTAACATTTAGATAAGTACTAATTCTTCTATTGAGAATATAGTCTATTATATTTTTCTTGTGTACATACCAATAAAAATGTTAATAAATATTTTGCTAGTTTTTTTTACAATAATTTATTTTCTATAAAAACTTCTGGTTTAATGTCAAACAAATGAATAAAATGATTTTTGCAAATAATTGAATATATTTTTAGCTAAAAATATTATATAAGACTAAACTTAGGAGATATTAAATCCTCATCAAAAAGGACTCTCCATTTCTATTACGAGTTCTTTACAATTTTAATGTATTCAAATTATTCACTATTCTACAATGTACCTATTCATCAACCGAATTCAATTGAATAAGCAATATTTATGACAAAAATTTCTTTTTACAATAATAATGTCGGTAGTGGTTTTAAAGAGAGTTTCTTAGACGGTAAGTTTTGACATCATACAGTCAGTATCAAAGGGCATTCATAGAAGCCCAAAAAAATTCAGTTAACATGCTCTGAAATCTTATAAGAGCAAATACTTGTAAAAGATTTGCTAGAACTTTAATAAGAGCTAAGAACTTCTTAATAAGAATTTATTTTTACACCTAACAAATAGTGATAATTTTATTATCTATAAATCAAATTATATTATTTAATAGGCTTATTGAAATAAAAACCTTTTATTTGCTAACATTTCAGGAATTTGTTGATTGTAAATGAACCTTCAATATAATTAAGAGTTATCCGATTTGTAGCTTAAAAATTATAGAACTGTCATTTGATAGCTGAAAAAATTTAGCAATAATGATATTATATAATATTATTAACTTGAAAGATATTTGATGAAATTATAAAAAAATACGCGGAACAACAGGTTGTATTTTCGAAAAAAATTTCTTCGTCGATGAGTCTCATTTATCGCTCGGTGAGTACGTCAATAAGCAAAATTTCCTCATATAAGTCTCTGAAAACGCACATGCAATAGTGTTAAAGCCATTGAATCTACAAAACGGAACTGATTGGTGTGCATTTTAAAATTTAGGTGGCATTAACCCGTATTTCTTTGAAAATTAAGAAGGAGAGATGGTTACCATCAATCTAAGGCATTACGAACATATGAAAATCTATTTTTTTTCGGCCTAATCTTAAGCCTTTTAATCTAAACTATATTTAATTATAAAAAAATTTGTAGCGCTATAAGCTGCACAACATAATAAATGTTGGCTCTATTGCGCGAAATGTTTTCAGAATACATAATTTCAACGATTTCTTGACGTCGGAGTTTTTTTTTGTTGACTGGTGTGCATTTTGATATTTAGGTGGCATTGACCCGTATTTGTTTGAAAATTAAGAATGAGATATGATTACCATTAATAAAGAGCATTACGACCACATGACAATCAATATTTATACGGCCTAAACTTAAGTATCTTAATCTAAACTATATTTAATTATAAGAAAATTGTAGCGCTACAAGCTGCACAACACAATAAATTTTGGCTCTATTGCGCGAAATGTTTCCAGAATTCATAATTTCAACGATTTGTTGGCGTCGCAGTTTTTTTTTTTTTTTAAAATAAAGTATAACGTAAAAAATTTTACAAATGCATAAAATTTAAAAGTCTTAAAATATTTGTGAATCAATAAAATAATAGCTCAAAGCTATCAAAAAATTATCTGCAAAAAATCGAGTTATGCAAAAAGTGTTAAGGCAGATTTTTGAATATTGTTAAATTTTGTATAGAATTGGCGATATTTAAAAAAAATATTAAAAATCAATTTTAATCAAGACCAAAATTAAAAAAATTATTTTATTTCAATTTAATTTCCAAAAGCCTAAATTAGATAAATCTTTATTATCTAAGTGCACTGAAATAATTAAAAATTCAATTTTAAATATATTTTATTCATAGTCTATATCAAAGATTATTATTAATATAAATCAAAAAAGGATAAATTTTATCAAAAGGATTTATACTCAGACAAAGATAACATAATAGACATGTGTAAAACAAGAAAACATTTGTCAACTAGGAATTTTCCAATCAGGCTTTTGTTGATTGTTAAAGTAAATCCCAAGAGAACACCCTTATTTATCTGTCAAAATTCCAAAGTACATTTTACTGAATCAATAATATATCGAAATAAATATATTCTCATATTAAGTCTTAAAAATTATCAAAATACAATTAATTTTGCCGAAAAAATTCTTATTTTTATGTTGAAAAAATTTATTTTGATCAACCGGAGGATTTCCTAATACGAAAAAGCTTTCTTTTAAAAAATCATAAAATAAAATGTTCTCTTTAATGAAGACATATTGAAATTTGTTTTAAAATTCTAGAGCAATCTATTTTATTTGTACAATAAGATTATTTCTTTGTTTAAAATTAATTTTTTCTTGACTACCATAAGCTGAAAAAATCACCACATTTTTCTTACCCCTAAATAAGGATAATCTAAGTTATTTTTAGCTGTGTAAATTATGAAAAGTCTGATAGAATGCAAAAAAACTTATATGTTCTTCTTAGCATCATACAAAAAGCTGCAAAATTCAATTTTTGTTTTAAATTGCAAGTACACGTTCTTAACGTTGAAAATAAAATTCAAATAAATATTTCCATTTGTCATTTTATAAATAAAATAATGGCTTTTCATTTAAAGCTAAGAATTTTCAATGTTAGATTTAATAAAAAATTATTCGCCTTATTCAAGAAAGAAAATACGGAGAAAACCCTCTTAAATTTTAAGTATGCGACTGAGCTTTTTATTTTTAATGCGTTCTCATTCAATTCGTTGGAGCATTTTTGAAAACAAATCCAGAAACAAGGACATTATTTCTGTACTTAAGAACTCATCAAGGTGTTACGGTTCATATATGATTGTGTTATAACATGCGATATTATAGACGAATCGTTTTTCCAATTCTTATTGAAAATGGCAGTTGCCTAATGGTTTTGCAGTGAATCTAGATCCTTATTGTCATTTCTGATTTGTACACAAAATCCAACTTGTGCCCAGCAAGATATTAACCTCTACGGAATAAAGCCATCTTATGTCATAATAAAAAATTCACTTGCAGGATGTACTTAGTCCATTGAAATTTCTTTAACCCCCCTACTTATGGAAACGTTGTCGATGCGACGGTTTAAGACCACACCAGTCAGACAGACTTCATTGTACTCATTTTGATCCATTTTAGTATTTTAGAAAAAAATATATACAATATATTATAGATGAAAAGTGCAAAATACCTAACATAATGGCTTATTTCGAGTACGATATAAACTGGATGGCTAATTCAGATGTACTTTTATGTTGAAGATGAAGCTACATAATATACTGAATGTTTACGGAAAAGCTAATATATTGTGAAATATGACCGTACATGAGTGATGTTACAATATTGTACTTTTTAAGTGTATCTCCTGTATTACTTTTCACAATTTTCTTTATGGATTTTTATATAATTTTCGTTTATTATTATTTTTACCTTTCAGCACATGAACATATACACTTGACTGTCTGGCATTAGCAGGTGCACACGTGTAATTTCCACCGTGCCGCATTGTTGCATTCCTAACCGTCAGAACACTTGACGTAAGCTTATTTGATGAGACTGCTATACCATCCTCTTGGTCATAGTTTATCATTCTGGATTCGTGATACCTGCAGAAACATACAAAAAAAAATTAAATATATAAATTTAATTTACAATGTGACATTTTTGGAAAAAGTGTTTCATTTTTGTTCGAGTTTGGATTTATTTTAAAGAGAAAAACTCAAAATTATTATATAAAAATTATCTCATCAGTTTTTTTCCAAAAATTTTTTCAACCAACGATAATTTCGATTTAAAATGAATTTTTGATTTATTCGTCCATTTTCATACATGTAAGGATGAGTTATACTATATTAAATTTATATAAAGAAAAACTTCCTTTACCCACGAGGAAAATACTAAAAGTTTAGGCCCATAGAGAAATCATACGTGTATATTTTGAATTCAGTAGATTCAAATATTCTGCTAACAGTTATCACAAGGATATGATAATCTATTTCGATTGCGTTTCATTTTTATAATATAAGATAAATCTCAAATGACCAGAAACAATTTTCAACTACGAGTATGCATTTACAAAAGACTTGTGGTATTTTTCAATATGCAAACGTACAACTTAGATAAAACTGAGGAAAAAAAATACTATAAAATAAAACTTCATAATATCCATAAATCAGTTGAAACTGGATAAACTTTTTTAATTCAGTATCTTTTCTTGAGCAGAATATAAATTTTATACTACTTTTAGCATTAAAAAGAAGATGTTTTATACGTGTAGTAAAGAAGTCAATATTAATTTTCTACAAGAATTTACAAATTAATTTCTTGAGAAATAAGTAAGCTGGAAAAAATAGCATATCTTTTTATAAAGTATAATTAATATTTTCTCAATGAAATTTTTGGATAAAATATTTTCCATTTTTAATGATTGGTAGTGGTAATTGGTAACATTTTCAAATAGCATAAATAAAATTTTTTATTATCCAAAAGGTCGTGGGTTTGAATCTCACTGAGGCATTGTCATACGCTAATTCGAGAATACGCTTTACTTTGTATTATAGTTTAATTTTCTTATCCCGTGATCCTTTCTTTCACAAAATAAGTGCGGAAAAAATACCTAAAAAAGGCATCCGCCAACAGAAATATCATTGTTGGACAGCAATCCGAAACGGACATAATGGCCGTCCCTCCTACTAGATGAAAGTATGGCACCGCACCAAAACTGAACGAAAATAAGCAGTAGCACCGATCATTTGCAAAGCAAAGGCAAAAAAAAAATGCAATTCGCCATTTGTAAAAAGGTACACATGTTCAGAAAGAAATGATAAAACGAAAATCGACATTTTTATTAATTTTATTATCTAATTAATATTTTAATTCTTCTGTAAATAATCTATCTTCCCAACGTCGTTCAATACGAAGGAAGGTGTCGCGGCACCCACCAATATGTAAAAAGCATTTAGGGGGCCTAATTTTAAAATGATATAAAAAGAGCTCTTTAAAAGCTATAACAAATATTTTTATTGCAAATTCAAACAAAATTCATATAATTTTTATTCAAAAATTTAATAGCTTTAACCACGCTGCTTGCAGGAGGTAGTCCGGGAGGTTTTATTTGCGCTGCCTCTTCCGTATCAATTGGGTTGAATCTCACAGATGATTTGAATGGTATTGTTCTCAGAAATGTTTGTGGGTTTGTTGTAATAGCCACGTAGAAAAAGTCTAAGAACCTGAAATCGCATGACCTTTTGTTATTACCAGTTACCGTCGCGCTAGCTTTATTTCAGAATCGATTATGCCGCCCGACCAAAATCCACACCAGACAGTAGACTTTTCTATTGGGTTGATGCAAAAGTTATGACCGTTTTTTACATACACAATTAAACATTTTTTTTTTAGATTTGTATTATTTATTTATTCAATTATATAATTTCCATCCGTTCTTTTAACCTTCTCCCATCTTTCTATCAACTTATTAATACCATTAGTGTAAAATTCCTTAGATTTTGATACGAAAAATGTAGTAAGGGATGTTTTTACCTGCTCTATTGTATCAAATTTTTTGTCATTTAAAAAATTTTGCAGTGATCGGAATAAATGAAAATCGGAAGGAGCAAGATCTGGAGAATACGGTGGATGCTTGATAACATCCCAATTCAGCTTGTGTTGGGTCATCATAGCCACTTGTGGTCGGCCGTTGGCGTGATGAAACACTACCCCTTTTCTGTTTACCAATTCTGGTCTATCCTTTTGAAGGGCGATGTTCAATTTGGATAATTGATGACAATATCGTTCTGCTGTAATTTTCTGATTGCATTCCAAGAGTTCAAAATACACAATACCCTTACAATCCCACCAAACACAAAGCATAACTTTTTTTTGATGGATTTCTGCTTTCGAAATTGTTAATGGGGCTTGTCCAGGTATAGCCCAATGTCTATTTCTTGTCACGTTGTTGTACACGACCCATTTCTCATTTCCCGTTATCAAACGATGCAAAAAAGGTTCATGTTTTTGTCTCGCACTCAAAGCAACGCACTTGAAACACGATCCAATAAATTGGCAGCTGACAATTGATGAGGTATTCAAACGTCGTACCGCAAAACCATCCCCATACGCTTCAAATGTCTTAATACGGTTGTTTGGTTGACTCCCATCATCGACGCGATCTCCCTGGTGGTTAGACGTGGATTGGTGTCAATTATGACTTTTAACTTGTCGTCATCAGACTTCAATGGCCGCCCGGTACGTGGTTTATCAATTAGTGAAAAATCCCCAGATCGGAATTTTGTAAACCATCTTCGTACCTGTCGAACTCTGATGACATCAGCTCCATCACTCGCGGTATTGTCTTTACTGAATTCATAAAGTAAACAATGACGTTAATGCACTTTATCGACTGACATTTTGAAAAAATACAAGGGCTCTTCACTGTACTCTGGCCAGGCCAAAACTGACTAGAATGTAGAGGAAAAGCATCCTGTATACAATGGAATCATTTAAAAGAAGATACTATTCATTATTTCTGAAGAAACATTTTTTTTACCTATGATCATAAAAAACGGTCATAACTTTTGCATCAACCAATATATGCAAAGAAAGCTCCTAGAACTGTTGTGAATGCTTCTTGTCTCAGATACTCGTAGCTGAAGTTAATATTTTTATCAATAGGTGTGATATCAATAAACGCATCTATTGAAAAGCCCCTTTTATTATCTCAATGGTATTTTATATAACAATATCATCACCATAACGCATTTTGACGGCATTTTCACCGAGACTTGTTTTTCTTCGAATCTTTTATGAAGCATTGTGTAAAGATTCTATAAAATCCGTATGAAATGGCATAGAGAAAGATTCTCGCCGCAGCATGCTATTAAGAAGTAAGAGTTCTCTTTGTGAAGCCCTTCAAACACGTTTTGGTGAAATATTTATTAATTATTATCTCGAAATAGTGAAATTTTTACCAAATAAAAAAAATGGAGGTATTATCGGGACAAGAATATGCCAGGTAGTGTTAGCTATAGGCTGTTTTTATGTTCCAGGTCTATTTTGTTTGCCCGCCATTTTAATTTGGATGACATTTGTCTATTGGCATTTAACAGTCGGTAGAGAGTGGTTGATATCAATTTATTATGGAGTATTTTATGCTGCAACAACGTGTCAAAATTATTAAACATTTTATTTAAATAGATTACGTGACTTTTTGTACGTGACTTTTTTGGTGAAGAAAATTACGTGACTTTTTTGGTGTTGATCATATGCCGAGCATCATTTAGCGTGTAATGAATAATTTTAAAAATATGCATAAACTAGGAGAGCTATTTGGCCACTGAAAACCCTCGTAGAGTAACTGGATGGTGCGACATTTGCGCCACCACACTTCAACTTGGCTGGTTTTGTTAATAAACAGCATAACCACTATTGGGGCACTGAAAACCCTCAACTGATGCACCAAAGACCACTATACTCTCGTAGAGTAACTGTATGGTGTGGCATTGGGGCCGGCGGCATCATTGGGACATATTTCTTTGAAGATGCTGGAGGCAATGCTGTAACTGTTACTGGTGACCGCTTTTGGATCTTCTGCCCGAATTGGATCAAATAGGCGCACAGAACATGTGGTTCCAATAAGACGGTGCCACATCATACACAGCACGTGCTACGATACACATTTTTATAGAAATTTTTCCCAGCCGAATAATGTCAAAATTGGTGATACCAACAGGCCTCCACGATCCCTCAAGTTTAACCCTTCCGATTTCTTAGTATGGGGGTATTTTGAGGAAAAGGTGTACACTCGGGCAGTTAATCGACTTCATATTCCATACATAATAATATATAATCAATCAATAAAATATAAATTATAAAATTTTGTATCATTTAAAATTTATTAAAAACAAAACTTTTATCTGAAACATAAGACGCAGCCTGTAGAGTTTATTACAATTAAAAATTCTGTATAAGAATAAAAAGATACTGAATTTTGAAGTGTTTCTTACAAAAGTTAGTAGAAATAAGATAAAGTGGCATATATGCAGTATTTTTGAAGTGAAATTTTACTGAAGAAGATACAGGTTCGAATAATAATGTAGCAGAATGGTTTCGTTTAACGAAAGATTGCTAAGAAGTAGATACTCATCGTTATTTGACAAGGATGATGTCATGGGAAATCAGTACAGCGAAATGTATCTCAATGAAGGTAATGAAGAATTGGACGAAATTGTTCGCCATTCCAATTTCTCTCGAGCATCAAATTCCAGCTTACAGCATTATTCGTCAGAAATGTGTCCTTCATAGAAGTACCGAAACACTATCAATTCCAATTTTTTTTTTAATGCAAATCTAAACTATTTCAATATGAATGGGATATCTTGTTGATTTTGAATTTCATTTTAATATTTAACATCAGACAAAAATTATAAAGTAAAATTTTTGAATTTACTAAGTAATATCATAAAGTGAGAGGATGAAATGGAATTTTTTTTTTAATAAATACTGACAATATACTTTGATTGACATAAAATTTTAAAAGTATTATTAATATAAACTATTATTTAATCCTCCCAAAAGAATTACTATAACAGTAGTCCTTAAAAAATATTGATTTATTGAAATTTACTTATTACAATATTTATCAAAAAATAAGATTAATAAATACGAAAATATTCACATAAAAAATTCAAGTAATATTTCTTTTTATTACATTCATAAAAATTAGCTATTATTTATGAGTTAATAATAATATATCTTTGAAAAGTTGTTACATAAAAAGGAATCTTTATTTATATTATAAAATATTTGCAAAAGTTGTAAACATTTTATTATCGAATCTATTGTATATAAAATTATGAATTATGACAAAAGGCATATTTATTTTTTCTTCAGAAAATCAATATTATTCTGTTACCTTCAAAATGTATCTTTAAGACACCAATAAAATTAAACGAAGAGTAAGAAAACATTTGTTTTGGAAATAAACATTCTACAACTATTGTATTTCATAATATTGAAAATTTAATTATTTGATATAATAAAAAAAAAATTTCAGAATTTTTTTTTTAGCAAATTATCTATAACAAATACAATAATTATTAATTTTTTTTATTATATTTGATTGAATTTTTATATGAAAGAAATTAAGTAAAAAATCCCATTCTTAAAAATCAAACTATGAAAGCCTTTAAATAAACTTCGAAAGTAGTAGAATATATAATAAATTTCTATGCTTTTTATATCAAATTGTGTTTTGTTTTTCGTTTTTTTTAAATTATATATAACATTTCACATAAATACAAATAATAACCAATTAAACAGGATATTTTTAATTATTGCATTTTAGAATTTAGTATAATTCATTTCGGTCTCTTGAGTTATAATTAATCTTAAATTGATAATAAAACTGACCCACATAAACGGGACCTAAGGGTAAGGGGGAGGTTATTTTTAGCATAGCTAATGAGATAAATTATACATACCAAAATACATAAAGTGGACTTTCTGTCGCTCTTTTTAATTTACATTCCAACTTTAATGTGGATCCTTCATTTATATGTAAATCAGGAGCCTCAATAATTTCAGCTACCGCCTCTGTAATCATACAATAAAAAAGAAATTTTCTGTTAGTTATAATTTTTTATTTATTTTTTCTTTGTATTTTGTTTTTTTTCTTATTTTCATTTATGATAAGAAATTAAGTTACATCAAAATATAACAAAGCATTAATCAAGATCTTATAGTATTTGTTATATGAGCAAGGGGGAGAAGAAAAAAAATGCGAATACAAACAAAAACAGGATAAGTAGAAAAATAAGGAAAATTAACCAGAAGGCACACAGGACAAAAGAAAGATTTTACGTAATTTTCTATAGAACGGATGTACAATTTTTTACACGAAAAAAGGATGACAAATAATTTCAAAATTTTTTTTTCTTATTTTCGGGTATCCTATTTTGACGAAGTTATTCTCTTTTAAAACAGCAAAAAAAAAAACTGACACAAGACAAAACAAGTTGAAAGTAAGGGTGGCGGCACAGCAATATAAATGAGTTGATTAATATTCATAGAGTTTTATATGGTGCCTAAGTGAAGAAAACCAGAATGGATTGAGTAACGAATGGGGTTGTATTTTCGTAGTAGATTTTCTTCCCCCTTTCACTAATCTTAGTCAACTCACGCTTTATGTTCGTTATATTCATTCAGCTAGATTTTTTCCTTAAGACCCCTTAATAAATTCACCCCCACATTCTATTTTCCAGTTTATAAGTTTCCATTGCTGTAGTAACTATCCAAAAAAAAATCGAATCTGACAAACTTGATGATTAGTTTTGAAATAAAAGCACTCATACAAAATACCCCTCAATATGCTTAAAGCCCCTTTTTATATAAATTATAACTTAGACAATAGTAGTAAAAATTAAGGCTATACATTAAATTTGAAATTCATTTTATTCCTAATTTGGGACAATTTAATTTTTCCACCATTTTCCCATAAAAGTTTCTCTTTTCATTATGAATCTTTGTAAGTATTTTTAATTTAAATTTTTTTCTATTCTATTCTCTATGCTATTTTAATATGGTTTCTATTTTATATAAATAAAAAAAAACACACAGACAATAAGGAATAAAAATTTCGTGTACAAAAGGTTCATTAAAAGTTCTGCTCTTAAATTATTGGACTAATAGCAGAGGATCCCCCTAAAGGCAGTATTCACTATCTTTTGTTTTAGGACTACTAACAATACAAAAACATCATTGAAGTCTTTAAGTAATTAGTATATTAGTAATGATTGGATAAATACTTTTGTGAGAGTCCAAAATGTTAAAATATGTAAATTTGTTTGTGAAGACTAACTAGGACACGAATTACTTTTTAATTTGATGTCCATTTTGAAACAAAAATTTTTTCCAATAGAATAAAAATATCAACTTAATTTTGTTTAATGCAAATGTGTTAAAAAAAATTTATATTGTACTTTTATTGTTAAAAAAGAGCTTAGAACAACATGTACATATGTAAAAAAAATTAAAAATTTTTAGCTTGTGATAAGGGAATCCTGTTGTAAGCAAGACTCTACAAATACTGAGTATATTCATACTCATATAATAGATTCACTTTCTGAGAATAAAATCATAAATTTTCACCTGGAGAAAAAATCTATTCTACATGAAAGAATATTTTATGTATAAATTTTTGTTTTGTTTTATATAAAGTAAAAAAAGAAAATATCAAGAAAAATAGAAATTGCAAATTTTGGTAAAAAGAAAAAAAAGAAAAACACAAAACGAAACAATGGCGGAAAAAATATTATATGTTTCAGAGTAGAATTTGCATCGATATGGGATAAGTTTTGTCAGGTGTTTTACGGAAAATGTTAAATATATTCAATGTAAAACTTTCATGACAGTATCAAGTTGTATCGATTATTATATCGATATTACATCCAAAATGTGTTTAGGCTCAAAAATGGGATACATACTGGCACACATGTGAATACAAGGGTACGTGGATCCGCAAACATATATGATTGCTGGCACATATTTGTGGATCAGTGACATTTGCCTTTCTGTAAGCTCTTGTAATAAGTGGAAAATTCCAATGCAAATTTATTTTATCACAATTTATTGTTTTGCCTGTCATACTTTCTTTTCATACTCAATTTCATTCGATATTTTTATTTTATTATTTTTACGCATTCACGTAAGATAATATTACTTTTCGTAAATGTTATGCAAAACTTTTTACAACGAAAATTTTATCATCTTTTATAGTATATTTTTGAATAAAATGTTGCCGTAATGCCTAAAGCTGTATAATTTATTTTTTTTTATTAAAAACTGTTATAAGAAAGAACATTAAAAAACATTTTTTTTTTTAGCTTTTAAATTTTCATTTGGAATTGAATATATTGCGCAAAATGTGAACATTTAATTTTGTTTAATAAACATTATAACTGGAAATGTTTGTAATTATGGTAGAAAATTTAAATTGCTCGATTCGATAATAAACGAATTTCTAGATATTGAAGCTCTCACCTATTTAAACTTGATTCTTAGTCCTGTTATGCTAGGTAAATCTTAAAGACTCCTTATTCTAAACTAAATAACGGTAATATTATCTGGAACATATTTGAATATAGTTCACTTTATTTATGGGAATCCCACTCACTGAAAATAATTTATGGTAACTAAAAAAACAAAACTGAGTAAACAAGTAAATATTTATAGCGAACTTATATTTCCTATAACGATTAACCTTCCCTCAATCTGCCATTATTCGCCCTTCCCATAAAAGTGCTTCTCGTTATGATCTTATACCAGCTCCGATACTAAAACAACTTTTCCGAAATTTTCAATTAATAAAATGATCCCTGAGCTAAATAGACTGGTTTGACAAACTTCTACTAAGCTAACTTTATCTATTCTTAAATAACGAAAATAATAATTCTTGATCACCAATCCGATCTGAACACTCCAAAATCCGTGAATTGTACCCTCTCTTGAAAAGAAAGTGTATTGCCCAATAGTATTTTTAGATGTCTGCCATGCTTTCGATTGCGTATGGCATTCTTGGATACTCTGAAAACTCAGCAGCTTCCTTCTTTCTACAAACTATCTTATTATGGTATTAATTCATATCTCTTCCAATATAATTTTCAAGTAGCATTAAATTCAGAATGATCAGAAATTATATTATATTTTAGCTGAACTTCCAGAAGGCAGTATCATTGGTCCCATTTTGTATAGTATTTATACTTATTACATCCCATCCGAATCTTGGGCTTTTATTATTACTTACACGTATGCACTGGATAAAACCATTCTCACTACCCACACAAATCCTAACATTCACATTTTAATATCCTGGTTTATGAAATAGAGAGTGAATATCAATAAAAAAAAGTGCTCACATTACTTTTACAATTTGCGAAAATTCGCCTTCATATCTCAATTGATTGATTCCTCAATTTGTTTAAGTGCGTTACTTAAAACTCCATCTAGACAAGAGTTTACTCTAAAACCCACATACGAGACTGAAAGGACTTGAAACTAACAAAGCTTAGATTACTAGATATCTGTTCAAAACTAGTAATAAATAGTAAATTATTATTATCAAACTTAATTATTAACCAATTTGGACCTATGGAATTGAACTTTTCGTGTCAACAAAACGTTCGGATTCCCAATCTCATCCAATTCTAAAAAAATTCTTAATGTCCCCTTTTATATTCGTAATATATTCCGTTGTCAAGACTTGTCGTTGTGCAAGACCTGCATATATTCCGCAAATCCTTTCATCATTTTGCACTTGTAAGAGAACTATCTTCTATTATCTATCAAGGAAACACCCATCGTCGACTAAAGATACAGTGGCTACGAGATTAATTTGAATTTTCTTACTCTCAATACACGAAAAAACGCTGATGGGTGTTTACGAGAGCAGTCTGATAAGTCAATTATAATTGTAACAGAGAATTAATTTATTTAACAAAAATTTTTTTATTTTTCAACATAATATTTTTTTTTGGCTTGATATACTTCTTCCAGCAATATCCCAACTGCTCCCTACCATTCGTGTTGAAATTGCAAAATAGGCTTCAGTTTTGGCTATAACTTTAGAACTGAACGCAAATTTCTTCCCTCTAAGCCATTTTTTCATGTTAGGAAACAGGAATTACGTGCATGTTGCCAAATATGGGGAATAAGATGGCCGAAAAAGTAATTAATAATCTAATTCAACTGATTTTGCTCTTGCAACTGCTGTAGAATGTGCAAATGCTTTTTCTTATTAAAACAGTATTTTTTTTCTTTGCCTTCGTCTTGATTTCATTATTCAACTAGTCTAATAATGATGTGTAATACAGTCCAGTTATCGTTTTAACTTTCTCAAGATAATCAATGAATATTGTAGGATGTGTGCATTGTGCATCCCAGAAAACAGTAGCCATAATCTTTTTCTGGCGATAAAACGTTTGGTAGTAGAAATTATTTGTTTTAACTGAACTTTAGTTGCTGGTGTACATTAGTTAATCCTTATTTCATCAATGCAAAAATGTATTTCGATTATGTTTAAAAATGTTCAAACACCCGTCATTTAACGAACATATTATAATAATAAAAATACACAAACCTTGTCTGCTCTCAATGGCTGTCAAAAATAAACAAATGCGTAAATGTTTAAGCAATTTTAAATGTCATATTTTTAATAATGCTAAATAATTAAAAAAATTATCGTTTCGCTGATATCAGATACATTTCCTACATTTATTACTAACTTATCAGACTACACTGGTAACTCTGCTTGTTACAGAATATTTGTAGTTTTCAATAGTTGTTGATTTTTTTTTAATTTTTACTCAAAATAATAAAAGTTAGTTCACTTAAAAAATTCTAATAAAAATCAATTTTATCATACTGATTTGATCGTATATTTTTTTAGATAATAACATTTTAAAGATATACTCTTTCAATAATTTGATATAGAATAATCAAATCAAAATAATGCAAGAAATTCCTATTCATAAAAACTTCTTTAGTCTATTGTAGAATTATGAATAAACATATTTTTAAGATAGATTTTATAATAAGCCATTTTGTCTTTTGTTTTATTAAAAAATAAAATGACACATTTTCAGTCAAAAAAAAAAAATTAACACACGAAAATTAAAAAACGACATTTAAAAGTTAAATAGAATCTGTAAACTTACCGACAATTTTCAGTTCAATGAATATTGATTGAGGCGGATGTGTTGATATTTGGCACTCATAAAACCCCTCGTCATCTTTTCTAGCGCTTTTAATTCGCAGCGCCCAATTACCTAAATGTCTAGTATGCTCGACCAAAAATCGATCATCGCTGCTATACGTTGAAAGGCCAACAGTGAGTAGTTGAAAGTCCTTTCTTCGAAACCAGGACACCTAAATGGATACATAAGAGAATAGAACTCTTTTAAGATATTTATATTCAGTTTTATTGTATATCTTTTCTAGTGCTTTAATTTTATATTTAATGTACAAGCCAACAAATAAATTTTTTTTTAAATCTACATCGATACTAAGAGAAAAAATTACATACTCGTATTTACGCAAGCACACATGCACAAAAAATAAATTCATACTAGAATATATAACAAAAGGAAACAAAACCAAAACCGAAAATACCATGTAACTTATAATAAACTAAAATGATAAGGAAAGGGAAAAAAAACGTTTAGAAAATATCCAAGTAGTATTACTATAATAATCACCAAGCCCATAATGACTTGGTGGCCAGTGCCAAGAGCAATAAAACTTAATGATGTGCAAAGTTTTATATAATTCCCGGAAACATGCATATTAAAAAGTCTAAAATTGCTCTTATAGTTCGCACATCCACACATATTCAATATACATATGTACGAGAATATACTCTCGTACCCTCGGAAAGATATATTTTCATATATAAAAAGGGATCGTTTTAAAGCGAGGCTTCTCAAATAAAGGAATTTTATAGCAAATACACTGTACATACATATGTATAAATATAGACATTTACTTGACTAAGAAAGTTCTGTATGTATTTTATATACTCGAAAAGTAAGAGAAAGGGCATTTCTTGAAAATTATACGATGCCCTGTACAATTTCTGCCAATAATGACATGCCAAAAACGATAAAATTAAAGCCTTCTGTCGTTCGAATAATAACAATTCAGGCGCACTTCCTTTCGAAAATAATTCTTCACTAACAAAAGAAAATAGGAAATGATGTTAGAATGCGAAAGAACGAAAAGTTTGGAAAGTAAAATTTTACATAGATAATGTACAATGCTTAACTCTTCCGAAAGGCCCGAGGATACTTAATTGAAAGTCAGATGAAATTATAATTGGGGAAAAATATTGTATAATTGGGGAAAAATATCTTTAAAAAAATGGATATTATTTTTTTTATTTCTCCTCTGATAAAATCCACATATGTGTAAACATTTTTTTTTAGTTAGTACAACGTTTTTAACCTTTGAATAAATTTAAAAAAAAATTTAATTCATAAATGAAAAATTAGCCAAGTTTAAATACCATAAAAGCAATGAAAAAGAATTGACAAAAAATAATCTATAACAAAAAATGTTCATAATAAATAATAACAAATCAAGAATATAAAATACTTACTTACAGTGGCTGGTGTTGACATTGTAACTGTACATGGTAATATGGCTAGTCCACCCCGTTGGCTGACCACCCTTGTATTGTTTTTTGTCACAAATTGACTTTCGGAGGGATTTATTAGGTTTTTATGTACACCACGGGATTCTGTTGAATCTGCCCATTTGCACATTATTGCAATTGTGATCCAAAATAGTTGATGAAGTCATTAATTAGACCAGGAGTTGATTGATCGGACATGAAATAAATATAAACAACATTAATATTATTTAATATAAAATTTAATTAAGAAATTATTAATTTATTTTTTAAAAAATTTATTAAAATATGTGCCATTAAATTTTTATGATATAAAGTTTTTATGTCAATTTCGTATGGAAAATTGTTGAAAATTGCACATTTCGCATAAATCTTTAATCCTTCTAATCTGAACTTAGAACTATAACAAAATCTAATGACGAAACCACATCAGCACACTGTATATTCAAGTTAATAAATTCCTTAAAATTTATTACTTCCTTTTAGACACTTTAAGCAGTTTGAGGATATTTCGCATGATAGCAGAACTTCATCGTCTCTTTAACTTGCGTGTACTCATATTAAAACTATTTTATTGCTAATCTCCCCAATTAGGATGAAAAATGAATTAGAAATAATAAAAGAGAAAGTTTTATAGTATTTGGAGAGAAAACAAAAATATATATTATTACTCAGAATAGCTGTAAGTTAAATATTTAAGATCCAATATGTAATTGCTTTTGTTTTAGTTATTATTAATGTTAACGAATTTAGGCTTTAGTTCTGACCAATGTCCGAGAGTTTAATATATCTTTTATTCCCTTTTAATATTATTCTAAGTAAATCTAAATGGTATTAGATAAAAGTTTGGCAATAAACATATTTTTATGAATTTTGTTATTTGTCAATAAAAGGAGATTAGGGTAATAGCAGGATGAAATATTAATAAAAGTATTGTTATTAGACATGAATATGGGTAAACTGAATGGAAATATCCTTGAATCAATCAAAATTTAGTTAATGGCTAGAAATGAAGTACATTTAATATCAGCAATTCGTTACAGGCTATTATATGCACTGCCTTTAATCAATATTTTTTTTTTTGAATTCAAAATCAATACGTTAATGAACATTTTTTTTGTTACAAATATAAAATATAAAATGCCAATTCCAATAATTTCACAAAAATGCTATATTTTCTCGGACAATTTATGTGCAAATTATATTAATTCTTTAGAAATATTTATTTTCAAAAAAAATATTTGTTTTTTTAAATACCTTTAAAAAACATTCTAAAACTATTAGATTTTGTTGATGTGCTTTTATAAGGATTTCAAATATTATGTAAAAATTATTGAATTTTATGGTAATGTAGATTATCATAGATTTTATAACATTTTCATTTATAATTTATAGAGTAAGTGCATGTAATGTAGAGAATAAATCTACCCTAGATGTGTACTTACTCCTAAATGTGTACAACAAGTTTCCTTAAGTATGAAAACGAACCTCCCTCAGGGATGAAAATGTGTTAAAAGCGAGGGCTCTTATGAGGTAAATAAATGTGTGGTAAGTGAGGGCTCAGACCGAGCATTAATATTGAAGCTTATGAGTAAATCCTTGAAGGATACAGAAAAAGGGTTGTTGGACTTGGATGCTCCACCATAAAATTGCCTTCTGTCACTTACATGTTCCACAATGTAACTTGGATGCAACACTATAAAATAGCCTTCTGTTACACGGCCATCTCCATTACTGAGTTTTTGTCGGGAATATGAATTCATGTGCTTCCCAAGCTTTCCTAATTATCTAATTATAGTCCATGTGAATTTCTCATTCTCTAAGATAAAAAACAAAGCTAAAAAAAACATTATCGATTACATCCGAAGGAATATAACCAAGGAGCTGAAGACGATTTCAGTTAAAGCCTTCCGACACTGCTACGATGAGTGAAAATAACGCCTCCATCTTTATATGTGTAGCTGCTCAGTGAAACTACAGGGTGCTTTTTATGTTATAGGTTGACTTTCTTAAGTCACCATTTTGGTTTAGATAATACCTGTGTATTAGCATTTAACAGTCATAAAGAATCATTGATAATAATTAATCATAAAGTATGTAACGCTACAACAACATATTCAAATTACCAAAACATTTTATTTAAATTATTGTTCAATATTAATACGATCATTCCCTGATTTGAATGCTCCCGAATTTTTCGTATGGGGGTACTTGAAGGAAAAGATGTTTACTAATAACTTAACTATAACCTCGATGCTTAAGGATAACTTTCGGTACGAAATTGCTGAAATAACACCATAAAAAATTGTGCTTAAAAGAGCTTGCCTTTACGACTCGGCCAGAGGCGGGCATTTGACCGATATTATATTCTATATATAATATTAAAGACCATATGATCAATCAATAAAATATAAATTTATAATTATATTTCATTTAAAAGTAATTAAAAGAAAACTTCGACCTGGAACAGAAAACGTATTTTGAGCGTGATTAAAAAATCAGTTTTAAACGATGAATTATTTTAATTTTGTTATAGATCCAATGGATAGGGTAAAAGACAAAAATAAATGCTGCACAAATTAGGAGATTTCTACACTACACTTTATTTATTTACAATTAAATGCTATATAAATTACGCAGCACCTAGTCCAACCGCTATTTTGACTCAACTAAACACTAAAACTCAACTAAAGTCTCACTCGTTTTTGTTTTGTTTGTTTAAGTAGAGCATTTATTATTTCTATATTACTTGCACATATTTACATGGTATTTAAAACGTAGAGCAGACACATGCACTGTAGATCCTCTGCTTATATAGTAAATTAGTTTTTAATGACTAAGTACATGAATTGCTTACAACTATGGCTTAAAAATTATATGTGCTTGCCCAAACACTATATTCTATTTATTTAATTGCTTACAGACTATCCTTAATTCTAGACTTGAAAAAAAAGTAGGAAAAGGAATATTCAGGGAGAGTGGATTAGGAGTTTGGGATTTTTGGGAATTTTGTGCTGCTTCCGCTAACCACGATGGAAATGGGGAGTTAAGGAATTATAAAACTGAACGTTCATAATATCACTATCTTTAGCAAAATCAGATATAATGACTGGTGAGGCATAGAGGTAATCATTGTGTAAGTATCTGTGTTGGGTGGCTTGGGATTTAATCCTTTCTATTGACTCTTGAATGAGTGGATTGGTATGATCTATTAAGTGCTGGAGAAAGTTTTTGGTTAGACCAACCATGTATGAAGTAAAAGGAGTAAGATTACTTTTCTGATAAATATAGGAGTTCGAGTAATGCTTGCCGTCTATTTTACGATATTTTGAAAGGCATTTCCTAATGATTGACCTTTCGAATACATGGACTTTATTGGCATACGTTTTCGAGAAACTAAAATAGATCGGAAATGCATAGCCAATAATTGGCCGAATAAGTTGTTTATAGAATAGTAACTTTGTATTAATAACATACTAAGCCCCTTCTGACGCCTAAGTAGGAATAGAAAGGTATGAATAGCCCTTTGGCTTTTTTCAGAGTTAACTCAACATGTGGGTTAAATTTGAACATTGAGTTAAAGTTGATGCCTAAATAATTTAGTCGATTTGAGACTGGAATAGACTGGAATTTTTTAATCAGAATACGCAGCTTTTTGCTCTTTGTAGCAATTTTCCTCGGTCCGCGAGTGCTGGGATTACGGAAACAGATTAAATTGGACTAATTAAGATTGACTGATAAGTTCCAGTCATCATAATAATTTATAATTTTAAAAATAAGCTTTTGCGTTCTCTTTAGAGCTAATTTTGGTCTCTTTTTGGAATAAGAGTGTCATCTGCATATAATATCATTTGTGCTTTTGCGGCTGTTGGTATGTCTGCAGTATATATTGAATACAGCAAGGGACCTAATGCCGAGCCTTGTGGAACTCCTTTACCTATTGTAAAGAATTCGGAAGTCGTGTTCTGATATCTGACGCAAGATGATCTATTCTGAAGAAATGAGTGCAGCAGCAGCGAAAAATATGGAAGGGAAATTAAGTTTACATAGTTTGTGCACTAGTCCCTTATGCCAAACTGAGTCAAAGGCTTTGGTAATATCTAGGGAACAAGCAACTGTTGACTCTTTATGGTTTAACCCAGTTGTGATCTCACTATGTAGTAGAAAAAGCGCATCCAAAGTTGAGTGCCCTTTCCGAAATCCGAATTGAAAGTCGGGAATAATTTTATTTTCATTACAAAATTCATTTACCTTTTCGTAAAAGAATTTTTCTAATATTTTTCCCAAACAGGGAAGAAGAGACTGTAGAGGTAATCTAAACTCTCTCTCGCGAGCAGCGCTCGTATTTATGTGTATACTGCTCTAGAACCAGTTTTCTGGAATCTTCTAGAACACGCCAGGTCCATGCCACCTCGTAACCACATTATAGCTAGTCTTAAATTCTAATAAAAATTTGTATATTGTTGAAACTGCTTTTTTCAAAGAATCTATATGAACATAAGTGCAGTTATGAAATTAAGCTTATTAAAAAATTGCTCCTTAAATTAATTTTTTACATGGAAAAAGAAAAGGCTTAAATATTTATAGTCTAAGAAAAAGGACATTTTGAAAACGATAAATTATAAAGAAAATTAACTGAACGACTCCTACAATAAAAGTTTAATTAAATAATAGCTCATTTATAAACGGCTTCACATTTCTTGGACTAATGCCAAATGAAACCGTTTCAAATTTTATATTGTATGAATTCGAAAAAAAAACAGTTTTTGTGCTCCATTTTCAACAAGGAATTATATTTTTTCAAATAAATTCATACACACACTCATACTGCCAATGAAGTAGACGTTATCATTCATAATCTTTTCCCGTAGCCTATTTTCATTATTTACGGTAAGCTTACAATAGTTTCTTTCCATTTTATTTTTAAGAGTGCATACCTTTTAGTAGTAGACTTAATTATGAAAATTGCAGCGGTCTTTATAAGAAGTCGTTATATATATTTGCATGTTGTACGG
Organism: Atherix ibis; assembly: GCA_958298945.1. Classification (NCBI taxonomy): domain Eukaryota; kingdom Metazoa; phylum Arthropoda; class Insecta; order Diptera; family Athericidae; genus Atherix; species Atherix ibis. The sequence continues at coordinate 92,453,396 of OY282606.1, read as the reverse complement.
ACTACTTTTAGTTCAGTAAATTTATGCCGAGTATCTAAAACTAAACGAAATATGGGTTAATTAATCATAACCTTATTATGCTGACGTTGCCTTCGAATTCATGCAGATACACTCACATAAACACATTTTTCTCAAAGCTTTCTCTTCTAGTCTATCATCGTAGACATTGTTAACTCATAAATTGGCCTTTATGCTTGTATCGGTTAGTAAGAATCCCTTTCACGCCCAAAGTTCAAACTAGTAATTAATATCGTGTATTTTATACGAAAATTGGTAGACCAAATAAATTGCATGAAATTGGACACTATTAATAAAAGTCAACGCAACTGCCAATTTAAAAACCTTTGCCCCACTTACAATATTATTGATTGGAGAAATTGCTGAGAAAATAAAATCGATTCCAATTTATATAATATGTAATTTGGAACGCTTTTTTGAATTGATGGTTGGATGGAATTGTTGTGGCTTGGATACGAGTATAACTGTAACATTATTCTACGTGACTAATGGACTATGTTTCGGGATTTTAACAGCAACCCCAAATTTACTTTAATTCTACAGTTGGTTTTTTTCCCCAATCATATCTTGAACTCTCCGACTCTGCTACCTTTGTTTAACGTTTTCGACTTTTATTCAAATGTCGTTTTTTTTTTTGAAGAAATTTTCTTTTTTTTTCAAATCAAAAATGAACAAAATCGACACTGAACTGTTATGCTATACTGTTGATATAGTACACTAACAATATGGAAATTTGCTACCTTTTCGTTTGTGAAAAGGTGGTCTCCGGTTTTGTGCGTATTGAGAGAAATTATTTACGCGGAAAAAATCGACTTACGGAAAACGATTTAGACGTACTATCAAATAACCATTTTTGTTTTATTTTTATTCAAGTTAAACTACTCCCAGGTGAATAAGGATATGGTAAATTGGAAACGAAAAGGTTTCCAAAACTGAAATCCAAATGGAAATGGTTGAAATGGCAGATAATCAGGTCAAATATTCTGTTACAAGCAATTCAGATATCCAATTACTTATTCAATTGAAGTTTAGCATATTCATGCAAAGAGCTCTCTTACTAATGCTGTTGATATGCTTCCAAATGTGAAGAATTATAATATGTAGTCATAAGTACGGTAGCTGATATTGCACATAAATCAAATTTCTCCAACTCCAGTTATTTCGAATGGAATTAATTATACAGTAGAAATTTTCGGCAATCCCATTTGAATAAACTAAACCAAAGCCAGCAACACTACCAACAAGAAATCTATTACTTAATATTGAACATGACTTGATCATTGTTTCACATTAGTCTTTTCATAATATTAATCTGCTGGTTGATTGATGAGGATTAGCCAGCCTAAAATATGTAACTTTCCTTATCTTTCCATTTGCTGTAAATTATTCCGAAGCATATCTGTATACTCTATTGCCTATTATTTTATTTGATCAATTGGATGCATACATTATGTTAGCTTAGGAATAATATTCATCGAAACAGCAATAGTAACATTATTATTTTTATTTTCATGTCAGATATTAGATTACTAAAAGATAAATTAATCTTTAATTATCCCAAAATTTATTCATATCATAGGACTTATTTAATTTAACAGCTGGGCACAGTAAAAGTTTGTATTTGTTTTAAGCAAATTCACTTAATATCGATTAGAACCTATTTCATATTCATCAATCGATGTTTAGAAGATTTGCATGGAGAAACTGTTCTAAAATTATGAGTACAGTGAAACCCTATTTTTACGTCTTTGAATGGACTGATAAAAAAACGTAGCTAGAGAGATAATGTGGATTGAGGGTCTACGAGCAGTCTATCAGCAAGACATGGAATCCAACGCAACTCAACGGTTCGGTTATTCAGTAATCAGTATCGAATAGAGTCGAGAACAGGATCATCTGATGACCCTCAAAACGTGTTTCAGGGTTAAAATATTATACTGCGATGACGATTGGAAAGATTGATTCCCAATTGCCCGCAGTTGCTATCTCAACAGTTCTCCATTGAAAGTAAAACGTCCATACTTCGGTTGTCGAGTAATCAGTGATGATTGCAAAATATTTTGTGTGGTTATCGATAGTTTAATCACCCATTCCACCCACAAATGCTAAGAATAGTTTCCTACGCCAAGATACATTGGTGTTTGCTTTTTCCATCTAGTCAGTGACGTAGATATCCTCAACTTCTCATCTAACCAAGATTCTCAATCTTGGTCCAAAATATAGGTTCTGTAATCGAGAGAAAGTCTGGATGGGTTTTACTTTCATATAAAAGAATAATAAAATGAAGAATGAATTTCAATTAGAGTAGTTGGTGGAAGAGATTTGTTTTAGAAAATTCTGAAGGGTTTATGCAGCAGACCGAAGGATTTTATAAATAAAATTATTACAGGATATATAAAGAAAATGTAAAACAAACTTTCGACCAGTTTCACTAGTTCTAGCAAAGTTCGGTTAAAAGCTATTAGACTTGCTATTGCTTGAAGAGGGAGAGCACAGAGTAACAATGAGGTTTTTTTACCAGTTTTACTATTTTTAGCAAAGTTCGGTGAGCCCCACCGACTTGCTATTGCCTTGTTACTGGCATTCTAATACAAAAAAAGAGGGTACATAGTAACGATGAGGTTTTCGACCAGTTTCCCTATTTCGAGTAATTCCCGCTGAGCCCCACATAGGTTAAACGCTATTCGACTTGCTATTACTTTGGTACTGGCATTCTGATACAAGAAGTGAGGGCACAGAGTAACAATGAGGTTATCGACCAGTTTTACTATTTTTACCAAAGGCTGGTTAAAAGCTAGTCGACTTGCTACTGCCTTGTTACTGAAATTCTGGTACAAAAAGTGAGGATACAGAGTAACAATGAGGTTTTCGACCAGTTTTACTATTTCTAGCAAGGTCCGGTGAGCCCTATAGAGATTAAATGCTATTCGACTTACTTATGCCATGTTACTGGCATTCTAAAACAAAAAGTGAGAGCACAGGGTAACGATAAGTATTTCGACCACTTTCACCATTTCTAGCAAAGTCCGGTAAGCTCAACAACAGTTAAACACTATTTGTCTTGCTATTACCTTGTTACTGGCATTCTGATACAAAAAAAGAGGGTACATAGTAACGATGAGGTTTTCGACCAGTTTCCCTATTTCGAGAAATTCCCGGTGAGCCCCATGTAGGTTAAACGCTATTCGACTTGCTATTGCCTTGTTACTGACATTCTCATACAAAAAAAGAGGGTACAGAGGAACGATAAGGTTTTCAACCAGCTTCACTATTTTTAGCAAAGGCTGGTTAATAGCTATTCGTTTTGCTACTGCCTTGTTACTGGCATTCTGGTACAAAAAATTGAGGATACAGAGTAACGATGAGGTTTTCGACCAGTTTCACTATATCTAGCAAAGTCTGGTGAGCCTCACATGGGTTAAATGCTATTCGTTTTGCTATTACCTTGTTACAGGTATTCTGATACAAAAAGTGAGGGTACAGAATAACGATGAGGTTTTCGACAAGTTTCACCATTTCTAGTAAAGTCCAGTGAGCCCCATATAGGTTAAACGCTATTCGACTTGCTATTGCCTTGTTACTGACATTTTCATACAAAAAAATAGGGTACAGAGGAACGATAAGGTTTTCGACCAGTTTCACTATTTTGAGCAAAGGCTGGTTAATAGCTATTCGACTTGCTACTGCCTTGTTACTGGCATTCTGGTACAAAAACTGAGGATACAGAGTAACGATGAGGTTTTCGACCAGTTTCACTATATCTAGCAAAGTCTGGTGAGCCTCACATGGGTTAAATGCTATTCGTTTTGCTATTACCTTGTTACAGGTATTCTGATACAAAAAGTGAGGGTACAGAATAACGATGAGGTTTTCGACAAGTTTCACCATTTCTAGTAAAGTCCAGTGAGCCCCATATAGGTGAAACGCTATTCGACTTGCTAGTGCCTTGTAACTGACATTCTGATACAAAATGTGAGAGCACAGAGCAATGTTCTGTCTAGTAGCGCAGTAGCTACTTTGATTGGCCTTAATTTTTCTTATTTTACATTTACCGATAGTATTGGTAATTTGCAACTCCATCACTTTTCTGCCCCACTTAATTAAGACATCTCGGATTTTCATGAAATTTGGCGGATGAGTGGAGTTGTGGTAATATGTAAAATAACTATTTATTATAAATACATATTTTCTGTAAGGTCATGTAAATTCCTCAAAATAGACATTGTCCAAAATAAGGTGAATCGCAACAAAAATATGGCCTTTTTTATGGATATTCGTTTATCATAAAACTATAAAAAAAATGTTGAGCAATAAAAATATATAAGATATAAAATTAAGTAAATTTTTATTTATAGAATAATAAAAATAAAAAAAATTAATAAATTCCTAATAATAGCGATATGATCACATGTCTACCATTAATGATAATTTGCACTTGCTAGAAATATTTGTAAATAAGTTATAAATGCATTCAATTTTATTAATTTATTGTATCGTAATTTCTATAAAATTTTATTACCAAGCTAGAAATTAAGTTGAATTTTACCATAACGATTTCAAATCAATAGTATTATCTCTACCAATTTATCAAGTGAATCCAATAAATTCGTTTAAAAATAAATTTTATATCAACGGTACCATTACCTGCAAGTAATCACATATGAAAACTTTTACTCGTATAACCTGTAGTCGACTTCATTTAGTTTAATGCTCGTATGTCTAATAGAGAAATTCCAGATTACGTGATTTTATACAATTTTTCATTGCTAAAATATATTTTTCTAAACATTATTAGAATTTTAGCATTGAAAAATTGTATTATAGATCAATTTAACATGGCATTCTCTAAAGGACTACTACACAATTACCTTGCTTTATTATTATCGTGCAAGAATTATGGCTATTGAAGTACTTTTCCACATTTCAAGCACGAAATTATATTTTTTTTTTGTTGTTGGCAAATTCGCAATTCATTCAGAAACATGAGTACTAAATCAAACCGAAGTTAAGGATTTTTATAGCTGTTTTCTCTAAATAATGCAAATATGATATATTCTTACAACAAATTTGTAAAATAAATCCTTTCAAATATATTGTACGACTCTAAATATATCCTTGGGGAAAAATATTTTTTACTTATACTCGAAGCAAAGACAATTATTATTTAAAATATGTGATTTTTCTTAGCATAATATTAATAATATATTCATTTCAATGGAGAATGTAAATTCAAGTTAAGCAAAATCCTAATAAAGTTGATTTGACTTAAGCAGTTCTGGTTTTCGGTAAAAGATATTCTCATCTAATTATGATTAAGAACGTGTTGTTCATTAATGTGTTTTGCTAAAAAATTATTCTTTATTTTGATAGTTGCTAAAAATGTATATCACTTAAGATAACGTTTAGAATAAAGCATGCATAAATTCATTGGCTATTAAGGGTTGACAAAATGATGCAAAAGATACGCCAATTGTGTACTGTAAACACAGGCTTTGGGTACTGATTTTTCTAACACCGTTTTTTCAGCAATGACGCCCATTTCTTGCTCGGTGCATATGCAAATAAGTAAGATTGTCTTAAATAGGGCTCTAAAAAATCTAAAAATTGTGAATAAATGTTACTGTATCTGGTAAAACTGACTGTCTAGTATGCGTTTTAGTCTGAAGATTCGATATTTCTTTGTAATTAAAAAAAGGAGAAAGAGTTCTTCTAAATTCTAACCGCTATGGCTCTGTGATTGCCAGCTCTATTTGCACTATATATAATTTTAATGAAACGGTGACATAAACCACATAACCGAAAACTTAATTATATACAAATTTCTTAGAGCGCGTATTTTCAAAATTCTGTTATACAAATTGGTATCTCCAAAATAATATGTTTTCTGTACGGCAACATGTGTTTTTAAGATAACTCCTAAACTTCACAGCATTTTAACTCCAATATCTGTCAAATAAAGGCCGAATTAAAGTCCAAAAGTTGCACACAAAAATTATCTCAAAAGGATTGAGTCCTGCAAAAAATATTACGACATTTATTTGAATGATGTCTTATTTTGTATATAATGGTTAAATTTTGACAATATAATCAACTAAAAATATTATCGAAAAGAAAATGTTGAATTTATTATATTGAAGTTTATTATATTCAAACCACAAACTTTATAGTCTAAGATTAAATAAGGTCAAATTTGTTAAAAATTCAAAGAAAATTCATTTAAGTGCTTAGAAAAAGTTGTTTGGAAAAAATTTTCTATTAAAGGAAAAATTATTATTTCCCTTGTGGTATTTGCTTCAGGATATAAACACTATCAACACCGTTCAAAATAATTAAAACTCTAATAAATAAATTTTCTTAAAATATTCTATCAAGATTTTGCTACATATTATATTTAATTATAAAATTTTATTATTTATTGTAACATAATAATTAAAATATAATATTTCATGTCGAAGTAAAACACATTCATATTTTAGTCTAGAAGATTTTCTAATTTTAACTTAAATAATTTAATATGAAACTTTTGAATTAAAGGTAACTTTTGAAAAGGTTTTTTTTTTATTAAGATTATACTTTTCTAATAAGATATTCATTGTGTTTCGGTCTAATTTTACAGAATTGTTATGATAACAAATAAAAGTTTATATAGATTATATTAATAAAATTTTGCAATCAACAACTTTATACTCGTATATTGCCTCAAGATTATTACATTAAATTATTATGAATTTTATAAGGTTTCTGTTTCTCCAAATATGATAATACTTATAAACATAATATTTTTATTACAAATATATATTTTTAAGTACGTCTTAATAAAAAGGATATTCCTTTGAAAGATTTTAAAAAGATAAAACATCAATGCTATAAAATATCCGTTAAAAAAATAGAAAGTTTTTAATATCTGCAATATTTCTTTATTACTGTTTATAAAAAGAACCAAAATCCCAACTATCCCAAGATAGGGATTTGTTTTGGAGAATATTGCAAGAGAAACTTTATGAGAAATCTCTATTCTGACTGCAGTTAATTTTAGAAAATGAATTGGTATTAAATCCCACAGATTTGATGTTTCCGGATAATGAGTGCATATTATTACATCACCAATTCTATCCTTTCTATAATATTTATTCATACAACATTAACAAGAACATAATTTTATTCTTGATCAATAATTTCAACAATTCTAGTGCATTATTAATTTTTCAGAAAGGAAGGTAACATATTTACAAAATGGTATAAAATTTTATTGACAAATTAATCCTTTAACCAGTTGAGAATAAACGCACTTTCTCAATAAATAAATTTAAATGTAAATTACTACCCAAAGTTCTCTTTATTGTTCACAATAAACGAAAAAATCTATACTTCCCTAAATTGGAAACGTGACTGTAAAAGGGAATACTCATATACACATCCATACGTACGTAAAAAGTTAAATCAACAAAACTATTATTGGTTTATAGCCACTAAATTTTATATTATCGAATAAAATATTTAATTGATATCAGGACTATTGGAAACAAGTTGATACTTTCCAGTACAAGAACATTTTCAATTTATTATATCTAAAAATAAAAAATTCCTTCCGAAATTTGTAATATTGTTTTTTGGTTTATTATATATTTAAACATATTTGTATTTATTTGCTTTTATTTTATAACTATTACTTGGTAGATAATAGAAAAATTTGGTACTCTCGAAATATCGACTATAGAAAAGTCGGTAGGTACAAAATCCTTAAAATTTTACGTTTTTCCTTATAGTTTTTATATTTGCTCGTGTAATTTTATGAACATACTTTGAAAATAAATAAAATTAAATTTTTAAGAAGGTCCAAGAACATTTAATTAAAAATAAAACTGTTCAATGCAGTAAAATATTTATAGAATTTGAGATGATCCCATTTATTAATAAATAAACTTTTGTAAATCATTTTCAAATACGGTAAGTATTTTTTAAAATTACCAATAATTATTTAAAGATAAATAAAAGATATTAAAAAAAAATTCATTTGAATATGTCAAACAGAAATTGTTCATTTAAAATGCCCGCGTCAAAAATGTCGAAAAATATTCTGCCGTTAAGTTGGCATTGGTACCTTACTTGTCACATTGAGTTTTCGCACGATCTGTCAACTAGTTTGTGAACGAACAGCTGTTGGATTTGTTAGTTGATGTCAAGTGTACTCTGCAATTTTAAATATGAAGAAAAAACGAACAAAGAATGTTTTGTGTTGCCTACAAAATTTCTTATGGTTGAAAGAACCAACAAAAATACATAAAATTACGGAGAAATTGTTTAAGACTACTTCGCTCCGCTGGACTTTTAAATTCGTTAGCTGTCATCATTAGTAACAAAAAATTATTATTTTAGCTTAAAAAATATGGCACAGAGGAACTGAACATGTCTTATTAGTCTAGCCGTGAAATTTCAGTTGATTTTCTGTATATGCAGCATGTTGCAGCAAAGCTTGATCTTCTAAAAAATATAAAAAATATTTAAATATTTAAAATATAAAAATATTATCGCAAACTTCAAGACATACTTGAATAAGCAAATTAGGACTCTATTCTCATGAAACGCATAATAATGGATAACGAAACGTTAGCTTATACGATCTGAAGCTTCAGAATAACGCTTCCAGAACGATCTGAAACCAAAAACGCTACCTCAAAGCGAATCGAAATTGAAAGTAATGTAGAGTTTTTTGCTTAATAATCTTGGAGTAGTTCACTCGGAGTTTTTTCTAAGTAGTTAAAATATTAGCAATTAAAATTATTTGATGGTTGTGAGACACTGATATGCCGAAAAAGGCTAGAATTTTTTGGCAAAAAACTCAACGGATAATTGTGATCAAGTAATTTAAATAACAAATAGGGCTCCTTGTGACCTTTTAATGTTCTTCAATCTAAAAATGCCATTTTGTGGAGAACGTTGTGAATCAATTCAATTAATTCAAAAAATATAATTTGTATAAAGTATTGAAAACGATACCAACAAGGCTATAATTAAGTCTATCTTGAAGACAACTAAGTAAATAGTTTATTAAATTTGAATGTATTAAAATATTTAGTTTAGTAATTTTATAAATGAATGTAATTACATGAAATGAGAAATAAAAAATTGTCCGCATTATAAAGCAGTCAATTTTTTTTATTCAAAAAGTGTAACGATACTTTAAGATATTTTTAAAAGAATAAAAATTCTCCATAAACATAAATATCCATAGAATAGAATCATGAATCTTAAACTTTTAACATTGATATCAAAAACGTTATTATTTAAGAAAGAAAATAAATTCGATAAATTTATGGAAAAATTCTTTAAAAATATTAACGTTTCAAAAATTATTTATTATAACGAAGTGTTATTTTCTTTCAATTTATCTGCGGAAAAATAAAATAAATCTGACTGGTGAATTTATATTTTTTTATGCATAAAGATATGCTTTCTCATCTTGGAATTACAATTGATTATTATTAAATAATTGTATATTAAAAAAATATTATATAGAAAATATTATCAAATAATTATTTTCGCAGTTGCCTTAATTTTTAATACGAATATAAATTTTTTTATATTTGTTTCTAATAGATTGATTTTATTGAAACTATTTTCTATTATTTTAGGTCTTACATTTTTTTTATAAATTGTTTAAAAATACGGAAAAATATGACCACGAATTAAAGTCTTTATTAAAGGTGAAAAATATTTGTATATTCTCACGTTTACATATACCAATAGATATAAACAGGTAGAAAGGTGGGTGAAAAAAATATGCTATGCTGATCTATATTCCCACATTTAAAATGTAATTTTGTATATGAGAAATGTTTTCTTCCGCATTTTGCTGTTATCGTGAAAAACAAAATCATATTCCGCTGTCTAATCTCTAAGCATATCTCATCGCAAAATAAATGTTTCAATTTAAAAAAATAAGCGGCAAAATAAATTTTTATATTCGTACATACCCGAACATTAGTCTGTCAGTCAGGGTAAAATTCAAAGTGTGTTCGCTGGCAAATTTCATTCGTAATTCGTATTTCATTTCCTTACGAGATGATGACTGCAAAGTCCTTGATGGATTTTGTGATGGAAACGAGTAGGAATATGTACTTACACAATCAGCAATCCCATATAGATATAAACAGGTACATATGTACGTTTCCGAATGTAAAGTATAAAATTGTTCACCCTAACTTATTTTATCTAAGTACACTTCCGAAATAATATTATATCTTTCGTGTACTTATATTAAATGTAATAATAATAATAATAATAATAATAATAAAAATATTGAAAAAGTTACAGGATACTCAGCACCAAGACCATTTCTATATAATATCCCCTTACTTTGAGCATGCATACACATAAATTCATACATTGATAAATTCAATTAGTAATAGAAACCAAGGTTCTTTTTGAAAAAAAGGAAAACGAAGAACAGTAGAAAAAAGAAATTTCATTATGAATCAAATATGATTATTCTTCATCAAAAGGAAACCAAAGCTAAATCTGCCTCCAAAACTACGGGGTTTTCTCCTGCAGTTACCAACCAGTGAGTGATAAATATAATCATTTCCTTTGGCTCATCAGTAAGCTGCCATCGGCTTGACAATTTTTCATCTTTTACGAGGAAACTTTGAAACCGTATTATGTGTACGAATATGTATGCAAAAATTATGCTAAAAATATCATTCAGATCCGCATATACTTAAACGTAAAATGAATTAAGATCTTTAGAAGAATTTTGACATTATGTGTATATTCGGTGCTACCTATAAGTAGAAAAGCTTAAATATAAAATTTTTAAAGCTTCTTCATAAATTCACAACTCTTATAATGAATGGGAAATGGGTAGCAAAATTAATACGATCTTTTTCTTTTCTGTAAGCTCAGACCTATAAATCATAATTTAGTACTATTTGAAACGTAATACAAATGCAATTAAGTTTAAAGTTAATGTTTCCTAATATTTTTTTCAAGTTATTTAAAATTTTCAAATTTATTATTAGTCATCTTAAAATCAATATACGTTATAATTCTTATACTCGAACGAATAAATAAAGAAAAATGAATACAACATAAATATTTATAATACTCAATAATTGTAATAATTATATTCAGAACGTTCATTTATATCAAATTTCATATCTGAACTCTTATCAAATTTGTCTCTTCGATATAAATTCAGTTAGAGTACACCTTTTCCATATATCAAATACATTTTTTTTTTAGATTATTCGTCATATTATTATTGGATTTAGCCACAAGTAATGTCATTTTGATCACGTTCATATCATGATGAGATATAAATTATCTTCTTTGATATTTTTAATCAAAACGTGTCAGTATACAATATTGGAGTCTGAGATTTTAGTTTTGTACCCATTCGGAAAGTTGGACACGTCTCAGTATATGGTATTTAAGCTTTTTTTCGACTTTGTGCTTATTTAATATTCACATCCAGCTCTACAGTCAAGGTAAATGGTAGTTTGATTTTGTATCTTTCTACCTTAGATATAGTAAATATTTAATAATAGAGATAATAGAGCAAGTCCGCATTATATTGTAGTATCTATTGCAATATTTTATGAAAATCAGTATAATTCTGATAAGAATATGTGTATGTACCAGCATACGAATATATCACTATATATAAATACGTAAATGGATAAGAAAGGATTCATAAGGTAAGACTAAATCAAGTTTATTTATAAGAAAATGAAGTTAACCTACAGAAAAATACAAATTCAATTGTTTAAAAGACTTTAGAATTTAAGTCAATTTTATATTAAAATATTTCTGTGATTTTTCAAGCACAGAAATATTTTTATTTCCTAAGCAAAATTGTATGATTCATTCAAAAAAACTAATATTTATAAAAAGATCTTAAATGTCAAGAAATTCTATCAATTGTTTTTTTTTTAGAGAACATTTATTAGAAAAATATAATATAAATAAAATTTTATAATTACAAATAAAGCCAATCATAGTTGGATTAAGGTATGCGTACGTTAGTTATTCTTAAAATTTAATAAAATTTGGTGTTTTTCGAATTTACTAGAAAAAATTAAAAAAATATATGGTAAAATTTATATTATTGGAATCTGGAAAAGTAATCGTATATACAATAACGTAGACACATTTCTAAAAGAATAAAAGTGAAGAGTGGAAAGTCGAAAAAATTTTAAAATCGGAAAGGCCATTTAATATGAAACTTTAATAAGCTTGCGAAGACCAATAAAGTAAATCCCTTTCGGCATGTTGAAATATTCAACATAAATTTCCTTAAAAAGTTAACTTCAACAAAATTAATGACAAAATATATATTAAATAAAGTTTGCAATTCAATTTTTTTTCTTTGTTAAATTCATAGAGAATATTTGTAATTTAGAAATTATCGACAGAATTTTTTCAATACATTTTGATTGTAGCCAAGAAAGAAAATTTTCTAATTATTAACAATTTTTTCTATTAGAAAAAAAGTACCAAAATCCGGAAAGCTTGCGAATTTGTTTAAGTATTGATAGTATTTACGTCTATTGATATTTTTTACAGAAACCTTATATATCTGTCTACTTTTTTATTATTAAATGATTTTAGCCATTTTAATTAAGATAAAATTTATTTGGGTATACAATAATGATTTCCTGTTAAATAGGCTCTATTAAAAAGCTTTTATTTATATTAATAAATTTTTAATAGTCTTTTTAGAAATAATTTTCTACTACAATATATCAATCTGAAAAAAAAATTTTAGAATAGAAAATTATGTTTAAATAATCCTATTTGAAAATAGAAAATCAATTCTAAAAATATAGAAATTTTATTTCGAATAAAATCAATCAAAATTAACAGAATCACAAATGAACTTATTTTTGGGAAATTAAAGGATTTATTGAATGAAATTAGCCTTAATGGAAATTAATATTTAGAATAGAAAGTTATTAACCACGATTTAAACTCTGTCACCATTCGGAAAGCATTCGCATAAATTTGGCAACGTAAGAAATATGGCTTCGGTTTTTGTAAAAGAATTAACGGTAGCCTATTTCAGTCTATAAATTCGTGATTATGTAGCCAAAAATTATGAGCACTAATATTCCTTATTTCCTTAATGCATTTATATATACGTGTATACCTAAAGACGTTTACCGACTCTCTGCAAATAATAGTCTTCTCAAATTATATGAATTATGAGTACGCAATTAATATCACGAATAATATATTGTCTAGGTTAATTTTACCTATTTTTATTCGGTACTGTTATCAAAAATATTAATAACTTTCCATCACCATTGTCATCGTCACCACAATCTTCAGTATCATCATCTTCCTCAACGTTATTACCATCCCCATCATCATCGTTATCCCTATCGCTAATGTCACTATCCACATCGTTAGTGTACAAGTACACGTTATTCTCTTCAAATTTTATTTACTTTTTTATGCCAGATGAAGGGCTCTTAACAAAAACCAATTAAGTTTGATTATTTTTTCCTAAAAACCTTCTTTTCATCTACTTTTTTAACAACTTCACTAATTAAATGACTTTGTCTTTTATTAATTGCTAAGATAATTTCACGATAAACGATTATTCATCCTTTAACTGAATTAAGTTTGCTTAAAGGGAAATTCATCATTTATAACAACACACTTTTATAACAAATTATATTTACTTAGTATCGTATAGTATAATTTTATTATTTTCATATTCTTTTAAGGTGATTTATGTACTTTTTAAAATATTGTTATAACATACTATTTAGGTTAATTAAACTTCAATAACTTATATTAAGATGTTAATGTTTTAGATAGAATATTCTATAAAAACTGAAGATATCTTTAATTTTTTTTTTAATTAACTTCATTTTTTTAAATTTTAATCGTTTTTTTTATATACGAAAAGGATTTGTTTTGTAGTCTATAGAAAAAGTTTCACATTTTTTACATGACTTAAATATTTATTTAAGTAGTAAAAAAATGTGGAAAAATTTTATGTTAATCTATTTAATAAGAGAAATTATATATCACAAATAACCAAGAAAACGGCAAATGTATGAAAGATATTTCGATAACTTATAAATTTTCAACGAGGTGTCATGATGCAGCGCTATGAGCAAGTGACCCTAAGAGTGATAGTCTTTTCAGGTTAACAGATTCGGGTGTGGCAATTCGTTGTGGAGCTTACTTTATAAATTAAAAATTTAAATTTGAATTAAAAATTTTACTTCGTACAAAATATGGTCAAAATAATCTACTGTTGATAGAAATTATTGTTATTCAGTTCTGGTTTAAATATTTACTGCGATCAATCAGCTTTCCATAGATTAATACCTTGTAAGATAACCTGCGAGTAATGTCGTGCCTTTTCCAAAGCTTTTTATCTCCTTATGTCTGTATACTCTAAGATATGGGGCCTTTTAGAGACATATCGAAAGAAGCATGGAATAAAAGTAAACAGAACACACCACAAGAAAATACGGTAAGTTAAAATAAACTTAAAAGTGTTTTCACTTTATTGTTAACAGATGGCGCTGAAGAGAACAAAGTGGAATTGCATAATGGCCGCGATTGAATTTACATTTTAGATTTTAAAAGTACTTAAATTTAAGCATAAAATAAATAACTAATCCTTGAATTGTTCGTTTAAATATGATATGAATTTTCTATCAAACGAAATATATCTCAGATATTTTTTTAAACATATTTTTTTTTAATGAACGAATGATTTGGGAAGCTTTTTGTATCTTATTTTAATGTTAAAAATTAAAATTTTACAATTTGTGGAATATTAAGTGATATTATATTTATTAATTTATAAATTTATACTATCTTAGGTATAATTTGTTAAATAACCAATTTTTTCATTTTATGTTGTAGATCGTTTAGCTACTAAACAAGGCGTTAAAATTGCAGAAGGACAAAGATTTGCCATGAATTCTGCATTTTATGGTCATTTTTTTAACCCAAATTGAAATTTTTTTATCTGGACCATATGTGGTTTTAACAAAATGGTACTACAAAAAACACAACCCTACAAATATTTCCTTTATTGCGCAGAAAGTTTCCTAAGCGTGTTATCTTAGGATTTCGTGTTGTCAATTAGCCTGCGAAATGATTTTTTTTTTGTAAAACTATTTAAAAAATCGTATTTATAAAAACAATCTTTAAATTTTAAAACATTTAAAAACTAATAAGTGTCAGTTTATGGCTGAATTATGGTCGAAAATATAACAAAATATCATTAAAATAAGGACTGACTACTGCAAGACGTCTTATGGTAGTTATTTAAATAATTTTATAATTAATACATAATGGCAAAGTTTAAGCAATTTTTTAAAGTAAAATTTATATTTAACTAAGAATTGGAAACGTATTTTTGAAATATATTTAAAATTTTCAAAACGCTTTTAATCGCTCATCTCACGAATAATCGTCACTCAATCAACAAAACAGGCGATCAACACAACACGTTCAACATAAACAAGAGTAAATCACAGTGTTGCAGCAGCGTTACTGAATTTTCGGAAAATTCCTTATTTAAACTTTTAATTAGTTAAATAAATATAGAATTATTTATCTTAAATAGAATTATTTGAAAAAAAAAATTTGTTCATTAATAATTGAAAATCTTTGTTAATATTTTTCTTAACAATATTGGTCTAAAAAAATCAAAGTAATTATTGTAGTTTTACTGAAAAAAGTCTAATTCACAAATTTGTTTTAATAAATGAAATCCATTAATTATTTCCCTACAAAACAATAATGAAATTTGATATTTAAACAAAAATTTATGTTAAAATATTCGCTAATTATGAAAACAAAATTTTATTCATATATTGGGGGTGAGTTGTTTTGTTGAATAATTTTCTTTTTCTATAATATTTTTATCCACCATCACTTTTATTATTTATATATGAACAAAGGTTAAGTAATATTTGGAAATTAGATTGACTAACATTAACCTTAATGATATATAAAAACATAATAATTATGTTCAATAAAAAATCACGTAATATTATGCATATAACAATAAAAGTAATTTTGACAATTATTCATAAAGAGTTCTGGCTAGGACGAGCAGCCCCATATATTTTCAAATTTACATATATACAAATACATACGAACATACTTCGTGCATTTCATACATATTGAACTCATAAGTAATAAACTAAATTACTTGTCATTTACAATTAATGGAAAATAATCGCTTATCGTTAGTTAGTACTATTAACATAATTTTCAGTAATGCATTTTTTTTGTCTTGTTTTCGTTTTTATCATAATCATCATATCGTTTCTATTTACTTGTTTTCATTTATAACAATCACTTATAATGTTTTATATTCAAATGGGAATAGTACCCGCCAAGAAATAGGGGCTGCTAATATAGTCAGAACAAATACAAAATAGAGGGAGACAAAATAACATTTAAAACAATAAGTATTATGAAAAAATTGTACGATTCATGTGATAACTATGCGAAAAGTACTCATCAATAATGAAAACTCTTAGCGTGCAATAATTTAAGAAATTATTCATGTTTTAGTATTGCATCAATTATTTTATACAGTATGTCAGATTGTTTCTATTTGTAAATTAATCACTTGGAAAAACATGAATATTTTTTCTGCTACAAAATTCAAGAATTCCGCTATTGAGAAAATTTAAATGAACTTCAGTATTCCCCGACCATACCACTTTCAATGGTGTAGAAAATTTAATATGAATTAAAATAAATTTTTTCTTTAATTCCAAATAAGAAAGAAAAAGGGAAAAATCACGAAATTAATACTTCATTTGAGGCTCACATTTATTAACGATTAGTTAGTCAATTTATTTTGGCTATTCTGCGTGTCACTAATTTAGTAAAATAATAACTATTATTACCTTAAGTACGGAAAATAATATCACTTAACATTGTATTTATTAACAAAATTTATATTATTTCTAATACATTTATTATGGAAATGATATTATATTCATATATTTTTACAATTGATTGGAAAACTATTAATTTCATAAATAAATAGTAATAATATGTTTTTCTTTTTCTTTTTTGAAAGTTATTACTTTTAATTGTTTTTTTTTGTAAATTTAAATAATTGATAGTTTTTCATTACTAATTAATAGTCCATTAGAGAAAATTTTGCGTATTTTTCAAGGAAAAATAATTTTAAGACTATGCTGGAAACTTGTTTACAAACTATGTTATAATTAATTGGAAATATCCGGTTAATTTTTTCTTTAAAAAAAATATATGAGGTGTTGAGGAAAATTAATGAGAATGGCTCAACTGACAGTGATATGGTAATACTATGGACTCGATATAAACAGTATAAATTGTGTACCCTTCAGGTGACAACGCGTCCGTATGAGTGTGGTAAATGAAATTGTCTTTCTGTAGTGCGTTACAAATAATGGAATAGCAAAATTTTGATCAGCAGTGGCAGAAGATATTTTTGGATCTCTAAGAGCAATGCGACGGTAAATTTTGTGTTAAGCTTTGGGCAACGTGCCTATGGGGCGACATAACACATTTTAGGACGTTTTAGAAGCAATGGTAGAACACAAGTTTTTAGGTGGCATAAGACTGTTTTGGAGGGTCAAGCAGCAGCACAAGACTAACTTCGTTCACTAAGGACTTTTCATTCCAAAACTGATAAAAATATGGAAAGGCCTTGGGGGGCTTGTTCCCAAAGAACTTGTCTCAACCAAATTTTTGAAAGGCTCAGAAAAAGAGTTTTGCGCATAGATTGAAGATTGCAGATATTTGGACACATTCACTATGAAAATGCCCTCTGTCAAACGGCAATTCCGAAATCCCCACCCCACTTATAAGCTCACACTACTCTTTAATTCATCTTTTATAAGTCCGTATGAATTTTATTTGTTTCCTAAGATCAAAAAACACTGAAAACAAGTTACTGTGAATGGCATCGAACGTAGGCTATAAAAAAAATTGGCCTCATAACTTTTCTGACAACGTGAATAAATTTCAAATATTTTTATTTAAGGAAATAAATTTTTATATTTAAGTTCTGAGTTAGTTGTACATAGTACACTGAATATAGTACATCATTTTCTTTAAAATTCATTAACCGGAACCAATATACTCAAATGTGCAGCAAAGTCAATAGTACAAATCTTGTCTATTACTTTCTCGATTAATGATTATTTCGCAGTCATCGCTTCGATAGCTGGAAGTTCAGATAGATGCAAGATTAAGCTTTGGCGAGTATCTGAAGATTTTGGCTGGAAAAGGAAGTCGGTATGGTAATACTTTGGCAAGGACCATGCCTAACCACGGAGGATTCAGACAGGGCCGATTCAGGTTTCTATATACAGTTATCAAGTCTGTGGATAGAAACCTGCATCATATATCTACACAACTTCTATTTTGAAGGAAACGTGGTATCTTCGGATCTCGAGAGCATTCCGTACTAACTTGTATGACGCTGTCGTTCGTTATCACTAACATACTTCCAATCGAGCTTTTGGTAGATGAAAAAAAAGAATCAAACAATTGATGACAGAAGGAGAAACTGAAATCTATCGGCTCACCGTCAGCAGCAAGAAAACAAATGAGACAGCGACACTGGGATCTTTTGATTCAAGGAAGGCTGCCATAACCACGTGGTACGGAATGGGCTATGTAGAAGCTGGCTACTATATGGTTCAAATTTCTGACGCAACATGGATGCTTCAAGGTGTATCTAAATCACTTGAAGATGGAATTTTATACGACATGCCACAATTTTCAGCCCACAATCGAGGATGTGGAACATGTCATTTTCCACTGTCCATACTTTAGCTTGCATGGGGAGCTATATTTGTACAAAAGGAAAATAATATTTTATTTAGTACGTAAAAATCACACACACTGTAGGGATGGGTATCCAATGACAATGTATATTGTCATTAGAACATTTCCCACTACCGACGTAAAAAAAATTCTGTGTCAAGATTTTAAGAGTTTTTATTAATGATTTGTTAAGAAAAGTCTGATTTAACAAAACTAAAAAAAAAATAAAAGTGCAAATATGTGAACTTTATAATAACTTAAATATTAATTGTAAAAAAACTTGAATTTATTTGTATATAATTTAATGGAAATGTATTTCGATAATATATATGGTATAATCAATATTGATAATGTGATAACAACCCATGTCTCTATATTAATGTCATCATACTAAAATATTAGCCACAAAACACATCTAAAAGTATAGCACCGGATGAGCTACTTTTCAAAATCGGATTGTACTAGCATTAAAAGCTTTTGCAAATTCCAAGAAATACCATAAAATCCTTATTAAAATTATTTGTAATGGAAAAGTTTGTTGGCAGAAAGATAAAGAATGATAACCGAATAGTGATACCATCAGAGGAAGAATTAAGTACAAGGAAGCTCATGGATACAGTTAAAATCAGGTATCACAGAAAGTATATATGCTCATTTATATTTGTATAGATGCGTATTTAGGAATTATTCGTTGGGTGATAATTTCTAGTTAGAATACTCAGTATTTCATTAATATATTCACGCGTTATGCAAGAGGATATTATTGCATATATTTCACTCATGAGTCCCTTGTTTATTTCCACTATCATTTCAATGAGTAGGCTTCATGCTGGGATCATAGTGACTACATACATTTTCGCCCTCGGATATTCACAATAGTCACACTAAAAGTGCTTGAAGGTTAAAATACCTCCACATGAAGGCACACATATCTTCTATATAATCAACTTGTTCTTATCTATTTCAGGAGAAAATGGAACAGAAAGAATTGGACGAGAAGAAGAAGAAAATCCTGCAGAGATAAAGAGATAAAACGCTGAAGAGCTAAAGAGCTTTGTATCATGCGTTAAGATTTTCGGTAGCAAATAAGTATCCTTACTGAGTTGACAGAGCTGATATGTTGGTTCTATTCTCGTATAAAACTCAGTAGTATTTATTAAGACTACAGCAATTTATGAAGAAGATATTAAACACAGCAGGAGTTTACGAGATCCTTACCAAGTCTGAGAGTCTTTCGAATCAACTCCACTTCATAAAATGCCCAGAATATAAATATACAATTTATAATGTACAGAAAAGTATAGTTTTATAGAAGGTCCTTCTTCCGATTGACATACGCACTCGTATGACTATATGCAATACACACTACTTGGTAAGGAGATCAATACAGAATTTGCTCCATTTCACATCACAAAAATCAAGATTATAAGGATTTGTATGTAATTGTTTGCTAGAAAATTCATATAGAATTGCTTCATTCTGAGGCTCAATCAGCTTATTTGTAAGTAAATATTAATAAATTTGATAGCATAACCCGACATAAATGATTTGAAACTAAGCAGCTACAACATATTGGACAGAAAACAATATTGTACTATGACGGGTAGAGTCTTGTAAACAACGGAAATTTTTCCATTTCGGTTGGTTAAGCTTCGAAAGCTATAAATGCACTTACGTATTATCTATTTGCAAGCAACCATTCTTGCCGTTCATATAAATATATACCCGGTTAGGGTCCGATTGTATCGAATTCATACACAATAGTTTCATATTTTTGTGATTGGAAAATACGTATTTGGGGCTATTAAATTTTATTGATTCAAGCTAAACTTAACCAATATATGCTTATTTATGCAAATGGCTAATTTTTTGTAGTATGAAATTGGGGGGAAGTTAGTTACTAAAATTGTGGAAATGCTATAAATAATATTATTACTTACAATAGTTTGTTATGAAAACAATGCTATACAAAATTCGCTGATTCATATTTTTATTTTGCCAAAAATATGATGTTAGATTGAATGCATTATGAGCTTTTTTAATCATAGACAATATAAAATATTTCCCTGACAACCCCTAGTATAGTGCTTTAACAATAAAATATTGATAACAAAAATTATTCATTAATCTCAGTTAGTTTCGCGGGGATGACTTAAGACTATTGTTATTTCGGTATGCGTTCGATCAAAGGAAATTTCCAATATGATTTTGCCAAAATATAATAAATATTTATGGTCATACATAAAATTAAATCAATTGCTTTCTTCACTTTTCCATCAAGAAAATATTGAATATTTAATGTTTTTTTTTATTATTTAAGAGCTATTCATGAGTTTTATTACTTCAAAAAAAAGGCATTTCATTTTGATGAAAATAATTATCAAATTGGTTAATATCAGTAGAGGAACATGTACTTTTAAACACATGGAAAAAATTTGTAATTACCAAAAAAAAACTGTTAATATATGCTGGAAGAGTTTGAAAAATTATATAAAAATTTAAAGATACTATTAAAAAGCAAAATTGTCTTTAAAAAAAAAATTCATTTTCTATTCCTAATCAAATTTTCAGCTACTATCAACTAATGGTGATGTCATTAATAAATAATTATTTTTAAAGTAAAATGAGAAGAAATACATTTGCAAATAGCATCGAAATAATAAAACTGAAAATAAATTTTAAATACTTCCTTTTTTGTTGTTTGCATTAAATCTACAATACCTATTGAGGAAAATTTTACTACTTCTAATACACAAAGCGATTCATTTTATATTTTGGAAAGTACAGTCCTTTTATTTGAAATTTGTTTAATATTTTTTTTATATTGTGACTTAGATTAAATAAAACCTGGAATACCTGGCCCCGTACGTCAGATTTTCACTTATTGGAAACAAAAATACAATTTAAACACAATGACAGGCAATTTTTATATTTTGTACAATCTTTTGATATGAAATGGAATTGTATTTTAGATTTATTATTTATTTCGTAAATAGCAAGCGCCTCAATTTTGTAGACTTTCGGAGAGTTTTAAAATACGCCATTCTCCATGAAAGTGGTAGCATACTGAAATGTTTGTATATTTTTGTTGTTTTTTAAGTTGTTATTTTGGTAGTTATCAGAAAGTGCAAGTAAAAGTGTGGTTTTCATCTCCTTTTTTTTTAGTATTTACGAAAAAATAAGTACTTATATAAATATTTATATTATTAATAACAATTAATAGGATTTCATAAAATTGTCTTTTAATGATTTATTTTGGGAATTTCTTTCTTTCGGTAAGTTGACATCTTCACGTTTACTAGAGAAATCAACAAAAATTTAATTTATAATGTGTTTAAATGGCTTTTAATGATTTATTTGTTCCAAAAAGTGGTTAAAATGTGAAAAGTTTATCATTAAATAAATGTAAATAAATGTGATGTTGACAGTTCAATGTTTACGCGAAAATAGTTCATAGCCGGCGTTCGTAAAGTGTGTTAATAGAAAAGTTAATGGAAATTAATTGCAGATGGCTTGAATAAATATTTTAAGTGACCATGATTATTTATTTAACCCATTTGCCCTTAATGAATATACAGATTGTCTTTCAGCTTAAAACAGAGAATTCACATCAAACAACTTAATAGCGTACAAGTTCTTTGGCAAATCTGACAGCAGGTGGTGCATTTAAATTACCATTTCAATTCACAACCACACATTTATATTATAATGAAGCTCCTAATATCTACAAATGATTGTTTTAACATTAAAAATGATATTTACTACTAATATCACATTTAATTCATTGCATTTTTGGAATAGATTTTTATTTGTACACATAATTGTTTTGATATAATCAAATAACTTGCAATTTATATTCCACTTTATAATTTTATTTTAATAAATAATATATAGTGAATTAAATAAGATAAAAATATATATGGTAATAAATAAATAAAAAATATTTTAAACTAAAATAGGGTGTTTTATTGCAAATTTCCAAAACTAATTCAATCAATCAACAAAATCCGCAATATTAAAAAAATCTATTTGCCTAGGCATAAGTGATATCACATATCAAAACGGTTTTAGACGAACCGCTTCAATCGCATACTGAACTTTAAAATTAGCCCCCACTGATTTACGCCGTTTCTGTTATTTTGCATGTATGGGTGTTCTCACGAATGTTTTGCCAATGAAATTTGGACAGAATTTTTGTGTAGAGGCCTATCCACTTCTTCTATAATCTCAATATTATGAGTTAAATTTGATATTTTGTATTATTTATCATAAAAAAGTGCGAAAACAACTAAATTTGCATGCTGTTTTTTTTTGCAATTTTTTTAAAAATAAGTTCGAGTATTGAAAGAATTATACTCGTAATAATAAAACAAAGCAAAAATCGGGTAACTCTTTTCTATCACAGCAAGTATATTCAATATCTTCCGGAAATGTCTAAATTCTTATAAGATTTTATACTATTGTATATAGTATAAAAAAAACTGATTAATATTTTTTATTAAAAGAATCTATTTTTTTTATCAAATTTTTTGTCAAAATAATAAAATAATTTTATTCTATTGGATAACTAGGGGACATCACAAATTTTTCGAAATTTTTTTAGTTTTCTACATTTAACTTTGATTTTTGCTTATTTTTTCATATATATTTTGAATTCCGTAAAAAAAATTTTTAAAACAATTTAATTTTTTAACATCATAAAAATTTTAATATATTGTATCTAAATTATACTATCAAAAAGAATTATATATTTAATAGTAACACTATAAAAATGAATATTCATTGTTATGAAAATAACGTTTTTCATTATTAATTCCAAGTTGATAAATTTTTAATTAACATTACTTCTGGTATTTGAACATTAATTATTTCTTAAGGTTTTATTAATTAATTAGTACTTTCGGCTATTAAAACTTTCGTTCAACTCCTTGAAATGTAATTTTACATAAAAACTTTTCTGACATTTCAACTAGTTTTCTACGTTCAGTAATTTTCAAGCTTTAATTCTATTTCGATTTTTTTTCTTCTCAATTTTTTTCCCAATTACATTTGTATGACTTCTTAATATTAATAATAAAGAGAAAAAGCCAACTTTTCTTTTAAAAAAATGTTATAGAATCAAGAAAATTTTTAAGGTTTACTAATTACAAAATGTTTTTTTTATACTCTGCAATATGAACTTTCTGATATACATAAACATATTGTATGATATAAAATTAGAAGAATTTAAATCTAGTTCCGAAAAACTATGCTATTACAATAAAAGTCAGACGTCATTAAATATTTGTTATAAAAACAATGAAATGAAACAAAAACTTTAAAGTTTTCTTCTTCGACACTTTTTGAATCTTTGGAAAATAACAATTTACTAACAGTTTAAGTTTGGTTATTTGTTTTATTATTTTTTTATAAAATAGTCAGAAAAATATATACTCTATCAATATAAATTGAAGAAAATGAAAAAAAAAAGTTTGCATTTCAATGGAAAACTTTTGTTTAAAAACTTTTCTCACCTATTAAGGTATACTTAGTAAAGGGAAATTGAGTTTTCACATTTTCGTTTCACACGAAAATTTCTTATCGATCATACCGTCGCCAACTGTGAAAAGGGGTGTTTTACTATTTTCACTTGAACTTCTTTGCCAATTCCTTTTTATTTAAAAAAAAAATTTGAAAAATATAATTTTTTCTAATAATAACATTTAGTATTAAAGAAAAAGTTTTTATCATAAAATGTCGAAAATTAACTTGAAGAAAATTGCCAGAAAATTATTCCTAATCTTATGTCTATATCTGTGAAAATTTTCCTATTTAATAAACAATTACTTTTTACTACCATCGTGATTGCTTTATACGATCACAATGGTAGTAAAATGAGTGGGTATAGGCTTAAGGAATGGTATAGAATTTTTTAGTACAATTGGTGAATTATCGTGCATAATTTATAAAATTTCATCAACAAAAATTAATGATTTCGTTGTACTGAATAAGTAAATCAACAAAATTATTATATTTTTCGTATACAAAATAGAAAAGGTAAACTTAAATCAGAGTTGAATGTAATTCAGTAAATCCAAAGAGAATATTATTTCTTAGCAAATATTCGTAAAAATTAACATTGGAATCTAGAAAGGAGCCAAACTCCTGTCCGAAAGTGAAAAAAATGGATGGTATCACGCAATGCTGGCGTATTAAAAGGTTTTTTTTCTTCTTTTTCTTTGTGGCATGGTATTTAATTTATTTGTACTAAAGTTGAGGTAGGCCAACTCAAAGAATTATTATATTTTCGCTGTCGCTTTTATTCCCTTTCATTTACAGGAAGCTATGAATTTCGATTAGGTGTGACCTATTCTTCTTTTCTATTCCTATTCAGTTCGATTTTCTGACGGAAGTCAATGAATTCCAAAAAAGGTCAATTTTACCATGCCCTAATACTAGTGATAATATTCCCTACAAATATTTTTACTGTAAACGCACAGGGGCTTGATAGGCATAATTGTTTTCAGGATAGCCTAGGCTATTCGTAGGAAATAAATTTATAAAGTATTATTAAATTAAACAGAATAAAATGGATCCGCCCTCGATTCGAATGAAAATTCTTCTCTGGAAAATAATTCACACAAATTTAGTGTAAGAGAATGAACAGCGAAATGAACCCATCGCCTATCAGCCAACCCCTCGGTTCAAGAGTGAGCTTAAATTAAATCTCGGATAAGATTTACTACTTGTATCGCCTTAATCGAAAGATAAAGTCATTAGGCTGTACGTGAAAGCTTACCAGAACCATAAATAACATGCTAAGATTTTATTAGGAAACCATTAAGTGCAGCTTTGGACTCGGATTTGAATCCAGCCAAGAAGGGCTGCCATCAAAATAATAAATTCAAATTATTTGAATCTATCTGACAATGAAATAATTTTATTAACATTTTTAGAACGTTTCACTTATTTTCAAATCGAATAGAAAATTTTGTTCAAACAATTTCTATGCTTGAATAGTTAAATGTTCATTAATGAAATTTTCTGATCGATTAAAAATTAGCAAATTTGTAACATTTATGTGAACAACTCAAATAATTATTATATTTATTTAAAGACTTTAAGGAGGATTAACTTAATAAATTTTAAATCTGTAAAAATCGAATTCTACACATTGTGTCTCAAAAATAACAGGACTTTATATTTAAATCATACAACATGCAGTGCCATCTATTGAAAATTGGCAGCATTAAAAAGATACATTCATTCTCTTTAACGAACCTAAATTCATGTAAATCAAATGACAGATGTGTGAGTCACAGCAATTTCAATAAAAAAAAAAGTGTGGTAATGTTACAAAACAAAAATGGCAGGGATATCATCATAATATGGTCCTTTCATCTTGGTTTTCAGTTTTGGAAATAGAAAATAGTCACATGGTGATAGATGGCGCTGCATGTTGTATGATTTAAATATAAAGTCCTGTTATTTTTGAGACACACTGTGTAATTGCTTCTAGAATTTATAAATTCTAAAAATCCGTCTTATTAATATTGTTGGGTTGCTTATGCAAAAAATATTGTATATATGAATTTCTTTAGTTAAGGAAAAAAAATACAATGAACACAAATAAAAATCAATTCTAAATTATTTAATTTGTATATTTGGAATATTTTTTTTTTTTTTTGAATCATTACATATGATATTTTTATATTTTTATATCAAAACTGCAGATAGTTGTCATACTCTTAATTATCAGATTTATTCATTATACGATAACAACATTTTCATTATAAAGCAGATAAATGTATCTATTACCATATTTTAGGTAGTTTTTTTTAAATATTGTATAATTTTCCATTTTATAAAATGCTATTTAAAGGACTCTGAAAACCCACAAGTAACTTTGAACAAGCCATTGTATTCGAGAAAAATGGCTTTCTGGTGTGCATTATGGTATTTTGGGTCCGTTGTTCTTTTGGCGGTACCGTTACCGTCAACTCTTTGCGCTATGACCATATGATACCCAATTTTTTTTTTTTTCTAAAGTTGTAGATATAATGGTGCCATAAGCTATCCAACGAAACAATTTTTGGCTTTATTGCTCGAAAAGTTTTCAGCACGCGGTTATTCGATATTTGGTAATGGTAAATAGCCTCTAAGATCGAGTGATTTGACACTTTTGGACTTTTTCTTTTAAATTTTTATAAATAATTATAATTATATAGATCATTTTCTAACTTTGGAGAATTGAATAACGAACATCTATTAAGTAATGGTTGAATCACAACGAGAAATATACCAAAAAGTTTTAAAAAATTACCTACTAAGGATCGAGTCTTCCAAAAAGTTTTTGGTAACTATTTACCTAAGGTTATATATTTTCTATAATGCCAAAAACGATTTAATATAATTAAAGAAAAATTATTACAAATTTGAATTTAACAAAATATTTTATTTATATTTACTTTTCAAAGGGTAAATTGAATAATTCTTTAATATTTTAATTAAATAATACTATTGCATTTAATCAATTTTTTTTCTTATTACCAAAAAAAATTTACTAATATAAAACATAATAATTTCAATAATGTCTTCTAGGAATGCGAACTTAAAATAGAATATTATTTTCCCAAAACTCAACCAATTTAATGCTTATAATGCTATTTAAGAAAGAAAAAATTGCTTATACTACTTTTATTAAATATAATATTGTAATAAAAGAAAAAAATTCTAAATAAGCTTTGAACATACTATAACCTCTAACCCTCTATAACTTTATATAAGTACTTTTTGTATAATAAGGATATCGATTTATCAGAGACTCTACAGTAGAGAATTTCGTGTCTTATCTCGAATAAATTTATAATTCCCTTTTTGAGTATGCGTATTTCTGCAATAATTATTGTATATGAAAATTATCCTATAACAAAGCATGTATGTGAATTAATTTTTAATACCTGAAAGATATATGAGCAAAAAAAAAAGTTCTGAGCTTTGTAAGCAATATTCTTGTCACTTGGATTATTATTTTTTTTTTCTAGTTCCATTTAATGATGGCTTAAGAAAAATAAGTCGATGGTAAATGGGATAAATTGTCTTATTGGAATTTTTTTTTTAAATAAATTTAATAGAAAATATCTTAATGGAAATTTAATAAATTCTATTTGTATCAAAGGTTGTGATCATTTCAAAATCACTTAAATTACACTTAGAGTAATGAGATTTTCGTAATCGATTTCGATTAAGTTAACACGTTAAAATGATATTTACGTAGCGCATCTGGGAATTTAGCAATAATAAAGTAGATTTAGATGCTTATTTATGAGTGAAAATAACAGAATAGATAATAGTCTAACAGGTGAAAGTACATATATATATGAGTACAAATATCGTTCAAGTCAAAATGATACAACATTTCAAATGCAAACTTGAATAATTTATTTACTTCTTGAGATTATCGAATTAAGTTTGATCAATTTTCATGATGGCATACTCGAAGTAAATTATAAACATTCGTCTTCCATTTGAAATTTACTTCTTAGGCGAAATATGTATTAAAGCTTAATTTTCATGAATGTACTTGTATATGAGTTTATATATTTATGTAAAAGTATATATTATAAACCCAAAAATTAAACAGAAACTCTCATATGACATATGAACATCAAAATTATGTCAGCTTTTGAATAGATGATTCTACTCATAAACAAATTGTTCAGATGATCGCTTATATTACGGATTTTGACATTTTATCCTTAATTGAACATATCTCTTAACACGGTTTATTATTAGTATCTTATATTAATAGCATATAATGATTAGAAGTGAAAATTTATATCAATTAGACCCGTTAATATCCTAAAGTCAAAAATAAAGTTCTTGGAAATTTTTCAACCAAACACAAAAATGTATCATATTTCCCGTATCTTTCGTTTTAAAAAAAAAAAAACATTTAAAAGATTATTTTTTCTATATACATAAAATGTTTAATATTTGAACTTTTGTATATTTTAGACAAACGAATCGATATAGGATAAACACGGCTTTGAAGTTTCTTTTTAAAAATTCCGGATAAACTGAAAAAGAAGAGTAATCCAATTTGTGGGTTTGTTAAGTAAACTCTAATTATATCGATACAATTTTAATATTATTATTATATTTCTGGAGCTTACCATTATTTATGAAATAAAATATTATTTAAATGGCCACCACCAGATTTCTTTTAGTACTCGATCCTTTCGAGGTAATTTTAATGACTTATTTTCGAATATTTCGGTCTGTAATTTGAACATTTCAGGCGATGTAGGATTTTATATTCTCTTAAGATTAAGGATATTCTCCGTGAATATAAAAAACATTCAAAAGTATCAAAAAAACAATGTTTATGTCACAAATGACATCAGCAAATCGCGAAATTACGTGGCCTGAGAGTTTGCCGCATAGTGAAGCCAAAATTTATTGTGCTGTGAGGCATATGCTGTCAACATAAGATCCAGATAAAAATCATCAATTTTAAAGATAAAAAACAAAAAAATCATCACAATTCCCAATAGGTAATAATTTTTCAAGTATACTATGAACTATTTTCATAGTCACTTAAGAGTTTTTAGAGCCCCATAAATGCTAATTTTGCTAATTTTCGCAAAAAAATGTGCCTCTGCAATCTTGTTTTAAAGGTCAAAATGTAGTCACGGTAGAATAACCTTCTTTGCAGAAAAGATTTTATAATTTAAGCACTTTGATCAGTATTAAAATAATGACCGAAAAAAATCTTATCTAAGAAATGGGCTCTACTTTCCATATTTCAAAGTGGATAACCCATTACTATTACCAGCAATCTACTATTTATAATATACATTTAAACATCATTTGTCCCAAAACTGGCATTGTTTTTGGAATATACTAATAACATTGTATTGTCCTTATTAGTCAAGCAGTTTATATACTGTATTTTAGGATACTTAAAATACCTATAATTTATTTATTAACAACTTGAGGAGTTTTCAATTTAAATTAATAAAAGTCGAATTTTTTTTTATAATTTTCCTTTTATATCAATATTGTTGTCTATTAATTTATAAAATAATAATTTATCATTATTCTGATATTTTATTTTATACTTTTATAAAATTTCCCCTATATTCTTTATTAAAGTTTTTATATAAATAGAATAAATTGGTATCAATTACCAGTATATTATTTACGAAAAATTCTAATTTCCATATTATTAAAAAGAAAACGCAATGTGACAATCTAAATGTAAAGGAACAAACAAACTTACAATCGATAAAAGAATTATAAACAATTTTCATGCATGAAAACAGTATTTATTCAAATATAATAAACATATTAATAGAACTCTTCATTTTTATTATATTCGTTTTTTTTTCCAATTGACTAAAAACAATATTTAGTTCGCCTTCCAAAAATTACAATTCTTAAATATAGAATTGGATTGGAATCCTTTTTCCCTCTAGCAAAAACGTGATCGATGCTATTCTAATTACAATATTCTATTATTGATTATAATTATATCAAAACAAAACTTATAAATATTATTGCCATTAAGTATAGAATAGAAAGAAAAAAAATAGTTATTTTATAGCGGAAATTTAGCGAAATAAATCTAATTTATGAATGTACGTAAAATCGAAATTTGTGAGTTTCACAAATTATTTATCGTAGTTTGTTTCCTCGAAAATACAAAAATAGCCATATTCTATTATTCAGTCAACTGCTAAAATTTGTAGGCACACGTATTTTATCATCGACAATTTACCAAATCAGAATAATCAATTTCATTAGACTGAATTCGGTTTTCGAATTTTATAAAAATTAAATGACAATTTCCCCACACCATTATTAAAAATTTCTTAAAATATTTATTTTAATTTTATATTAATTATACTATATTATATGGAAATATAATAATTAAATAATATAATTGAATAGTACCTTTTCGTCTATGCCTTCCAATTCCATGTAATTGATTATCTAAAAAATATCCTTCTATTGAATAATATAATGTCACGAAATATATCAATAGAATTTTATTTAGCCACCACATATTCTTTGTAGGTAATTTTATTTTTAAAAT
Source organism: Atherix ibis (assembly GCA_958298945.1). NCBI lineage: Eukaryota > Metazoa > Arthropoda > Insecta > Diptera > Athericidae > Atherix > Atherix ibis. The sequence goes on along the minus strand of OY282606.1, from coordinate 92,422,486 downwards.
TAATTTCCTATTTATTTATTTAATTTCTTTTTGAGGATCAAAATCCTTTATTATTTTTTCTTGTACAATTATATTTATTATTAATTATTTGCGATTAAGCTAACTTTGTCATCTTATTATATTAATTGGTAAAAATTACATTATTTATCCGCGATGGATACACTTTGATTAGTGATAAAAGCACTAGCATGTGCGCATCCATAATTATTTAGAAGTTTTTGAAATTCTTTTTGATTCATTGTTTTTCATATTATGTCACATTTTTGATAATATAGAAAAAAAATATTTTTTGTTTAAATAATAACTAACTTAAAAATGAAATAAAATTATGATGCGTTTCATGTAATTAAATATTTACTGCAGAATTAGTGTGTTTAGTAATCATACACATACTCTCCAATTGTGTTTAAGGTACTTCATCTTTTTAATTAAGTTTGATTCATTCTTTAGACACAATAATTCATATGCTTTTATTTAAAACATTAATTATTAATGTTTACTTGAAGATATCCTTGACACTTTCTACTACTCATTCCTTATCACTAGCAGATAATGAGTATTTTCCTCTTTAATAATCATTTGGCCAACATCTGTAAATTATGTCTTAATATAAACTTGCTTAGTAGTACTTCATGAAAATACCACAATTCTTTTTTCATATGTTCTAGCGAAAAACATGTTGTCAACAATTTTCAATATCATATTATTTAAAGATCCTTTTGAGAATTGAATTCTTTTTAAAATTAAAATTTGGTAAAAATTCTCATATCATACTATTGTCGACAAATATCATCACATAAAACTCGATTTATCTATAAATTTATAAATTATTTGAAAAATATCCTCGCTTTATTATAAGAAATTAGTATTAATATCAAGTATTATAATTCCGGTACCAGGCATATAGGATCGGTACAACCAATTTCCATGAAATTCCGAACAGTACTGTCTTTTAAGGGTGTTGTACAAATTGCGCAAGAGACATCATATCGCATTTACTGTACAGTTATCATGTAGAACAGTTTATTTTTAGCCATATTTCAATTCGAATAAGGTAATCGCAAAAGGGACAATATTTCAAGGATATTATTTCCCCAGCTAACTTTGTCGAACAGTTTGCGATACGTTTAACGACCATCTAAAGTGGTGAGTTTCCAGTTCGATATTCTTTAAGTAAATGCATGCGCTGTTCAAAAAGCTCTCCGCTGCAAAAGAAACTTTTCCTTATACGATAACACTTCTCTCAAATGTGCAAAAATATCCTACCACAACAAGACAAAGAAATTATTGTATACATCAATGATAGATAAATTCATATTCTTTTATAGTCACGCTATCTGACTAAAAGGCCCATTCTGCCTACGTAGTATCCGATTCCGACTGCAGGACGTTGGACTATAGAACATGGCAAATTATGAAAGTAAACCAATCGAAGTAAGGATTTGTACGGTGAGGGGATGAAATATACTTTTCACCAGTTGTAGAAAATCGAGGTTGATTATAATCAAATATTTATTTTGGCAATAAAATGTATACGTACGAGTATAAACCGTATGGAATCATATTAAGGATAAGGATGGGAAAAGTATATGCACATGTGTGCAAGGTATACTCTTACAATTTTTGCTATTTTTTTCTTCTTTACCTTATCCAATATTATTTTTTCATGCTACTACAATTCTTTTTTCACAAATATATTTTCTCTTGTCTATTACAAAAGAAAACCAAAACAAAAAACAGGTTCCAAAGGTTAGAAGAACAGAAAATTGAAAGAAAACTAAAGAATATAAAACCATCACCACTTGTAAAATTAAAGAAGCACAAAATTTGAAACCTATTTCTCTCAGGTTGGTGCTTTTGGTTGTAGAATAATGTTGGGCGAAATATAAATAAATAAAAATCAAAACGGAAGTCTTACAAAAAATATACTGGTATCATTACCCAGTGACGCCAGGGAAAATAGGAAATAATGTTTGTCGATTCCGGTAAAAAGTCATTGGTAAGCAGCTAGTACAGTTCTTAACTCAAGTGTATTAGTCGCTTAGCTTTTCAAGCTGAACTTATATATATATAGTATCTTCTTATTCTACAATATGTACACTTATTAAGTTTTTACTATCCTTGGAATTTCTCTATGTAAGACTTGAGTAAATTTTGTGCAATTTTTATGAAAAACTCTCACAAAGAAAATTTCCTTAAATTCTGCTAGAAAACTTCAAATAAAAAACTATTAAATTTGTTCTCTTTATCCTTGTTACTGCAAATAGAAAAAACAGAAGTCCTTTAAAATATTTTTGCCATTTGTATTTCAATTTTACACAATGCTTTTAAAATTGTTAGGGCATAATAGAGTAATAATTTGTTTGATATTATATTGGCAGTGAAGTAATTTCGTTTTGGTTTAGATAAATTTAAAAATGTCTCAAAGTAAAATTGCTCTTTTATGGTGCATTTAGTGTACCTCAAAATGGGTATTTTTCAAAAGGATACTCTTTTCGAATTGCATTCTTAAGATATTTTCCTTAATAAAGGATTATTTATTTCATAGTTCAGAGAGTGCAGCATTGTTATTTGACAGTTGTTCACCATATATGTGTATGCCATTTAAGATTGTTTAGCTTAAGATTTTTCATTCTATATTATGGATTAATTTAATAATGGAAAAAAAGATAATGGTTTCTACAAAATTGGTGGTTCTTCAGCGAAAGGAATGATTTCTCCCTCGGTGCATACTGCAATGAAGGTGTCATCAAAAAGGACACGCAATTACCGTCGATTCTGCCTGCTATAACCGTATGAAAACTGACTTTTTTTTTACCTAAACTTGAAGATTTTGCGACAAGTTATACAACACAATAAATTTTCAGTTAATATTAAAACTGTCTTATAGGGCTATGCAGAAGACCATATATAATTGGATAACTTTCAAACTTTAGAGCATTTCAAAATATTCCACAAATTATAGCCAAAAATGAAGGAAAATATCATTAAAAATTATGTGAAAATTGAAGGTTATTATATTTTTATTATTTATTGTTTAAATAAACTTCTTTAGAAATGTATAGATTATTCTTTACTTTCCAAAGCCATATAAAAAAATTCTTATTTCCAGGAATTTTTATAATTCCAAAAAATTATTATTCAAATTATTTGAAATGAAAAAATATTTTATTAAAATCTACACAATTTTTTCCAGTATTATAATAACTAATAGAAAAATATAAGGACATAATTTCTCCGTAAATATTTTTTTTTTATCTTTAACAATGAAAGTATTTATTGATTTTCTATGTTAGAGCTTTTTATTTTATAAAGAGAATACCAACTTTTCATCAATTAAACTTTATCTAAATTGTAACATTATTTTTCAATTAAATAAAAAGAAGTCCTTGTTATAAATTTTATGATTGAACATTTTCAAAAAGTTAACATCATTTCGAGTAGTCCTTAATATCGTACTGACCATAACAGACAATTTTGAAAAGATTTAGAATCAAAAAAAGTATTACATTAAAAAGCCGTAATTCGACCATAATTAATTTCATTCAGTTCACCAACTTCAAGTTAAAGTTGCTTCATAATAATTTGCATAACAATCCAGAACGCAATTGACCCTTAGCTTAATGTTCATGGAAATTTTCGAAATATTTGTCATTGTCGTGTGAACAAGTGAGCAAAGGCTAAACCTCAATGCTAAAGTCAAAGTTAGTACATTGTCGACGGTAGCACACCCCAAACTTGGTGTATTCTTGTACACCTTCAAGTGTTTTCTATGCTAGTGTACCCACCCTGTTACTATTATAGGCTTCGGTAAAGATAACCCTCTTCTTAGTTTCCATTTAACTTTTTTTCTGCTCGTCATTCACACTAATGTGTTCATTCCACCTCGGAAAATCATTGGAGTATCACTCAGTATAATATACTGGAAAAGCGAACAGAGCAATAGTGCTACGATATAGCGGCGAAGCTAGCTAATCCACTATGGCACCATAATAATATTTGGCACATTGTTGACTCACCCCCAACTTATTTCTTTGTTTTATTCTTGATAATGGCATGCCTCTGCGTAGATGCCACCATGGCATATAGATTATAATCAGTAACCAAAGTTATAGTATAGGCTGTGATGTACATAACTGCAAATTCGATACCTGACTCGTCAATGAGCTTGTAAGATGCTCGTTCAGCATTCTCGTATTTGTGTTAGTAGTTTTGGCTGTGCCAACAGAACCCTCAACGAACCCACTTCGGTAATAGTGCGAACTGTTCAATGACAGTTGCTAGGACATTGACAAAAGCTTACCTACATACAACAAGCTTCTTATTATTTGCATAACTCGATGTTCTTCTAACAGGCACTACCTTCTCAAGAGCTTTCTTGCGTTGAATTTCTTACATTTATTTCTCCCCTGTTGTCGACCTATCCTTAATTTTCTTTCTCATTTTTATTTTCATTTTTCTCATTGTCTTCGATTTTTTTCTTCTTCTATTTGATATCCTTTATGATATTTTTTTTGTCTTTGTTGTTGGTACTGAAATCGCTATCGTCATCGTTATTTTTCTTCATTTCTGTAGTATTCAGTCGTCTCATGTTTGGGGTCGTCTTCATGTCATGGTAAAAAAAAGTTAAAGAGCGAAAAAGGTAGAGACACTTTCACCCAGGTAGGCAGCTTTTCTTACAAAAACTCAGCGTAGACATTGTATAAACACGTTCGCATAAGCCACAATCAAATCAAGAAGAGAGAAATTTTGTACTGCCACTTTCTCTCATTAGAAACCATTCACCCACTCAGCAAAATGCTAACGAATTTTGGCTATTTTCTTCTCGCCAAAAGGATAGTATGATCCTTTTTTTGTTACGAATTTTTACAAAAAATAATAAACTAAGGAAAATTCTCACATTCGGATTGCTGTTTGAATTTATTAAATAACCAAGAAGAGGTAACATGAAATTTTCATGTTTACATTCTGCTATAAAAAAGGTGGAAAGTGCGTTCATTACTCACCAAAGTCATTGAGTAGTTGTACTTTCGTATTCTGCCTTTATTATCACTATTTCGGTGAAGTGCTTCACTATTCTTTCTCCGTTCGAAATATGAAAAGAAAATGCACAGACTAGAAACAAATTTCCGCATATTTTTCGTATTCTCTCATAAAATGTCCATTCCTTTTTGTCAGTTTTACTTCGTTTTGATAAAATGTTCGCTATAATAATATTTACTTTCGAGTTTATTTTTACTATAAAACAGGTGAGAAAAGGTTAAGGTTAGAAATATGAAATTTTAGCATATTTAATTTTAGAATTTTTGTTTTTCATTAATTTAATTAAACATGTTTTTGTAATAAAGTTCCTTTTATTGTTACTCTTAAAAATATTCACGAATGTTATTGAAATAATTTTATTGCATTATTTAAGTAATTTTGTATGAAAAAAAACTAACTTTTTATTGGCAAACATTTTATGGCTCGTAAAACTGAAGAAAAAATAATGCAAGTAATTTTGATAATGAATTTACTTCATTTATTCATTTGCCATTCGAATTAATTAAAATTAGGATTTTCGCAATAATACACATTGTAGGCTGAAAGTATGCGACCACCTCGATAAAAACATATGCTCTAGAAACCGTTGGTTTAAAATCACAACCAATTAAAAACTTATATTAGTCCTTAACATCTATTATGTTTATTATTTTTTTTCTGTAATATTCCTTTTTTGCCATAACAGGCCAAATACAATTACCACGAGATCTTCTCCTGTTTGTAGCAGGTACTAATAAATATTAAATTATCCTGTTTTGATATAAAAGGTATTAACTTGATCCTTTTTTTAAATATTCGTCAGAAATTGAAACTTGTAAGTTCAATTAAATTAAAAATTTAAAAATTCGGTAAATTTGTGTTGAAATTCGGTCTGTAATAAATTGGACCATTTTATAGCAATTAACTAAAAAAATTTTAAGAAATTGCGTTCATAGAACGATAGAACATGATAATCAGAATAGAAATCAATATGTTTACCACGGTTTGATAGGTTTAAAATAACTAATTTGAGCAAGGATCTAAAGTTAGCTCTAAAACTACTAGTAAAATAAATAAAAGAATTACAACACATCAAATTGAGTCTGAATCGAATGAAATCTATACCAAATATAGTGTATTTAACATCAGCGAAAAGGCGATTATGAGTTACTGACCTATTTGGGTACGTGGCAGTAAAGGAACCATTACTATGCCCTCTAAAAAAAATAAAAAAATTTGATAAATCCTTATTTCCACGAAACTGGACTGCTGAGGACCTTAAAAATGTAATCTGAATAAATGAGTTAAAATTCCAGGGCGTTAGGTCTAAAAAAATAATCTACGTGCGGTTGCAGTGCTTGATAAAAACTGATACCGAAAACGGTAGTGCCTTTGCAGTGGCGTGCTTATAGACTAAGAGACTGAGTACGAATTAAATAAAAGAGTTGAATTTAAATATTTTAAAGGCCCATCAGAGATATGCAGCATAAATCGAAATTATGTAAAAAATATTTAAAAAATAAAAAACAGAAAGGCTTTTTGAAGAAAAACTAGAAGTCTTATGTGATGAGCTAGACAACAGAATGCAAAAAAAGACTTAAGAAGCTTACTGTTAAAATGTAGAAATATTTTTTTCTGTTAAAATACAGAAGTTGATACTGTTGAAATGTAGAAATATTTTTTTTTTAATATTTAAGTTCAAAATTAATATAATTTTTAACAAATTAATTTTTTTTCGGTTTTTCATTTGAATTTTTTAGTTTTTTTGTCAAAACCAAACGCGAACATAATCTTTTGACCTACTGTGTGCTACTTAATTTATTTATTTTGTCCCTAAAGTAAAATTTCAAAATTTCTATAATAATTTAAAAAAATTTTAGAATCATAATTTTAAATAAAATTTAACATGATAAAATTGCTAAAACCATAAGAATTGTTATTTTAACTAAATCAAAAATTGAATACTAATTGAAAAAAAATTCATTTTAAATTAATTATTTAAACAACTTAGTGCCAAAATTTGTTTGAAAAGTCTCCAATCTCTATATCGAGTAATACAGTCATAATTCTTGAAGAAAAATGGTTTTTTCGATAGTAGATAAAATATTACAGATTGTTATCTATAAAAAAAATAAATAATCTTTCGAAAAGTTAAAGTAATTACCAAAAACAATAATTGAACAAAAGTTGTTTCACAAAAGTAAAGTAATTTGATAAGAAAATAGCTTTTTTCGAAGATGTCAAACAAGCGAACAAATGAATAAGTTAATCGAAAGAGACAAATGATTTTTGTAGATGTACAAAATATAAAATAAGAACCATTGATATTCGTCGGAAAAGAGGAATGGTATATAGAAGAATTGTACAAAAGCAAATTACATTGAATTTCGTAAATATTTTCATAATATTCTAATTTTACTTTCTGCTACAACAACGAACTTGTATGCTGACTGGGACCTATTATTTGATAATTTTGTGAAATTTAATCGAATTTACTTGCAAATTACTTTAATGGAAACATGCGAAATCAAACATAACCGAACTGAACCAAACTGAAGCGAATTGAGTTTCTTATCTTTTCGTGCAAATACCCGACAAGATTACCTTTACATTGGTTAGATTGAGTCAATGCAAATCTATCTCTAAAAGAGCGCATATATAATAACGTCAAATTAAAGGAATAAAGCCAAAAATAACTGAAATTTTCAACTTAACAAGTAAAGGCAAAATGGAAAACCAACATCGCCCAACGGAAACCGAAACCCAATTGGAATGAGGGAAAAAATAGGAAACGAATTATAAAGTTCGCCTCTAATTTGCATAAATAACGAACCAGAAATTTTCTCTTACAAAGAAAATCCAAAGATAAAATTATTGCAAATATAATTCACATTTCGAACAACAGAGACTGTACATTCCAAAAAAAAACAATGTCCGCCATATTATCATTTCGCATTCTATTAAAAGTAATTCTTTCCATATTATTGTTAGGAGCAAAAATAAAAGAAAAATTTACATTTTCCCTCAGTGTAGAATTATATTTTTCATATTTATCTTTCTATAGTATAATACTGGAAGTTTCAGGTGAATCCTTTATTTACCGGAAATTATACTATAAATAACTATCGACTTTTAATAGGATATAAATATTTTCTATTGTTTAACAGTAGTTTTTATATCTAATAGGATGTAAATATTTTCTATTGATTTTTAAAGAATTTTCACATTTGTTTATAACACCCCCAGCCCCATCCCCCCCCACCCAATATAAAAGGTACTATTGGGTTGTTTGAAAAGTAATTTCGTTTTTTTCCTAACAGAGGATTTAATTGTATTTTTTCACAACCAACTTCATACTTAAGCCATATAATCATAAGTATCTTGACAGCTGATATAACAAGGTTTGCTTGTGAAAAAATTCGATTGATTCTGCACAGTAGTTTTGGTTTGAAACCTTTTTAAATATGGAAAGTGAAAAACAGCATTTTCGGCATATTTTACTTTTTTACTATAGAACCCAACCAGTTGTCGCTCGATTTATATGGAAAATATATGTTAAGTGAGTGAAAGTGCCAAAATTTCGATCCGGCAATTTTGATCTCGAAGATGCACCACGTTCTGGATGGCCAGTTAAAGCTGACGAAGACACAATAAAGGCATTAATTAATGCAAACCGCCGAATAACAATCTCCGAGACCTGGAAAAAAAGCCAGACTTGGTCAATAGGAAAGGTATAGTGTTCCAAAAGGATAATGAAACAAAATTACTTTCCGCACAACACAATATTTCAAAAAAAAATTTTAATATTATTTTGCCAAATATGATTTTTAATACTCGTAATCCAAATTACGAGTTGTAACAGAAAACTAATGATCTGAAAACACTGCGGACTTTTACTTTATGGAGCTTTTACGTTAGTTCCTCATAAATTATCAGTATAAGTTTTAATCACGTCCGGTAGCTATGCGACCACATAGAGGAGGCCTTTAAAATAAAAAAAACTGATCAAAATAAGAGTAAGGTCTCTTGGTTAATATTGAAATAAATGAAAAGGTCCTTTAAGGGCTCAGAAAAAGAAGTTTTTTGACATTGCAGACACTTCGATGCTTAACCATGCTGTCACACGGCCATATCCATCAGGAAATTTTCATTAGTAAATAATGGATTCTTGTGGTTAGACCGCTATTCACCAGATTACTGTCCATGTGGCTTTTTATTTGTTCACCAGGATTAAAAAACTTTCGAAATAACTTCGTCTTGGCACTGTCGTTAGGAACCAAACTAAAACACATCTTGTTGTATGTCCGTGTTTGTAGAAAATATCATTTTAGTATCTAAAAATGAATATTCGAAAAGCAAAGAACAGTTTTGGAAAATTTTAATGAATAGATTAAATATGACAACCTTAAAGTTTGTATCAAATTAAGATATTTATATGCATACGAGTATATTAATGGAAAACTCAAAAGTCATGCGTAAAGTCACTTAAAAAATAAATTAAATCAATTTTGAAAACTGATTGGTAACCACCTAGAATAGTACATCCAATTTACTATGAAATCTGCCTTGTTATGTGAAAATACTCTTATACCTGTACAACCAAACGATACCTGATAAATGAAGCCGAATATACTCAATTTGACTGGTCTAATATATATTATACTTGATAGTTGGATGTAGGTTAACCTTCAACATGGTAGCCGTAAAACATGTACAAATTTCTAGAGTAACTTTCCATAATTTAGTTAGTGGTATAGGGGCTCTGATCTGATATTATCAAAATCATACCGACAACAATGACTACATTAAGACCAGTGGGATATCGGAGAATGTATGATACCACATACTGCTGCAGATGAGTAGGCTTCTATGTTACAAAGTATAAATCGATAGTTACCTGGTCTGCTGCGTCAAACCAGTGTCCCGTATATAGTCTGAAATCTGCTAAAGTTAGGGTTGAATTTTGAATTTACATCAGATTGGGTTCTTTGAACTTACATGCATAAATACATATGGATCGACACATATACTTAAAGCAGACAATAGTACTTACTTATTCATAAGATAAATCATACAAATTGCCAACCATACAATTTTTTTTGGAAATTTATTAGAAAATATAAAATATAGTTTACAAACGTTATAAGGTGAAAAATAAATAAAAATCTATTCTAAATACATGCACATCTATTAATATGTATAAAATAATGTTTTATTCGTCATCACCACTAAGCACCATTTACCGAGGACAGTTGCTTTTTGAGATGATGTACTCATCCTCTGAGCTTTCTTCAGCATTTTCTTGATTCTATGTTCCACTTTTACCAATAAATCTCTTAATTTAGATTGCTTCTACCAATGAAAAATATAACTACAACTGTACGGTTAAGTCTAGTCCTTTTTTTATGCTTTTGAAATGTCATTTTCCCAAAAATTTTATGTTGATTAACCTAATTTCGAATTTTACCCTTAAAAGCTTTAAGCGTTTTATGGGGATTTCTCTAACTCTCATACAAGGTCTGTTCAAAAAGTATAGCAAATTTTGTGTTTTTTTACAAAAATTATTTACCTATTCATGAATATCTATTTTGTCCCCTTCAAAGTAATCCCCACCATATATTATACACTTGTGAAAACGTTTTTTCCAATCCTTGAAGCACTTCAAAAAATCATTTATTGTGGTCTTATTCAGCTCCTCCTGCGATGCCGTCTTTATCTCTCAATCGTAGCGTAGCTCTCAGTTTCGGGGCTCTTCAGTTTTCAGGAACAAGAAAACGTCACAGAGGGCTAGATCTGGGGATAAGGTGACTGCAGCATTATTAGTGTGTTGTTTTTGGCCAAAAATGGCAAAAACCAATTTTTTTTCTTCCACAAATACTCGGCGCAACTTCCGCAGAACTTGCAGGTAATATTTCTTATTGACCATTCTACCCTGTGGCAAGAATTCTTGATGCACCACGCTCCTGAAATCGAAGAAAACTGTAAGCAAAACCTTCACATTCGACCGAACTTGGCACTTTTCGTCGTTCACATATTCTCGGCACTCTGACAATATTTTGTACCACCGATAAACGTTGGTTTGGTCCAAGGTAGCTTCACTATATGCCACAGTCAACATTCGGAATGTGTCCGCGTAATTAATTTTGTTTTTGACACAAAATTTGATACAGATTCTTTGATACATTTTTTGGAATGGGTAAAAATCGAAGACGAGCCAAAACACGTGCAAGCAAAGCAGCTGCCAAAAATTAACTGAACATTCAAAATGGCCCAACTTGTCGACATAAGTGAGAGACATGAGTACCAACATAACGCCCAAAAAAATCGAAAATCGAATATACGTTTATTTTAATAATTAAAATTATTATTTTAATACAAATTATAAAAAAACTTATAGGAAAAAATATTTCCCATTGCGATGTATTCAATTGGATTGCATTTTTATTTGATCATAAGTAATGGATTTGGTAAATGATTAATTTTATAAAATTTAATTGCTATAATTTAGGTGTTTTCTGAAATTTTACATAAATAATACGACTTTTAAATGTTCACTTTTAAGATTAGTAAAAAATTAACTATATTAATTAGGAAAAAAATTATTGGTAAAAATTTTCTAAGCCTTTGCCAGCAATTATTTTTAGGAAAATATATCTAAAATATAAAATAATCAAATGCAAAAGTGAATTTTGTACAAAGCTCATATATTTATTTATGATCCGCTGAAAAGGATATGGAAATATATTCCTTGAGGTTTATAATGCTTGAATATGTATTTGGATTTGTGGAAAAACTAGCAAACAACTTGTACACACATTGTTGAAGGAACACAAATATTTGCTGAAGCAAAACACACGACTGCACAAAATATTGTATTTTTTTACCATTCATTCGTCATTCTCATAAGTTCTTTAATAAATTTTGCTGTAGTCAACATTTTATTTGTAGTTGCAATTGTAGTTGTACGATCACAGCATCGATGAGAGTTGGAGAAAATCTGCTTATTTTTGAGGATTCCCTTATCGGAAATGGGGTTTCGTCGTTCTCTTTGCATAAAAGTATATCGTTCTACATGGTTCAGTAGAACGTGGAAGGAATGCTTGCTAAAAATACAACTCTACCTGTAGCCTCACTAAAACAAAGTCTCGCTTTTCGAGAGGCCCACAAAACCGAAATTCTGAAAATATTAAATAAATTAAATTCCACAGTTTTGAACATATTAAATAAATAAACACACAACGGAAATAAGGTGCCTTCATCGATGGCAATGTTACTGGCGAATAGCGATGATGTTCGCAATATTGATGCGAACGGTTATGCAAAGCAGTCAATCCAATCTAGGGGTTGCGGTTGGGTGACTGACTACCCGTTTGCGACTTAAAAACAATTCCCGTTTCGATAGATATATGCGCGCGGATACATGGAAATTTACTGCCTACTAGACTGTAGTAATGTTAGTGTAGTGTTGTCGTAGATTTGGGGTTTAGAGATTGAAGCTCAACTGCAAATCAACAACCGCATATTTTATGAAAAAAATACTAAAATATATCTACATACACATCCGTTCCTTCAGTAATGTTTCTCTGTACTTATACGATATACGATATGTCTGTATGCATGTATGAATAGTAATAAATATAAAGGTCCTGAACACCTTATTTGCTAAAGTTTTTGGATGAATCTGTAGTAATTGACAGAATTGCCAAGGACGAACGAAGGAGTATAGCATACATGAAGCAAATACGAGCATACAAGGATGTTGGCATGATGAAAAGGACGAACGAATGACATTCTGGCTTTTACATTTTATGAATACTTGGCTTCTCAGTTATTTACTGTGCCTCCAAAGTAATCGTATACTTACAAAGCATCTGCAGATACTGCTCCAATTTGGTGGGTGAGAACCCTGTGTATATACATGTATATACATGTGAGGTAACATTTTTGCCCCTTTTTGGATCTCTTATCAGTTTTTGTTATGTATATGAATTTCTTTATACAATTATACTTACCGATTGAATAGGCAAAGGGGTATGCACACCCAAGAAAAACTGTTAGACATTTTTACGAAGGCAACGATCATTTTTATCTTCATAGCTTCAGGTTAGATAATGTGCTTCCCTTGATGAAAATGACAGAATATTCTGCTAGCAATTTTCCTGTTTCCATTTTGTACTATCGCATTTGGTTTTTAAAAAATAATTGAAGCTCTTTTGTATTATGGAAATTTGCTTTTGTTTCTATTTAATTAACTACTTCCCTCAGCTTATATATTTTATTATATAATTACAAGATTGGATAGCTTATGTACGGCTAGATTATTAAAATAAAAGCATAAGTAAATTGAATTTAATTGTATTTTAATATAACAAAATTATAATTTTGTTATTGATGAAAATAATTTTTTTTTTAAACTGAATTCATACAATTCAAATAATTGTTTTATAATTAAACGTACTTAACTAAATAAATTAATTCTAAATTATAAATTCATTTGATTTCTTCATTCAAAGAGTAGAACTGAACTTACTGAAAGAGCTTTTTATAAAAAAAAAAACCTAAATGAAAATTTAAAATAAATGATATGAAATTGAAATGTTCACTATTTTTTAATTTAAATCAATAATATTCAAATATTTGCTGTGAAATTAATTCAGTTATTCTGGAATTTTTTAAAATGTATTTGATGTCTTCTGAAGTAAGCAATCTTATACAATACTTTTCTAGTATAAAATAATTTTTGGATATGAACCAATTAAATCTAATATTTTAAAATTACTTTCTTAGAGAATAATAATAAAGAAAATTATATTTATAAAAACATCTTCCGCACGATATATTTTCCCTTGGTTTTGTAAATTATCCTTAAGAAAAATAATCCCAAAACCCAATGAACCTATAAACACATCTTTATAATACAGACCGATAAGACTGTTATCAGTCCTAACAAAATTCCTCAAAAAATTTGTTCTCAAAAAATGTATCCTACCCAAAAGTTTTCAAAAAATCATATTCTCTCCAGCAATACTCTTCTAGTCTTATTACTAGATAATCCGAATGGAATACTGCTGGTGTACCTCAAGGTAGCATTTTTGTCAATGTCCTGTATATAGGGTTATCCAATTTGCGTTTTAGAAGGTTAAATTAAATATAATAAATTTAAAATATAGATTTTGATAAAACTCTTATTTTTTTAAATTAAATAAACTTTACTATTATGTATTAAAATTGTTTAAACTTAATAACTAATTGGTATAACTAAATATCTATGAAAACTGTTACGCAATCAAACCAAAGTTAAGTGGCTTGTGGCATCGTCTGGTTTAAACCATACGTGCATTAGATTGAAATCTTTAGGTTCATGCCAAAAATAGCCGGTTATCATGTGACCATAGAGCTCAAAATTGATAATTATGTTTTCTTCGTCTTCATTTTCAAAGAAAACACACACGAGAAAGTCATTTTTTGTGGATACAATGGCTTTTCTACAGTCAGTAGTGGCTTTTTACAGTAATTTTGCTTCTCCTTACGCAAGCTTCATCGCTTCAGAAAATTTATTCAAAAATTATCTTTTTTTCAAATTCTGTTGTTCCAGCACCTAATCAGCGTATCTCCTATATATTCCGTGTCAGTTTATCGGTCTACAATGTGAAGTAGAGAGATTTAGAATAAATAAATGCAAGCATGGATAATATATGTTTGACAGGTGTTAATTGACAGCTTCCTTATTTCCATCAAATCCAATCCTTTCAATCGAAAAACTTCTCCAAAAATAAAAAATAGTCGATGCTTTCTATTATGGGAGTAATAATATAATCCATTAGGACCTTAATATTCCTTATGTTCGGGATTTGTCTGTTACGATTGTCTTTATTTTCGCTCCCCAAAAAAATACATTGACGCTAACAAGGTCAATAGTCAGAAGATTTACTAAGTTTAAGAAATAAAGAGAGGATATTTAAGCTTCTATTATTATTGTTACTTGGTTGTAGATGGCAAAAAAGATATTTCCAAATATTAGTTAAGAAATTCTCTTATTTTTGGTTATTAATTATGCAAGAGAATTAGGAAAACTTTTCATAAAAATAGAATTAGCCGCAAATATGTATATACAAATGATATTAATTTTGTAATTATAATATATTATTTTTAAAGAGAGCAAAGTTGACTAAAGAAGGATCAAAAAAGATTTTTATCAATTATATAGTTAGAAATTAGAGTAATTAAACAACATAAAGGAAATGCTTTTAAGTTGTAACGATATATCCTTTGAGATTATAATACTTGGATGATTCGTTTAACAAGTTTAGTCATTAAATCACAGCATTTGCTTCTGTGTCCTATAGCCAAAACGAGAAGAATGAAATATTACAACTATAGTTATGTAGAGTAGTAGGTTATCTTTTTGAATATGATTGAAAAGTTTTCCTTTTATCAGCATCAATTATTTTCAGGGTTATTAAAGAAAATAAAGAGATGGTAAGGAATCTCTCGAAAAAGAACATCGAAATATTCGGAAAGACTACCCCTACAATATGAACTATGATCGAATCTAGGCAGACCATAACCGAGTACAAAATTGAATTTAAGGCAGTGCAACTTTTGCAACGTTAATTAAATCTTGAAGTGTCCTTAACTAGAATCAGGGTTTACCGAGCAATATACGGCAGAAAATAATTGAATTTTCTTGGTAACTTCATTTAAGTGATATCCTTAAAATAGATTGATGTAAGTCAAAGACTTATAGAACGAAAATGAAACCAATTTCGAAAAGATTACTACGGTTCAATGCGTAGTTTCGTACACTATACACATATATTAGAGCATGGTAAGAAGTTGAAGAAGCTTAACACAACAAACTGTTCATATACACTATCGTATTTGTAGATTTTGGAATCGGAATTGATTGTATATATATCCTTCTATTACAGATATGTTAGAATATACTACAGTAATAACCCTTTAATGGCTATTACAGCCAACAAATCTTCTACTTACGATTCGGATCTGAATAGAAAATTGATATGAAAACATAAATACGCAAGTTTTGTGCGTCATATAAACTATGGAATAGTACTTCCTCATGACATGGCAATGCCACAAATTGAAAATGATTAACAAACTTTTGTATTAAAATTACATCCTTAAGCTTTTGATTTTGATTTGAATCTTTTGTAAACGAAATTATTCTATGCTTTATGTTTTGTAAATAATAACAGGCAAGATTTATAATCGTTTTTAATCATAAGATTTTCTTTTTATATACAGAAATAGATTCCTTAATTTGTAAGAAATTTTCAAAATTAAATCCTTAATAGATAATAAATATCAAAATATTCATAAAGTGACCATAATCAGCTTTATTAGTTTATTCAATAAATTAATATCTATAAAAATTAAGAACATTCTCATGTGAAGAGTATGTTATTAATATTTAGGTAGTCGAATCAATAATTGGTTTTATTGTGAGTATCGAAACTATAAGCTATTAATAAATAAATTTATAACAATTTTATATACAACAGTTTCAATGTTTTTTGCTTTTTATTGAATTATTTATTTTGTAGTTCGAAAAAAAAACACCCATGTTAGTTGACAATTCTAACATATTAATATAATAAAAAGTAATTTTTATTTAGTATAAAATTTACCAATTTATAAAATATATTATAAAATAATTATTATTAACGCGTTAAAATGTTAAAATATTTCTATGAAATTAGCTGATGGGACAATTTTCTTCAAAATTCGAAATATAAATTTTCTTTTCTCGCTCAATGGATACGTAATTAAGCAAAATTACCAAAAACTCATAGTATAGCTCTAAAAACTCACTAGTAACTGTGAAGAAGCCACTGTATCCGCGAAAAGTGACTTTCTGGTGTGCGTTATGGTTTTAATGTGTTATTGACCAGTATTTCTCTGAAAATAAAGAAGCACACACCAGTATTATACACACTGTGCTATATGACCAATTTTTTTAGCCTCTACTTAAAGATTTGAATCTGGATCATATGTGGCTTAAACAAAAAAGTGCCACAAGCCACACCACACGAGAAATTTTCGCATTATTGAGTGAAAAGTTTCCAGGATGCATAGTTTGGAGAAAAATTTTATTTTACGTTCAGAGTATATAAACACCAACTTTTATCACGTGATAAGTAAATTAAAATTAAAAAAATTCAAAAAAAAAGTCATCAAAAGTTACCTTAAAAAGATCGAGTCCTGCAAGAAGTATAATTGTGATCATTAAATTATCACATAATAGTCAGTTTTAAGCAATATAATCTAAATTTAAAATATGTTTTATTTTAATTTACTTTATTAAGAAGAAATTGGATAATTCTGTACAGTGCAAAAATTCTAACTATATTTTTTTTTCATTACATAAGTAAAGCGCTACTAAATTTTTAAGTAAAAAATAGTAACTTTTATCATAAGCTTTTCTGTAATATAATTTGCAATAAATTATTATTTTTATAATCTATTAAAAATCCTTTTGCAAAAGTAAAAAAATAAAAAACGAACAACAAACTTTCAAACAAAAGTAAAATCTAACCAAGACAATATTATGTTTGTTTTTTTTTCCTACTTTCTATACAAAATATTTTACTACAATATATATTTAACTTGAATTAGTTATTCAGACACGTAAAGCAGCATTTCATAAAATATAATGACAAAAGTGTCGGATAAAACTTCTTCGGGCTTATTACTTCTCTTTGACTAAAACATTTATTATATCGAATCCGAAATGAGTAGGAAAATTGTTAAGGTAGAAAGGTTGCCATTTTGACAAGAACTTCCCTTCGGTTATGTTTACCGCGAAAAGTGTAAAAGTTATAAAAAATTATAACAGATATAAATCGAATCCTTTTAGAAAAAAAAAATAAAACGAACGATTCACATAATGGAAAACATTCAACTATTGTGTATCTGTTTGTATTGGTGTTAAGCGTATGGTTGCCTTGAGGAATTGCTCAACACACAGAGAGAGCACTAAGATTTAAGTAGTAATATTTTCTTACCCTCGAAAGTATACTAATACAGAAATAAAGAATTTATTAAAATAAGAAAAAGGACAGACATACTCTGACCCTATGGCGGCAATGCAATATTTTTAGTTGTTAGCTCCTGCTATCATTTTTGTAACTTGTTTTACTTTATTTTCCTAACAATAATTACTTAGTCTGTCATAAAAACGAAAAAAAAACCAAAAGCTTTCTGTTTGAAAACACAATAAAAATGAAAAGGAAATTTACGAAAGCGAAACTCCTGTGGAATACGAAAAGATCATTAATAATTTTTACAGCTTCCTCAAAGCATTTTATTTTCATGTTCAAGTCACAAGTAATTGTTATTAACTGATTGCTGTGGTATTCCGAAGTATATTTTTGTTATATGAAATAAAAATGAAATAAACAAACAAGAATAATAAAGATACGCATTTAAATAAACAGATAAACAGATAGATATGGATGTGTATATATAGATATGTAATGGGGTACTTAAAGTCATAAGCTTTTGTAGAAAAATTTAAATTATCACTCAGAATTAAGTAAAAAGAAGCGAGCAGATTAATTATTTATCAACGTTGTCCTGATCAACATATTCGTATATTTCCATTTAGCCTGCGATTCAATATCAAGTTTTAAAGCATAATATTTTCAAAATAATGCAAATAACTTTTATTGTGGTTTTGAAATAAAATTTCACTTTTGTCAACATATTTCAATGAAAACAAAAACAAACAAAATTTTCAAATATTTTCACTATGTAATACAATTCCTTCAACAAAATGACAAAAAATAAACTTCGACTGGCATTCAAAAATGACAAATAGTTACTTTGAATGTATGTAGACTTTATTAATATTTCATTAGTTAAACATATAAGAGAATAAGGACGATTGGCAGAAGGAGGAGTGTTTTTCCTCCAGCAATTTTATTTTATTTTTATACATCAATGTCGTTCCCTTAAAAGTTGTTCCCTTGGGCAGCTCTAAATCCGCGAAGGTATTGTTTCCTCTTTTTGTAGCAGTCCAGGAAGACATCAAATGGAATCGCCTTCAGCCTCTCGGTTATACTCCTTTGGATGTTATCAACAGTATCAAAATAATCTTTTTAAGTATTTGGAGAACAAACAAAAGCTACATTTGGAAATTTAGGGGGCGAATGTAGAAATTCATATTTTGATTTGAAATTACAGGGACGATGAATCTTCTATTGAAATCAATTATTTTATATTTTTGATTTTATAGGATGCCTACATATACAGTTCTGACCAATCTTTAATCATACATTTTATCTTATTTTAGAGTATACTTTCAATTCACACACTACTTATTAGCACTTTAACCCTTAAATGAGTTCAACTTACTTATTTTCATACTTTAAGTGAATTCCGCTTAACCCCAGAATTTTTTTGTTGAAAAGGACAACAAATCCTTTTTCAACTTTTATTTCTAATTGTCTAAAAGACATTAATTTGCTAGACCAAATTTTGACAAAATCTAACTGATCCCTCGGACTTATGTTTGTCCAGTCTACACGTAACATAAAGTCGCCAAAAAGCCTTATGGTTGTGGCTTCTGGCTCTTGTCTCAGAAACCCTAAAATAAACTGAATTTATACTGTACATGAGTATGAATTTGCCTCTTATTGTAGCAATACGGTGAATAAAGATGCTAGTGAGTTACAGAAATCTACTATTGTGACAAAATGTCATTGATAGAAATAGCAGTATAATAGGGGGTGTAATCATGGTGAAGTATCCAAGTTTCTGTAATGTCCGATTTGATGTAAAGAAAACTTTTTCTCTGCTTTTTATTGACTTCTTATCAATGTTAATCAAAACTCTCACTCAATTCAAATTTTCGTCTGTTTTTGATATGGAGACCTCCTTTTAAGAGATTCGTCTTCCACTGTTTCTCAGCCCTCTAGCAAGAAGCACGCTTAACATAAAAAATTTGATAGCAACATCATTGCTCCAAATTTCGGTGCTCAATTTTTTGTAATGCACTATAAAAATAATATATGACTTGTCACGGTTTATAAGGTCACGCATTTACCGTACAAGCTACCTTTTACAGTGTTGCCAGATTGACTAGCATATTGGTGGCGTTCACAGTGTTGCCTGAACTATCTGTTTCGTTCGCGCTAGGATTTCAAATGATAAAACGCCAAGTTTATGCTATCGTGAATATTTTTCATCGCTTTTCAAATAAGTCGTTCATGCTTTTCTAAAAATTATATAATTTTTACGTTGTTAATCAATATTATTTTTCAGAACTTAATTGAACATTTAAAATTTATCGATTTTCAATTAATTGAAATAATTAAGCTACTGTGGTGGTTACTATAAGAATTGCACAAATATTAATTGCTACAAGTTTGAATTTTTAAAGGAATAAATTTCCTCGATCAACCGCAATAAATATGGAAATTCATAAAATCAAGTTTTTCAAACTCTAATTAACTCAAACTTTTATATCAACTGTACTTATAAAATGTCGTAAAATGTCGACAATACGTCATAGTGAGTACAATTATTTTAAAAGTTCACTGACAAGTCTTCCAACATAAAATTGTTCAATGAATAGATGTAGAATTCTCCCATTAAAAGGATACTTTTTCCTAATTACCTTAAGTTGAATTGGCCAACGTCATATATTACCAATGCACCCGACTATAGTCAAATACTCAGGGTTTGTGTGATTTTCGAAATGGTGCATTCAGGTTAACAAGATGAAGCTTTCGATGTTTGAACTAAACAAACTTTTGTAACTTTACAAACAAACAACATGCGATTAGGATCGTACCGAGATGAATGTAAAACAACAAAAATGCATCATGCAGTTAAGCACGTTTTCATATCATCGAAGTTTGTTTAACATCTTTCATTGGGACATGGTCCACCAACAAAAGGGGCAGACTAGTTCTCTATACACTTGTAAGTATTTGGTTGTTTAGTGAATATGAACCAGCTGTAATTGCATTGTACAGTTATTATAGTAATTTTCATTTAAGGTTGAATTGCGCCCATTACAAATATGATGTACGAATATAGCGCTCAAAATATTCACCACCTGCAGTTATTCAACTTACTGGCATCTAAAGCTTCAGGATCATATCTGTTTATTCCAGTGTGGACGTCTAGGATACTAATAGTATCTACAACTAAAGTCAAACTCTTGTTTTCGCTTCAGTATGCTAACAAAATGTGTTAACAACAAAATTTTAAAATAATTTAATTAAATGCATATACCGTCTGTTACTCAACATTATAAATTGTGTGTTTCTTTTAAATTAATCTATAATAATTTTTATTTGAAAAAAAAAATAACTGCTTCTGAATATTTTCACATTTATTATTAAAATTTCTTAGAAAAGTAATTTGCAAAAATATTAAATATTTAGTTTTGAAAAGAATAATATACGCACTTAGAATTTTAGCAATAAGGTAAGCCGGTTCAATAAGAAGCAATAAATTTCTGAAAATGAACAGAAAATTGTTAATGATTGGCAGGGAAATTTAATAAAGCAAATTGCTTGTTTTTGTTCCTTTCTGCATATCACCTTCATACATTTACAAGATTGTATAATTCGGAGTAAAGAATTACTCTTGGGTTGTTGTTATACGCTAATATTTTCTAGTGTATATATTTCAGGTTCTGATCTATAAGAGAATATTAAGAATTACCATTAAAAATCATATTTAGTATTAGAATATTTTTAAATTTTCAATCATTTCTTAGTGTTAGTTCTAATGAAAAATAATTGTATCTACATAATATAAATTTCAAAGCATTCTCTTACAAAAATTAGGGTATTTTTGGCAGGAAATTGAAGAACCAACTATTATATCAAATGACAAAGTATCTAACAAAGCAATGTATTGTATGAGAATATACATTTTATTTATTCGTATTTGTATAGAAAACGATGCGGTGATTTTATCATAAACTTTTTCCCTATATTTGCATATATAACGAACCAATAAATCTAAATGAATGAAAATCTAATTTTCCACAACACTTGCAACAAAACTGAATAAAGTAAAATGTAAGCTACTGATATGACCATATCAAATATATTACAAAACATTTTAGATATTATTTCAATTATCAATTTTATATAAATTTCAATATGTATAATAATTATTTGCTATTTACTTTCCAAAATATTTACATATATATTATAAAATAACCATCATACAAGGATTTGTAATATTTTTGATCGACTATAGTATAAATGATACTTTTAAAACTGATTCTATATTTTAAGGAGATTTTAAAAAATACATTGTTGAAATATAAGTAAATAATATAATATATAATGAGACCGTAATGAGATGGTTTTTTTTATTTTTACAACAATTTCATTTAATTTAAATACATAAATTTTAGCTCCTTCAATGTTGTTCCATTGGGAAATTTATTGTAGGCGGAGGCATTTGCTCAATTCTTCATAACCTCTAGATTCTCAGTTATACTTCTTTGAAGCTACCGATAGTATAAGTACCGAAATGTACTTCCTTTCAAGTGTTTTTAGATCTTCTGCGGGAATAATCGAACTATGATCAATTCCAGAAGAAGTCGACGGGTCTTGACGAACACGCGATACCTAAGCTGGACAAGGAGTGCCTTAGAAGTTGCAAGGTTACATTACGGTAGCTTTTTGAATGGGGAATACCGACCAAGTACTCTTTAAACAATACAGGTCCTATGGGGATCACACTGTGCCTGACCGAAGGGATGAGGTGCCTTTGGCTCAAAAGTTGTGGCTGTAGTTTAATACCTCCATCGCGGGTGCATCCATATTATGGCAGCGGTTTACATTTTGGAAACTGATAAAGAGTTCCTTGCACGAGGTACTCCAAGCAGGAAATTAAAATTGAGTGTTGTATTCAAGTGAGCTGGGTTAATGTTGGATTGAAAGAGCTTGGTACAACCATCTGGATCTAGTGAGTTAGGCTGGCAAAATCCGTAACAGGACAGGTCTGTTTTGCGCGTTGAATTCAGAAGCATATCTGAATTCCGACGATTGTAGGCGGCCTGCCTAACGATGGGTATGCTACGTAAAATAAAAGAATTAGTCTGATCTTGGGGAACAAAACAAAAGTTTGCACGCATTTAGATGAATAGGGAACCACTACTACTAATAGATGGCAGTATGACTGGAGGGCATTGTCATGGTGGAGCCTGCCTTATCGCATTATTAATTAATCGACGGTCTGATCTAAAAAAAACCCTCTTTCCTTTCGTATTTGCATCAACTTTCGACATTGCAGATCTCTCTGAGTAAGTTTCGTCTTCTACTACTTCTCGGTCCTCCAAAAATGCCTTATGCGCATCATTGCCCCAAATTTCGTAACGCACTACAAAAACGCAGCTCTATAGGATAGCGTATGTGTAGTTATCGGACAGGGTCAAAACTTGAATTGAACGTCAATAAAATATACGAGGTCTGTTCAAAAAGTATCGCGAATTTTGAATTTCCGCGGGTTATGTATATTCGATTTTGGATTTTTTGTTATGTTATGTTGGTACTCCTGTCTTTTACTTATGTCGACAAGTTCGGCCATTTTGAATGTTCAGTTAATTTTTGACAGCTACTTTGCTTGCACGTGTTTTGGCTAGTTTTCGATTTTTGCCCATTCCAAAAAATGGATCAAAGCATCTGTATCAAATTTTGTGTGAAAAACAAAATTAATTGCGCGTACGCATTCCGAATGTTGACTGTGGCATATGGTGAAGCTACCTTGGACCAAAGCAATGTTTATCGGTGGTACAAAAAATTCTCAGAGCGCCGAGAAGCTGTGAACGACGAAAAGCGTACCGGACGCCCGGTGGAACGGTTTATGCCATTCGATTTTTACCAATGATTTGCGCGTGAGACGGGTCGTCACAAAATTCGTACCAAAATTGCTCAATTTCGACCAAAAGCAGCATCGTATTAACATTGCTAAGGAGCTGTTGGACTCTGTCCGCGATGACCCAAATTTGCGTCAGGTCGAATGTGAAAGTTTTGCTTACAGTTTTCTTCGATTGGAAAGCCGTGGTGTATCATGAGTTCTTGCCACAGTGTAGAACGGTCAATAAGGAATATTACCTGCAAGTTATGCGTCAGGTGCGCGAAGCAATCCGCCAAAAACGCCCGGATTTGTGGAAGAATAAAAATTGGCTTTTGCACCATGATAACGCACCTGCTCATGCATCGTTGCTTGTACACGAATGTTTGGCCGAAAATAACACACTAATAATGCCGCAGCCACCGTATTCTCCAGATCTGACACCCTGTGATGTTTTCTTGTTCCCGAAACTGAAGAGCCCATGAAAGGACGACGCTACGCTACGATTGAGGAGACAAAGACGGCATCGAAGGAGGAACTGAACAAGATCACAAAAAATGATTTTTTGAAGTGCTTCGAGGATTGGAAAAAACGTTGGCACAAGTATATAATATCTGGTGGGGATTAGTTTGAAGGTAACATAATAGATATTTATGAAAACATAAAATTCGCGATACTTTTTGAACAGACCTCATATATTAAGGCAATAATAATTTTTCCTTTTATTTAGTCGTACACAACTTAGTATTATCTTATAATTAATTTCATATTTTATAATATAAATAGCTTTTTTTTTAACATTTAACTTTGATAGAAACAAATTAAAATAAACATTCACCATTTCGAATATATTATTAAACTTTTTCTTAATTTATACAATAGAATTTAAAATTAATTTTCCCCTTAGAAAAGGAAAAGCACACTTCAATAATTGTCATCCCCTTATCAAAATGATTTACACATTTCTGCTAGAGAAAATTGTCCTAATCCTAAAAAATTAAAATTGGCTTTCTCATTTGGCTAAATTATAGTTTACTACTATCTAATTATGAAGAAATATACGCCAATCATTGTTACATAGAAGCAATATAATATGCCAATCAATGTCGTCATATACGAATTGGTAATAGCAAAAATTCAGTATGCTTTCTATCGGTACTCTTTACTTACTTTGGACTATAATTAATACTCTTAACACATTTCATCAACAGTGCATAATTTAAATTTATTTATATATAAGCTATCAAGATAGAAATCCTATTCAATTAAAATACTAGTAAAATGGTCATCAGCCAATTTTATGGATTTAATTAAGAAAAGAATTTAATATTGACTATTATGTAAGCAGTTTTTGTTTCAAGGATTTACTATGCTACAAATTTATATACGTTAACCAAATGTTAGTTCATTAATGTTCGAGTATTTTGATAGCGTGACTATTGCACCAATAAGCTTCCACTTAAATATCTAAATTATGTAGAAACCTTTACAAATATTTTCTAATAGTGCAATATTGCCTGAGAGTGAAACTCCTTGAATTGTAATTAAAATGAAAAAATGGCTTTTAAGTTATATCAAAATAATTTGTTTAAAGTCAGCATAACTAGCAAAATTAAGATAGTGAGAAATATAGAATTTTCCAAATTCTGTTAAAAATATTAAACGGAATAAAAAGTTTTAAAGAACTGAATACAAAAACCCAATGTGTTTTTTGATCACTATTTAACCAAGTGCATAAAACACCTGAAAAATACCTAACAGATTGGCTGAATGATTCCTGTCAAAATGATTCTATCCTTCAAATGATTCCTGTCAAAATTTGACAGCAATCGGTCGATTGGTTCGTGAGATATAGCATTTTGAGTGAAGCAACTTTTGTTATTGAAAAAAAAATGGATAAAGAGGAATTTCGTGTATTGATGAAGCATTGCTTTTTGATGAAAAAAAATACAGTGGAAACCAAAGCATGGTTTGACAAACGTTATCCGAACTCTGCTCCAGCTATTTCAACTGTGGAATATTGGTTTCGTCAATTTCGAACTGGTCGTACGAGCACAGTTGATGCAGAACGCAGTGGACGCCCAAAAGAGGTGGCGACGGCAGAAAACATCAAAAAAATCCACAAAATAATTTTAAATGACCGTAAAGTGAAGTTGAGCGAGATAGCTGAGACTCTGAAAATATCGAACAAGCGTGTTGGACATATCGTGCATGAATATTTGGGCATGCGAAAGCTGTGTGCAAAGTGGGTGCCGCGTGAGCTCACTGTGGACCAAAAACAACAACGTGTTGATGATTCTGAGCAGTGTTTGGAGCTGTTCAAGCGCAATAAACCCGAATTGCGTCGATATGTGACAATGGATGAAACATGGCTCCGTCACTACACTCCAGAGTCCAATCGGCAGTCGGCAGACTGGAGAGCGAGCGACGAACCGAATCCAAAGCGTGGAAAGACGCAACAGTCGGCTGGCAAGGTGATAGCGTCTGTATTTTGGGATGCGCATGGTATAATATTCATTGACTATCTCCAGAAGGGACAGACGATGAACAGCGACTATTATATAGCGTTATTGGATCGTTTGAAAAAAGAAATCGCTAAGAAACGGCCTCATTTGAAGAAGAAAAAAGTGTTGTTTCACCAAGGCAATGCACCGTGTCACAAGTCGATGAAAACGATGGTCAAACTCAATGAATTGGGCTACGATTTGCTGCCCCATCCACCGTATGCTCCAGATCTGGCCCCCAGCGACTTTTTCCTGTTTGCAGGCCTCAAGAGAATGCTCGCTGGCAAGAAATTTAAGACCGATGATGAAGTGATTGCCGAAACTGAGACCTATTTTGAAACAAAACCGAAAGAGTACTATAAAAATGGTATCGAAAAGTTGGAAGATCGCTATAATCGATGTATCGCCCTCGAAGGCAACTGTGTTGAATAATATAAATGAATTTTGCAAAAAAAATTATTTTTACTGTGTTACCTTATAAACTTTTCAGCCGAACTGATTATATGCCCACTGGATTTGTTGCGAAAATTTTATCCTTCTTTGGACGGTTAAAGAAAAACGCTTCTCTAATGGTAATCATAGCACTGGTATCGGACTATATTCATGTATTCTATAGCTATGACCACATTATATTTGCGGCGAAAGCCTCATTAACTCAGCAATCTGCTAGTACAAGTACAAGAATGGTACAAAGTATCGCTCCTAAAACATCCACCTACACACCTACAATATATGGTAAGGTGGTATGTGTTCATGGCATAGTTGCGGACAACAATTTATACAGATCGGTAGCTGGTGCATCCACACGAAATCGTATTTAGCAAATTCCTGTTTACTTTCCGCAAGTTAAATTTCCATATCAGCCTTTTTAACATAGTCTCTAATGAGTACATTTTCACCTGGGTCCTAATTAGAGACACAAAGTCAAAAAACGGAAACAATTACATGATGTTTTCGTTGCTCCACCCTACACTCTACTCTCCACTTTCATTACAATTTTGCATTATCCAAATTCCGTCTGAATTGCATATGCTTTCCGATTTAATATGATTAAGTACGAGCATACTTTTAGCGCAGAAAATTTGCTAGGCCGATTACCAATTCCATACTACCAATCATACTAATCAGTATTTATTGTACAAACTCATTCACTACCTTCATGTTTAATATTATTTAATTCTATTTCTAAATATAAATATTTTTAAGGATAAAATTTCTATAATATAATAAAGGAATTTGCCAGTAATTCTCTCATATTGAATGGGCTTTTTCCAGTTTTTGGAAAATTAATATCTTTTTGCTGAATCAGAACTATATATGAAAATTTACATTTTATTAAAAAGCACAAAATAATAAAATGACATCAAAGGAAAAAATATTTTTAATCAAATAAATAAAACAAAAAATTGTATCTTCAACCACTTTAAGTCTTAACAATTAAATTGTAAAAGCTTCCAGCAATCGTCAATTCGAATAAATTGGGTCATTTCAGTTATTGTTCCATGAGTGAGCTATTTTTTTTATTTTTTCTGTATTTCGACTAGATTTAATGATGAAAATATCCATTATAGATAATTTGCAAAGATATCTAATTGATTGGATATATTTTTATATACTTAGATAAACGTTTGCAATAAACTTTATCGAACTGACTATATATTTCCAAGAAGATACCAAATTTCAGCAGTCACCTTTCATTAATTTTATCAAAGTGAAATCCGTCAAATCATATATTTAACAAAAACGAATTTTATAGTTTTTTTTTTCTTTAGAAAAAACCAATTTAATTTCTTCGATAGATTATTGCTGTTTAGTTTTCTAAAAAACCAATTGAAAATGATTAAAGAATTTTTTTCTTTAGGTCAATAGGGCTATTCATTAAGTAGAACCTTTTTTTTACCAAAGAAGGTTTTCTTTGATTTTTTCAAAGAAGTACCGACTATAACTAAAAAAAAATAATAAACCAAACAAGAAATGGGCTGCTCAAAATATTTGTTAATTTCAACATTTTTATTTCTCATCCATAATTACTTTTACAACTAAGTGTACAATACAAAAATACGAGTGCCTTATTACATTGGGAAAGCATATACCAAAATATCAATTCTGACTTGAAGCAAAACAGCATTAAATCATCAACTGCCAGGTAATCTATATTTATGGTGAATACACATCACATTATATTCCGCAGCCGTATTTCAAAATTTTTCTAACAGATCCCAAGCAACAATTTTCCTTGTGCAGATTTATTGCTCAAAAATGATTAACAAGTATTCCGGATGTATATTATTTTCTATACGGAAGTCATTGTATCTGTTTAAGGAAATGTTTCGTCTTTCTTCACAGTGTTTTGTAAAATATTAAGCATATCCGCTGGAAAATTATTCTTCGATGTTGTTTCCACAAAACAATTGCTGTGCTTAATGTCTCGTACATTTCGAAATCACAAATTACATATCAAAAGTGAAAAGTTTTTGCAAGATTTATATTGGAAATTCCCATACTAGTGTTTAACCAACAACAGATAGTCATCCCTTAAACGCGAACTGATATATTATGCATGTTAACGCCCATTTTCTGGTACTTATAGTTTCATGCTTGTCTAAATAAACATACACACTTATTTGCCACCTCGAATAATTCTAAGATGGTCCTAAGCTCCTTCTGGTCTTATCTAATTTTGACCTTTAATCTGCTATGAACTCGTAAATATTTCGAAAAGAACGTTCATACTCATCACCATGCCTGGAATATTAATAGCGAACCATGTATGGACATATTTAGAATTTTCACGTTCTTCCATGAACACATATACGGCTTTCCTATTCATTTATAGGCATTCATACACAAATAGACAAAATATTTGGAAATTTTGGGTTTTCATATCCCAAGCAAGATGAATGTTCTTCTAGGTAATAACGTGGTTTAATTCATGGATTTAATAAAGAGCTAGGGTGAAATCAAATACCCTTTTTGTGGTAGTTTAATTAAAGCTATAAGTTTTTCTAAACCATATGTGTACGATATATTTTTATGTTTATTTCAAAATCAAAAAACACACATACATACAAGTATATTTAGCTGGAATTGTATTATTAAATTAGGAATTTATAAGTTTTCAACAAAAAAAAAATACATTCTCACAAACGACGAAAAATAATTTATATAACACAATTTCTGACGGTGATAATATTTTTTTTTCATTGTACTTATTTTTTAAAAAAAGAAACTAAACTAATTTATATAAAATACACAATTTTTAAAGAATCCTCTTCCGTAACAATTTAAATTGTCTAATCAATAGACTAGAAATTTGTTAAATTGCCAATTTTTTCATAGTCAAATAACCTGAAATCATTTCTCCTTTGGCATGTCTACAAGCAATAATTTATTATCTCAGGTAATAAAAATGTGCATGAACTATTTTCTAAATAATATACTCGATAATTATCATTAACACCTTTTACAATTTTTTCAGTATTGTACTTTAATATAAAATTCTAGAAATTTCACTATTAACAGGATTAAGTTTAATAGAGCTTTACAAGCATTATTCTTAGCCTTAATTAATCTTTGATGTTTAAAATATATAAAAAAATTGATTTTGTTAGCATTGAGGTTATTACAAAATAATTCCTAAAAAAAATTATTGTTTACGATTATATAATTCAAACAGGGGGCTCTGAAGTTAGAGTTAGCGGTATTATAATAATTATTTAGCAGTATTATCTTCAACGATGTATAATTATTGTAAAAACATTTTTAGAATGTAGCTTATCAACTATTTAGGCATTCAAAAAATTAGTTAAAAAATTGGCTCGAAATAACGTTACATTAAATTTTACTGTTTAGAATTTAGTGAATAGATTTAAAGAGTTAAGGACTTAACAAAACTGAAATATTGGCATCGACTACGCAGCAGTCTTGAGTGAAATAGCCGGCGTTGTTGATAATTATCGCCAAAAACAGAAATTGTCGTGTCGCTAAGAATTTACATTACAATAAAAATATTTAAAAAAAGTAAAGTTTGAATATAACGAATAATTAGAGAATCACGCGTTCAATAGATCGAAGGCTAGGCGCTCAATCGAGAATATTACTGAGGTGCGTAAAAGTGTAGCTACTGGTCCGGAAACCTAAAAAATAACCTTTCTCAAACATTTGTAGGTAGTGATCTCTGGGAACTGTAGTCCAGAGATCATAAACGCTATCAGCTTTGGAGCAAGACGCTTTAGAGAGAGCTTCATAGACAAGACCCTGATTTTTATAGGAAATTAATTCTGAGTGGCAAAGCGTATTTAGACTTAATCCATTTTCTACTAATAGTGCGAATTTTTTCTGGAACACACCAGTCAATTTGGAATTTTCTCCAGATAAGCCGTAAAATTATATCTTCTCATAGTCGATCATATATGATAGTTTGGACCTCTGTGAGCATATATTATCCCTAGTTTGAATTGATTCGGTCATTAACCTAGTTTTTATGGTCCCAATTTTTTGGTTTTTATTTGAATTTTCAAGGCATTGGCAAACATTTCTAAAATCCATAAAAGGAAAATTCCTTTCAATTGAAAATGAAAAATAGTTTGAATGCGATGTGACATTTTATACCTGAACCATATATCGGTAAAATGTCTTTCAGACCCTAAATTTTATTGATTTTGGCTAGGTAGTTTGAGTACCATAGACAATGGGTTTAGTATCTTCGTTAATAAGCTTAATAGCCAATTCTCAGGACGTGAAATTTCAGAGGCACTTCACGATTGGCATTTATACCCTATAAACTCGTAGATGTTTTGGCTGGCGGTGTTTTTAATCCGTATTTTTTTGAAAACGCTGCTGTTAATTCTGTTATAGTGACTTGTGAATAATAAAAAAAATACTTCAGAACATTTTCATCCTTAAATTGGACCAATTGGGGTTTGATGGAATACTGCTCGCCCTGCAACTGAAGTTCTACTATCGATGATCGCGTACCGAATTATGTCGAAAAGTAGTTACATCTACACTAAAAGCGAAATGTCTACACAAATAGACTTTAAACAATGTAAGAACTTCAAAAAACAGACGCTACGAAATCAAGGAAATTAACCAAAAAATTTCGTTTTAAAAAAAAACCTGTTGAAAAATGTCATCAAAAATTAGAAATTTCCAAAGGCTAATACTATTTTCCGTATATAATTTTCAAGTCTATGTACACTAAAAATATTTTTAACTCTCCCATAAACATCAATTTTTTCAGTTAATCCAAAATCACAACGGATAAAAGAAGATTTTTATAATTAAACTGTTGAGGAAGAAAATGTTTAATTGTAATTATTACAACTACTTACTAGATATTACAGAAAAATTATCAAATTTACGATATAATTATCTACAATTCATGTAAGTCCGTGTATTTTAAATCGTCTGGGATTTAGTTACTGTAATAAAACGAAATATATTGTCTTCTATAAATCCCATTATATCTGGAGTTTCTACAATTCTTTCCGAAAATATTACATAACAAAATTTATAAGTTTATATTGTATGGTTTTCTATCATAAGTAATTACGAAAATGGTAAAATTTTGTTCTTTTGGTTTTAGTTAAATTCTTTTATAAAACTTGTTCGAAGAAGAATAGAAGAAAAAATACAAAACTATAACAATTGAAAATAATCATATAATAATTAATTTATTATATAATTTATAAGTGGCGATATATATATATATACATATAAGAGCATGCTGGGATAAGTTCTATTTGATAAAGTACAATATATAAATACGCCACGAATTGTGCCCTAGGAGAGAAATATTTCTTCTTTTGCCAACCTTTAGTATTCCCAATTCAGACATCATGCATTTCTTCATCTCATCGCTTATAACCGAACCAGTTGCGAACTATTCTTGCCAGAAAAAGGACACATTGTCGTCTATTTAACAACGTAATTTAAATTGTAAAAAGCACCTAACTGGGAATCGTTTTTAATGTCAATGTTCTTAAATTGACTAGCTTTTAGACGGAATTTTAAACAACAAAGAACGATTAAGAAGCCATGGCAATCGTACCATTTACAGAATGTCATCGTTGTTCATCCTTTTTCCTTTGCCATTGGTTTATCGACAGCCAGAATCAATGTGCTGGGCCTATACTTCGCGACATCCACAATTCGCGGCTGGATATATACTATACTTTGCATTATCAGCAGCCTCCCCACACACATTTCGGTCTATATTTTACTGTGGCTTTAATTCGGTATAGTCATGTCTCCAAACAGAGATTTACTTTTCATGCGATAAGTTTGAGATGTTTTCGAAAACTTTTTCAGTAAACCTTGTATCTGCTTTGGTTACAATATCGCACTTTGATTGGGAATGGTGCAAGGATATAGTAGAAAGCCGCACTCTAAAGACAGAAGGTCCACAAGGATCAGGATACTTTTACTCTGGCCAAATTTTCCAATTCTACTTACGTCTCTGATGCGTAAAGGCACATTTATGGTTACCAAGGGAAAACATTCTAATATTACCAGGTATCACCAGGTGTACACTATATGTATGTACAAATATACATATAATAACGTTACTATCCCCAATTCGGAATAATGTCGAACAAAGTTGCCACAGCAAATTTTATTGAGATCAAAATGGCAAAAGTTTTTGCCGAAAAATAAAATAAACACCAAAAATATTGAACATTGAAAATCAAGAAAAAAAATCATTTCTATTTGTGAGCTATTTTCGAACTAAAATTCATAGAACATTCACAATACTATTGTTTCATGACTTTTAAATTCACTATTGACCTAAGAGACTTTAAATCGTTGAATAAATTTTAATTTGAATGGGACTTTGTAAAATATCCTTCTCCCAAGTACCAACAATCTATTTTCATTCGGGATTAATTATACCGCATGGATTCATTTATACTGAGTATATGTGTAGTTTGCATGTACAATCTACCATATTCTTTGACTATTGATTTAAATTGCATAAATATTAGATATTTTAAATTTTAACCGAAAATTTTCAAAATAACATAATAAGAAGAAACTTTCAATTAAAGGATAAATATATTAACTTTCTCACCGGAAAGATATATTGTGCTTTAAGAAATTTCATATAATACACATAAGCTGCTATTTGCTCATTTTGAATTACGATTTTTCTTTTTTTAAATATAATAAATTGTACCTAATATTGATCATAGGAATGGTAGCTTAGTAACAACAAGGTCATTTTATAATAACTATAATTTTATATAGTAAATCTATGAAATTATTATATTTTTTTAAATTATTGAGTAGATTTTATAAATCAAAACATTCTGCAAAGTAAAAACAAATCACCTTTTAATGAACGGGTGATTTTCCATGTATAATAATTATACAATACTAACAAAATTTTTGACAACCTTGTTTATGTAATAATATTAAAGTGCTATATTCCATTTTTTTTTACTAAATATATTATTAACTCTATTAGTAATTAGTAACAAATCGAATAGTATATAAACAAAATGTATAAATTCAATTCTACTTTTATTTTGACAAATTTCTGAAATTTAATATAAAATTTAATTACTTGTAAAATTGGTTTGTTTTTACAATACTTTTTTTTATTACTAAATAGTCTCTTTGATGACGGAAAGTTTTTTAGAAATTATTTTCCTAAAAACTATCTCAATATTGCTAAATTAATTACCACTATTCGAAAATATATCGAATCGATTTCGTTAATAATTTATTATCGAAATATTGAATTTGTTTGCATGTAGCAATTATTAAATAATTAATTATTGTGTCAAATTGTGGGAAAAGTGAAATGAAATATAAGGTTATTGAATATTTTAAGCGATATTATATGGAAACTATAAGGACATTTTACAATAGACCCAAAAATTAATTTGAAATATTAATTATTTAATAAACTATCATTATACAAGAAAACCACTTTTGAATATTATAAATAGTACAATATCTTTCTGTTACGAGTATTTGTAAATATATTTGATCGAATTGATTTGTTTTGAAATAATTTTTAATAGATTAATAAAAAAATTTTTATGTAACTTGTTAAAAAAATATTACGTTATAAAATATTTTTAAGCGACGGAAATACATAACAGGAAGTATGGTATTTACCTAATGATTTCTACATAAAATTGCCTCGAGCCTTGTAAGTACGCCATTTTAAAAATGTCGCAATGAAATTGAGCTAATTTGCCAAGAACAAAATCTGCAGCGATTTTATCATTTTAATTTCCTTTTAGCATTTCAACAACCAAATTAAAAAAGAAGATACTAATGCTACAGCAACAAGATCCTTAAAGGCCCTCATTCATAATGTTTATAGTCGTAAGTGGACGTATAAGCAAAACTTAATTACAATTTAGTAAAACAAATTCATAAGTTAGGTAAAAATGAGAATTTTGTTTATACGTATATTAAAGATTCTTTCACCATCTCTCTTTCGTTGTAATGTATTAATGGGACCGGCGAAAAGAAAAATTGTAAGAGTTTTTTTTCTGGAAATTTCAAATTTTTCGTTCGAATATTCTATTTTTCTTTCTTTCACATGCAAATAAATGAAATGATATGAAAATAGGTATCATTGCGTTATTTGTGTTTCTGACCAAAACCTGACCGAGAAGAGAGTTTATTACAAAATTGAGCTAAGTTAGAATATTTGCATATCGTTTTTTTGCAAGAATAACAAAAAAGGAAAGAACGAGAACAGATTTCATTAATTTTTCACAAACGAAATTTTTTTCTTCTTCCTCTGTCTCTTAGTCGGCCGTAGTTTGTTTTCAGAATATTTTTTGCTATTTTTTTTTAATTTCCAAATATGTACATCTCCTTTTATGATATAGTAGTGAACGAGATAGAATGAAAATAGATTTTTTTGGCGCAAAAAATATTGTATAACAATTTTCAATATTTTTCCTACCTGTTAAATGGGAATTTATTCTGATCTTATTTTGATGATTTTGTGTATATTTAAAAAATTGTTCTTTTTTTGATGCCGGCCGTAGTTTTTTTTTTGGATTTTGAAGACAGGATGTTTTATTTATTCTCTTATGGTTCACCCTTCCTTTTAATATAAAATAAATAATTTTATAATTATTATATTAAAATACATGTTGTGTTGATACATAGTTCGTTATACGAATAAATTTCTGAAAGTTAGTTGCCTAATGTAAGAATTAATAAATAATTTCTGTAATTGTTGTTATAATATTATATACTTTCAAAATTAAAGATTATTTTTTTAACGACGAGTTAATTAAGCCATAAATAAAATAGATAATTTTCCAAATAAAAATATGTAAAATCAGTTCAATCAGTACCCGGGACTCTAATATTTTCACGATTACCGTGGTTAGATGTTACACATCATTGACGACTACCCACTTCCATCCCATCGACGTTGCCAAGTTTAATTCACTGTGTTCAGGACCAGTATACGGCGCTGACGTGGACTAAGATCGTGAACCTCCTTATTCATAACCGGACAACCAGCAAGCGGGATGCCTCGCCGTAGACGGTTGGGGATGCTTCCACGCACCACCTCCGGGTTCCATGGAATTTCTCCCATGAGAACCTGCATTGCCGCGGTTGACACAGTTCTACATACATTCAAATATGCATACAAAGTCAGACGCTGAACTGAATTTATGCCCACCCTTACATACTGGTGGCGCATAATGTCAGTCCATACACACGGCGCATACATTGCACATGGAACAAACACACCCTTGTGCAGGACTTTGACCAGCATGCCAACCAAACAGGCCACGCGCCCCCTTAGATATTGCAAGTTAGGCCGAAAGTTCAGCCTCTCTCCAAGGTACCGTACTTCCCGCGCGTTTCGGACACCGACCGCCTTTAAACGAATATTGGGCGCCCAAAAAACCCTTCAGCAACATACACGCAGTTTTGATTTCTGAAACATTCACTCCCATTCTATTCCCCTATTCACACATCATCTGCATATAGTGGCTTCCCGCTATCTCTACTGCAAATCAAATCCCCCCTCAATCAATAGTAGGAGATCATCCGCATATGCAATCACACCGCAACCGGTCTGGAATATGATGATGACCTCCTCCAACTGCACCAATAGATCGGTCATCATAATATTCCAGATGGCGGGGCCGGCCACAAGACCCTGTGGGCAGCCAGGCACCATCTGCCGAACAACCCTCCCATTGTTCCCGCACACTACCGCATACCTTTCAAGGAAGTAACTTCGCCATAAAGAAGTTTCTTCACATGAAACCTCCTCAAACTGCTCAATAATGCGATCTCATCGCAGGCAGTTGAAAGCACTTCGGAAATCCCCAAACATACCACATACGCACTTACTCCCACTCTCAGCAATATACCGTCTTACACACGTCCAAGCGTCCACAGTCGATTTACCTTTCGTAAATCCATACTGAAAGCCGGATACATTAAAGTCTGCCAACTTCACATTCAGCCGGATTACCATCATCCGCTCAAGAACCTTGCCTGAATGGAGGAACAGTAATTTTTCTTCTCTTTCACACCAATAGAGTGCATCTATGCGTTAATTAAATACGTACTTTCAATGCACGATCGTATACCATATGCCTTGTACATAAATATGCCGTATACACATGATTATCGTTCGTTCGATAACTAAATGCCCTGCGATAAGGTGAGGATTGCACGTACGATAACCACGATTGTCAGTCGTTGTAACTTATAAAAAAATCATTACTTTGGATTTTCGCCGAGTTGCCTCGTGGTAGTGGCGCCACAAACTGGCCTCATGGCAGAAGCGCTATAAAGTGTCCTCTGGCTCTTATCTCTTTTACTTAACATGCAAACACACAAATTAATGAATAACAATCAATGTTATAATGTAAGGAAAAACGTGCATTCGAATGCAAAAACCGAACTTGACCACACAAGTGAGAAATACTGAATGAGCTCAATGACCGAAATATGGAAACCAAATTGTTAAAATAGATCAGAAAGAGCTAAATGTCGGTTGAAAGCCATATATGCACTGAACAAATTGGTTGGAAAGAGGTGAAAATTTGTTATAAAGTCCACACTCAACATTCGCTCATCTAAGGATAATAGTATGCGTGTGTGAAAAATGAAATCATCACACAGTAAACTGCTCGCAAACCTATCAGTGCGTCCTGTCTTGTTGAGAGTGTGCTTAACCGATTGTTCATGCGTCGGCATATTAAGCATACAATTTATCGGAAATAAGAAATTGAGGTAAAGCAAAAAATTTCTCCGTTTTGCTCTTTCGTTTTTCACAGGAAACCGGTACGTGATCACAGGCAATCTCAATTTTAATCGCGATACGTTGGCGTTACGATTTCTCCGATTTTCGCTTGGCTGCGATACAATACAATATAGCGCTCTCTTTTAATGTACCGATATCAGCGCACTCTCAAATGCGCTTCTTCTTTATGCGGTTGTTCTTCTAATATAAAACGTGATGTCATAAAACCACGTACGAGCGATCGAACTCCGTACGTAGCACATAACAGTTCGGCTGAAATATTTTTTTTTGCAAAATTCATTTTTATTTTTCAACATAGTTGCCTTCGAGGGCGATACAGCGATTATAGCGATCTTCCAACTTTTCGATACCATTTTTATAGTACTCTTTCGGTTTTGCCTCAAAATAGGCCTCAGTTTCATCATCGGTCTTAAATTTCTTGCCAGCGAGCATTCTCTTGAGGTCTGCAAACAGGAAAAAGTCGCTGGGGGCCAGATCTGGAGAATACGGTGGATGGGGCAGCAAATCGTAGCCCAATTCATTGAGTTTGACCATCGTTTTCATCGACTTGTGACACGGTGCATTGCCTTGGTGAAACAACACTTTTTCTTCTTCAAATGAGGCCGTTTCTTAGCGATTTCTTTTTTCAAACGATCCAATAACGCTATATAATAGTCGCTGTTCATCGTCTGTCCCTTCTGGAGATAGTCAATGAATATTATACCATGCGCATCCCAAAATATAGACGCCATCACCTTACCAGCCGACTGTTGCGTCTTTCCACGCTTTGGATTCGGTTCGTCGCTCGCTCTCCACTCTGCCGACTGCCGATTGGACTCTGGAGTGTAGTGACGGAGCCATGTTTCATCCATTGTCACATATCGACGCAATTCGGGTTTATTGCGCTTGAACAGCTCCAAACACTGTTCAGAATCATCAACACGTTGTTGTTTTTGGTCCACAGTGAGCTCACGCGGCACCCACTTTGCACACAGCTTTCGCATGCCCAAATATTCATGCACGATATGTCCAACACGCCCTTACGATATCTTCAGAGTCGAAGCTATCTCGCTCAACTTCACTTTACGGTCATTTAAAATTATTTTGTGGATTTTTTTGATGTTTTCTGCCGTAACCACCTCTTTTGGGCGTCCACTGCGTTCTGCATCAATTGTGCTCGTACGACCAGTTCGAAATTGACGAAACCAATATTCCACAGTTGAAATAGCTGGAGCAGAGTCCAGATAACGTTTGTCAAACCATGCTTTGGTTTCCACTGTATTTTTTTTCATCAAAAAGCAATGCTTTATCAATACACGAAATTCGTCTTTATCCATTTTTTTTTCAATAACAAAAGTTGCTCCACTCAAAATGCTATATCTCACGAACCAATCGACCGATTGCTGTCAAATTTTGACAGGAATCATTTGAAGCATGGTGCAAGAGGCGCCATCTAGACGTCAACGTTCTAAACTTTTCAGCCGAACTGTTAGTTCCGACCACATGTTTTAATTAGTTACGAGAAGGATAGTATTTAATTAAGCACGAGAAAGCACAAGAAGGATAGTATTACAAATGCACATGTAGCGGCGCGAAGGCATTCATACATATTAACATATTTTCGGGAAAACAATCTTTTGACAATTAAAAATATCTGGTCGCAAGTCTCTTCGAACCGTTAAGTTTGCCGTTCGCAGCAAACCAAATTCTACATTCGATTAGACTTCGACCGCTCGTAAATGCTTTTATTACACATCACATCTTAGAGAATACAATGAACTAAGTACCATGCGGTATTAGTTAGGGCATTCGAATCTGGATGAGGTACACGCTGAAA
The DNA here is from genome assembly GCA_958298945.1 of Atherix ibis. Taxonomy (NCBI): domain Eukaryota; kingdom Metazoa; phylum Arthropoda; class Insecta; order Diptera; family Athericidae; genus Atherix; species Atherix ibis. The sequence goes on along the minus strand of OY282606.1, from coordinate 92,383,020 downwards.
AGGAAGAATTCTGCTTTCGATGGGAAACTTACTGTCAAGTGTGGCTGTATCGTTTACTAATGGTAACATACGATCACAATTCTGAATGTAACTGAAAACTTAACTTCAAATACTATCGCAAATTAACGAATTTCTCCCCGATTAGGTACAATGAAATAAAATTTATTTAAAAACATTAAATTTTTAAATATAACAATAAATATGAATCTTATTTATATTTCAATTTCAACTGTCAAACAACAATACTGTCTCATAAGAAAACGCTTTAATTTATAGCCTTGAACTTCAACTGCAAAATTAACGCGATCTAATTCGGCGATAAAACAGTCGGATTTTTGTGCATTCCTATAAGAATGTGAACGTTTTCCAATTTTGACAAGTCCGACTGGATGCAGTTTTTAGTTTCGGTCGGAATTGTGTTCCTATTATAAAGGTGGTCTTAAGCGATCAAATAAATTGTTATGAAAAAATTAACTAACGGCTAAGCTTTAGTTTCTTCATGGCAGACAACTTCAGATTTTTGAAATACAGGATGCGTTTTATGTTTTAGGTCGAAGTTTTTTTAAAATAACTTTTAAATGAAACACAATTTTATAATTTATATTTTATTGATTGATTATATGCTTTTTGGCATATAATCAATATGTTTTAGTTTTATTAGAAAGATTGAAACTTGAAATTTAGGAACATCATTCCCCGAAAATAGGGAAATATTAAGAACTTTCGAAAACCGAATAATCAGCCAAAATTCTCATGTCAATTTTCCGCTTCGGAGCGGTGATTTGAGCCCGTTGGATTATTTTCTGTGGGGAGGCGATAAGGATAAATGTTACGCAAGCAATCCAGAGACAATTGAGGCCCTGGAACACGATATCAAAGTTGCCATTGAAGAGATACAGACCCAGACAATCGAAAATGTACTGAAAAATTGGGTCGAGCGAATGGGGTACTGTAAAGCCAGTCGTTTAATAATTAAATGATGTTGTGTTTCATTCCAAAATTTCAAGGTTCAATCTTTCTAATAAAACCGGAAGTTTAAAAAATATACACTAGTTTTTTTTTATTTACTTTTTAAAATGCAACTTTTAAATTTGCCACACTTATATAGTCCACCCTTAATATTGAAAGAAGCTTCATATAAAAAAAAGTTCAAATTCTAATCTTTCTATATACTATAAAGACTATAAGTTTATATTATAATAGATCGGAAAATATTTTCAAGCTCTTCGAAGGTGAAAGCTTTTATCGTAATGAAAATTTATTGGAAGATTGCGGAAATACACTACTGCCATTTTTTTTTGACGATGATTTGAATTAATGAATTTATACTTAACAAAAGTAGTGATTATAATTAAAACAAATTCGATTTTTCTAGTTTCTATGGGTTAAGTCAAAAAAGGATACTGTTCGATAATGACATTTCTGAAAAAATTATAAAGTAAATTTTTTTTCAAATATTTTATTGAGTATGCATTTTTTTTTTTAAATCTGTTTTTATTTTAAATTTTGTGCTTAATTATATTGCAACAAAGACTGAAAAAATTGCATATTTTATAGGTACGGTAGATTCTTTGGAAATATAACTGAAAATATTCCTACGAAAAATTTATTGTTTCAGAGAAAATTTTCTAGAATTTTTTCAGAAATCCTATATTAATAGTAAAAATTTTTAGAACAAACTTCTTAGATATTTTTTGTTTGTCATTTCCCTATTGTTAAACTATAAACATCTTTAATTATAAAGTGTGGGACACCTGTGGTTTTTTTAACTTTGAATAGACCTGTCAAAGCACACATATATAGCACAATTTGTATATTAGTGTCCTTTTTTTTTATTTTTCGTTAGGAAACATAGTTTCAGAATTTAGGGTAAGTGTTTACTAAACACTGATGTAGCTTAAAAAAGTCACTATATTGTATAACTTATGGGCTGCTGGAATTATTGATCGATTATTTTGTATTCAAATTTGAGTCAATTGAATATACATAGATGGGCATTGGTTTTAATAAAACAGAACTACGAACCACACAACACATCTATCATAAAAGAGTCATCCACAAACTTAAAAAGCTTTTCCCAACACTGTACGCGGACATTAAAATCTTACATTTTGGAAAAATACTTGGAATTTAAAGCGATCAAAGCTGTAGTACCCCAAGGTAGCGTTCTTGGACCAATTATTTATATATTCTTAACAAGTGATATTCTTACGTTCGAAAAAAATATAATAGCAACATTTACTTATAATACGGTTATAATGGCTACTGGTGAAATTAACAAAGCTTCAACACTGAAATTTGAATTAGCTATAATTCAAATATAAAACTGAACCAAAAAATTGAGTATATAATTTAATGAATATAAATCAGATTTTACCAATAAAAAGCTTGCATATAAGCCTGCATTTATCAGCAGATCTTGGTAAATGCCTAGATGTTAAGCTGTAATGGAAAGTTTATCAGCAGAAAAAAAGATAACAAAGTTATAGCACGCAGACTCAAAAGGTTCAAAAAGTAAAAATTTTTTTTAAAAAACCGAAAAAACTAAATTAAACAATAACTGGATAAATTCCTGAGATAAGGCTAAAAAAACTAGAACACATTCGTGCTCTTTCCAAAATATTTTCCATTACTTTTCGCAAAAATTTCAGGTGTATTGCCCTCGATTTCATTGCTTATGTGTATGCTGTTTAATAATTTCCTTTAAATACCGTCAAAGAAAACAGTCAGAAAAGGTTAAATCCAGAGAACCTGGAGACCAACTAAAATTTGTTCTGCTCAAAATAATGCGTTTGCCAAGGTACCATCTGAAAGAGCCAATTGAGTCTCTTACAGTCTTCACTGTGGCGCTATCTTGTTGGAACCAGAGGGTTTAGTTGTTTTGCACTGCTGGCCTTAAAAAATATGTCCAACATCATCAGATATTGAGCACTTTTTCCGAGAAATATGGGCCAGTGATGTTTCGGATGGTGTACCACACCAAACAGTGTACTTAAGTAGATGTAATTATCGTTGATCAACTTCTTGGTTTGCCATAAAAAATGGGATAATGAAGCCATTGCGGGAAAAAATTATTCTACAGCTTTTTGCCATAAAAAAATGGCAAAAATTGTTGCGCAAGCAGAACTTTAAATGGTAACAAATGGGCCAAATTTTGTTATAACAAATGTTCATTTGTTATAATAAATTGCACAGAATACTTATATATGTTAATCATATCTTAGCTATATGATTAATATATATAAGTATTCCGTTCAATTTATTATACATAAAATTATTTACAATAGTTAAAATAGACATTTTTTAAAGTGCATCTGTACTATATCAGCAGCTCAAAAAATGCACTCTTCAATAAAACCCATAAAACGAGTAGAATAATTAATCGTACATGATAAAATACATAAAATAAAAAATATATATTAAATCAATGAAAAATATTTATATGCTTGAAATAAAGCGCTCTTTAAATGCTTTTAAATACTAATGCACATACAAGTAAATTGTAATGTGACTATCTAAAACCGTTGATAATGTGAAATATAAAATATACCATTTATAATATGAGAAATATAATTATATAACGAAAAAGTAGACGATGATGATGACGGCAATGAATAAGGCAATATCAACAGGATGCAGGCATAAAAAAGCAATTATATTGTCACTAAACGAGCGGAATCAAAACACTACACGATTGGTACACTGCGTTCAAGGACCAAAGATTAAAGTACCAACGTCCGTATAAACAAGCCTTGTTGATGGCTCTTCTGTACATCATATTGTAAAAAATTTAACACTAGTACTCCCCCATTTTACAGCAGTTTAAATATTTAGTGATGTACTTAACACGGAATATATGAAAATGCGATCTTAAGTAGGATAATAGAATGTAATAAAGTTCGGTTAACGTACTTGTCTTTTATCATGTAGTCGCGTCTAATTACGACAACGTTGTTTTATCATATATTTTTATACGGCTAAGTGAGTAAAATTTACACAACTTCCTGAAGTTCTTATAACTATGCTAGAAATTCGACTATACACCTACATACATATATAAAATAGAATAACTAAAACTTGAATAAATGCAATGATAACTAACCTACCTGCTTTACTAAAATAGGAGCTCTTCCTTTCCATGAAATAGAATTTTCACAACAGAAACACTACAGATGGAAGTTCTCATATTCTCGAGTGCAGACAAAATCACTTTTAACGATTCGAAACTTTTTAGTGCCTATAAATTTCACTGTAATTGCTCACACTGTAGACGACGTTTAGCGGTGACGCCAGTCTAAGATTGGAAAATTTATATTGTCAAAATTTCAGGGTAAAGCGATACGAATTTCAAAGCAATACGAATTTTCCAACACTGCAGTATGCTGATTAAAATTCGCACATTTAATGATGAAAGTTAGGCACTAATTAGAAAATGAGAATATATTAGCCTACAAAAAACAATACTTGTACTCGTATACTGAGGATTACATGGAAAATATGTTCTCTTTTACTAAGCTTGAATTGAAATTCGTATACACCAACCAACCCCTATACAGGAAATGATACTAAGCTGAATAATGTTAATGTTATGCGGTAATATTTAACTCATAATATATCTTATTAATTAGTTCCTATAAAACAATTCAGCTTCATTCCTTCTTCTCTTGTTCTTCGCCAAGGTGAAAATTTCTCATTTTAACCATAATTATTATTTTATTGAAAACATGCCTTCATAAGAATAATTAAAAATTATTAAATATTCATCAAAATATGAACGAAAATTATAAAAATCACATGTGTCAGTATTTATTATATAATTGTTTTTTCTTCTTCTTTTAATTTAAAGTCTCTTAAATATGTGAGCAAATGGCTTATTTACAGAGAAACCACAAAAATAATCAAATTTTACAATAATGGCAGGAATTTTTTTTATTATTCTATACTTTTGGTACATAAAAAAGTTAGCAAAACCAAACTTATTCGCGTGATTTCCTGCTATTTATACAATATAAGCGAATTGATCAATACCATTTTATTATGTAGAACAACATTTTTTTTAATAATAAAAAGCTATGCAATTTTACGTATCTTACTGCCTACAATTTTCGCTGAACACAAATAATATTTCTATCAAAAACCATTTGCAACAATTGCAATTTAATCTAAATAGTGATATCAAAATTACACAGAACAGGAATGCATATAAAAATGGCATGCAGGGTAAAATATAAAAAACAAACAAATTTTTGTGAAAATATTTTCCTTTTTACTAAATTTTATGCAATTGCAATTTACAAACATTTATTATCGTATAAAAAATAATTCCCATCAAACTATAATTCATTTGATGTGAATAGGCAATTTATATTCAAATGCATATATTCGATTAAACATGCACCTCATATCAATGTAATAGTTTTTTTTTTACTTAGGAATTAGTTGGTACCCAGAAAAAATCCAAAATTATTTAACATAATATAATATATATTTTATATGAGAATTTGCTCACCTGCAATCGTACTATTTGATTAAAAATTGCCATTTTTTCTTCTACACGTATTTATTTTTCAAACGAACAAATTTATAATAATATTTAAAAGAATATAAAAAAAATATATTATATAATAGTGAAAATAATAGTTTTAGTTTTGAAAAGTGGATTTTTAGTTTGTTTGCTTATACAGTGCCACGAGGTTTTTTTGACGACCTATACCTGTGTTGAATGCACCAGTTGTAGGTAATTAGAATTGGTTTTAAGAAATTAAAATGAATAGTATCTCATTAAAAATTTTACGATGGATAGTATATCATTAAACAATTTTTTTGTTTGTTAGAGTGATCTTACCCTAATTAGAATTAAATGTGGAGCACTTGCCTTTGATAAATTCTGTGCGCAAGCAAATTATTAGTGAGAGGAAAATGTCCTTGACGAATTTTGAGCAGTTTCCACGCCTAAAATTTTGGCAAGGTTCTGAAGTTGACTGGATGGGTAATAGAAAGTTTAATTTAAAATTTAGTTACCAGGTGCGGCAAGGTAGCAAATAAGTTTCATTGCCAAAAATTCCTACAAGATGAGAGGAACCCCCCGAAATTTTAGAGCTCCCCTTATTAATCAGGCAATTACAGACTATTCATCGAAAAGCATTGTTCTCATACCAAATTCACTATTTTTAAATAATTTTATTAGCAAAACTTTTAGAAATGTCGTATAATTATTGAAAAAATTCAAAACATCTTTCAGACATTTTTTTCACTAAAACTATGTGTATAATATTTTCACTAATTGAAATTTCGAAACTACCGATTAATTTATTATGTATCAATTTTTGTTGATATTAAATTATTATTCTCAGTAAATAATTGTTTATTTAAGAACATATTTTTCGATTTCCTGCACTTTTTCATTTAATTAAATTTCGAAATTGGACATTATTTCTTGTTAACTAAAGCTTAGATTACACCGTTTGTACAATGCATGATTTTCTCCAGCAAAAAGTTCAGTGGCAAATTGTGTAATGCTAGGAACAGCTCGAAGTGATCATTCGATTTAATGACTTTTTATTGAGGACGAACAATTTTTGCTCTCAGCAAGCATGGAAAAGGGGAAATTGCGCGTACCAAGACTTGATTTAATCATGCATGCCTCTTTCATAAAATATATTAAATATGACGTCGTTCATGTTCCTCGTTGAAAACTTGTCATTTGCACGTCGTTTATTTTGAAATTTGACAGTTATTCATTCATGCGTATTTATTTTATATATTATTAATTTTATTCAATTTATAGCTTTATTATTTATTTTTAATAATTTAAAGTTATTCTGACTTATACAAAGATTTAAAGAATAATAGCAAATACCAGTGTAGTGTGCTTGACAGGTGAATATATCCTTTTGCAAGTATTAAATTACTTAATATTTATAATAAATATATAATTTGATGTAAAATTTATTACAATTTATATAAAAAAAACACTTTTGGACATTTGCCGTTTAAGTCGTACATTGCACGTACAGTGTTATCGGAGCTAAAATTTTGATATGGTTTTTTAAATTGTAGTACAAACCACATTCAAAATTTCAGAGCCAGTATTTACAATTACGCAATTTTGGTATTTATTTTTTTAAATACTTTTTCAAAAAAATTCTACGAACTTATTAATTTTTATTAGTAGCATTCATCTTTAAATTAAATATAAATATTCAAATTGCAAATTATCCTAACCTATGAAAAACAAAATTAAAAGTTTTTTACTTATAGAGTATAGTATAAAATTAATCTGATTACATTTCCTCAATTTATTTATATATACGGGTTTAAGATGTGTTATATCATCAAGTGAATTTCAGTTATAATCAAAATCGATAATTTACTTTGGCATTACATTTGGATACGTTTTTTGATTGTTAACCAAACTTTTTGAATGCATTTAATTATTAGAAAAATGTTTGCAATTTGCGAAATTATACTGAATTTATTATATTAAATATAAAATGAGTTCGCCGTTTCAAAAGATTCTTTCAATTTTATTTCTAAGTCTGACTGAAATATTTTCGACTATATCTCGATAAATTCTCTAAATTATAGCAAAAAATAATTAATGAAAAATGCTTAGTATTTTTTATCAATTATAACCAGTCATCTGTAAATGGCAAAATAAAAAATGTGCTAAGTTAAAAACAATTTTTACGTAAAACAAAACTTACTGTTAGTGAAATTCAATTTCACCCAAAGTGCAAATCAAGACAAAACTTTTTCTCCAACAGGCACTAATGACTTTTAATGATCCTTTGTGCACGAGATACAAGTGTATATGAACTGGGCATTGGTATTGTGCCAAAAACTTTTTACTTTTGGTTAATGAGGTGTGGTGAAAGGATAATTTTTTTAATTTAATGGAGTGAATGAATTTTCTAAGCCAAAGTAGAGAAACTAGTACCAATACGAGTATACTAATACAGTACCAAAAATGATGATATAATAACTACAAAAAATGTGCAGAATATTTTGTAAATTTATCTAGAAATAATAATTATTTTTATTTTAAAATCTACTATTTTCGACACGTTTTTTTTGCATAATTTTATTTATGAGAATAGCAAAACCTTTAGTACAATTTACTTTTATAAATTGACTATAAAATTTAAAGAAGTTTTTTTTCTCTATTTTGCAAGTATAATTTTTTAAAGAAACTAATCAATTAGAAATAATTGTAATTGTGCTTAAAACGTAAGTGATATTTTTAGATTTTTCGTTGCAAGAATTATGAGTATTCTTCGATACCAACTACTCCAACAATCAGGTTGACTAGAAAAATGCATAGTGGCTAATTCCTCATCGCTAGACAATTTAAAAAAAAATTCTACGAAATTTTACATTACATTCCTTTTAACTTAACTTTTCAAATTATTTTAAAAATAAAATTTAATAAAACACACTTTTATTCTTCATTTTAATTGGATTTTATTTATTGTATTTTTATTGCTCAAATTTTACCATTCTGGATTAATTGTAAAATTATTCCAAATTGCTACTTGCAGGACTCAATTCTTTAAAAATAATTTTTGATAAGTTTTTCGTATATTTCGAACTGTAATTGGTCCATTAATTGATGAATTTTCACATTTTAAAAAGCCCCGTAAATTTAATCATTTATGTTTTCTTATTAAAAAAGTTCCCCACAGTGTCAAATTGCATGATCTTGGAGGTCAATCGATCTTGAAATTACGCGTACTGGCAATTTTTCGCCCTATAAAGCAAAAATTGGTCATATCGTGTGGCTTGTAGCATCATTTTATTAAAATTGCATATAGTTTAGATTAAGATCGTCAGGTTCAAGCTGAAAAATATCTGTTACGGTCTCTCCTTTTTTAGTTATGAAGAAATAAAGGGCAATAAAAACTTCAGACAGTCACTTTTCTTGTCCACAATCACTAATGGGCTTTCAAATGCTCAAGTATGGCAATATCGCTTATTGACGTATCCACTGATCAAGTAATAAAGTTCATCGCTGAGGCAAATAAAATAGGAAATAAGGATACGCCAAATTCACCACATTTGCAAAAAAATTTTACATTTTAATCTCATGGTTTTATAGTTAAAAAATCTATAATATAGAATGGAAAATATGAAACTAAAATGTTGTTATATAGCTCAATCTAAAAAAAATTATATTAATTTTTATTCAATCTAATTTGATATTAAATAGTGATACTAGCAAATGTTTATTTTTATGAATAGTTTTATTTAGAAAATTAGTTCTTAATACGCTTCTACAATATTACTAAGAATGGAAAACATTTACCAAATCAAATATTTAAGCCCCAATTTCGAAAATAAGTTTCCATAAGTTCAAAATTAACAGAAAAACATTTTATAATTATTATTTTTTTAGTTCGAATTGAAAATCATTTTTATTTTTGATTATGTTTCTTTTCATTCTACAAATAATTATTTTTTAAAATTTATTTTATGATGAGATGATATTTAGCAAATTTTCCGGTCAGTAAGTTTTCACATTTGTAAATATCTATCTATGATTATCTAAAACTATTGTAAATACAAAAACAATCTCATTTTCCTTACGATACTCTAAGGATTAACCGAAAATAAATAGTATTTACTTAAACATGTTCTACAAACATCAGCAATAACTACTCGTAGCTTCCGCTAAGGCTTTCCAACTTTCATTCAAATACACATAATATTAGTATATGTGCTAGAATTTATAGTCGTATTTAGTATTCGTATTGTACATTTAGCTCAACTAGTATTTTAGCTCTCAAATTGTTGACATTTAATGTAAGCCGTTCAAGACAGTATGAATAGTTCACGTATACCATCCAAGGAATATCAATAGAATCGCGGATTAGTGTAAATAGAATCCTTAGTCATGTTCAGATTACATACTCGTACTTACTTGGATCACATCGCATATATTTTATGAAAGAAGAATTTACTAAACTCCTATTTACGATTTTTCTTGTACTATTTTTGTCGTTATTATTTTGAGAATCTTAATTGAAATCAAACAAATGCTTAATTTTCTTATTTGAAATTATTCCTAAACACAGAATATACTTTAGACAGAGAAGTTGAATGAACTGGAATATTTAATATTGTAATATAAAACATAATCTTTTTTAAATTGCTAAGAATTATTATATATTTAGAAATAAGAATTTACATTCTGAAACTAGGAAATATTTATATTGTCAGTAAGAAAAATTTTTTTAATCGAATAAATTTTGGTTTTTCGAAAAATGTACATTTACGATATAATAAATAACCGGGAATTTTCTAACTTCCACTAAAAAATTCTGAATAGAAAGCGAGAGATTACGTATATACTTTTCGAACTTAATTATAATAAAAAAATGTTTCCAAAAAAATTAGTTTTTTTTTTCAAAATTGACTGTGGGTTTTTTTTAAAGATTTTTTCAGTTAGATTAAAATTTTAGATGTTTTTATCTAAAAACCAGATAAAATTTTTTTTAAATAATACAGAAATATGATTTTACCAAAAAAATTCAATTCTGCCATCGTATGGATATTTTGTTAGAAACTTTTATCGCAAAATTCGATATTAAAATAACAATATTTTGTTATTATTGTTATTTTAATATCGGATTTTGCTATAAAAGTTTTTTTATCATATTTTTTTCTGGTAAATGGTTATCATACAAAATTCCATATTTTCACACTATTACAAAAACGTTGAAAGTTTCAAGTCTTATTGAAAATTTCATGCAACTGTGTACATACTCGTAAATAGTGTTATTTTCTTGTAGGTTTTGTTCATCAATTCAAGTGATAGACTGTGGTCGTTATGCCTTGATATATGATAATTTGTCAAATATATCTATCATCGTCATGTCATAGAGGTGCGTGTATGTCAAAGTACTATTAATTTTCAACTATTGTAAGTTAGTGAAGATTGTCGGTTCAAAGTTGAGAAGTTTTTCATCGAACAAAAATGCTAACTTTGTCGTCAAACCAAATTCAAACGATTGCACAGAGTTTCGAAGTATTAGAAATTATTTGTTGTTAACTTTTGCTGTCAAGAAAATTATCAGTTACTTAATTCCAATTGAGAAAACAAAACTGAACTGCAAGGATATGTACAAAATTTCTTTGCTAAATTATACCCTATTCAACTTTCTACAATCATTATTATTTTAGTTTTTACCGGCTCTAACTACGTAAAATTATATATAAATTTAACAAATCATTAAGAACTAATTTAAAAAAAAAAGGAAAAGTTATCTAAATACACATAGCTAAGAAAAATGTTGTTTTTTTAAATTTTAAATGAAATAACTAAACATGAAACGAATATTTTATCTGAATCATCTCAATCTCGAATAAATTGTGATTTTCTTAAATATAAAATTTGCATGTTTTAGTTTTAATTTAAAAAACTTTTAATTAACCTTTATTTTTAATCAAACAAATTAGCACAATAAGAAGAATTTCTTAACAATCTTGAGTACATTTTTAATGTACATATTAATAATAATGTTCTTATATATATGTATCAACCAAGATCATTGATCTTTCTTATAAATTAGCTTATTTCACTTAAAAGTGGGTCAATCAATGGCTTTGGTTGTTTAAATAAATTAAATAAATTTATAATAATTTCATTGGTTTATAAATATATGAATTAGGATAACTAAACTCTGATGTTATGAATTAGAATAACTAATCAAGGATTTTGTATTTAAATAAGGAAGGGCAGAAAATCAATGAAACTATATTTTTTGCAATAAGTCCCCTTAAAAGTATTGGTTTTGGGTAGCTATACATATACGACAACAAAAGATAATCACACTAACTACAGCCACGCCTGGGGACTCACAAGAATCCTTTTTCGACAAAAACTTGTTGATGAAGATGACCACGTGACAGGGTATTGGGAATAATTCAAGTATCTTTAAAGTCTGATCCCAGAGCTTCAATATTAATTGACGGTCTAACCTCACATTAGCTTTCACGTATTCCACATTTTCGTTATCTTCGATGTCGCTCCCTGAGCGATGTTTGACTTCCGCCGTTTCTCGATGGAGTCATTCAAGTCATTGATCCATGTGCAGCGCGGAATATTCGTCAATTAAATGATTGACAAACCAGAAAATTGTTAATTGAAAACCATCTGTAGCGACGAAGCACATTTACGTTAACAAAGATAACTGTCATATTAGGGGCACGGAAAACCCCTAATGAAGAACCCATTCACTCTAAAACGAATACTGTTTGGTGCAGTCTATAGGTTGATGGATTCATTATTCTTCGAAAATGATCATAAAGAGGCCATTAAAAATTTTGAGAAATTGTAACTAAGTTTTTGTGACGGAAATTATTTCGTTATTTGATGTTAGATAAACTTTCTCTTCGAATGCTGTTTTTTAGGTAAAAATTAAGACCTAAAAAACAGCATTCGAAGAGAAAGTTTATCTAACATACTTTTGTTCGGAACAAGCCATCGAAAATTTCAACGTACGAATGCTGGCCTGCAAACTGAGTTGTAGTATTCAATAATATTGATTTTTATACATAATTATTTTGTAGAATCAATTTTTATTTTCCAAAGAAAATGTTTGATGTTTGCTTACGATATACCGTTTTTTTTTCTTAGTTTAAAAAATAACAACAGATGGCCAATTTTTTATTTTACCAATGATATTCTATTTTTTTTACCAATAACTCTGATCATAAAATAAATTCAGTTTATAAAACGATTTTCATCTATAAACCCTATTTTGTCCTCTATAAATAATATAAGTCAAGGGTTATTTGGAAACATTAATATTATTGCAAAAGTTTTGTTTTATTTAAATATTTAATTAATGATATTCCAATGAATCGATATAAATACATTTGATTTGTTGCGATATTCTGTTTTGACAACTTGTATTCATATTTTTCTCTATTTTTATTTATTATTATTATTTGATTTTTATCATTTCTATTTTATAAGATTATTGGAAATTTTAACATAAATATTTACTTAAGAAAAAATGATTCATATTTCTCTCTATTATTTATTTTATTTATTCATTTTTTATTTTAATATTGGCAAGTTATAAAAGTTCCAATAAAAATTTTATTTATGTAAATAAAATAACTTTTTAACTTTTAAAAGAAAAATATTGAAAGAACTATTGAACTAACTTATTGAAATTTTATTAATACAAATGGAGACAAAATAATTCCTAATCAAAGCTTATGTGATTGTAGTATTCTAATGTACTAAAGTATACGAGCACAGTACACGAGTCTAAATTTATTATTTCTTCACTATAAATAATATTTGTCTACTTTAAATAGTAGAAAGAAAAATAAACAATCAATATGCAAATCGACATAGAATAAACAATGAATTCATATTGTTAGAACTATGGAAACCGATCTACCTAACTTACGGTGTTTGTATGGATAGAGAAAAATAAATTTATTATATTATTTTTCCGGAATATCAGTACCAGAGGATAGAATGGAATGGAAAAAAAAATAAATAATATCAATATCGATGTAACATTTTCAATTTGAATAAGAGCAGAAAGCTATGTTCCTCTTGTTACCATTTCATCCGCAAACATAATTGAATATTGCTTTCGTTGGTTCAGATGTCTAAAACGTAAGTGAGGAAATGATATCAATCGAAAAGACAGCAAATAACTAGCATCCATGGCAACTACAATAAAATTATAGCTGATATCCCTCAATATCTCTCGGGATTGCAACTAAGGATTCCTGGTTATTTACTATCCTAAATATGAAAGGATTTTCGGTGAGCACTAAGCTTACATGAATCGGCCTGGCTAGATGGACTCATTGCAATTTCTCATTCGAGAGAATATTGGTCCGAATCTTTATAATGCTCGATATAAGGTATTTGTATCATTTGCCCATGGACATTCCCACATATTGATTTAAGCCAATATTTTCAATATCCAGCATGCTTATTGAAGCTACTTATTCATCAAATTTAAGTCTGAATGAAAGTACAAGTAGTTGCTTATTTCTTACTTTAGCTAAGTTCTAAAAAACTACCCTATAAGTGGATACTTAAATCTATTACGTTATATAAAGATAAAGAGCAATGGCATATTGATATTTGGGTCACGTACCTCTCTACCCTTTATCATTTTTTTTTACTTTGAATAATTTTTATTCCTTCTGTTGAATGCAAAAAAAAAACCTCTTGCTACATATTTTCTTCTATGAGTATAGAATTATTTAGATGAAGGTACATTAAGTATCTGTGTTTGTAGCTGAAATTTGGTCAAAAAAAAATCGTTATTAATTTTAGGCCTCGTAATTAGTAAATAGGAAATATAATTTTATTATGACCGTCTATGTGTTAATTTATCATTGGAATTAGGACCCAGTTGAATAATTCTATATTTTCCCATTTCCATTCTAATTCATTTATTTAAGATATTTCTTCTTCGTAAAGCTATAGTCTCCCTTAAGATTACTACATATTTTTACTTATTTGGACGTTATTATAACTTAAAAGCTTTTTATTGTAGTTAGTAGACTTACACTCGAAATTATTACTTATCCTTATATCATCTCTAGTAAATTACTATGTTAGAACTTTAGTCTGTAGCAACCCATATTTATAGTATGTATTTGTATATGTGACTAACAGTAAATCCTAGTATGTGCAAAAGAGGATTAGTGAGTTAACCTTAGATAGTCTCATATTATATATCTCAGTTAAGGAGTACATAAAAGGAAAAATTACTTTTGCTTTTATAAATCATAATACATAAAGAATATATATTTTTTTTTTACAAAATAAACTCTTCGTTTGCCACTTAATTCCTAATAAATTTTAATATAATTTTATATGGCTTTAAGGACTGTAATAAATAATATACATATTGTAAATAAGATATAATTAATGCGTACAAAAACTATTTACAGAAATAAATTTTTCAAAGTAACTTTTTACTTTGTTTTTATAAGGTTTAAAATTTAATTGATGTAGCTATTTTATTTAAACTTGATTATTTCTATATATTAATTATATAACAAAAAAAGTTGGGTGTATAACTTAAAAATGCGGGATTTTTGGCAAACTTTGAGTATTTATTTTGAAAAATTGTTACAATATATTTTATTCAAAGTATTGTCCATCGGAAGCCACTACTTTTTCTCATCTTTCTGGCAATATATGGATTCCGCGCCAAAAAAACTGCTCCGGTTTTGAGGCCAAGAATGAATCGAGCCAATTTTTGATGCCCTGTTCTGAAGTGAAGCGTATTCCGGTGAGGGCGTTTTCCATGGATCTAAACAAATGGTAGTCGGACGGGGCAAGGTCTGGGCTATAAGGCGGGTGAGGCAAAACTTCCCAGCCACTGTTTTCTAAATATTTTTTAACCGGTCTTACAACATGAGGCCGAGCGTTGTCATGATGGAAAATTATGGCTTCGTGTCTGGTCGCATATTCCGGGCGTTTTTCGGCCAATGCTCGCTTCAAACGGATTAATTGTGTTTGGTAGAGGTCGCCTGTGATCGTCTGGCTCGATTTCAATAGCTCATAATAGATCACACCCTTCTGATCCCACCAAATACAGAGCATTACCTTGGCGCCATGGATATTTGGCTTTGGCGTTGATTTGGCTGGTTGGCCGGGCTTCACATTTTTTGCGCTTTGGGTTGTCGTAATGAATCCATTTTTCGTCGCCAGTAATGATTCGATTCAAAAACGATTTCTTTTTCTGCCGTTCAAGCAGCATTTCGGACATGCAAAACCGCCTTTCAACGTCTCTCGGCTTCAATTCATATGGGACCCAATTTCCTTGCTTTTGGATGAATCCTGCTGCTTTCAAACGTTTTGAAATGGCTGCTTGAGTGACTCCCAATGATTTTACAATTTCTTCTTGAGTTCGACAACAGTCCTCGTCGAGTAATGCCACCAAATCTTCATCTTCAAACTTTTTTGGCTGACCTGGTCGTTCTTTGTCTTCCGTGTCAAAATCACCACTTCTGAACCACACAAACCATCTCTCGCACGTTGAAATCGATGGAACATATTCAGGATAAGCTTCGGTGAGCTATCGATGCACTTTTTTTCAAATTGAAGAAGTAAATCAACACTTCCCGCAAATGGGACATTTTTGAAGCAAAAAAAAACTTTGTTGTTTAGACTATTTCGTTCAATGACTAATCGAGAATGTATGACAGATGTTTAACCTCCTAAATGCCATATGAGTTATTATTAACACAAACCATGTGTAAAAGTTATGCCATCTGTTGTCAATCCCGCATTTTTAAGTTAAACACCCAATTTAAACTAAATTTTAACCAGTTTTTCCATGTAGGGAGAAATTTTATTTTCGCATAAATTAATGCAATATTTTCTCATATATATTATGGACTTTTACTAACAATATTTTAACTTATTCTACTGAATAGAATTATTTACATTCTATTATTGATTTTGCATAATTTTGAATTTTCTATTATTTACAATTTCTTAACTAGCGAAGGATCAACAACTTCAAATGCTAGTGTCGGCGGCATATGCTAATGTCATACATATTCAATAGTTTATTTATGAGTATTTATTTAATAAATTTTCTGAGTATTACTTAAAATGTTAGAGAAATTCTTAGCGTAAAATTTTGAAATTTAAAAAAAAACACATACGCATAAATTATGAACAACCGTTGATACTACTCGTAGATAGAATATTTTGTTGTTAATATTTTCTTTTGACGAACATACTGAAAATATTGTAAATAATTTGCTTAATAAATGATGGAAGCAAATATATGGAATTTGTTTGATATTACGTGAGAATTAAGGAGGTTTAGACACGTCTTAATAATTAATTATTTCAGTTAACATTATGTGAAGGACATAATATGATGTGTAACATTGTTTACATCCGAACCTAATATGCATAAACAAATTATAAACAATATCTGCGCTCATCCTTTATATCAGCTATGTACGATATTCTTTATGCATAAATTAATATTATTCGTGTTGATTATAAGTCACGTATTGATAATTAAACTTTTCAAAACACGAATAACATTTTTCGTTAGGTAAACAGTTTTAACCTGTTTGTAATGCCTCTCATAATTGGATGATTAATCACAATTTTCTATTTTGCTGTAATAATATTACTTTATTCACACTTTCGTCATAATAGAATATGCTCCATAATAATTATAATAATAATAATAAGAATAATAATATACTCCTTATAATTTCCTTCTGAATTAAATTAATAATGGGTACAGAAGAATGATCTTATGTGCACATTGTTGAGATTAATTTACAATATGTTCCAAAAACAATAAAAACATTTTCCATGTCAAAGAATATATCTTTTTTTTTTTAATTATTTCCATTGGATAATATTGTAATATTTTAAACAAAATAATTTTAATTATTCAAAGAGTATATTTCCTCGTGGAATTTTAAAAAATAAATCACTGAGAAATTAATAATGAAACCAAATTTTTTTTTGCAATATTCAAGCCTATGAAGTGCCCACTAAACAATTACTAAATTCAACGGACGTCTAATTTTTCGAAGAGGTGATGTCAATTGGCCAACAAGATCATGTGATTTAAAGCCGCCAAGATCTTCTGATTTTTTATTGTACGTCTATGTGAAAAATAGGTTTCATGAGAATAGTCCATACATAATAGAAGAGCTCAAAACTAACTAATGCAGCCATAATTATGCAAAAATGTGATCGAAATAATCAAGGTGTGTAAACGCAGTCGTGCTAGATTTAAGCCGGATATTATTATTTATTCTTAATTGCTTAAGTCTTTACAACATGAGTAATGATGGAATTTTCGCACAAAAGGTGTATTTTTTTTTTAAATTGAATCTCAAAGGAAATTTTTAACTCTTATTTTATTAGGTGCTTATCCAATTCTTTTCTTTTGTTTTCACCTAATTTTTCAATTTTCCAAATTAAGTTTTAAATTAAACAATAACAATTTTATACTAAACTGCATTTAACTTAAATGACATTTTATATATACATTTACGAATTCAATTGCACAATCAACAAAATTAATGTTTATATTATATTTAATTCTATAACATATTTGCTAGGTAATTGTTGAAAAATATTTATTTTGAAATATAGAATTATGAATACGTTAAGCTAACCAACATTAGTAATCAACGACTATAAGCTAAATATGTCTTACATCAAGCTTTCTTATGCCAGAAGCAATCACTTTTAGGAGCGAACTGTTAAATGGAATATGCGTTAAATTGCTGCATTGCCATGTGATTAAGTAAAAAGCACTTTGACGGTGAAATTTGCGATTATCCAGACAGATGGTCCATATGGGATATGGAATTGTACTGATCATTGTTGGGAAAGTGTTGGGAAAGTACAGAAAAGTAGAGGCGGGATAGTGTTTGGAATGGGAGTGAATACGATGATGATGATGGTATTCAAGGATAATGGCAGAGTATATAGCATATCCTATTTATATTATTGTTTCGCGCTACTAATCAGACAAAAAGCAGTACTTCTGTTATATTTTGTGCAAGTGTACAATTGTACAGGTGTACAGATGTTCGTTTTGAAATTGGAGCAGCATTAAAGTTAATGTGCACATCACTGTAAGCATGAATTTTTCATATGCATACTGTTCCATTTCACACCGAATTTTTGCCATCAATGTACGGGTACCTACCTTATGCTGTATTAACAGTTGTAATCGTTCTGAATAGCTTCTTTGTTAATTTTAAATAAGAATCGGTATGCAAATGTGAAAATGTCAACTCTTTCTGAGAAATTGCTAAAAACTTTCAAAATGTAGTAGCTCAACAAACTGATATGATGGAAAGTACAATTATACTAGATACTTCTAGAAAATAAAATTTATGATAGTGGAAAAAACATATGTAAAATCTAAATAAAAATTCAATAGAATCCTTACTAAAATCTGTGTCAAAGACTTTAAATTATCAAAAAGTTCATTCGCTTCATAGCACATCAAGAAATTTTTATACCAACAAAAAACAGATTTTTTGCATATTTGACATTACTAAGTGAAATTTTCTTATCATAATACTATTTAATCGTTTCTTATAAATATGTCATTTTTGTAGAGTTAGAAATTGAGAAGAGCGCTACGATATTTACTAATTGTCATAAAAAAATACACTCTTGTATATTAATAGTATGAGAACAGTTGTCAAATTCTGGTATTAATGATAATTTGCTGTTTCTTGACATATTTTTTGGTAAAGTTAAAAAAGTATTTTCTTGGCTATCATTTCTGCGATTTATTTGTTGCCGAAGTTCTGTGTAAATCAGCGGGAATATCCTTGAAATTTTCGGAGAGTTTTGAAGTTTCTGGTAGCACTATCGTCAGCGAATTTCATGATTGGGCAAAGCTTCGTCGAGTAACGGGGGAATTGAACCACAAATACGATCGTACAAGTATTGTGTTGGTTCGAAAAAATCGGAAGGCACCCGTCCGATAAATTCCATAAAAATTCTGGGTATTACCATTACCCGTAGAAGGAGATGGAATCTGCAGATTAATAACACTATTAACCGAATCAACTCCATTCTTAATATGGTGCAGATTTTGATTGGTAGTAAATGTAAGATTAGAGAAAGTGAGACTGGATGGAACGTTGCTCTATTCCCTCACTTTATGCGTCAAAATACCAGTAGCAAGTAAAAGGTCAGTTGAAGCAGCGGTCAATGCAGCACATGGACTTCCTTGGTGGACTCTATCCTTATTGAAACTGGTGAAAAATTCGTCTTACACTACATTTATATGTCGCTTAATAACCTCATATATAAAAACGTTTGCTCTTCCGAGTATCCCCTTCATAATTTCTTAAAGCAAATCTCTTCCACCGCATATTCTAAAAGAAATTCCTCCTCCATTTCCTTTTTTTTGAAAATCCAAAATTCCTGGGCAAGGAAACTTCTTAGAATTGGGCTTACCGCATTTACCCATGATTTACTCTTCGGTAACCAACCTTGTCCAACACTCCATTCCTGTGGCGTTCAACTCACCATTCCAAAAATTATTTTTTCTAAGTCCTTAGTTTGAACATCTTAATCATGTAAATTTGCTCCATAAAGTTTAACAATGTCTAACTTTTTCCTCCAAATAACCATCGTCCAGTTTCATTAGGGAAGCTTACAATCCCAACCTACACTTAACATAAAGTCGCCAAATGGCCTCGTTGTTGTGGCACTACAGAATGGCATCTAACCCTTGTCTCAGAGACCTTAAAATTAAAAAAAAAATCGGAGTATAGTCGGTGAGCAGCGGTCGATAGACACTAATGGTTGGCAAGAGCTGTAGAGCAGATACGATACGAGGTTGAGTGCATTCCTATAATTGTGATCTCGTGGAGATGTTTGTTCGGATTCTCTCATATGTCTACTAGATTATAAATTAGTTTACGAAAAATTTAGAAAAAATATGACACAACAAGCATTAATAATATTTTAATAATAGAACACTATGGTTATTTATTTGATGTAAAAAATTAATAAGAATTTAAATTTAAAAAAAAAATAAAACACCTAAATTTTAAATAGTTTTTGAGTGTAATTTATTGTATTTGATTACTATTCATTCTTTCACATGCATGTGTGTTCGAAAGGTTTATATATACAACGTGGAATTAAAGTATAAATAATCGAAAACTGAAATATCCGAGAATGTTAAGATAATTAATAAATAATCATAATAATTATAATAACTTAACCAATCAGAACTGACTTAAACATAAAGAGAGAAAAAAAAAATTATTAACATTTTTTTTAATTGAATAAATTCAATATTCAATCGCACAAAAAAGCAAATAATTACGAGATCTTTATATAGTGTGATATTCCCGAAAGGGTCAGCTGTAAAGCCAGCTGTCATCTGTCAGAACTGGATAGGTCTCTACGACAAAAGCTATGTCCAAATTTTGTCGTAAAAACACAAACACTTGGAAAATAACTTTGGAAAATAAAGAAATAAAAACTTCCTATTTGTTGTCATGATGTTTAATTAAATTTTAAAATATGTTTAAAATTTAATTAAACCGCACTTAAACTTTTACTTCGCGATAAGTTTCTAAATGTCAACATTAAGCATGGCAAAAGTATACAAGCATTTCGGTATGCTACCATTTCATGGAGAATGACTTTCCGAAAATCTACAAAATTGAGGCGCTTGATATTTGAATGATATTTACAAATCAATAATAAGCCTAAACTGCAATTGCATTTAATACCGGAAGATTGGAAAAAAAATAAATGCTATCTTCTGTCGTGTTTAAATTATATTTTTATTTGGAATAAGTTTACATAAACAAATCTATACAAATGTATGCAAGCAGTATAATTTCTCGCCGATTATGAAATAATTCAGACAGAAAATTGCGTACACATATACGAAAATCTGATATACGGACCTATCCAGGTATTCTTTAATCTAAGGTCTCCATGACGACATATAACAAAAAAAGGGACATTTTTCAATCGAAAATAAATTATTTTACAGGAAAAGGGCGGGTTAAAAGATTTTTTTTCTTTTTTTCATATAGTTAACAATTTATATAAAATATGTATAATAGAAAATTATTTGATAAGCTATACAATGTATGGCAAAGACTTAATAAGATCTGGCAAAATTTTCAGCAATACCGAGAGTGATCTGCCAACACTGAGGGCAATTTCTGTATAAAGCTAAGTCTCTCCTAGATGTTCAGTACAAGTTTCAACTTCGTCCGGTAATTACGTGACCCTCTATGACTTGTATTTTTGTAGTCAGTTTGACTTTGGATAAGTTGCAAAACACCTACGAGGATCATTTCTTATCAAAACCAAAATTTTTTCGATGGAATAATGAATTATTGTGGAACCGATAAGCAGTAAAGGACGAACCGGACTCAGAAAAGCCTTCAACATTGAACACTAATGAAAATGTGACAGCAGCCCGTCGATTAAACTCGTATTACTCTTCATATGTTGAACTAATATGCCACGATCAAAAAGCAGTAGAAAAATATTTCACAAATAATTTGTGCCTTCAGGCTTAAAAGAAAGAATTCTTCACCTCAGATCGGACATTGCAGACTTTTACAATAGATGATCGACCATCACAACGCCCCTGTCACACGGTCATATCCATTAAAGCATATTGTTTGAAAAATGGAATTCCCGCAGTCCCAGCCTCCTCTTTTAACTGAACTACGTGTAAGTCTGTGTGTCATTTTTGCCACTGAATACGACTACAACTGAAGCCTTACACTGATATATACCTGCCCAAGGATAACAATTTTGAATGGGATAGCATTGATGTATTCAAATAAAATTAAATTGTTGCAAAGAAAAACATTTTCTCATTACTTTTCGGTTACACCTCGTATTGTAAAAAAATTCAGAATTTTTTTAAAACTATTCGAAGATGAAAGCTTTTATCTACATGACAATTTATTAATTAAGATAAAAAAATATACTCTTGAAATTTTTTTGGATTTTTTAGAAGCCAAGTCAAATAAATAAACTTTTATTTAATTAATGCAGTGATTATAATTAAATAAATTCGTTTATTTTTCAGTTCAGTGGGTGAAGTGAAAAAATTAAAATGCTCTACAGCTTTTTTTAATAAGCTTTTACGAAATTTTATAACGTAAATATTCTTTTTAAATTTTTTTATTGAGTACACAATTTTTCACTATTATGTAAAAGTTTTTCAACAAATATCAATGAAGAATTCCATAAAAGTGTGAAAGGCACTAACTTCTTGAAATATGCTCCAGACTAATGTTCTTTTTACTTAAATACTAGCTGAACATATATTATTTCAACAACAAAAAAAATTTATTATATACATTTTTCATTACATCAACATATATACGTGTATGGTTGACTTACTGGCAGTCCAAAATATTAACTATTATCATTTATAAAATATATGCACGTACATCCATATTCGCAGTCATATATACTAACTTTTTAGTAAAACTTTTGCAGATGAATTATATTTTTTAGGTGAGTTCTGTAAGGGAAAAAAATCAAATAGGAGAAAGGTCTGTAGAACAATTGCAAGGACCAAAATTGTCACCAACTTCAAGTGAGATTTAATTATGATAGCATAGAAACTTTTCTCCCTTATACAATTTTTAATTAAAAAAAAAAGAAGAAAAATACTTTATATACTTCTGTATGAGTTGAAGGGATGAAGTTTTGAATTATGAAGATCTCTATAATCATATATGTGTATGTACGTACGCAAATTTACTACAAGCGATCTCAAAAGTTGTAATATTCAAATTCACCAGAATTTTCTCAAATTTATTGCATCATGAGTAGTTTCGGTCGTCGAAGTAGAACCATCCGTGGTAGAAATAGTAAAAGTTCTTTTCTATAATAGAATAAGCTAAGGAACGCTGACATTTACTACATATTTATTCATATACATATGTGTATTAATATATGGTTTGAAACGGTATATTGTCAAGAGTGGTAGTAGCGTGTACTTTGACCTACAACCGAATGAGAAATTGGTTAAATTTTCACAATTTTATTATATTCCATAACTACCTATAAGCATGTTTGGAAATGAATTGTTGTCACGTGCTATAGTTTTATTGTAATTTTCATGTTACTACTGCTGTTCATGTATTTCCAACGAATCCATTCTTATAATGAAAGTTCTTGTAATTGTTACTCGTATCTTGTTTCAAATGAAAACTTTTCCACGAAAACTCTAACGTATCTATATTTAAATTTTAGTTAAGAAAATGCATTTATTCTGACATTTTTGTAATAAAATTTATATTTTCTAATTATTAACGATTAAGTTTAGTTGCTATAAAAATTAAACGATTAGAATAAATTCTTTTTTATAATCATTCATTAATATTGATATACAATTTAAAAAAAACATTAAATTTTCCTATTGCGAATGTGCATTTTAAATAAATATAATAAAAAGTTCAGCTTTCTGACTTCATCATTTGAAATATTTTGAAAAAATATTTTTTTTAAATAGTCAGAAGTAACGGTCACCGATAATCGTTGAAGACAGAGTATCATTCTAATAGGTACTCGTTTTTAAGGGAAAACTATAAAATCCTTTTTATTATGAAAACTTTAATTTGATACAAAAATATCGTAAACTGTAGTGTTGGATACCTAAATAGTTGCTTGTCATGTTTCAAGAGGTGTCCATATTTTCTGTGCCAAATCTCCTGTCGTAACTAAGGATAAACTATTATAACTGATTGCCACTAAGTCGCAGCTTAACTCAAACCAAATTTCCACAAATAGCTATGAACAAACTTCAACAAAATGAAATGGCTTTATTACAATACAACGTCAGGTAAAATTCTATGAAAGTTTCTCATGAAAATCACTTAATATTTAAAATTAAGCTTTTAACTCAAAAGCCAGTTGAAAGGGATTTCCTTCATTGAAGAGTTTTGAAACAAAATGCAAACAAGTGAGCACCATTTCATTTAGATGTAATCATCATTAACTTAACTTATCTACTGTAATAGAATGATTTTGAATACTAAATCAATTTTTGTTTAAAAATCTTTCAAAATGAAATTGCATACAAACACACAACTTAAGTTTGTACCTCCCACGAGCATGAGTCCCATTCAAAGTCTTATAATACATTGCATTTCTTTATAATTAATTTCGTTCACAATATAATTACCTTTCGTAAACTTTTTCTTTTTACTCTAATCTAGTTATTAAAAAGTTGATTGTAATTTTCATAAATCAAAGAAAGTATCAGCAATGAGAAAACTTAACAAAAATCAGTAATAAAATTTTACAATAACTTAATAGAAAAAATTCTAGGTTTTACTATATTTGTTATAAACTTTAAAAAAATAATAATTATTGATTTATAACTTTTGAATTATTACCGAGAGGTGTGATAGTATAACTTTAATTTTATTATTTTTTCAAATAAACCAAGTTTAATATAAAAAAATCACTATATTGTACGATATAAGAGAAATGAAATTGAATTCATTGGGCACACTCTAGGGGACTGTAGCAATAGGAAAATTAATAAAAGTTTGTGTCAAGAAAATCACTTCGAACTCTGGCACTAATGAATATTTACGGTTTTGTTGTCCAAACAATCATTTAATTAGCTTGATTTCACTTTATATTGTTTTACCTTTTTGTACTAAATTAATTTTTATATGAAATTTACTTGTTCAAATATACATTTGTATATGTACATACTACATGTCTGCCTGTCGAAATTGTATTGATTTTCTTAATAATGAATTTTAGAGTAATTTGAGGTGTGAATATCTTTTAGTCTTAACTAGTTCAAATTGTCATGTGGTTAATTATTTTCTAGACAAGTATTATCCATTTGTTAGAACTTTCACTTAATTAAAACGACATGGAATATTTTTATTTAAATAAAAAATGTTTCAGGTTTTTTTATTAAAAAACAAACAAAATTTCAAAATTGTCTTAAAACCAAATAGTTTTATTATTTTATTAATATTCAAAAGCTTTTTTATCTTTATCGAAAGTCATTTAGATTATCATGTCAGAGAGCATAATAAATCCAACTCTAGTACTCACTCAGATAAAATTCGTGCATCCTGTTTTATTAAAAGAAAATACTAAATCATACAAATTAATCTGTTATTCTTCTGAGCAAATTAATAAGAACTTACGATAGGCATTTTAAATAAATCTATAAAAGATCAGAACACTTATTTTCAATTGTAGTACTTTATCTTAAGTTATGCACAGGTGTGCTGATAACGTGCCCCAGGAGGCTCTTGAGGATCTTTTATATCTGCATATTAAAAAGGAGCGGTTCTTAGATTATGACATTCCAAAACCTTCAAACCAGGCGATGTGGTTAGACATCTTATAATCGTTTCGGATTTTAAATAGTAGGAAGCCAACTATTTCTCAAAGTGGCTCTTATGAAACATCTAACATGGACGGAAGGAGGAACGTCACCCGAGGAAGGCGCTCTTATCTTTTACACAGATGGATGTAAAACAGATTAAGGTATTGGGTGGGAGTTATCGAACCTTATTACCGTCCACCTAAAGACCTTGGTAAATCCACATCCATATTTCAGGCAAAACTAAATGCCCTTAAGATTTTGTGCTAGAGAGGATATCAGAAGCAACCTATGTGTGGCTAATATATACAATATGTCAAAAAGCCAGCCTGCATTAAAAGCTCTGATCTTGTCTGATGTTCAATCCAAGCTAGTTTGGAATGTTCTCATTATCCTAAACCAGCTGGCTAGATAATAAAATGTAGCATTTATGTGGATATCAGGTCATAAAGACACTGACTGGGATCCACACAAAAGATGCTAAGCTACAATAAAAGATGCACTCTTGAAAAATTCTGAAAAATTTCTAAAAAAAACAATTTTCAAATGTTAAAAAATTTCAAAAAACGTCAAAACAAATACTATGCGAAAGCGACTTTGGCTTAGAATTCACTAATCCCTACGAGATTTTTCGGCTACCTGGCAATATGATATTAGGGTTCGCTAAAAGCCTAAATATTACTTATGTTTGAGTTAAGGTTACTCATTAAAAAATACCTCATTGTTAAAGTTTATTTATGACTATTTGCATAAATTTATGTTCGATTATTTGCACAAATTTATGCTCGTCTTAGAAATAAAAATAAAATAAACTTTATTTATGTAATAAAGAAATTGTGTTTTAGGTTTTAATATTATTCCTTATATATATTAGAAAAATGTTTGTTATATTATAAAAAATTTATGTCCTGTTCTATAATACAAAAAAAAGGATGCCGCAAAATAAACGAAAAAGTGTAAATTTCATGTAAGTAGGGCTGAGAGTGCATCATAATTTATTTTGTAGCTGAATATTTTAGGCAAATCTATGGGTACAAATATATATGTAATTACTAGTTGTAAATATAAACAATAATATAGAAACCCTTAAATCCAAAGTCCTGTATCTGTTTACATATATTTTACAGTAAAATTACATAAGCAGCTGTTACAGAAACGATTGCGGCTGATGTTTTTATAGCCGAAATGGGCAATGCCAATATTATATGCCTTCAACTTGAACTTGAACGAAACATATTTATGAACATACATATCTATGTGTATGTACATATATGGATGGATACGGGTTGATTTTCATCGTTTACTTTACGGAATACGAAATTCACACAATTTCAATATAAACAATTCGGCAAAGCATGTGAATTTATTTGTTGCGGAATTTTCTGATACAATTTCGACAAATAAAAACTGGCAGGTGTTAAAGCTTTTGAATTTCATAATACGTTTGCCAGATTCTATCTACAGCATAGGTAAAAACCCTATCTACCATTCACCACGTGAAACTTATGCAAAAAGAAACGCAAAAAAATCCGATCACATTTCTACTTTGCTCCTTCATGGTTTACAATTATTCAATATAATACGAGTTTTAGAAATTTAGAATAATAGCAAAAAAAACCAACAGGGTAAAATTCAAAATACTGAATATTAGGAAAACACCTATATCCTTTCATACAATGTATCCTAAGTCAATCACATGTATATGTACGAGTATTTATAGAGAGTAAGCATACCAAAAAGTTTCTACAAAAATATCTGATGTTTTGTTTATAAATAATTCATGGTAGAAAAATCCAAATATTTGTTATAAAATATCTTTGAACCAAAATTTGAAGAATGTTTAAGTGGTTCAGAATTAAATAAAAAGTACATTTTTACTGCTTAAAAAAATGTCACATTGTACATAAATATTATTTTATTATTTTCATCTTTAAAAAATTATCTTATTTTATTGTATTATTATTGTACATGTTTTATATAAAAAAAGAAGGACAAATTAGAAGGAAAGTACAAATTTTCTTTAAAAATTGTAAAGGAGTTTTTCTAAATATATAAATAATGGACAAATGTTTGTTGCGCTATTGCCTGTAGATTAAGGCGCCATTTAAAATGACCCTGGAATAAGTACTAGACAACTTCCTGACAAGAAAATAACAAGCAATCTTAATTCATTTAAACATTTTCTATACAAACGTTACTACAAATCATCAAATTTTATTTAACTTTAAATGTTTTGCTTATGTTTTTAAATTACTTGAAAAATAAGTTGCATTCTTGTACGAACAAAAAATCGTGCATTGTGCATTCTTGTGATATGATGTATTTGACACTGCATGAATCGGGAGCGAGAGTTTTCGCATCAAAAATACTGGATTAAAACGTACGCCACTGCAGAACGAATCATTTTTAATCCATGCAAATATTTGATACTCCCAAGTGCTTTTGGCATGGATTTCACTTATTTAAATTGTTTCTGTTGTGTGTAGAGTCCTGTGTTTAGATCTGCGGCAACACCAGGTGTAGTAATACATTGAATATTGTCTCTTCCATACGTATGACATTTTTATATAAATATCGTTCTCGAGTAGAAATTCTTATTTCGATAAGTATCAACCGTCGACTTATTTAGATGCCATCGACACACCCACATAGTGCATTACTTTTTTTTTATAACATCATCCTCTTCCTGCTGCTTGTATCTTCTCCATTTAAACTAGTACAAATAATTATTAACGTGCACCTCACTTGGAAAATAAAATAATAAAGAATAATTCACAGAAGATCTCACAGCGTTGCAAATCAAACGACAAGCGACCAAACTTGACATTTGCGAATGTTTCGCGATCGCTGCACGATTATTATGGTTCGTGCGGTTGCGTAGAAATGGCAAGCCGTATGATATTCTTACAAACCGGTTCGTTCACTGGTTCGTACATACCAAAAATTCGTGCCTTGCACAGATTGTGTGATCTCAACTTTACGATCAATTATCATAGGTCAGCCTAAAAAAGATGTTTGGATCATATAAAGATAAATGTTAAATTTTGATGATGCTATTTTGTAAAGTTCGAGTATTTTACTTTTTAACAATATCTAAATATTATCCTTGATAGTAATAGAAGGATTAATTTGATCCTCTCTTTTAAATATATACAATATATCTAAAGTTATTAAGTTCTATTTAAACGGAAATTTAAAAAAACCGAAAAAAATTCGTGAAATTAGTATTGAATTCAGCTTTGGTATTGTAAATTCATTTGGGAAAGGTAATTTAGATCGGTAGTCAGCGAATCTCACAACGGTCTAGTAGGCTCTAAATTGCTAGTTAAAGCAAAGATCCCTTAATTTGCAAAGCTATTAAAAGGAATCTGATACTTAAAATACCTCAAATTAGGTAAGAATGAAATAAAAGTCTTACCAAACTAGTGTATCTAATAACGTTGAAAAGACTATTCATAATTGATGATCGTTTTCACAACGCCCTCGAAATAAAGAAAAATATCGAATTGAGCTTTATTACATCAAAACTGGACTGCTGAGAATTTAAAAAATGTGCTTTGGGAAGATGAGTTTAAGTTCCATATTTTTGTGTCTAGAAGAAGAATCTACGCGCGTCAGAGTGCTGAAGAGAATATGTTGCCCGAAGCTGTGGTGCCAACAGTCAAGCAAAGCTATGCCTCGATTTGGATTTAGGCTGTTTCTCTACTGATGGAGTAGAAGACTAGGTGCGACTTGAAAGAATATTAAAATAAAGCCAGTATCCCAATATTTTAGAGATTGAAATTTAATAAAGAAAAAGGAAAAAAACTACATTTTCTTATGCTAAAACAAATTGCTCAAAAATTATATATTTTCAAACTAAATTTATGAATTTTCACATGGCTTGCATAGCTATTTTGCAGTACTTGATGTCTTGAGAAAATGACTCAATCCTGTTGGGAAAATTTTTGAAGCCTTTTTCGCTGTAACTACTACTTGATAATTGTCTACGTAATTATAATATTTTGCATAGTTTTACAAGAAAAATATCAGTGACGACACGATCTTGAAAGACATTTGATATCACAACACGTCGAAATTACGCGTTCTGGAAACTTTTCACAAAATAAAGTCAAAATTTGTTGTATTGTGGGGCTTCTGGCAATATCTTGTTAAAACCGCTTATAGTCAAGATCAGGCCAAAAAAATCGATTATCATACAATTATGATGAAGGTTTCTTCTTCTTAATTTTTCAAAGAAATACGACGACACTTGCAGACTAATTTAATCGTTAGTAATGACAATTGTACCAATTATAAAAACGTGTTCCTTATTAGAGGTCTCAAATTGAAACCATGTTCTTTCCATGTGCTTTCTTGTTCCGTTTATTTGCAAGTGTTGTGTGCTTGTTAATGTGTGATAAGTGTTGACAGCGGATTTTAAAAGCGTTAAAAGGAGTATTTATCTCCTTATCAGTTTGGTAGTCAATTTTGACAATTAACGCATTGTTTGCTAATTAATTGATCTAATACCAAATATATTTTATTCTTATTGATATAATTTTTTTCTTAACTGTTAAATAAAAGTATTTTATTTTACAAAACATAAATTGGATATTTCGTTATTAGAGAATATCCAATTAAGTATTGACAATATTCAAATTGAAAAGTCTGCTTCTTCTTTGTTTAGGATATGTTTAACTATTTTTGCAAATTTCTTTTAACCATAATAAAAAGGATGACATGAAAACTAATTAGCCTATGAAAAAGAAATTTGTCGTTTATTTAAAAAAATTTAATTTAATGAAAATGAAATTATTTATATAAATTTGCAATTAACTTTAGATAGATAGTAAGGCAGGAAAACACTTTTGATAAATCTACAAATAATAGACGCACGTTTTAGGAGGGTTGGGGGCTAACTTGATATGAACAGTAAGCCTGTGTGCCAATCAAAAGTATATTTATCAATCGATAATAAAAAAAACTCCTGTAATCAGAAATAACTTAGAATCAAATTGCGGAGTATATTTGAAAAAAAAACTTTGTACAATGCTCATGATGATCAAATGTATAAAATTTCAATTTTACTTTTGTACAGCTCTATAGATAAGGGAAGAAAAAATATTGTTGAATAAATTGGTTTTTGTGACTAGCTATGAATACATTGATTGACTGACTTAAGAGTCATATTACTGAAAGTATTTGATTTTATTGAAACATTTTTTCTCCCTTGTACTTTTATACTATGAGTATATAGATTTTATTTTACTCGTTTGTCGTTGAAAATGTAAAAAAAAGAATCAATTCTATTTTTTTTAGCTGTTATTCTTAATAAAATCTCAAATCCTCTTTGAATCCATTTGAATTTTTGTTCACACAGAATTTATTTCTTTCGATTTTTTATATCAATTGTAATCCTTCCTTTGAGCTTAACTTTTGACTTAACGAATTTCAATCCGATATCACAAAACAACCAAACAAAATATATTTCTTTTCGTACAAGCACATCGAATAAAATTCAAATTCAATAAGATTTGTTTATCCTTTCACGTAACAATTCAATTCAGCAAGAATTGTAAATGTACCAGTGAAAATTTGCAAGAAATATCAATGAACATCTTAAGCATGACTACGTACATAGATATATCAACTTTGTTTAAAAAAAACTAATTCTATTTTGTTTTCAAAATTTAGGAAAAAAAAAAATTAAAAATTTACTCTCAAAAATTATAAAATTAAATTTAAACAATTTCCTTTGCAATATAGGTAATCAAATATCATTAGCCAAGTTGTACTTTGGAAAGTAAATAAAAAAAAAGTGTATTTTTTATTAAAAATTGTATAAAAGTTTTAATTTATTATATTGCATATATCTTGCCATTATTTATAAAATAGAAAATTGTTCCAATAACAGCCAAAAGACCCAATCCTTTTGCTGGGTCTTAATATTTTAGGACTCTTGTTCTTAACTCAGAAATAAGTTCAATGGTGTCAAATTGTATAGAATAAATAGATAAAATATTTTATATATTTTAAAAGATATAATTTTTAAAATCAGAATTAATTAAATTGAAATTGGTTTGTCAATTAGAAAATGTCGAATTACAGTTTTTGATTTGTAAATGGTTGATATATTGTACGTGTATAAAATAATTTTTTATATTCATTTCTCAGCAAACTTTTTAACTGATAAATTCATACAGTTTTCATTGACAGCTGTCACTTTTAATATATATCATATTGTTCCCGTTTAATTTTGTATGCATAATCTTAAAATACAAACTATACATTTTCATATTATTTTTATATTTTTATTAAAAAAAATACTCTAATTTACCTAATCAATGGCATTTTTTAATAACAAATTATTAAAGATTAGATTATTTTACAATATTAGATATTCTAATATATGCAATAGTCACAAATCATATGAATTATTCTTATGGCAATATTTCAAATTTTATAATCAAATCAGCCTATTGTGTCTGTACAGAAATAAGTTAATTATCGTATCTCATATACCACCTACCAGCTAGTATGTAAATTAGAATTGCAAATTGAATTGAGATAAATTTGATAATCATAGCTACTCCACATTGAACATTCTATCCATAGACAATCCCTTCCATCAGCAATATTCTTCCAACTGGTACCATACTGTACTCGACAGGGTAGTTACCAATTAGAATGGAAATTAATGTAATGGCAAATTTTCATATTTGTATAAAGTGAAATTTAAAAAAAAAATTTATATGGTATAAAGAATGTAGAAATAATTTTGAAAAATTTCAGATGAAATTGAATGAGTGGCTTTTACGTTGATCGCAAACTTCATTTTGGAGATTAAATTTCTATAGCCTATTTAAAAGTAAATTTTATAGCTATGATAGCTTGTTAAGATAGAGACAGAAATTTATCATCATTTATCACCACATAGCTTGAATTTAAATCCCTCATAAACATGCAGTATAATTTTTAAGCTCGTCCTGTATCGTGCAACCCTATAAAACATGATAAATGAAAATTTGTGTTAAAATTCATGAATCTACCAGTTTAATACAAAAAGTAACAGAAATTCTTTAGAGAAACATCCCTTTTGAAAACAAACAATTTTTTCGATGACATAAAATATTTTTGGAGGGCCAAGAAGCAGTGGCAGATGAACACCGCTTGAAGAGGCCTTCGATATAGAAAACTTATCAATATGAAGAACTTTTCAAGGACTTATTTATAAAAAGGTTTCTATTTATGAACAAGTCTATAAAAAGGTAAGAAAAAAAGTTACTTCACGTTAGATCGCGAAAATTGCCGCGACTTGAGGCTTTACCATAACAAAATCAACTGTTACCAGGCCAAAAGATATTTCTGCGTTTTCTGGGCCCCTATTTACCTGATCAAAGTCCGTGTAACATTTTTTTATTCCCTAAGATCCAAAAACATTTAAAAGAATATCAGCTTGATACCGTTTTATTTTTTTTAAATGTATTAAATAAACGCGCAGTTCCTTGAGAAAAGTCAATAAAAAGTTGTCAGGCATTTAAACACACTTCGCTAAGTTAATCGCTATGATGCTTCGGGACTTCACGATCTAAAATAAACAAATGTCCTGGAATGGATTTTAATTTATGATTTATTGAACCTTTTCTAAACTGAATCATTATTGGTGACGGGAAATAAAGAGTATACAATAATATCTAATGAAAAGAATCGTTGGATAAACAAAAAAACGCAGTTAATGACTTCAAAAGCCGATCTTTACCCAAAGAAAGTTATATTATGATCATGGTGGGATCGGAAGGATATTATTTATTAGTAGCTTCGCCGACATAATTACGGTCGGGGAGGGACCGTATCCAAATTTAACCAATTAAAGATCAAAAATTGGCCTGCAAGCTACCGAATAAATGGTAGTCAGAAGGTGGTACAAACTTATGTGATCTTGAAGATTGCCAAAGGCACCTAGATGAGTCCTTCACACATGGAGGCATTATGAGAGGTTATAAAAATGCCTTCTATAAAAGAAAAATATTACTTTAATTTTACCTAAAATGGGTTAAACGTAATATTTACAATTCATAATTTCAAAAATTTACCTACTTGTAGAAGTTTAAATTAAAATAGAAAATACTTTTTTTGGGCCGAATATTCCACCCTCCAGCTAATATAAATTCATTTACAATATTGACCTATTTTTAAAATGGTCTTTTTTGAGGGATAAGAAGAAGAAAATTTTTTTATTATATCTTAAATTCCTTTTTAACTCCTATTTCAAAAATTCTTTCAAGCATAGAATGAATGAAAAAATAACAGAAGGTAGCTGAATAAAAGTAAATGCAATAAATTCTCATTATCTTTTAAATACGTGCAATTTATTTCAATTACAAACTTTATTCATGGAAGCCCACATTTGTATATGTTTTACCTTAAATTCTACATTGATATCAAATAAAAAAGAAACTGTAATAGGACCAAAAAGCTAAAGTACCGAAAAGGGTTAAAATAAAGGTGCTGCTTTTGTAAAATTTTACTGGTAGGTACATACCATTAGATCCTTGTATTATATTTTATGTATGGATGCATATCATACCTTATTTTTAATATAAGTAATACTGAACTGCCTCTCATATTGGTGATACACTTTCCTCGTTGGTGATGTGAAATCAGAAGAAATACTTTTCTGACTATTCACAAAGGAATAATATGCAGTAAAATTATTTTAAAAGGTTGACTTTGAAATCGTTCAAGTACATTTATAACATTGTGGAGGTAAGACATTTGCCCGCAGTGGCTATCGGGTAAAATAAATTTGATCAATTTGCATATTAAACATTTAAGTAGATTTTTATATATTCCCAGCAAAATAAAATTTAAATAGAAAATTTATTCATAAGCATAAAAAAATAACTTTTGCTACTTGCAGCTTGTTTTCAAATTTTAGATTAATGCAATGAGCAAAAATATAATTAGGAAAAAAATATTCTATGAAATGTACACGAAAAATATTACACACAAAAAATTTTTTTAAATAAAATCTTAAATAAGTATAAATAAGAAAACCATAAAATAATAACCAATATATTTAAACATGGTTAAAAAATATTTTAACTCATTCATGCACGAATTATTCGCTCGATTTTGCTTCATTTTAGCCGTGGGCGTATGCAATTAATTCAAATTTTTGGAATATATTTTTTTATTCTATTAATATTAGAAAGACTATGCAAACATCCCCAATAAAATTAAATAGGTTATTCTATGAGTAAGTAGTGAGTATATTTGCCATTTGATAGACATTAGCTTAAATTTTGGAATAATCTATAAAAATTTTATAGATTAGTACAGTAATCTTTCTAAATTTTTCATTTGTTTGGAACAAACTACCATAAAATTTATAAATCGTCTAAGACTACTTATTTCTAATATATACTTTTAATCTAAAATTCTTTGCTGGATACCTAATATTTTTTATTATTTAAAAACAAAATATTTTTTATTATTATCTTCAGTACTCCTAAAATTTTAATATTATTTTTTTAAAGGCTTCCTTCTTCTAGACAAAAATTTCAAAATTCTCCCTTAAGTCATATACATTTTTTCTGTAAATCTAGAATGAATTATTGTTCAATCTTTCATAAAAGTAATCCATCCTGAAATGAGCTATCTGTTGATTTTTTTTTCAAAGCACGAAATTTGGAAAATTTATGAATCCTTTTAAAGGAACTGGTTCGGTGGCAGGTCAACATGCTCGTCCTGTATATACACTTGAAAACATAACTGCTATAAGTGAATAACAGATACGTTAAGACACGAAAGTTTTCGAATATGTGGCGCAAAAAACCCTCATATGATTTATGAAAAAACGATGCATCTTATAAAAGTTATAGTTTGGTGCATTTTCATCGCAAGTGGGCTCTCTTGGGGGAACGATCGAACTCTAATTAATTAACCAGAAGGGGCTTACGGGTGCAGGCGAACCCATGGTCCTGAGCCAGCCGAAGTTACAAGGTTCCTTTACTGTAGCTCTTTCAATAGGAAATACCGACCAAGTACACTTTCAAAATTACTGGTACCATGGGGATTAGGTGCCCTACGGTGTTGAAACACATTGTGCCTGATCGGAGAGATGAGGTGCCTTTGGCTGAAACGTGGTGGCTGTGGTTTAATATCTACATCGCGGGTATAGTATTGGTGATAGTAGAGGTTTAAGTAGACTTTGCTATAAACAGTTAGCGTATCTAGCTTGTTACTGATTACTGATTGTGAGCACGGCTGTACTTGTGGTGGATGGAGTAGGTTAGGGGCAGGACCAGATAAAAGCATACGTTATGGCGAGCTGAAGGCTAGGTCGGTGATCTACATATATTCCTCTATGATAATCGACAGTTGAAATTTTTGATTGCTTCATGCATAGAAAAAGATGAAGGTTTTGTTTGTGAAAGATCGTATGGTTGGTAACCTGAGACCACTTGCCATAAGAAGGATACAGAATTATGCCCATGAGATGGCGCAGTGATGAAAGAGTGAAAAGAAATCCAAGTTTTTTGAATACTGAGATTGGTAGACTTGGAAGCTGAATGTACTTGCCATTAGAAGAAAACGGAAGCGACTCACGAAAACGGGACATGTGAGCGTTCAACTGCATGAGGCAATTTAAGCAATATATCAAGAGGAGATGAAGGCGGAAAACTAGCATTATAAGTACAGGTCGTCGAATGCTTATTGGACGTATCGCAATCCCTATGGTCATAGGCGGCCCGTGGTATTATGTCTATTATTCTATTTAGTTAATTAAGGAAATTATTCTGTGCATGCCAATCATTCAAGATCTAAAAAATAATATTCGACAATAAATTGAGTCTATTGGGAAAGTTCTTCGAAAATTCCAACGATTGAATACAGGCCTGCAAACTGATTTATAATAGTCATATAAATAATACTGTTTTTTACACATAATTGTAATAGATATAATATAAATTTTATTTTCAGCAAGGATTTTTTTTGAAGTGTGATAACTTTCAGTTTAAAAAGAACGCACCCCTTTATTTTAATAACTTCTACACTATTTAATGTATCTTTTATATTTATTTAAAAAAAAAATACCCAATTAATTATTGAGTATATTATTAAAATTTATTAGGCTTTGTGTTTTCTTATTTATTTATCGAAGTGTTTGCTAGAAAATAATACGGAAGCAAAATGCAAGAATTTGTGTCAACTTTTCATTCGAACTGGAATGTTTAGTAAAAACTTGAGATTTTTGTATATTTGTACATGATGAAGAACCTTTTCGATTAGAATATGAGAATTTTGATTGAAGAAAAATTCCCATCAAAGTAAAAAAAATAAATAAATAAAACTCTTTAAGAGGATGGAAAACATCTGAAAACAAACCAGCTATGCTAATAAATTGATTCTGCCAACTAAATTATCTGATATGGAACTTGAAAACGAACTTCCCATTGGAATGCCAATGAGAAATTGCTTGAGTAGGTCTTTCGAACTTATTGAGCAGATAAAAAGTTATGATTGTGTCTGTCATTTTACAAGTTTAATGGCTGGGAAAATTGGTTTTTGATGCCAAACGAATGAACGAATTTTATGGGAAAACTAAGAGATGAAAAACATTCATTCAATCGAGGGAAATGAGTTATTAGACATCTATTTCAAATAATTCTTAGGGTTACATTTCCGCTCTTCATATTATTCACAATTTAATCATAAAATCATTATATTTCTAGTTTATATAATCCTATGAATAGATAAGAATCAATTTATTCGATTAGGATCGTCTATAGTCTTTATAATAAATTATAGCATTTATTTACAATAACAATTTGATTAGAAAATTCTTAATTTATTATACATTTTTTTTAATTTTCATAATTTTCGTAAATGTTTATTTCCTTACCTTATTCATTAAAATTTATTCGATTCTAATATTACCTTTAATATATTTTACAGATATTGAATAAATCAAATTAAATTATACTTAAAATTAGTTCTGAAATTGTGATAAACAAATTTAATTCCAATATTTCTGAAAAGCAAAATTGGTTTTCAAATTTCCAACAAAAAAAACCCAGAAAAACTGCAAAAGTGTATGAAATTTTGTCATTGCTTGCAATTTACTTTGTAAAGATTATTTCATATAAATGTTGGCCACGACTACTTTTTAAGTGATCCATGCGAGAAGTCCAATTTTGATCCACTTTTTCGAGCATATCGGCTGGTATCTAGCTAATAACACGTGTAATATTGTCTTCTAATGCTGTATCGGCATAGACGAGTGACTTTGAGTAATACCATAAAAAAATGCTTGAGGGCGTCAAATCGCACGATCTTGGCGGCCAACTTACCGCTTCAAAAGTGAGATAAATTGCTTACCGAATATGTCCAATGTTTCACGTGTTGTGTGGGCATGTAGTTCCGTCTTGTTGAAACCACATGTCGACCAGATGCAGTTTTGCATTTTGGGCAAAAAAAAGTTCAAAATCATCGAGCATACGGTAACGTTACGGCCAGCGTCATCTTTAAAGAAATACGGACCAACGATTCCACCAAACAGTGTATTTTTCTGGGTGCAATGGCTGTTCTAGTTTTGTCTGTGATTGTTCATCGGACCAGAAATGAGTTTCGTCGCTAAATGCAAGTTTTTGGGATTTTCTTTAAGTTGTTCTAAGGCCCATTTTCCGAAAATTCATAGCTTTGGCAGGTCGTTTGGCTTCAGTTCTTGCACAAACTGTATTTTATACGCTTTCAGACCAAGATACTTGCGTAAA
This sequence comes from Atherix ibis, assembly GCA_958298945.1. NCBI lineage: Eukaryota > Metazoa > Arthropoda > Insecta > Diptera > Athericidae > Atherix > Atherix ibis. Next base: position 92,344,391 of record OY282606.1, on the reverse strand, counting down.
ATCTTCCACATAGTCGAGTAACACAATCGAAATTACTGTCATCGGCAATAGATAGACAAATTGCGTTCTTGACCAACACTGGACGCTGTGGCAGCAATATTGTCTTCTGTACGTACTCTACGCACACGGGCTTGGTGGTTTAATGTTAAATAACGTAAAATTTCTACGAAATTTTGTCACTATGGCTTGAATTGCTTGCTTAGTAAGTATACTATGACGACCATAAAATGGTCAAAGTGCACATAAAGCATATTTCACAAAGCACTCATTTTGATAATAAAATTCAAAAATTTGTAAGTATTAGTCGAGTATAAATCCTTCTATTAATAAAATGGCAGTATTAATTGAGTATTTTCATCTTCAAAATACGGACGGTGTCATGCGTAATTTATAAAAATTAAAAATATAAAAAACCAAACAGCAAAAAAATCACTCAACATACAATTTTTTAAATAAGAATAAACTAAAAACATAAATTTTGCTGCAAAAATAATAATTTATCTAAAATAAATAAAAACAATTATTTTAAAAATTATTGAATTTTGCAAGAGCATTATTTAGAGAATAATCTACACATACTATAATTAGTTCGTCTTGAATTTTTAATTCTTTAATAATTAAGAGAATTTGTTATGGTAGAATTTGTTTTCGGAGAGTTTTGGTGCTTCTGGCAGCACCACCGTCAGAGAATTTCATATTCTTTGTCGAGTAAATGTAGTAATATAATTCCGACGCCAACTACAATTGCTGTCAATAAATGTCGAATTTTGCCTAAAATTTGTGGCAGAACTTCAACGACAACTGCAAAATTCAAACAGTATCTAATGTGGCGATAAAACAGTATGCAGTTGATGTTCGTTGTCGGAATTTTATGCACTTAGTATAAATTGTTAAGGTCTTAAGATAACTACAATACATGGTGTTTGCAGTTGTCGGCAGAATTGTGGTGCTGCCTTAATGGGGCAATCAGACCACCATCACTGATCGTACGATTGTCGTGTGCAAATTTTAATGGCACGAAAGGGGTTCCTATAATTCGGTTTGTTCAAGTCGGGGTGCAGTCGGCGATGTTCGTTGTGGGCAAAAGTTGAGGAACAAAAACTGTACGAGGTTGAGTGCACTCCACAATGTTGATCGCACGGAGGTGTGAAAGGCATTCTCTCGCCTGTCTAGTAAATTATAAACTATTTCACAAAAAAATTGAGAAAAAAGGAAACAATAAGCATGAATAATGTTTGAAAACTTAAAAAAAATTATAATAAGAATAATAATAGAGGATTTTAATTTTTAAAAATTTAGAAGAAAAAAAAACAGAAAAAAATAACTTTTTTAAATAAAAAGTCAAATTTAAAAAAAAAACTATAAAAAACTAAGTTCTTAAGAGTTTAAAAATAAAAATTTTGCACGTAATAAATAAGAAAAAAATAGTTTTTCTTTTATGAACAGTCGTCAAATTACCATTTTTATTGTGTAATCATTTTTTTTCCTTTTTAACTATTTAATGATTTTTTTTCAAAATAATAGTTTGTTTAATGTTTTATTTCTGCTTTAAAAGACTTGTGCAATTAGAAAAAAAATCAAACGGAAGAAAAAAATAAAATAAATTTGAAAGGAAAAGGAATAGGAAGCACATGTGTTTAGAAATTAAATAATTTTATTGCATGCCTGAAAACAAAATGTTGTTTTCTTTTTCGTTTCGTTTTTTCTCTCTCACACATTATCTCTATCTCTATATATACGTGTATGTTTTCTTCTAGTTCATCTCTTTTATTTTCCTTATTTTTTTTCTTTCCGACTGTAGCCCATAAAGTTTTCTATTTATTGTTCTAATACACAAAAAAAAATCTATTCCAGAATGAATAAGTCTACATAAAAAAATCTGCACAAATGTATGCAAGCAGTACGATTTTTCGCCGCTTTTGCAATAATTCAGACAGCAAATTGCGTATACATATACGAAAATCTGATATACGGATCTATCCAAGTATTCTTTAATCTAAAGCTTAAAATACTTGCGCCATTATTGTAAAAACTAAATTCATATCCATATTAAAGTCAATAATCTTATATTAGAATTAAAAGGAAAATAAATTAACACAAACGAAAAATACAAATTTTTTTTTGTCAAAAAAAATGGTAAATTCAAATCTAAGTATACTCATCGATAATAATTTAAGACTATATTAATTTTTATAAATTATTTGTTCCATGCTATAAAGAAAAATTTATTTAAATACTAGAACAAAGAAATGCAAATAATTTTAACTCTACAAAAACCAATTCTAATCTTCGAAAAGTGGTTTACCAAGTGGAGCGCATCCCCTACACTGAACAATTTCCCTCTTTTAATCTTATTGGAAGTTCTTTAATTTATATTTGGATACACGAATCACTTTGAATCCCAACCAACGAAACTAAAACGACTTGAACTCAACAGACGTTACCGCCAATTACTTGTAGTACTCAACAACTTACACTAACGAATTAACTTTTAATCTGCAATACAAATTCAGATCCGATCTGGTCTAGCTGTATTTAACTTTTGGGGTTTGATTTAGCATTCCAATTCCTCTTGAATCTAATCCTTTCAATCCGAAAGCTTTCGTAAAATTATTGATGTCAAAGTCTACGAGTATTTCTGAAACAATGTCATATACAACTTTCTAACAAGAGACTATAGCATCAAGAGATTATGGCACCAAGATTTTTTGATATATTTAAATAAACTTCACGAAGTGATGTACTTTCACGAAGTAATGTACTCGTGCTTTCTCCTTATTGTCATTTTAAAGTTATTGTAAAAATATTGTTAAAGAATATAATTTTTTACAATAATTGTAATTTTAGATATCAAGATAATTTATAAAAATCTACAATATAAAATTAATATAAAGATAAATATTTGAAGAAATTCAATAAAGAAAATGGTTTGTGTTAAGAAGTGTTTTTTGCTGGGAAATTGGTCCATGTTTATATGGAAATAATGAAATAGTCTTTAGAATTATAATAGAAAAAAAGAAAAGCCACAAAAATCTATTCAAAGTCTAGAAGGTAGTATTAGTTGTTCTACATAAGAAATTTTCAAATAATAGTGCTATGCAATCATTCGTTTTACTGTCTGGTAAATATGAATCCAACTCGGTGTATCGTCTCATTTTCCCATATCGACCGGGGTTGTATGCAGCCATTCTATTCTATTTGAATTGCTAATGGAATTGCTATTCAACTATTCAGAGATTCACCATTATCCAAGCAATAGAAATGCACTTTTCAACTATTCCCAGAAAGGTACTCAGGCAACTGTAGATTTCCTTGTACTTTAAATTTAAGAATACCGCATAAAAAGTTCATAAATTCATAGAAAATCTAGTATCAGATTTTTCTGTATAATATAATTCTTACAATTTTTAATTCAATATACCAAAATAAAAAATTTATTATATATTCTTTGATATTTAATTTTTTTTTCTTTACAAATAGAAAGATATGCATTTATGGTATTAATACTTCATAATATCACATCTGTTTGTACTCGTACTATCAAAAAAAAATTAAAATTCGATTTATAAAATTATTTTCAATCATACTCAATTTATTTTTATTCATATCAAACTTAATATTGTACGTATACAACAATTTGAAAAAGAAAAAAAAATATTTTTTGAATAAATAAACTGCCAATTTTCCAAATGAATAAAATTCCATAAATGTTTTAGTGAATATTATTTCCCCAGATGCTATAAATTCTTCAAAAATCATTTTTAAGGATTTTAAAAGACTTCTCTCAAATATTGGATAAAAGCATAATTTATTTATACTGCAATATAGAAAGAAGAACTGTTCCTCTGAGAAGTAAACTTTTATATAAAATTACGAATTACTTTAGAAAGAAAATTTGAAATTTTTTTTTTTTCAAAATTAAAAATTTTTTAAATATTGAAAAAATTTTGATGTAAAATTAAATATAAGAAATTAAGTTATGTAATTAATTTTTTATTAAATATTTTAGATTATTTTAACAAATCCATTCTAACTTTATCGATATTGATAGATAACCAAATTTGTTAAGTCAATCAACTATTAAAATTTAAATTCAACTTTTAACTGGTTATAAAATATTCGATTCTCCATTTCACTGAAAATATTATAACTTTTCGATAGTAAGTACAAGTTCTTAGATTACAAATCGTCGAATTTGCACCTTGGTATGTTAAATACTACAAAAACTTCAGTGATATTAGATGTTTGTTCATTTTGTGTGGAATTATTTACATTATTGGATATATTTTTCTTATCATGACAAGAACTTATGCTTTTTACTTCAATAATTAATACTATTATTGACCATTTTATTTTCATTTTTATCTTAAATTCTTCAATTTCTACTTTAATATTGTTTGATTGCCTATGCAGCACATGGTAAATAATAAGTTTTATTATTGCTTAAATTTGTTTTTAATAATCCTTATTAATATCCTAAAAAGGTTCGCAAGAAAAGGACTGAGACTGGCATCACTGAGAGCGATCTGGCAACATTGCTAATTTTTTCTCCACACAGCTTGTGCGTTAGTTTCGAAAAATGGAATAGAGAAATTTTCAGCGATTTAATTTTATGTTAAGCTTGATGAATATACAAATTTGACTCACACAATGAGCTTAGGGGAAACATTTTCTATCAAGAGCACACATTTTTTGCTTGGATAGAGTACTTTCGGTGGACCGAGAAACAGTGGAAGATGAACCTGGCTCAGTGAGGCCTTGAGGACTCAGCGAGGCATTCAGAAACTGATGATACTATAAAAGTTTTCAAGGACTACTTTAAAAAAAAGACTACTTTAAAGGTTTAGAATGGCGATTATTCCTATCATAGCACACATTTCAGACATTTGGATGCATCACCATGATAATGCCCATGTCACATGAACTCTCCATCAAGGAGTTTTTGTTAGAAATAGGGATTCATGTAGTTGTCAGTACTTTTATTCTTCTTTTGTTATTTTTCAAGATCAAAAATACTAAAAGAACGTCATTTTGTAACCGCTAAATTGAAGGCGATTCCAGCTGAAGCAGTCTCGCACTATTACGAAAAATATCTTTTCGCGAATCCGCCAATGTGTAGCTACTCAAGTAAAGTTTTAAAAAAAAGTGAAAATAAAATAAAACTCCTGCAAAAAAATTTGTTCTTTTTCTCTAAAATTATTGTATTTTACTTTTGGTTTTTAAACTAATGCTGTTAAGGAAATTTAGGTACAAATTTATAATTTTCGAAATATTATAGAAAATACTGTCATATTATATGGCAATTCATATTTTTCCTATCCTATTTGACTTTCTTATAATAAGGCAAAAATAACTGATCAGTGATGTAAAAAATACTAAAATACAATTGCAATATTATCACCCTTATTTTCTGTTCATTTATAACATTTTATATTATTCATATTATTTTGATAAAAAAATTTTTTATTCTGAATTATATAAAATATTTTCAAGAGTATTATACTGACAAGTCAATATCCTTTCGATTTCTTAAAATAAATAATAACTACCACATAATATGAAATGTATGAGCATCAATTTATGTAAGTAATAGCATCACATTCACTTATCGTCGGTATCTGTTTTTTTTTTTCTTGATAATATACAATATCAAGAGAGGATATATTAAATATAAATTTACTGATGGAAAAATAAGGGATGACATTTTGAAACATTAATAGATGAAATTTGTACTCTTCAATTTGACAAAATAATAAAGATTGAAAAGAAAATAATTCTATCACTCATCGGAGAAACGTTCAATATTGAAATAATGAAAAAGTTGATTTGCTTTATTTTGAAATTATAATAAATCAAATATTAATAAACAAAATTCAATTTTATCAATAAGAAGAGAGAAAAAAATGTTGAATAATATTAAATATTATATAAGGAAAATTTCAATTATGAAAATTCTGAAAAATTCATTTTCATTCTGAAGACATTTCAACCAAATTTCAATTCAAATGCATTTTAATTAAAGTTCTATTAAAATGTTTGCTTAGATACTCGTATTGGGTTAAGAATTCAATATCTTTTGTATTAAATATGAGTACTTATTTATTTGGTACTTTGTGGAGCTAAATTATTGTGAACATTTTCATTTGTTGTCGAGACAAATATGAATTTTCTAATTTTCTTCTTCTACAGGCCCATATTATATTAACATACACATATGTTCATATATTGACAGTTATATGTATTCTTTTAGGCATACTTTACATATGGTGATGTATATAAGAGTTGGCAATATTTATATATTAAATACGAATACACAGATAAGTGTACGCAAGGCTATATTCTGAGCAAACACAAACATCTTAATATATTTTTATGTCAATAATATTCTATTAGAGAACGGATAATGTGTTTTGCCAGAGAAAATACTTCATTATTTAGTCTCTTTTGGGTGACAAATTATCTTTGAGAAAATTCCAGCAAAGTTCAAATTTTCAGATACTTCATTTTTGTAGATTCTTCACCACTACTTGTGAGAGACGCAAATCCTTAACGCATGAGAGGAAAAATGATTGAAAGCATACTAAAATTCTGACAGGTCAATTTAATGGTTGCTAGAAGTGATAGTCGAAGAATGGGTAATATCAATAGTGGCGCTCATACCTTTCTGTCTATATTTTACTCCTTTTCAGGCTCATACCCTTTACGTTCATATATATATACAGTAAAAAGTACTGAGTAAAAAGCAAAAACTGACAAAATAGTGTTTGCTTAGAATACTATACAAATGTGTTCAGTAGAAATATCAGAAGTCGTGGATGAGGTATTAGGATAAGGTGTTTTTTTGGTTCTGTTCCATCAGTATAGGTAAATCTTTGGCATATATACCTCTTTCTAGGACGTGATTACTTTTGAGATAAATCATGATACATACGAGTACGAGTACATACACGTTTTGGGAGAATGTGAAAAAATGTATACTGAGATAAATCGCTTACAACGTACTGTGATAAATTAAAGTTTATATGCCTTCACGTCTTACTTATGCGTATGATAAAAAACGATAAGACAACAAGACTCTAGAGACTCTCAGTGGTGTAGAGAATAACGTCTTTGTTTTCTATAATATGAATTTATTTTTTATCCTTGATGTTACTACAATTTCTGATGTTTCCTTCGCACATGGCATCTTTAGTACGGGTGGAGGAAAGGATTTTCTAGTACTAATAGAAAACTTAAATAGTAGATGGGCAGAATAAAAGTTAAGGTGTCATTCTTGTATAAGTACGATATGCTTATATACTCATTCGCTAAAGTAATCCTTACCTTAATACGAAATAGACTCAATATAGCAGAACGTACAGCCGACACAGTTACTTTTTCATTCTTGTTTCTCTTCCTGTCCACGGTTCGTTTAATATTTCTATCCTATTAGGGTTATTGCCTCCGTAAACGTATTGTATCAAATGAATTTTTACTGGAATGTCAATGATAATTGAATGTAATTATATTATATATATAAGACAAGGCATGAAATTTAATACCCTCCATATATATATATACAAGTGGAAATATATACAATTCATTTAGAAAATATATATACTGAACAAAATTTATTAGATTTAATCCTATTTACTCATGTTTTTCTGGAATTAACTATTATGAATAGCTTATGCCAATAATTAGTCACTAGAAACTCTTTATAATAGCGTATGTAATTGTTTCAAAGAAAATCATAATCCTCTTAGGTCTTCTCCATACCATAGTTCCATCTAGGTTAGAGATACGAGTATGTATATTGTGTGTGTATAATTTCAATAATATTTCAATTATGCAATCAAGTGTAATTTGTAGGAAACAGATGAGCCTATACAATTTTGGCAACAAATTTCCGAAATTTCTGCTAATTGGTATAAGTTATTAATTATGAAATTGATTTGAATGCCACTCTAACTATCAGTGAGCCACGTAACGCTTTTAACCAATTATAAGTACTCATGGATGCTATTAGGATTGCAATAATTCAGAATGGCTTCTGTTTCAGTCACGTGTATAGGAACCAAGTGTATAGTTGGAGGTTCCGCCAGCTGAAGAAGAATACATGTTGCCGCCGCCAAACATCGAGGAAACGACGAAATCGATCCGTTGACTGAAGAACCACATATCGGCTGGTGTCGACGGGATCGCCAGTGAACTGGTTAAGTCCGGAGACGACACACAGCACCAAATAGTTCTACTATTAGTTGTCTAAGTATGGGACACTAAGTCAGTGCCCAACGACTGACATCTGAGTATTATCTGTCCCATACTCCAAAAAGGAGATATTAGACAGTGTAGGTATGGTGTTGCTAAGTATCATCTATAAGATATTCTCCGCTACTTTATTAGGAAGCATACCCGATTTTCTCAAAACAATATTAGCCCATACCAGAGAGGCTTCACTGCAGGAAAATCAGCAACAGATCAGAGACCTTCTTGATGGAAAAAACGGAAGTTGAGGGAAAAACTGCTCCAATTTTCGTAGTATACAATGGTAAAACTTTGCCTTTAGAGTCAATTAACGTTGACAGTGACACCCCACATGATCATGGATGAATCCGGAGCTAATTTAATGGCGGTATCCTGAAACGTTAGTGCGACCGCCTGCCTGTGTATAAAAATATCTGTATAGATGAGGAAGAACTCCAGAAGTACCCAGAAAGTCTATAGTAGCTACATTTAAAATCCCAGAAGACATGGTAGACCCTACCTTCGGTGGAGTGACAGCGTTAGCCAAGACGCAAAAACATACAGCGACTGCCCAAGTATTGTAGTAGACCGTGCGCGAACCTTGGATCATCTGAAGTTCTTTAAGTTAGGAGGTATAGGCCGGACTCCCGTTGGTGGCGCCGGTGGTGATAAGTGAATTTTCTAATAATATTTTACATTAAAACCTCTCTTCCCATTTGGCCAAATATTGAATTTCTTTTTAATTTTTACTTTTGTATAATTAACGTACATATTGTATGTACATTTATAAAACAATTACAATCATTTTATTATACCTGACTTAATTTATTAACTATATTCTATCGGGTATATACAATTTCAATATTTATTATTAACTTTTATAAGGTATAAATTTACATACTAAATAGATTGGGTGTAAGTATGGAATTTAATTATGAATCTATTTTAGTCCATACAATAGAAATTCACTGTAATTTATACATGTATAAATGCGCATATATTTAGTTGAAATTATTCTATAATTAAATTATCACCTTACAAAACATTTTGTGTGAAAACAAAACGTTATTCGTGTGAAAACTAAACAGAGAATATGAGTGTTACCAGAAAAATATTTTAAAGTAAATTTAACATTACTCAAACGACTACCGTGCGACTTCTTGCAGGACTCGATCCTTTTGTTTCGTTTTTACAATTGTAAAATATTGTTTAATGGTAAATCGATCGATAATTTAAAATAACAAAACTTAAACACCACAAATACCACCTTACGTATTTGACAAAAAGTGGATGACTTTTTGAATTATTAAATTCAATAATATTTATTAATAAATTATAATTAAAATTTTAATATTTAGGATACTTTTGGTTTAAAACAAATTTAAAATAATATTGTCAGAAGAAATAATAGCCTTTTTATTTTAGAGGATTTATTTTTATTAACACGTTGCTAGAAAAAACTGTTAAATTCTTAAACAAATGCTATTTATTTTATTTGATACGTTTTTAAAACAAATGCTATTTTTAAAATAACTTTAACATAAAATAACATCCAGTTAATACAGGTTACAGATTTTGAGTATTTTCCGCAATCGCTAAAATACATCCTTCTCGCAATCAGAATTTTAATGGAAAATCATGTAAGATAAAAATAATGATTTATTGGAATTAATTAAATGAAATAAATAAAATAAAAATAGTGAAATTATTCTTTCATTAGGAATACACTCCAAACAACCGATATTTTATTAAAAGGATATAAACAAGAAATTTGATATTATAATTTGCAATGGGTCGTGCTATTAAGTGTATGAATAAATAAAAATGGTGGTACCTATTTTTTCGCATTACATATTCTTCTATATTAAATTGTTTTTCATATGCTGATTTGACCATATAGCATAAAAAAGGACTTCAGTATTAAATGCTGGTTGGACAGCAGCTTGAACAGAATGCATAAGAGGCAGAAATACACACTAATCGAAATAATATTTTGAACTTGTAGTGGAAGCACATAAAATTGGCAGATTAGCAATTGATTTTTCTCTAGATGAGCATGATTTACTGAAATTTAGAAAAATAATCTAGATTAATTTTTCTCTAGATTAATGTACATAAAACAAATATCGATAAATAGAATGAACATGAAACTACTTATATAACTGCAAATTTAACTGGGAAAGGACTTAAAGTTGGTAAATGTATGGAAAATATTTTTTTAAGTATAGATCAAAATATAAAACGTACACTTTAATTTCAACAAAACAAGGATTTCTTTAACTGGTTACAAAAAATTGTATCAGGGAACTTATAAAGGTAAAAAATTAAAGAAAGATAACATATTTATTTTAGAGCAAAACAATATAGCAAAAACTTTCGGAAAATCATCAATGTATTCCAAATGTTATAGCCAGACTGAAATTTTTAATATGTTAGATTCTTCTAGAGGGGAAGCAATACTTGCACACCTAATCCTAGGCAAAGGCGATTACTATGAAGTAGCAACGACTACTATTAAGAATACTATTTTTTTATTAAACATTTTTTTTAATTGTAATATTTACTATTGATCCTCAATTTTATTTTCATCATTATAGACCTTATGGATCTAGACCTGTTTAATCAAAATACTCCAGATATCTCAATTTCTAATCGCGGTTTTCCAGTTTGACACTCCCAGCATATTTAGGCGTCGCTCCACCGAAAGTAGGGCCTACCTCGTCTTCTAAAACGAGTAAATAAGGCCGGTGTGGACATTCCGTGCAGGATCTTTCTCATCTATACGAATTAAATACCCAGCCCACCGCAGCACATTCAGCTTAATTTTATCCAGAACTGGGCGATCTCATTAACGCTCCATCCTCATGTAGTATCTCGTCATTAAATAGGCTGCGGTAACGTCTATCCACATGTAGAGGGCCAAAAAAACTTCGAATGATCTTGTTTTCAAACGATGGCAAGAGTTAGCAAGGGTTTTTGCTGAGAACCCAATTTCTTGAAGAATTCAAGAGGTCTATCAAGAATGCTGTTTTGCAAATCAGTATCTTAGATATTTTTTTAGAATTTTTGAGTAAAATAATTAAACTGCCTGAAGAAGGTTTTATTGTTGTTGCCGGCTGTAGTCCTTAATCCCAAATAGGAAAATGATTTAACTCTTTCGAAGCTGAAATTTCGTATCTGTGTGTAACAATTGTTGGTCTTATCTTCGATGCCGACGTTAATAATAATTAATGCCGATAATTGGTCTTGTCTTCGATGCCGACGCTGCCAACAGGTACTTTGTTTTGCTTTTATTTATGAGCAGTCGAAGATTTTTCGTCGCCGCCTCAATCTTGATGAAGGCCTCCCGCGCAGCTCTTTCTGATCGACTTATAATGTCGATCTGGGCAAACTTAATGACGAAGGTACCCTCCTCCTTACCACTTAGTAAGGAAACAGTTTTTTCAGCGCCAGGTACAAGTAAATGCTAAAAAATGCCCTGAATTTGATTAAAGTTGGAATATATTTAATTGAAATAATATGTTTATATGCCTTTCCCAACACATTTCGAAGCCAAGAAAAGGAACAAGATTTATTTTGAAACAGAAAATTAATATTTCTTACTGTATTAAAAAACGGAATAAATTAATATTAAAATCAAAAATTTTTTTATTTGTATTGCATAATGATAGGATGCAAAATTATATTGTATAATTTCTCATACATAATCAATTTATACCAAAAATAAAAAAAAATCCTTTTTTAGGTGTATGAATACATTAGTATTCAAATAAACAGCATAAAAGTATACAAGTTCGAATTTGTATTAGAAAAATAAATTTGAATTTATTTTTAATGTTACATGATTATTTATATTATAACAAAAGTTGACATCTTGAAAGGAAACCAATTAAAAATATCATAATTTTTTTTAATCAAATATCCTGAAAATATATTAACTTTCAACGTATGTGATTAAATTCTCCTTCGATTTTATACGTTGTTTCAGAAATCCATCTAAAATAGGAGTATGACTGTAGGGAAAAAACACAGGTGACTGAATGTCAATATGTTCAAAAGAATTCCGTATCAGTACTCGTGTAATCAGGCAAAATTTCAATCAATGCCATCGCTCGAGCATTACGTAATATAAATTGAAAAGTAATCAAATGATTTGAAAATATTATTGTTAGAAATAATTTTTATTGGTAGAAATTCCATTCAGCCATGTATGTATATATGTAAATACAGAAGAAAATGTCGGCATCAATTTTACATAATGAAAGGTAAATCAAGTGAATATGAAAATTTGTTAAATAATTTCGTAAATTTTTTTTTCAAATATTGAATGAAAAATAATTAAAAATTTTCCAATATGAATGTTTATACAAATTTGAATTCTTTGAATTAGAAATAAGTTTAATTGAAATTTTGTATTCTTGAATAGAATTTAAAATATAAAAAAAATAAAAATTTCATTAATTTCAATTGTATTTTGGAATATTTTAAATATATTTAATTAAATAATTATAAAAATTGTCTATTTAATATAACTTAAAAGTTTCGAGGATAAATAGTTAATTTTATGAATAGTTTGTATAATTTTTTTTTGCAACAATTTTATTTCATTTTTAAATGTTAATGTTTTACCTTCCAAAGTAGTGTTGTCCAACATCGGCGGAGGCAGTCTTTGCACTCTTCGTAGTATTCGTAGTGCTGGAGGGTTCGTCAGTTACACACCTTTGGGTGTTATCGAGAGTGTTAAAATAAAGTCTTTGGAAGTATTTTTTTAACTTTGGAGAACAAAAAAAATCACACGGACTATGATCAGATATATAGCAAAGCTTGGAAACCACTCAAATCAGTTTTTCCGACAAAAAGTCGTTAATGGGAATGTCTGCGGGATAGGACACGTTGTTATGGTGGAGAATCCAAGTATTTGTAATGTTTGATCTGATATGAAGGCTGCTTTTTCGATGTCTTTCAAAGGATTTTCTCGTAAAAAGAAATTTTGTAAAGTTTTAACATTTCCATCAGTGGGACCTATCTTCAAATGCTACTCGTTGCTTTTAAAAATACTTAATGCTGGTTATAATTTTTCATAAGTTAAACTCATAAATTCATCAAGAACAAGATAAACACAACATACTCTATAGGGGTTTTTCTGAAATTTTTATGAAGTCCATTTTATAAAACAAAAATGTTTGCAGACTTTTTATAAAAAATTCCTTAATTGTTTCCACATTTTGATAAAAAATTCAATTAATTTCTATTTTATTAAATAAAATATTAATTTAATTAGATGCAAAAGCTGAAAAGTAAGTAAATTGATGGCATATCCTAGTTTAGATATTTCTTTACGTACAAGATAAACACAATATACTCGACAGGGATTTTTCTGATATTTTTATGAAGTCCATTTTATAAGAAAAACCCTTTTTCGAAGGCTTTTTTAAAGAAGAATCCACATTTTGATAAGTTTCAGTTGTTAAAAGCTTCATTGAGCGGGGTTCATCTTCAACAGCATCTCGACTCTCAAAAAATGCTTTATAAATTCATTTATCCATAAAGCTTAATTAATTTTCTTCTATTTCTCAAATATTTAGTTGAACACAACGTCACAGTTAAGTAAATCATGTGTAAATTAAAACGGTTCATATTATAGGTTTTTACACGTATCATTGTTTGTATAAACTTTTGTATTGAAATATTCCAAAAAAGAAAAAACTCAAATTTTTCTTATTAATTTCAATTTAATACTCTTATCAGTTTAATTTTCTATAAAAAAAATATATAAACAAAAAGCTTCATTACTGTGTCATATTCTTCTTTCAATATTGAAAAACTTTGATACATAGTAAAAAAAGAGAAAATATACTTCCCCACCAGATTGAATATATAAAACAATATTTGGTATCAGATATTATTCAGAAATTAAGCATGTGTTATTTATGAATATTTAAAAATGGCAGCCAATCTCTTTAAAAAAAAATTCGATCCACAAAATACAAAAATTTCAAATTTGATACTCTCTTCCATATGCAAAATGGCATATTTTAAAAACGAACTTTCAAAATTGCAAGAATAACATCTCTTAAGCGATTTTCCACTAAATTCGTATTTAACGAGCTTATATCGAAAGGATAAGAATGACTTTCTGAACTGGTGTGACACATCATGGTACATTAAATTAAGATAGACAAGTCTAGTAGCTGTGCTGTAGCATGTGTTAAATTACAAGAACACAAATTTTATGTAAAGTAGAATATCCATAGTAGAAAATTTATGTGTATCCAAAGAGAGAGAAAGAGAGAGAGAGAGAGAGAGAACAGGAGATTTTATATTTTCAAACAATTTAATTTTGGGCCCAAAACCACAACGTTTATTCCGAACTGGATTTGTATAGTCAATGTAGGCATTCAGCATCCTTCACAAGCGAAGTCTATCACAAATGCAACATTGAATATGAATGGAATAAATCTGAATTAATATTAAAAAATTCTGAAAAGATGCTAGAAGCTTTCAGAAATTTTCCAAATACTCATACCAATTGCACTAATTAGGAATTCAATTACTATAGCCGAATGCTACTATGACATTTAATTAAATTGAAATCAATTCCGAATAGCTTGGTTCTACTATTTTTTTTGAGTTAAGAGGATATCGAATATAAGCCATCTTTCAACTCAACGTAACCATGTCCTCATTATTGGGTCTTGTAGGTGTAAGCATAGCAGGCGTAAACAATCAAAAATTAAATATATATGCCATCAAAAAAAAGGTAAAAAACTCCATCAAATTGTTTATTGTATAATTACATTATTTAAATTAACACAAAAACACACGTTAAAAAAATGTTTAAAATTAACTACGATTCAGTTTTCGTAAAAAAAAATTTTTTATAAAAAAAAAAAAAAAATTTTCTCTATATATATATATATATATATTAATAAAATGACTTTACTCTTTTGCCTCTGCAAATATTTTCTAAGATATTCAGCAAATTATTCTTCTTAGACATATTGACGAATCTCCTTTCAAATTTCAAATAATAAAAAGGGTCAGAAAAGTGTCGTCGGTAAGAATTTTTCATCTATAAAATATTTTGTACTATAATATATTCAATATCTACAAAACAACCCCTATAAAATTTTTTCAGGTATAGTTTTTTTCTTCTTCGTCTAATATCGTACAAAAAAAAACAAGTTCAAAGGGCAGATAGGATGCTGACTTTATTGTCAAGATTTTCAAGATAATTTAGTTTTGGCAGATATGAATGTATAAGAAAATATATAAACTGGAATATTTTCAATAAAATCAGTAAATTTTTCAGTAAAATAAGTCAATTTTCAATATTGTAAATAGTTTTGATTTATGTTCAAGGACAATCAACCCTTTTTTTGATTTTATTCAATAATGTTGAGTTAGGTTGTTGATTTGTGCTTTTGTTATTTATTTTACAGACTTTATATTGGCACTATTCGTATTCAAGTTTATAACACTTATTCATAAATGTATGTTTTATTAAAAAACTAAAACCTTTGCAAATGGTTTAAATGTAAATTATTTGTTTGAATAAGAAAACCAATTGGTGAATAGTTCTCGAAAGTTTGTTTATGGTTTAATAAGTGTTGACCAAAACTTTTTAATGAAAAAATTCAATCAATTTATTTTTTACCATGATACTTAAAGAAAAATTTAACTAGATGCAACCGTTGAAAGTAAGTAAATTTAATTATTTTTCATAATTTAGAAAGTTTTTCCTCGCTGAGAAAAATTTGCATGAAAATGAAAAAAGTTGAAAGTTGAGAATTATTCCAAATTATGTTAAAATAAAATATTATAAAAATATGATAAAATATCTAACCATACGTTTTAACAGATAAACAAAATAGTGGTTTTAAAATGGAGGCATTACTTAACGTCAACAAGACAAAGTTAGGGTGAAAAATAACCTCAAAAGTAATTAATATGATAACTTACCTTTTGAAGAAAACTTCTTGTAAAAAGAATTTTTAATTTATCTTTTCAAAAATAAAACTTTTAAATAAAAACTCTACCATTTCGTAGTAAGATTTGATTGAAAATTTCTGAAAAAGTTTATTAAGCAAATTAATTGTAAAACAGAAAATTGTCATTTATTATTATTTAAGAAGTTATAAATATTATTTTATTGTTAAAAATAAATTTTAAAAAAATTGATATTAGTATAAAAATATATGAAAATATTTAAAAGTAAAGTGTGTACTTGAAAGTGCCTGAAAAATTTATGTGTAGATACAGTTCCATATTTTGAATATGAGAAGAGGTCTTTTTTTAAAGACCCTTTATAGGCTGCAAACTGTCCATGTCTCACTCTTTCCACATGATAGAGCTTTTTTTGACTCAGAATGCGTGTTCAGCTACCGCACTTCAACAAGTCTGCAATTCCATCATTTGTGCAATGATGCTCTTCTAGGGCAATCTTTGATCGACAATCTTCGCCAGTTTCTTTCTTTAGTTGATAAAACGCAGACAGTGGAAAAGAATGGACAATTCATATATTATGACGTTCAACTTAAGCGATACAAGTATGCCATGAAGGGCCCACATTCTATTCAAAATTGAGCTATATTTTGGTGCACTTCTCCACAACATCTTCCATTCCACATGGCTATGTTCGTTATAAAATGATCCTCACAATTTTTTTTAGCTGATAATACCAAATGGATTTTCCATCTCGCCACTGTTTCGTTTCTTTCCTCATTGCTAACGGTGAGCCGCTGGATTTCATTTCCCTCCCACCATCGATGATAGTTCCTTATTCGCCACAGGATCGATTTGTGGCATGTTAGCAATTCAACAGACATCGTCATATGGGACAGTAAAGAATTCTCTCGAAATTTGAAGTGCGCTCAGACAATATACCGCTTTCACCATAGCATCTTACAAAATAAGAGTTGGTATAGAACTGAAAACAATGGACCTAAGTCATTCACAATCCAACTTGTCTTTCCAGCAACGATTTTCAAATGTTCGCCAAAGTTCAGTCAGGCATCTAAGCTGCTAGATATCAAGTCTCCTTACTCTCCTGCTGATCAATAGTACTGCCTCGATTTTTGGATCAGCAAGTTCCAGGCCCACTGACATTAGCCAATGCCAGAAAATGTGAACTACGTCATTTGTAGTTTGAATGATATCACCTAAAAATTTACCTACGTTTACGCCGCAACGTCATCCGCAAAATCAATCAAAGTAACATGTTTTGCCATCGGTTTTGCGGATAATGTTGAACTTTTTAGACGATATCATTCAAACCGCAAAGGAGGCATGCTGCATTTCTGATAGGAAGTTGTGGTAGGCGTTCCTACGGGAACACTAGAGGAAGATCGCTCCAAATTCAGAGTAATCTGTTTTAAATGCGAACTCGGGGTTAGCGGCCCCCATTCTTCGGCAGACCGATTGGACACTATCAAGACCCTCAGGTCCACCAAGAATGATCCTTGATTTTTGGCGTAGGCTCTAAGGTGATTGTGTGTTTTAAATGTAAAGCAGGCAGCTAGGGGACTTTTCCATAAGTTCCACCGATTTTCCTATATTAACCCACACATATTCTTAGCTTAACCATAAGGGTGGATGGATTGAAAGGAAAATTCGTAAAATGTACGTTTCTATAACGACACAGAAGTGGTTATAGAGGGAGGGTATGGCCAATAGGCTTAGGTACCTCTTAGGAGAAACCCAGGTAGTACCTCGGTTCCGTCATTTTCCTCTAAGCGCCTTAATTTTCTTAATTACGTCATTTTCCTTCAACGGACATATTCAAGTAACAAATGGTGCGATAGAAGGATGGGTAGTCGGGTGATTTCGTGCTCCTTGGCAGAAGGAGAAACCGTTTTTACTTCCATAAGGTATAGTTCAATGTACTTGTGTAAATGCGTATGAATATCAACGTAATATTATTGACAAAATAGTTGAATACGTATCTAGTAAAATTATTCTGCATTAGCAACCATTTTTGTTTCTCCCCTTGCCGTTCGAGAAACAAATATGGTTGGAAGGAGAACCCAATATTATTCAAATTGGCATATATCACACAACCCACCACTAAATATCGATCTATCCTTATACACCTTCACACTATGACATTGTTATTCGTCTCGAACATCCTACCTGAAACAGCGGTTAATAACTCTGCCGGTTGGTGCTGTCACCCGGCGGTCGTTGGCCTGTATTATCCGAAAAGGCCTCAGCTTTGATACTAAGATCGCCATCTCTGTGATTTTGTAAACACTTATAATACAATACTTAAGTATTTATAATCGACATCTCTGTGATTTTGACTCGCCCTCATTTCTTTTAAACAGCCTCTGGGTATTTTTTTTATACGCTACACTTTGAAGATTTTGATTTTTTCTAAAAACTATTTACGAATTAATAGAATCTGAGATTAACAGAATATATATGATTATTTAAGGTAGCGGAACATTTTTGTTTATGTTGGCCGATTTTCATGTAAAGAAAATTACATCCCCATTGAATTGGGATATAATTTCCTTTAACATGAAAGTTGAATTTGAATTTTTACAATTAAAATAATTTATTATGACGTATAATGAAAATTTTAAAATTTCAATTTTTATCGACCTTTAGTAAAACGATTCCTTTTACGGAAATAGGCAATGTTTAAATTTATAGATCTCGACTTTAAAACAAATTTTGTTTCTACACATTTATAATTAATCATATTTGAATTAATTAGTATTTAATAATTCAGTATCAGGTTTGAAAATTATTGTTTTTGTCTGACTGAACTTTATTTACATAATAAATTTATTCCAATCACACAATATTATATAAATTCCGAAAAATTTAGTATTCATTCAAAATACAATATATTATGAACACTTCTAAAAAATTTCTAATTCTATTAACTAATTAATTTGCGAATTTATAAAATAAATTTATAAATTTAGAAATTAATCGTATTTGTTATTAGTAGATAAAATAAAATTCCTACACAATCTTTGTATTAATTTGATTTTTTTAAATGTTTTCATTTCAAGTATTCTTAAAAATGAATAGTTAAAATTTGTCTAAACCTAAATGTTGGAAAATTTATACACAGCTAAAATAAAAACATGTTCCAGCTCTATGCGAAAAGCAATAGTCATTGAATTAATAATTATGATGTGTTAATAAAATGGCGTAATGTTCATGTGCCTAAAACTCGAACATCTCGAATGTTCATCCAATTAAAACAGACAATAATAAAACCGTCGTTAAATTCGAATAAAACTTAACGACGAATATAGAACACATTAGTATGATTCATACCCATAAATACACCAGTAATGCTACCATAAAATTGGTCATTCAAAAATGGAACAAGGGTTATGGAAAATGTGAATTTTATTAACTACGACTAGAGTAAATGCGCGCAAAATTTCCGATTTCATGGCAACTTCCTTCATTGTATTTATTTAACGAACATTTTCCACCAAAAGGCAATATTTTTTGGAATGTTTTCAGCTCATTTTCTGTCTATTCTCTTCAACAATCGATGTGTCCTATTCTTAGCAAATATGCAGAATATCATATTCCACATGAATAAGGGTAAACGTGCGAAATCAACTCTGTTTTCTTTTTTGAATATCATTGCAATCGTTTACATCTACTCATATTGATAAAACGAAATTTTCATGAAGACATGCTCCACTAAAATCATATATGAATCGTGCTGAAGTTTTGCGTCAAATGTTCTTAAATGTTCAGATCCTATCAAAAATTACATCTTTTTTCTGGGAGTGATAACCAGCTAATATTCATTTCGTATGTGACTATTTTGTATTAACAATTTAATCAGTTCAACTCAATACTGTAAGAAACTAATCTAACAAAACCGATCCATGTGGAGGAGTTAAGATATTTTCAATTCGAAATGTATTTAATAAATTTCCCGAAAACTATTGCTTCAAAATGGGTGTAATCGAAAATGCTTCTTATTATTCCGTATGATGTTCGTTCGGCTTTTATTGGAATACTTATCAACTTTGAAGATAAAGCTTTCAATTATGGGCTTTTCTACAAAAAGATCTATTTGAATGCCAATCACGTATGCCATCATCTTACAACAGACCAATATTTAATCTATAATAGTCAATACCATCAACCACTTAAGTTTCTGTTTTTTTTTTTTTCTATTTTTGTTTTGGTATTTTTGTATTTTTGTATTTTTCTTTAATTGCAATCCTCATCTTAGAAGTTAGTAATGAAAAGAATCCATCAATTTGGTAAACTTATTTTGAAATCTTTTTGAAAGTTAGTTCAAATTACGTGCAAACGTTTCTCTTCATTATTAAATCATCAATTTTATCATGAAAAATGATAGGAAAACTATAACGAAATTTATAACAATATTATTTTTGTTTTATTTCAAATTGAAAAATGTTTATTATTTTCATATAAAGAGAAATTTTACAAAATTATTTACATTATCAATAAAAAAAAACTATAAACATAAAATATAGATATTGTTATAAGGATAGGATTGTTATTCAGTTTTATTGGGATAATTATTATAAGAGATATTTACTCCAATAATGCATAAGAAATATTTAATTTTACTATCACGCGACATAAGAATCTTTCCACAGTAGGATCTCTTACCGGCAAAAAGTAAATGTGTTGTGAACCCTTTTTTTTGAATCCCCACCTTTTTAAACAAAGACGTCGTTCAAAAGGTAGAGAGTAACGGTCAATGAGTAACAATCTGTTCATGTCACTTTAACCTTCTATTAAGATCAGGCTTGTGATATATGTAACTCAAATGATTTGGGTGTCAGCAAAGATGTGGCGCACAAATCAGCAAGGCCATCCATAGGATCTTTACAAAAATATCCATGATCTGATTACGTTTCGTCGAATGAATGGCGATACCCAAGAAAATAGGCACGCTGGCCATTCAGTGCCTAGGCTTTTAGGCTCTTATTTATAATCATTTTTTTGTTAAGCGTTTACGTGTGTTTTTTTAATTATTGTTTCAATAAATAATTTTTTTTTTTTAATTGCTTTTTCCTTTCACTTCTTTTTGCTTTTTATTATTTTTGTTTATCATTTCCCCTCCCATGGAGATCTTAACACCCCCGGGGGTGTCCATTATCCTCTTTATGTTTTTGGCATGAATCTTTCTGTTCATGGTAGGTCTGGGAGCACATATCAGCCCTAATTTTTTTCGAACGAAACTACAGACCACACCCCCCCAACCGCACAATCTACCCTTAAAGCTAGCGACAAGCATTCCTTGGTGATACATGTATTCTCCGAGTATGGGTCCTGTGAAACCTGAAAATTCAGAGTATGGTCCTGTGAACCACTGACCATACTCCTGTGAAACCTAAAATTTTTTTATCCAAATTTTAATACCTTGCCTCATCCCTATCAAACACCTACAAAAAAACCTTTTTATAATTATTTTTTTTAAACCATAATAATGGTCGACCTGGAGCCTTTACACTAAACTAAAAAAGGAAGTAAACGTAAAGGACGATACAAACAACCAATCTGACACCTAGACAATAAGTCAAAGCTGATAATAAATAGTATACTACTAATATACAATACGACTTTGAAACTTTGCGGTTGAATGAAGAATTGCAACACTGATTGATCGAATCCAAATCTTACAGTCCCGAATCCTTCGAAAGATTGCCAATCTTCTGTCCCGTATCCTTTCAAAGATTGTTTTTATATACGAAACAATGTTATCTATCATAATCTAATTATGTCATTTATTTGACATAGTTAGATTATGATAAAAAAATTCCCTTCGCGTGTATCCAACAATCCTGATCCTTTGGCAAAAATTTTCATTTGCGTCTATCCTGGCAAACATAATCCTTAACAAGAATAAATTTTTAAAACTATGAAGTGAGTCCTCCCATTGGCCTTATACTTTACGAAAAAAAAATCATGCTAATGACAGATTTTTTTATATGTAAAAAGCAGATTTTTATTACGGAATATAAGTCATGGAAGAACCTAACTCTCACAATGGACAAAATTCTTGTAATTTAAAACCAAAGTTATATATTTAAATTCAAATAAAGTTAGTTCGAAAACAAATTAGAACGTCCCCATTTCCAAATAGCTTTCAGTGTCATAGTGCTTAGAATTTAGATTTTTACTATTATTATTACTAGAAATGATAAAAACAAAATCTCTCACTTTACTATCATTCATCATTGATTTTTGAAATCACAAACCATTTATTATTTTCAAAATTATAATATCCTTTTCATAAGGAGAAAAAGTATATTCTTTTGTACTAATAATCGCCATTTTCTATTCAACATAATATTGATGCTTAAATTTTATAAGCCTAATTACGGTACTATATCCCAAATCTACTTAAGTTATTGTTTTCGATTACTATCTGATGAAAAAAAATTGCCAAAATATTTAAAAGTTTTAGGTTATTAGGACAGTCAAAAGTCAAATGCAGAAGTTAAGCGAGGGCAGAAGTTTTCCCTTTACTGTATTGTATCGAAAAATGCCACAATCTGACCTAAATATAGCCGATTTGTAAGGTTAATAAAGTAGCCATGGGCATGACTTGAACTTTTCTAATATTAGTCACAAAATAAAAGGGAAGAAATTCACACCGATCCTTTGTGATACAAAAAATAATCCACATACTAATACATCTTCTCTTTTCGATAATATTTTCACACACCTCTACGTGATTTATTCATGACTATACTTTTAACAAAAAAAAAAATACCCTAGCAATATATCAATCAATATTCAATGTACAATAAATAATCGATTTTTATCAAAGATACACAATTTTAGTTATCTCCTTTTTTGTGTTTGTAAAATGATATTCTTCCTTTAACCATAAACTTTTGTAATAAAATTAATATTATATTAAGACCCCTTTTATTTTGAAATCCAATTCATTTTACTTATCTCCGTTACCGTTTTTATACTATCTACAAAAGTCAAATTATTATCATAATTAAATGTTGTTAACTAAACTCAATAAGCAATGACCCAAACTTATTTCTTTATCAATCATCCACCAATAATATCAGATATAAAATTTTGTAGTTAATTCATAATTACCTAATTCATTATGGTATGAATAAGTTATCAGATATCAGATTATATACTGAATGGAGAAATTTTCCTCAATTCATGTTCATTTTATTAGCTCGCTTCCTAAAGCATTTTAATTATAGCATTAATAAAATTTTATAAATGAACTAAAAATATTCCATTTTGAATATTGTTTTATATAAAAAAATGTTTTTATGTTTCTAATTTTTTCATCACTAATTCTTCAAAAAGTTTTTATTTTCAATAATAAAATTTATTTACTTAATCAAAATTTGTAGAAAAATCTCAAAAATATTTTAGTTTATTCGGAAATTTAAGTATTAACCAACTGCACAAAATAAATCCTGGTCATAATTTTCGAATTTTCAACACTAATATATTTATTGATAATTCACTATCTCAACAAATGTAATTTTTAAAGCTAGATGCTGCTACATAAAAGATTTTTCCTGAAATTTTATTCTGCTATATAAAAATAATATGATTTTTAATATTTTTCGTTTATCCAGAAATTTAAGAAATGCATATCAGCCAAAGTTTATAGAGTATCCAAAATAGTGGATATCTCCTCGCTAAGTTGTTTCATTTTATTGTATTCTAAGATCACAAAAATATAAGCCAGAAGCCGACAGAATAAATAAAATTTTGTTTTTTCTTATCAAAAAAAAATTCCTTTTCGCCATTGTGACCTTGTGTCAAATTTACATTTGAATTTTTTCCGTGAACATTTGAATTTTTTCCGTGAACATTTTCTTATTGTTGTGGGGGAATTTTTAAATTGGAAGTCTGACCCAGTGGCATAAACAAATTCCGTCGCCCCACTTTGGACCAAGTCTCAAATTAAAGGTGAAGGCATTTGCCGAACTTTTTTTTAAGTTGAAAATAATATTCTCGGTCAACAAGTGGGTTTCCTTACATTTGAAGTTTTAGTGTGGACATTTTCTTATTGATGCTGAAATTTCTGGAAGTCTAAAATTTTTGAAATAAATTAAAGTGGGTTCATTTATTTTTGTGGTTTGAATCATTAAACTTTTTAAATAAAACTACAATTTCACATATAATATTATTATTATTATTAAAAGTTGCATTTTAAAAAAAAAAAAAAACTAGTGCATATTTTTTTCAAATTTCCAGTTTTATTAGAAAGATTGAACCTTGAAATTTTAGAATGAAACACAACATATAATATGTACAATAACGCCGTATTATTGAGTCAATATTTATTGGCATTCTATTATTTGGAATTTCTTAAAAAATATTAAAAATTAAAAAATATTATAATGTAATAAGAAAATATGTTTTTTCTGCTTCAATATATGTTAAAGTTTTACTATCTTAAGTTTGAGATGGTAGTTTAATGCAGTTATTTTCAAGTTGTAACCACTTTCTAGATGCATTAGTGACAATTCGAAAATACTAAGTAAAGCTTAAGTTTATTTACTTACAAATTTGCTCAGAGCAAATAAGATAACTGCATAAGGAAAGTTTATTTAGTAGTTAAGATGGATATACAAGAAACTCAAAACGTTAGCTATTTAGTGCATGAAAAGATTTGATTTCAATTTTATCCATGCCCTCCTCTTGCTATATAATTTGATTCATTCACTAACTTAATGTAAAATGCATGTTTGAGCATAGAATAAACTGAAAATGAGTAACTAGTTTAGAAACCTCAACAACATCTAACTATTTACTCATTTTATCTGCATAAATTGATGAATGAATAAATAAAATTGAAATTTATAAATTTTTCGATGAAATTAATTATTATATAACTTATAAAAAATATTGTTAAAATGCAAACGAGATATTCAAACCTTTTTATGAATGCTAATATATATATGTCTAAGAGCTTATCAAATTTATAATAATAAAAATTTTATTAAAAAGAATTGAACTTTCATACTAAAAATAAAATTTAAATAGTATTTTTAAAAATATATAAAATGCTTACCAATTAATAATTTTTTTTGGAGCTATTTACCATCATAAATTTGTTATAATATAAAGAATAATTTACCAATAATAAATTCTGGAAAATAAATTAATATTATACACTTTTTACTTTATTTTAAATAATTTCTTAGAATCTAGATTTTGTGTATTTTTTAAATTACATACACGTACATCAATTACTCTGTTTATTTATACAATATAAGAAAAGTAAGAGGTTCTCAATATTATCATTATAATTTTTATTTGAAGTAATTTTGTAAGTGGAAAATTATTGGATTTTCTTTTTAACTTCTTTTGTAATTATTATGAAATTCCTTTTCAAATTCTAAATAGATATTATCCTCGAATAATTTGAGTTTACATAAATTACGGCAAAAATTTTAATTACCTTAGCAAATTTAAGTAGAAAAATTGTATTTAAAGACGCTTTCATAATTGTTTATCATAGTTGAGAAAATAATCAGTACCGCTTTTATTTGAAATTTTTTCTAAGAATTAATATATTTGTCTTTTTAATTACGAAATTTTTTTTTCACGATAATGCGGAAATATCTTAGAAAACCTTACGAGTTAATTACAGGAGAATCGTCTATTTACACATAATGTTTTCCAAGTACCTTTTTGTTTGTATTTCGAACAACACAATCTTAAACTACAAACATTAACAAAATTCTTTTTAAAATGCATACCAAACATTCACTTTTCCCGGACACAATGGCTTCTCAACCATACATACTTATAGGTATTTAGAGCCCCGTATATGACAATTTCACTTAAAGCCCTAAATGTGGCTACGATAAAATCTCTACTTTTTTAGAAACTTTTCACAAATTTAGTGCATTATTTAACTCATAATCAAAGTTAAAGCAATTATTTAAATCTAAAGTAGTAAATACAATATAAGAAATAATCTATAATTTTTCTTTAACAAAGATAGATTGATGAAAAATTGTACTTTTTAAATTTGATTTTTTCTATACACCACACTATCAGTTAGTAGCCTTCTACATGATTCTATGTAAATGTTTTTTTTTGTTTTTATATTTTACAACCCATTAATCGACCATTTCTAATAAAATGTAAAATATTCGAATTCTTTAATTAATTTTATAGCAAATTACCCTCCCATAAATAAAATAGAAGAAACGTACGATTTATTTAACGTTTGCCTTTAAAAATCTCCAATTAATCGTATACTAGTGCTATTTGTTAAAATTAATTGCATTTAGCAGTTTCACTAATGCCGATCAAATAAACCTATTGATTGGTTTTAAACGTAATGCAGAATATTGATTGTTAATTAAATGGATTTCAATTAAAATCCTCGTTTGGTTATTTGTATGACTATTTTAAATACTTGTACACTTGTTCGTATGCTTTAATCCATTTTCAAGTATATTATTTACATATAACATTCAACTACAACTACACGATTTTGTTGTTTTTTTTTGCCAGAGAAAAAGTTTATTTGATTTCAGGTTTAAATGAAAAAAATTAGTATAAATTGCAGACCAAAAGAATACGACTACCTTGGTATTAGAGAGAAAATTAAATAAAAATCGTAAATTAATATGAAAAAACGATACAAATATTTAGTTTTTTAGATTATATTAATAGTGAGATTAAAAATGAAAAAAATATTATTTATACTATTTATTATTATCAAATTAAATTTTAAGTATAAGAAAAAAATGCTTAAATGGATTTTTCATCAAAAACACCTGTTTTACGATTCTACCCATTTGTTCGATCAGTTTATACACTGTATTTTTTAAATAATATTTCAACATAGCATAAGTATTCTCGACAAGTTTTTTTTTTTTGGAGGTTGGACTGCACCACCGCACTTTTTTGTCCAGCGCATGCCAATAAATTTTCCAAAATATCTTTGTTTAGGATCATTACCCTACTGCATAATGAATTCTTCACCAATTAATAGACGTTGTAATGGAAAAACATTTAGTTACTTGTCTTTTGGTAAAATTCCTTCAATTCGTATCATGTATTCTACTCCATCCCAAACTACAGTCTTCCTACTTGATTCGCATGTGGCTTTTCGCAGCATGATGCACATAGATTATTTTTTTAGATCCAAAAATCTTGAAATTTAACTCATCCATCCAGAGTACATTTTTAAAGTCCTCAGCAGTCCACTTCTGATGGAATTAATCTGAATCCAAACTTTCCGGTTTATTTTGATAGTGAAGTATTTAATACCAGCAGTTCTCAATCGCGTTTTCCAAGTTATTAAAGACACTCTCTAATTGGTTTTTATTTAATTCGGAATGAATTTGCGGTGCTGGAACTTTTCTCTTCCTTTTATTACGGGGATTGTATGATTAATACCTGGCCTTGACAAGAAAAAAATTAATTTTTTTTCCCAAATTAGTCTCCAATTAAGTACTTTTTCTTGATAAAAAAAAGTCGATTTGTATTGATTTTATTATGCCATATAATATAATAGAAGTCCATTATTTTACTGAACTTTGCTTTATGGTGTGTAATGGTGAATCAATCAATAATTGACAGTTATGAATCAAGAATTTTTTTGGATTATAATTTAAAATATTCAAACACTCTAGGAACACGTTTTTGGTCAGGTGTTAGCAAACACGGCATCCGTGTCATACCCAAAATTTTGTTCAAAGCTTAATGCTTATACGTTCTTTTGAGAGTTTTGCCATGTCAGCAATCTTATAAACTTTCATTCTACCATATTTGAAAATATTATCATGGATTTTATTATTAATTTCTTCTTTGGTGACCTAAATTGGATTCTCTGGACGTTCTTAACCAAAAATGATTTTACGGTAGTGCTAAAATTCAGCTGTCTCATATTTCATGTCGATAACGAAGGTTATAAACTTTCCTGAATTACCACTTCTATTTCATTATTCATTTTATTTTTGAAAAAAAAATATTTTATCACTGTCCGATATTCGATTTTTTCCATTGTTGTAAAATTATAAAAGTTATTCATTTTGACGAATTGTTCTGTTGACAAATAGCTGTCACTCGCAAACTAAATGTTGCAGCTACCTGAAATTATACAATCCCCGTTGTTGCTTAAATTAAGCGATACTTGCTGAAACAAGTAGCCTATGTATGAACTAAGCTCTTTGAAATTTCTTAATTTACCGCTATAAAAAGCTCAAGTTTATTTTCGTCAAATAAAGGAACAATAGCAAACCAAACTTCATTAGTTATTTCATGAATTTTTAAATTTCGAGTTAAATAGAATCTAAAAGCAGATAATTTTAAAAAAAAGGATCAAATTAACGTCTAATATTAAGGATAATGTTCGTTCATAGTAAAAAAGTGAAGTATTTGAACATTATAAAAACAGCATCATAAAAATTTAACATTTTTTACTTGACTAACTTCCAAGGGGTTGTGAGTTCGATTCCCACTGACGCATGGTATGACGCTATTTCCCAAAAATCAAGTTTTCCTTTCTATTTTTACTTTAGTATGGTAGTGCTTAGAATATAAATTTCAATACTAATGTTACTTTAAATGATAATTTGAAAAAATAATAAAAAATTAACATTTATTCTCAGTTGCTACAAACAGGTGCAAGAATTTGATAATTATACTTGGCTTATTATGGTTAAAACGGACATTTCATAAAATAATATTTATATTTAAGCTGTTAGTCTTTTACATTCATAAAAATAATATACTATTAAATCTTTAAACCAAATAATATGTTATTACCAAGGTGGTAAGTATATATTGATTTTCCTATCTTTCAATTAAGAATATAAAAAAACCATTGCTACCACGTATTTGATAAAATAATTTCAGTACTGATGAATTGCGATTTGAAATATTTTATTTCGATTTGAAATATTTTCAACAAGAAAAAGGCATGGCACTGTATTTTTGTACGTTAAATGACAACTAATAGTAGAATTCTATTCATCTACCTACATTGCTTGTACCTTCTCCGATCCGAACTAAACAGTACAAAACATATCAATTTTTTTCTATTAAAAACATATAAGATTCAAGTGGAATAGCACCTTATCAGTGAACCATACCCTACAGATACTAACCATCCTAACTTTTACCATTTGACTGTAGTACAAGTCCAAGTCCTGCTGATCAGTTTTTTAACTTTGAAAAAACTTTGAAAGATTTTTTTTTACATACACCGTATCTGGTATATCCTAGACAAGTTTACTAGTAAAGGATATAGGGAAAAAAATTACTTGTTAGAATTTTTCTACTAACTTTCAAATTTTATCCGTTCAGAATTGTACAAATGCACCCAACAAAAAAACTGAATTTGTCTAAGCTTAAGGAATATTTTTCTATAAATTCTATAAAATAGAAAAGACATTTAATTCCCATGAGAAAACTTTTGATAAAAACAATAAATAGAATTTTTAAAGTATCCTTAAAGTGAAATTTAAAAAGTTTTCTACTTTAAATAATAGAAATTTTACAAGCTACTTTCCGTTGAAAATGTGCAATTTGAAATTCTAAAAATTCCTTATTATTAGTTCCGGTGCAAATCTCAGAACAGTAATTCTCTTGGAAAAAGTTCTTTTCGACAATTAACCCGTAATTTATAAAAATAAAATCAGCTAAATTAACTAGAACAACAAAAAAACAACAAAAAGTTATTCATTTATTCTACGTTTATATGCATAAGTATGAGTATCTACACTATTATTTGTGGCAAGTTCGTACAATGGGCAACATTTATTATTTGCAGCAACAACAAAAAAAATAGCAAAATTACTCTAAAGTATATAATTATATCTAGAAAGAAAAGGATTTTTACTTGAAATGCTTTCAACAGAAACTTTACGAGAAAATGTACGTCTCGTATCACTATTACTAATTGCTTATTCGCTGACTTTTTTCTAGATTATTCTTGAAATTCTCTTGAAAAAATAACGATTATTTAAATCTCCTGTCTTTATATTTTTATCGCTTTAGTTTTCTTATCGAGGTGTAGAATTTTATCCCGAAGAACTTGAATTTTTTTCACAGATTCATTTCTTATTCAATTGATACGATTTTATGAGGTTAATTAAAACTACCACTTAAGCTCTATCCTCAGGCCTTATAAACGAGTATATTTGGTATTTCGAAGATAAGAAAAATTTTCTTTATGCATTAAGATGCACTATTGCATACTTTATTTTTGTTTTATTATTTTGAGCTTTGAAGTCAACTATATTTTATATGACCGTTATTTTTTTGCCTTATTTTATATAGTTTTTGTTTTGGATTTTCTACAAATATAAGAATTTTTACATGTACACCAAAATATATTTGATTGTTTTTTATTTTTTCTAATATCGATCATTTAAACTAATATAAATTTTATCCTTATTTCTATATTAAACTTAATTCTATAAGCACTATGGAATTAAGATTGGGTAATTGCGGTAGCCAAACCATATATTAGCATAATGATTATGTCATTTTTGGTCTTACCTGCACAACTTTAAGCTGTGTTTTTCGGAATTATCCTATTATAAGATGAACCTACTACCAATACGCCACAAGCCATCTATTTATCTTCAAAGTAAAAATTTGGTACTACCAAGCTAGGGGGAACAGAACTTCTAGATCGCGTTGAAGGTAAATGTATCTTCAACGCAGACTAGAAGGAACAGGACTTTTGGTATGTACCACTTTTATTGAGCGCTTCCTATATCCAAAGCGCTTTTCCAAGATATTCTGCAGTCCAGTTTGAGTAATTTTCATTTTACGGATATATCATTGGCTTTTTTTAGGATAAGGAATTACTCTAGCAACTTATGAGGATCCTTCCTTGTACATAATATCTACTCCTAGGCGTCCAGTATTAGTATCAACCTTGTCCGATAACTATGTGACCCTTTA
This sequence comes from Atherix ibis, assembly GCA_958298945.1. Taxonomy (NCBI): domain Eukaryota; kingdom Metazoa; phylum Arthropoda; class Insecta; order Diptera; family Athericidae; genus Atherix; species Atherix ibis. Next base: position 92,313,266 of record OY282606.1, on the reverse strand, counting down.
GGCATGATAAGTGAAATTGTGTATTTTTAGTGTGTTATGATAAAAGGAACAGTGAATTCTCGAATTAGACTTAAAAAAATTTCTGTAATACTCTTCATCAAGAGGACAAAATTATAGTAATATCAATTTTGGAGGTTCGAGAAGTAGTGGAAGACGAACCTCGCTCAAAGAAGCCTTCAAGATTAAGAAAATATGAAAAAAGGGAACTTTCCAAAGATTCACTTTTTAAAAAAAAATTCTTGTAAGGCTCAAAAAGAGGCTTTTTCACGTAAGAGCAGACATTGCTAACATTTGGTTGCTCCGATATAACAGCGGGCACCCTGCCACACAGCCACATCCATCAACGAGTTTTTGTCGGAAAACGGGATTCTTATGGCTTTTCCTTCCTCCCTGTTTGTTCAATAAAGGACGTCATATTGGAACTTCCAATAACATCCAAAGGAGTATAGTCAAGGATCTGAAAATGATGCCATTTGAAGCCTTGTATCACTGATAAACAGATTGAAAACAATGCCTCCGCTGACTTATAACTACTCAAGAGATTGGGGATAGCATTGATGTATAAAAATAAAATAAAATGTTACTACTACCGAAGGACTGCCGATGTTTTGACGGAGGCTCAGATCCACGCTTCTATTTATTCTGGTGTTAAAGGTCCTTTTTTTTATTAGTTCCGATTTGGTTGCCATTTTTGATACCCTGAAACGTATAGTACTAGAGTACGGTAAATGCCAGTTTGCAGTTATCATTGTCTAGCCCGATAAACACATATTTTCAATACATTTAAGAAAAATACTTTCATTCTTTAATATTTTTTTCGCAAAACAAAACTTTTAAATAAAAACCCCATAACAGTTCGGCTGAAAAGTTGAGAACCATGACGTCTAGATGGCGCCTCTTACAAAAATCTACTTAATTATCACAAAGCCTCATCCTTCAAATAATTCTTGTCAAAATTTGACAGCAATCGGTCGATTGGTTCGTGAGATATAGCATTTTGAGTGGAGCAACTTTTGTTATTGAAAAAAAAATGGATAAAGACGAATTTCGTGTACTGATAAAGCATTGCTTTTTGATGAAAAAAAATACAGTGGAAACCAAAGTATGGTTTGACAAACGTTACCTGGACTCTGCTCCAGCTATTTCAACTGTGGAATATTGGTTTCGTCAATTTCGAACTGGTCGTACGAGCACAGTTGATGCAGAACGCAGTGGACGCCCAAAAGAGGTGGTGACGGCAGAAAACATCAAAAAAATCCACAAAATAATTTTAAATGACCGTAAAGTGAAGTTGAGCGAGATAGCTGAGACTCTGAAGATATCGAAAGAGCGTGTTGGACATATCGTGCATGAATATTTGGGCATGCGAAAGCTGTGTGCAAAGTGGGTGCCGCGTTAGCTCACTGTGGACCAAAAACAACAACGTGTTGATGATTCTGAGCAGTGTTTGGTGCTGTTCAAACGCAATAAACCCGAATTTTTGCGTCGATATGTGACAATGGATGAAACATGGCTCCGTCACTACACTCCAGAGTCCAATCGGCAGTCGGCAGAGTGGAGAGCGAGCGACGAACCGAATCCAAAGCGTGGAAAGACGCAACAGTCGGCTGGCAAGGTGATGGCGTCTGTATTTTGGGATGCGCATGGTATAATATTAATTGACTAAATATTTCTACTGTGTTTCGTTCTAAACTTTTCAGCCGAACTGTTACGTGATGGAAAAAAACTGAATTTTTTCACAATTTTTACTCATATTTGCAAAATAAAAGACATTTTAATTGTGATCTCAAACTTTTACCGGTCAGTGTATATTTATTTATTTCAAAGTTTAGAGAATAATCCCGCCATTGTTATATTTAAAAAGCATAATTCTATAAAAAATACTTTTCTATTCATTAACTTTTAATCTCCAAATTGTTAAGCAATTTTGATGAGTTCAGATATACTTTTGAATAATTTTTAAAATCATTTTAGATTTTTATTATTTAAATGATAATAATTTTTTTTATAAAATTTTACTCTTATTTATCTTAAATTAAATATTATTAAGATTTTTAGACCTATAATATATTTGAAAAACATTTGAAGGAAAAAATAATCGGCTGCAATTAAGATTTTTTTTAAATTAATTGAAACCAATTTGAAATATTAAATAAAGTTAATATCTCTGAAAAAAATAGTTCAAATTTAAAATATCTGCAAATAGGTGATTATTGATATTTTCTGTGCACAAAACTGTGCTCATTTTTGATAATTATAAATATTTCTAGCGATTTTTTAAAAAAAGTCCATTATGCAATGTGAGAAAGTTAAGTTTTTGCAAAGAAATTTTCTCACAAAAACTATTAAATTTATATTATAATCATTAAGATGATTTTTTGCATGAAAACTTTTGCTAATACGAGTATACATCAGCACTGTTAAAAATTGTACTTCTTTTATTTATTATTATTATTATTATTATTATAATTTTACCACAATCCTTTTAACATTTCATAGTAAATCCTGATGGAATATTAAATTTAATACGAATTCCAATGGAGAAATACTTATTTTATATATGTATATATTATATATAACTACTTTACTATAGTTGATCTATTATTGATATATAAAATACAATAGTTCTCAGAATATAATAATATCCAATTGACATATCTAATCGAAAGTCTAATGCACTACCCTAAGGTCATTTTCGCAAATTGCTTATTTAACAGAATACAATATGTTAATTTGAATTATATTGACTATAAACAATCTACGATAAATTAGTTATTATATTTCAATCTTAAATATATCTTCATATGTGTGTTAAATATAAGATTTTAAATGTAAATTTTCTTTGCTACAAAACAATTCCTTTAATAGCAGTGATTATGTTTTTCTTTTTCAAACAGCTTACATAAATTAAAAGTTCAATACTATTTATATTTATTAACTCAGATAGTTTTAGATAATTTTTCATTTGATATTTATTATTGTTTTAATTCTTTTTTGGTTATTTTAAAAATAATACATTCCTTAATTTCCGAGATTCCAGATACAATACGACTGGTCTTATTGACATAAAGTAAATTATTTCACCAAAACTTAAAAATGACACTCCAAGGAAAAGTCCAAATAATCCACCAATTAATGCAACAAGATCGGTTTTTAAAAAGATATACTTTCGCATCGTTGTTAAGACCATTCTTTGCTTTGTGATTATATTGTACGAGAAGAAAAGATAATCATTTCTAAATATAAAAATATCTTCTATTAGTATACCTTGAAATAAAAGCTAGATCATAAGTCACCTATTTTTATATTTAAATCTATTATTCGATCTTGAAAGTATACTGGTTAATGTTAGGTTATTCAAATCGATTGAATTACTCCAAGTAGTTATTGTTAGACGAACACACGGAGGCTTACAATCACAAGTCGTCTCTAAAATTGATTTTTTATAATAAAACGCTAACCTTGCCAAATGCGTACAATACATTTTCATAGCTCCACAAGTTGGCATTGCTTTTAGATCTAAAAAAAAATTTGCAAAATTTCTTCTTTTACAAAATTGACGGGAACAACGTTTTTCTTTTGATTATTTACGTGGCAAAAAGAATGATACACAATTGCAAAATTGTTCTGTAAAATTTGATAAACATTCAGCTTCACATAACTCGTCATTATAAATTTTAAAATAGAAAGTCTTATCGTCATCTACTTCATAACAATATTTTCTGCAAATGAAAATCTTTTTAATAAAAATTCACTTATACATATTCTTATTGTAAATGGTATTTAACATACTTATTGGTTGTATCATTTGTCAGCTCGTCACTTTGCTTTGCAAAATCATAAATAAACTCAAGCTCATAGTATTGATTAGGAATTGTTGTTAAAATATTTGGATAGAGTAAAAATTGATTACCCAGCACATCTAATGCAATCTAATAAAAAGTAAACCGCTTTCAGTTTTTGAGTATAATTTAATATTATTGAAAAATTAGTTTTATACTGAACGGACATAAACTTTTTCTGTAGACTGTAAACAGGCTTGATAGTTGTCCGATTTAGGAATTGCCAAATTAAAGCGTACTGCTCCAATTGATCCAATACCTTCAACGGAATACATATTATTGTAGGGAGCTTCATTTATATTGGCTTTTATTCTGAAAGTCAAATACTCATAATTATAATAATAAATTATTTCCTACCGGATTATCTATTTTGTAATTTGGAAAATATATTTCTGCCATTTGATGGTTGTTTAACACATCAATTAATTTTTTTTACTTAAGAAAAAAATTAATTAAATTTTAAATTGCCATTAATAATAAGAATTGAAAAATTACTAACCAGTAAGAATAAAATTTGGATAAGGTACACCGATTGACTGTTAAAGGAACAAGTTTTAAACGCTAATACTTCTAACAAAATTTTCTTCAATGGTGAAGCTCATTTTTCGCTCGGTTGGCATGTTAATAAGTAAAACTATAATATATAAAGCTCTGAGTACCCATAAATAATATTAGAGAAGTCATTATATTTGTAAAAAGTGACATCCCCCTCCTAGGCGTACAGTATAAGTATCAGCCTCGTCCGATAACTATGCGAACCTTTAGGCATTATAAGTGAAATTGTGTATTTCTAGTGCGTTTTGACAAATGGACCAGCGCAATTTGGAGCAATGATGTGCCATGAATTTTGTGTGCAACTTGGTAAATCCTCATTAAGAGTACAAGACTATCGGTACTAAAATGCATTTTTGAAGGCCCGAGAAGTATTGGAAGCCGAATCTCGCTCAAAGGTGCCTTTAAGGTAGAAAAATTATAAAAATAAGAAACCTTCCAAGGATATTTATTTTTTAAAAGAATATCGTTAAATGCTCAGAAAGAGGCTAATAAGTAAAACTATCATATATAAAGCTTTTAGTACCAACCCATAAATAATATTATAGAAGTCATTATATTCGTTAAAAGTGACTGTCTAGTAGGCATTTTAGTGTGAATTTAAAATTAGACCGTATTTATTTGAAAATTAAAAAGAAGACTTAATTCTGAGCACTATAGACATATTATAAGCCATTTTTTTTAGCCTCAACTTAAAAATGTTATTCTAAATCGTATATGGTTTTAAGAGGACGGTACTACAAGCCACACTACAAAATGAAGAATGGCTTTATTATCCAAAAGGGTCCCGTGACGAATAAATTGGCGATTTGGTGAAGTCAATATGCCTCCAAGATCATGAGTTGTACTTATTTTTAAAAACTTATATAAAATATAATGTTTATGCAGAAAACTTTAAACTTTTTGATCATTTAAAAATCAACATTCGTCTAGCAATGACCCCAAAATGTACAAAAGAATCATAAAAAATTCTCTTAAATGGATGAAGTCCTGGAAAAACTATTATAACAACTATTTAAATAATACGTAATGGCAAATTTTATATAATATAATATTTAAAAAAAATTAGTAACATTGTTATATATGTTAAGTTTTCTTTTCAAATTGCAAATTGGATAATCCTTTATTTCAGTTATTTCTAATACCTTGAATTTTTGTCCAGACGTGTTAATGGTATTTTTTGAAAAATGTAACAATGTCCATTCATTGTTGTGGTCAGTCCAAGTAACTCACTACATTTATAGGATTTTAATCCTATCGAACAACCATACAAAATATCATCAACTTTGAAACTAGCCTAGAAAAAATTTCGTTTTGAATATTTATGTTATCATATTTCAGATAGGATGTATTCAAATTAGTCACAGAATGATTACTTTCTTAAGGGATTTATCCATTGAGAAATTTAATTTCTCCTGACGCATATTTCCCCAATCAAAACCACAAAATCGAGATGTAAGTTCAATTATCTCTTCCGATTTAAATTGATCCGTACTATAGTTGAGGTTTCCTTTTTCATGTTGTCATATTACTTCCGATACATTTAAGGCATTTACATCGAATAGTCCTTGTGGGCATATATATACAGATGGAAATTGTAACTGCAATAAATAATATTAAATTTTCCGATTCTCACAATAATATTTTTATTTAATTACTACTTACCGTTTTTATTTCTGTATATTTTGGTAAAAAAATCTCTATTATTACATATTTATACATGACTACTTGCCAAACAAACCATCCAGCCATTATTATACCCAAAATAACTATAATTGCCCATATTAGTCTAAATATTTTTGCAAATAAAAAACAATTTACTATATAAAAAAATTTAATTTGTGCAAATTTATATACTTTGAAATTTTCGATCTTTGTGGACTGATGAAAAATTTTATACCATGAATCGTTGTTGTAGCACAAAATTCATTCCAAACTACACTTAATATATTTTCATTTGCTTTAAAATGCATTTCACTGGTAAACAGATTATAATATGTCGAATTTTGATATTTTTTACAGAACTATTTATACATTAAGTATCAAGGACATTTTTTTCCAATTACCTCTCAAGAGGCCTTATTTATATCGATTAACAGCAGTAGTTAAATATGGGTTGTTAAAACGTTTTGAGTCATAAAATTCAAACAAACTTATTAATGCAAATTATTGAGTCAAAGAAGATAAACTCCTTTTTTTAACAATAGTATTTATTGTATATCGAAAACGTATAATTTTTATTATTAATACTATTTTCAGGGTAATCTGCGTGTATGATATCTCTGTAAGGACAAGCAAATTTTCTATTAAAAAATATTCCTTCCAATAAATATTTTTCATGGTCGTGAATTTAGTACAATATATTTCTTATAAAAATTGGTATATTTTTTACATATATTGATATTTATTGAACTTTGAAAATTATTATATTTAAAGAAATTATTTAAAAAATCGATATTACTTATAATGATAATTAATAATTGCAACTTATAATATCATACAAGGGGTTAAGGTGTAAGTTTATAAAAGGGGTTAAGGTGTAGTTTTATAAAAAAAAATATCTATTTTTATATGAATTGTGAGGTTTTTTAATTTATGTATTATTTTTTGAGCATTTAGCAAAATGAATGAATTGATAAAAAATTTTAGAACAAATTTTAGTAATCTAAGATTTTCCTATCAAAAATTTCTTTTTAAAATTTATTTATCTGTTTTTTTGGGGTCGTCGATCAACACTAAAGTAGATGAGTTAGTCGTTGCAATGCTCCGGAGAATGTTTAATGTCATCAAATCGGATACTCCAGATACTCGGATGCTCGACGACTATAAATCTGACTAACGACAATCCCCATTAATGAGTTTTTATCGGAAAAAGCTACTCCTGTGATTATGTAACTTCTTTTTGGTACTCAAAATATAAAAAAAACACTTAAATGGAATGTCCATAATATCCAAAGGAGTGTAATCGAGAAGCTGAAGGCGATTCAAGCTGATCAAGGAAACTACTTTGAAAACAATATCATTGATATATAAAAATAAAATAAAATTATTGTAAAAAAAAATCGATTTCGTTACTTTTATGGCATACCTCTACAACTCTTGACAAAGCTTCTGATCTCATATCCACAAGCTTCAATCCTGACTAACGACATACGAGGTCTGTTCAAAAAGTATCGCGAATTTTGTGTTTTTTCAAAAATTATTAATTTATTCATGAATATCTATTTTGTCCCTTTCAAAGTAATCCCCACCAGATATTATACACTTGTGATAACGTTTTTTCCAATCCTCGTTTTTGTGATCTTGTTCAGCTCCTTCGTGGATGCCGTCTTTATCTCATCAATCGTAGCGTAGCGTCGTCCTTTCATAGGGATCTTCAGTTTAGGGAACAAGGAAAAGTCACAGGGGGTCAGATCTGGGGAATACGGTGGCTGCGGCATTATTAGTGTGTTGTTTTTGGTCAAAAATTCACTCACAAGCAACGATGTGTGAACAGGGGCGTTATCATGGTGCAAGAGTCAATTTTTGTGCTTCCACAAATCCGGGTGTTTCTGGCGAATCGCTTCCCGCAACGTGCGCATAACTTGCAGGTAATATTCCTTATTGACCGTTCTACCCTGTGGCAAGAACTTATAATACACCACGTCTCTGCAATGGAAGAAAACTGTAAGCAAAACCTTCACATTCGACCGAACTTGGAGCGCTTTTTTCGGTCTTGGCTCGTGCGGCAGCTTCCATTGGGACCTCCAAGGTAGCTTCTATCGGAATGCATCCGCGCAATTAATTTTATTTTTCACACAAAATTTGATACAGATTCTTTGATCCATATTTTGGAATGGCAAAAATCTAAGACGAGCCAAAACACGTGCAATCAAAGCAGCTGTCAAAAATTAACTGAACATTCAAAATGGCCAAACTTATCGGCATAAGTAAGAAACATAAGTACTAATATAACGCCATAAAAAAATTGAAAATCGAATATACGTAACCCGCGGAAATTCAAAATTCGCGATACTTTTTGAAAAGACCTCGTAGACTTTTACTCTATACTTAAAATTACCTTTTCCCTTACACGAGTTCATCTAGATGAGAGGTACGCCTAAAAATGACATACTTGACTAAATGGACCTAAAATCCACCCACCATATCGTCAACTACTAAGACTAAAATTAATGGTAAATTTTTACTATCCAAAGCAATTATAAAACCAATTTTGACTTATAAAACTGAGCTCTGGGGCTCAACGAAACATTCCAATTCCTTTCAGTCTAAGATCCTTCGCAAAATTGTTGATGTCCCCTTTTGTATTCGTAATAATGTTTCCTTGTTTATCTTTACCAAAAATTATATAAAATTAAATAAAAAAAAGAAATCTTATTAAAAAACAATACAAAATTTGAATTATTTTTCATTATTCTTTTCATTTTAGTTTTGCTGTATTATGAGAGTATGTAAAATTTACATTTAATAAATTTATAAATAAAATCAATGCCAATTATTATTAAAATTACAGGGTAGGTTTTCAAGTAAAATAATTTAGTCCCATATGAATATTAACATTTATACAATTTAAATTCTTTCATTTAGAAATAGATAATTTTACTCCCTTATGATATAAATAATATTTTTTTCATATTTCGAAAAAATACAATACTATAAAAACTTGATATGAAAAGTGATGATTGCATTCAACATGGAAGTTTTTAGGAAGAATTTTCATAAATTTTGTGCGGATACATCTTTTATCGGATTTAAGTACTTTAATGAACCAGAATGTACAAAATTTGAAAAGTATTTATTCAAAAATAAAGAAAAACAAAATATTATATTGCTAAGTATTTTTTTTTTTTGTAAAAATTTTGATAATATTTTTAATAATGTAGGATGTGGTGGATACTGCTGAACTTATTATCATTTCTTGTGTTTGGATACTTTGCATATGGTGTATTTTTAAAATCAGAAACTATACCGATTATATTTTCCGTATCTAGTATGGTAACCTCTATAAAAGATGTAAAACAATATTCAATTTATTTATGATATTTGGTTTAACAAATTGTTTTTTTTTGATTTGCAGATCCATTTTCCAAGTATAACTATTTGTCCAAATAGATATTTTCAAGCGGAAATTGCTCGAATGATCGATATTGTTGATTCTTACAATTTGTCCACAGAATTGACGACGGAAATAATTACAAACTATGAATTTATATCACGGTTATGTTCACAAAATACTTTCAAGAATCGTATCACATTCAAACTATCAGAATCGATTTATTTTAATTTTGTCGATATATTAAAAGAGGTTTTAACATTTTTTTTACATTTTTCTTTCTTATATGTGAATTAATTGAAATTACATTATGTAGACTACAATTCCATACATAGCTGAACATTATCAATGTTATTTTTCGGGAGTTGACTATAATTGCCGCGATTTGTTCATTCAGCGCATCACCAATAATGGTATTTGCTATACTTTCAACACGCAGTCATTATCTCAACTATATAAGCGCAAAAATTATCATTTGTAAGTGCATTTTGTTTTTCATACAATTTTATTTATTTAATAATATATAAAAAAATTTAAAAACAAATAGTATGGAACCAACTTATTCGAAAAAATTACCATTTGTTCATAACAATTATCTGCAAAGTCCTGTGGGTCCAAGAGGATATAATCAACTCACAATTCACATAGCATATCCTCGGCTTAGGGATGACAATACAACTTGTGGTTTCTATGACGATTCAATTGATGTAAGTAAAATATATAATTAAAAAATTTATAAATAATATTGTAACTACCAAAACTCACGTCATGACAAATGGTTATGGTCATTAACATTTATACGAATAATTTCATTGTTGTAGCTTGTATTGGTGCAAAATATTTTTTATAATCGGATAAAAATATTAGTCTAATTTTATTTAAAATTGAAAGGGATTTATTTGTTGAACAATATCTGTTAGCAGTGCGACATCTGTTTGAGTCCATTTATCCTTCAATATTTGTTGTGATTAATATGAATAATACGGTAAAGAGAAATTTAAGAATGGAAAGTTGTGAAGACATTGGCCCAATAAAGGATTTGTCACTGGGAGAAATGGGTTGTTAAATAGGCAGAAGCCACTATAAAGGAAATATCGAATCCTGTCTTAAGCACAAAGCTAGATTGTAGCAATAGTTTTACTTATATACTTATATTTAGGCTTCTTACGGATTTTTCTACCTTAAACTGGGTACATTTTCGGCCACATAGAATTAGTGTCAGATGTTTTAGGCCAGATCTCCTTTTTAAGAAGATCTCACCGAGAGGGGCCAGATAGAATTTGTGCGACACCACATGAATGAATATACTGACTGGAAAGTGATTATTATTGGCAACAAAAATCGGTGTTTTTTTTCGATAGACCAGACAATATCTCTTACTATTTCCATGATTCGAGGAAGGACCCAAAGTATTTAGCATGGCATCATAGTAGGTCTGATTCAGATACGGCCTAGGGAGCCATTTCATACTATGGTCTTGTAAGCCTTGTTGTTCTATCGGAAAAATAAGCCGTAATTTTAAGTACAAGCACCTACTGAAAGTCAAATGAACATAATAAATGTTACAGTGTAACACCGATGATGAATTTTTGAAGAGGACAATGCACTAATACATACTCCGAAAATTGTAAAAATATGGTTTGACGAAAAGAAAATTGCCTTTTTAAAATGTCCACCAAAATCTCTAGTCCAAAAAATCATCAAAAATATACGACTATATCGTCCAAAAAAATATCGCATACTGACGTGAAATATTGATGAATAAGGACACAACATAAATTTATAGAAGCCATTTAAACTGATTTTAATGATATATCTAATAATAGGATTCCATTCCAAACTGTTTAGACGAATTAACTCATAAATCGTTATTAATAAATTAATTAAATTGTGATTGATAAAATATTCACGTTTTTACATGTGGACCCAACCAGTTGTCGCTCTGCCAGAAGTTATTTTTCAACAAATAGGACCATGCAAAATCATGTCAATTACGCTAAAATAGATCTAACCCTGCTTACAAATAAATTTTTCACCAATAAAACCTTAAACAGCGACTGCTTGTAAAAATGTGGATGGCTCCAAGCAGATGTCGCGCAGTGAATATAATAAAATGGAGCCTATTTTCCTAAAAAAAAAAATTTCATAAGAAAAAATTATAAATTTTTTTAATATAAATTAATTTACACAAAAAAGCAGTGCATATTTTAGATTAATTATAAAATCATTCAAATTAACCGAAACTTATTGATAACATTTGGAAGCAGTACCATTTGCCAGATAAATTAGATAGAAAGACTTCATTTAATTGATTGGATCTGATTAATACAATTAGAAATTCAAATTCGATAATACTGTTTAGAATAAATAAACTGAAAGAAAGTTTGCCTATTTTGAATTTAAGCAATTTCATCAAATGGACTGTACCATTATTATGAGCATTTCCAAATTGTAATGCTGAAAAATAGATCAATTGTTAATTAACTAAATATTATCATTAAACGAACATTTCAAATAGATATAAAAATATATAGTTAACTCTAATAGCTTCATTTTCTATATAGAAAAAACATATTTACGAGAAAGTAATTGGACTTTGTTAGCTATCAAAAATTTTAAATGTTGAAAATTAGCTGAAAGCTTGTAAAATTAAAACTTTTCTTCTGTTCAATTAATCGTCTCATTAAAGCGAAACTGTTGGGCTAAAACATACAAAATAGATAGTATTTATAATACTTATTAAAAGTAATTTTCAAGGTAAACTGGAGAAGTTATTTTTTAGGTAAACACATAAACATTTAAAAGAGATCCTCCCTTTTTTCCAATTGTTCTTATTTTAAAGTATATACACCAAAAAAGAAAAAATCCTCTCACAAATATTAACTTTAATAAGGGTAATTATTAATGAAACTTTATCCATAATTTTTTTATGTTGATACAACCCTTATTGAATTATGTAAAATAAAATATTTAAAATAACTTTATATAGTTTTTAATAAATCAAACGAAAAATGTTTTGAGTATAATTTTTTGTTGGTGTGTTAAGTTTAAACATTTTGTTTGATTGAAGAATAAATTATCCAGAAAACTTTAATTATTTTTTATGAAAAGTCAAACTTATTTAGATGTTATTTTTAGTAAGCGAATATATTCTAATATAAGAGAAATATTTTTTATTATTAGAATTTTGCAGACTTTCTTTTTAATCCTTCAAATTTCTTTCATATTTTGTGCTATAAGTTATTGGAAATTTCAAAATTATTGTTGTTCCATCAACATTTACAGCGTACGTTTTATATTCCAGATCGAAGTTCGTTTTTAATAACTTTTAAATGAAATATAATTGTATAATTTATATTTTATTGATTGATTATAGGGGTTTTAGCATTACGTATAAAATATGATGTTGATTAAATTCCCTTTTCTGGCCACGTTGCAAAGACGAGTTCTTTTAAGTACATTTTTCATAACATGTTCGTAGACTTTTGGTATTATTTCAGCCAACCACAACCTCGATGTTATCCTTAAACATTGAGGTTATGGTTGGTTTGTTAGTGTAACCCCATACGATGAAATCAGAAGGGTTCAAATCAAAGGATTGTAGGGGTCAATCGATATTTTTGACATTATTCGGCTGGAAACAATTTCTCTCAAAATTCGCATCGTAGCACGATCTGTGTGTGATATAGCACCATCTTGTTAGAACAACATATTATGTAGACCTAATTGATCCAATTCGGGTAGAAGAAAGTTTTCCAACATGTCCCAATAGAGGTCACCAGTAACTGTTACAGCATTGCCTCCAGCATTCTTAAAGAAATATGGTCCATATATTCGAAAATGGGTAGTGGTCTTTGGTGTATCAGTCGCAGTATATTTCGAGGCTTATGATGACTTTTTTTTCATTACCAAGCTGTAAAAGTTGAGCACTCCAGTATCGCTGCCATTCACGGTCATTTGACCCTCGGCATATGATTTACACCAAAAAAACACGTCATTTTCTTCGCGTAATCACAATTGAACAATTATATAAATACAATGTTTTAATAATTTCAACACGTTATTGTGGCATTGAATACTTTATAATAAATTGTTACTAATAACTCTCTATGACTGACAAATAACAATAGACAAATATCATCCAAACAAAAATGGCCACCAAACAAAATCTACCTGGAACATAAAAAGTGTCACATATTTGTGAGAATAGAAATGTCTCTATTTACTTTTTGTTAACCAACTAATTATGAAATGATAATTTATTTACAATGATAAGAAGAAAAGCCTATATATGAAGGACTATCTATAAACTTAATATTTTTTAGTAATGTATCACGAGGCAAATAGTCTCAAACCACCTTGAGCAATTATGTATTTTGTGATGACTAAGCCTAACTCAAACAAAAGTAATATTGAGGCTTTTAGCGAACCTCAATATCATATGGGCAGATATCGGAAAATCTCATCGGGATTAGTGAATTACAAACCAAGAATCACAATTGTTCAGAATTTTTTCATCTTATTAAGATAATGTCTTAAGAGATAGTGCTCAGTAAGTAGGCCGGTGAGAAGCCTTAGGTCAGGATTGTTGAGTTTCAGGAAGTTTAGCGCCCTACTATTATTGTAGAAAAGGCTATAATTTTTTTTGAATGATTATTGCCCGGGAAATTAATCCAGTATGAGCTTTTAACATCGCGTTTACAGGACTCGATAATGGATTCCTTTTATTTCTTTGGATTATCATAGAAAGGTTCTGGTCTTAGTTCATTACCATCATTACTCTAATGATCCGGTACTCACATCAAACCCCACATCACGACAAATGTTTTAGGTCACCAACATTAAACGAATATTTTCATTGTTTTAGCTTGTATTGGTGTAAAATATTTTTTATAAGTGGATAAAAGTGTTAGGATAATTTAATTAAAAATTGATGGAAATTTATGTCGAAAAATATTTGTCAGCAGTGCGACATCTGTTTGAGTCCATCAGTTATCCTTTAATATTTGTTGGGATTAAAGCTATTTTTTAAATTTTAATAATACGATAAAAGAATGGAAGGTGAGAATATTGATCCAATGAAGGGTTTGTCATTGGAAGAAACGGGTTGCTAAATAGGCAGAAGCCACAATAAAGGAAACATCAAATCTTTGCCTTAAGCGCAAATCCGGATTGCAGCAACAGTTTTCGTTATATACTCATATTTAGGCTTCTTACGAATTTTTTTTACGTTAAACCGGGTGCATTTTCGGAAAACAACTCTATAAGAAACTTATTTGCATGCATTTCATAGGTATTCCTGGTTGAACTTGATATAGACTTATACATTTTATGCATTAAAAAGTACAAATCTATTATTTTAATACTGTTAAACGCATATATTATTTAAAGTAATTTAAAAGTAAATTTGCTATTTAATATTAAAGATCTAAAATACTGTGTAAAATGAATGAATTTTGGTTTTATTGAGCAAAAATTTCCCAGGACACATTATATTGAGATTGGTCGATATCAGTTGGCTTTCAAGATTATACAATTTGGTACCATTTGATTTATTATTGCAAAACTATATAAAAAATCATACATTTGTAGATAATTGTTCAACTTAAAAACATTTAAAAGAGTCCAACAATATCTGCAAAAAAGTAATCAAACATTACCGCAATGGGATCGATTCGTCCAAAAAGTGTCGTTACAATTATTTAAATAATCTTATACTTCATACACATGTGTAATGGCAAAGTTTATTCAATATAATAAGGAAAAGTCTTATCAAAATTTGAATTGTAAATATTTTTTTCTTAAAGTTTACGTTTCAAAACTTAAATTGGATAACCCTTTAGCTCTTCCATCAGCTCAGGTTTCATTGAAAACTAATTCTATAAAAAATCAATAGACCACTTAGAAAATGTAGTATTTTCTAATAATTTTTTTGACTGCAGGTTATTTTCGGCTCACCAATGGAAATGGTATTTTCGGAACCGACAAATTTTCAACTACAAAAAGGCTTCAAAACCGATATCGAATATAATGTTTCCCCAACTAATATAGCCGATGATCTAATAAATATGCATCCGTCAAGGTAAATTATTTTTATTAAGGATTTATTGCTCGGTTTACTGCTTTTTTCTATTGATATTTCCAGACGGGGCTGCTTATATCCCACTGAAGGTTCGTTAAATTATTTCCAATACTATTTGGAACGTAATTGCCTCATAGAATGCCTCTCGGATCAAACATTCAGAAAATGTGGTTGCGTTGAATTTTATATGCCCAGTACGCAGTAGTTGGCATATATTCATTGGTAATATTAGTTACGAATATTAAATGAGATTCATTTCAGGATTCGAAAAGCATCCAGTTTGTAGTGTATCAATGAAGTTGTGCGTTACACGTGTTAAATTGCAAATCAAATCCCGCTACCAACATTTGTGTTCCTGCATGCCGAACTGTATCGATATTGAGTATAGTGCATTGTTATTGACTTCGAAAATAGACGATACCGTATTCGATCGGTCGATCCGAAGGTAGGTGATTTTACCTTTTATAAAGAACACCGCAAATCGATTAACTATGTTCGTATCCTTTGTTTGTGCAATAATTTCCGGAATGATTTGTGGAATTTATTTGAAGGACCCACGACTTGTACACATTGAATGTTCTACCGAAATCCTTAAGGGTATTCAGCAATCAACGAACACAAATATTCGATTTAACTGACTATGTTGCCAATTTGGGTGGCTTCTTTGGTCTATTTCTGGGTATATCGGTACTAAGTATTATTGAAGTATTCGATTATTTCCTATTTCAACCGATACGATCATTGTTTCAAACGAAATTTTTTCATATATTTTCAAAGTTAAAGTTTTTCAGTGCATGCAAAAATTAATAACGAAAAAATTTCTTCTAATGATTGTATTTATTTATTCACAATAACTGTCTTATAATAAATTTCTTAAAAAAAAAATTATTTCCATAATCATTTCAGTATTTTTTTAAATGATAATTACTTATTAATCCTTTTGTTATAATTTTTAGCAATTTTGAATTATTATATAGTTTTAATATTTTTTCATTTTTTTTTTGTTATTATATTTGGTTTCAGCGCCAGAGTTCTAGTCTGTAAGTCTATATTGGTTTTAGTTGAATTTTCTGTGCAGTCTGTTGTAAGCTTAGAACGGTTATCTAGAAGTTTTAGTTTGTTGATAGCATCTGATTAATTATAGTCTTTTAAGCTTGTATATTTTATATCAAACTTTTTTCTAAGTACAGTCCTAAGCATGAAACTTTAGTTTATATAATGTTTTATAAAACACATTTTTTATTTAGATTTTGATAAAATCTTTTCGTTGTATTTTAAGTTATAAATTGTCAAGTTTTTTTTAAAAATATTTAAAATTATAAAAATAATAATCTTTTGAAGAGCCTTTATGACAAAATGACCAACGGCAAAGAAGCTAGCATTTGTTATGGTCTGGCAGACAGTCTTTTTTCACGGATGCAACGGCTTCTTCATAATTATTTATGAGTTTTTACAGCCCCATATACGACAGTTTTGCTTACTGATCAGCCTTTTTACCAAAGACAATTTTTCTCGAGAAATATAAAAAAATGTGGCTACGATATAATTACAACTTTTGTAATAAAATATTACAATTTTATCCCATTAATTTGGTAAATTTTAATGCTGTACTTTTTAAACTACGAAAGAACATGGTTTACGGCGAAGAGTAAAATTTTTAGGGATACATTTACGTTCGTTCGATTTCTAGAAGCTTTGGATTTGAGTTAGGAAAATTTCGGAAAAGGGTTGAGGATGCAAGGCAAGCAGTCTCATCTAGATGAGTACCAAAGTAGATATTAGAATAGATTGTAATATGGTATATAGAAATTTTGTAGAGGATGGGACTAAGTAAACTACCCTGCGGAACACCAGTAAATATAGGAGAGATATTGAAAAGTTCGCTAGCTTCTATTATATTTTTAATTTCAGTTTATAGAGATTGTATTAGGCACTAGGTAATATGTGGAAGGAATGATCCTTCTAAGCTTGCAGAATGAGCCTGGATGCCCGACTCAAGCAAAAGCTTCACTTATGTCCGGACATATACCGGAACATTACTCTTACTGGAACAGTGATTCACAAATTTAACAATCAATTATTAGGATGAAGACATTCACAAATTGCCACCATATCTTTAAAGAATATTATTCTTGAATGGCAAAAAAACATACCCGAGTTAACATCTTAAATTTAATTATTTAATTATTATTAAAATTATTTAATAAGTTAAAATTTTTATTAAAAATAAAATATATAAATTATATTCAAAAGTAGTAAAAATATTTAATTTTATTAATAAATAATATATACAAAAATATGGTTTAAATTTGGTTAAAACTGCTATGCTGAAATGATTTGGGATTTGACATCAGTCAACATCAGTTCGAATGAAAATTTTCCTATATAATAAAATTAATGTTTAATTTTCTCCATAAATAACAAATTGTTTACGTATTCGTATGATAAATAGAAAAGTACTTAAATAAGAAATATTATCTGTAAATAAAATAATGTATAGAAAATATTTGATATATTAAATTATGTAGAAGATAACGGTTAGTATATGTGTACATAACCCTGAGTTTAGGGTAGTAGAAGGTCTCCATTTACGTATTTCTGGTTAACCTGGCTGCACACTTCAAAAAGCCAGATAAAAATAATAAAATTCCGAACAAGTTCCATAATTCAGGCTTTAGTCGCTATAAGGCGTATTATTTTTGTCCCATTACGTTGAATTTACAGCTTCAAACAACTATCATAAATTAACTTGGCTAGGGAGTCTTGTGCAATTATGTGAGTAAAGTCGTCCAATTAGAAATGCGATGCAGTACAAAATACCAAGGCCACATACACTAAATGCCTTGATGCTGATGCTGATGCTGATACTGATGCTGGCACTCTTAGGAACAGTTCAGCTAGCAGCCTGATAATGGTTCCTTTTTTATATTGTAATTCAAGAATAAAAGAATGTTTGTGGTTTGTACAAGACTATCAAAATACACAAAAAGGCAAACACCATTAAAATACTAAATACTCTTTTCCACAGGCATACTATGAACAATGTATGTATGAGTGTGAGTACAAAAACCTAAAAGAAAATGTCCTTCTTATCCTGTGTACAAAAGCTTATTATCTACGCACAAATTAAAACAAACGCAATCTTTCAGGATACCAACGTCAATGAAAACTCTTATACTAGTAGACATTACAATATGAAATTGAAGATATAATGTTGAAAAGAGCTTCTCCAAAGGTCATAGACATCTTGACATATTGTACAGGACCATTTGTATTGAGACCTATAAGAACTATTCTATAGTAAGTGTATAGTAAGCCAACATAGTCATTTTGATAAAGTTTTACCTCGTACGAGTACACTATTTTATGTGCCTTATTTTGCTATCTACCTTTCGGTTTCTTAGGTTAATTGTTCAATTAATTCAATTAGTCTGCCAAAGTGGAATAAATAAAAATAAATGAAAAGGTCTGGGAGACCATGTTTTGCTAGAAATGTTATCCGAAACCAATGCTTTTCAGAAAGTCACATGATTCCGAGCGCTGTGAAATCGCTTGTAAATTGTAACAATTCCAACATTTTCAGTACAGTCCGATAGTCACTGTCTATTAATAAGATTCGAAACGAAGAGGATAGACTCCTTTGCATTTTAGGGATGCTAGGTTAAAGGACTTTGCTATACGGCATTGTTAATGGTTTTTCACAATGGAATTTCCCACAATTCAGGCAACATTGGATCCTTCATTTGCTGGACTTTCAAACTACTTCTAAATACAATTTGTTTGTGTTCATGTATTCATGTTTTGTATGCTCACAATGAGCAAATGAATAGCGGACACATAATATTTATAACCAAATCACATTAGCACATTGCCACTAATATCTTATCTCCTTTTTCGAATCTATCCTCTTTCTCCTTTGCCAACTACTAAGCCATCTAATTCTATTATTCACAACTTTGAATTTGTATTCGCAAAATTCCTGAAAGTCTTTTATAAATGAGCATCAAGAATCGCAGCCCATCCAACCCTACTAAACATAGTCTAGATAAATATAGGACACGATCGTATATTCTAAGGAAATTAAAGGAAAATTAATTGTCACAGACAAGTAAATATGTTTAATTTATTACGCATTTATCTATGTAGCTCGGTTAGTAGTTGCGGCAGAATGGTTGGTCCACAGTTGTTCAGTTCATTGATTGCATTGTAATTTAATATATTCCACTACTCGTACTACTAGTTGTGATTTCGTTACATTTGACAATGATACACACACCCTCCATAACAGAAGAATCCTTTTTAACTCTTCGGAATAATTTCCAATGAATATTCATTTAAATTGCGACTCCTCTAATCTGTACATGGAAAAATATTTACTCGAATTTATGTAAGAGTACTTCCTGTAAAAATTCTATTACACTCAATATGGATTTCATATAAAACTAATTAAAATTTTTAGTTAAAAATCAATTCGCGAATTTTTAACCAAACATAATTTAAAAAATATGGATTTAAAGAAATTCATTGAGTTCTTTAATTTTCTTATGATCGTGAATCGATTATAAACAAACCTGATCAAAAGAAGGTGTGGCAAACTGATTTTTTCTTATACACCAATATTATGTCTTCTAAAAAAATTCCTTGGAGCAACTGTACACAGACGAAGGTTTCGGTTCTAGTCAGAGTAGCAGTGGTAGAAGGGTTTAACTGGAATCACTTGGAGGTCTTCAGTTACACTACAGCTCCTTAGACAGTACCACGACAAGGTACTTACTACTGTCTTTTTATCTTGGGAAACAAAACAAAGTCATACGGACTATAATGGAGTAAAAACAGGGGCTAGAGAACCACACGAACCCCTTTTTCCTTCAAAAAATCCCTAATTGAGACTGGGATGTTATATTGATACACCCTTCAAGTGTATGCCATGTCCGATTTGACTCGCAAAACCCTTTTTCTAAGACTTTGAACGACTTTCGATCACTATTCAACAGCATTTTAGAGTTAATGAGTAGTCTGACCTCACTAAAGCCCCGGCTCGTTCTACACTTTCATCAGTTTTTGATGTTAATGCCTTCCTGCGGAAAAATCGTCTTCAAATAATTCTCGGTCCTCCAAAAACTATTTATGCCCTTCTGAAAAGCTTTTGCTTCCCATTGGCAAAATGGATCCATTAGTTAAGAAATGCTTCCCATTAGCTTATTGCTACCTTTCGTAAGTCATAGTAGCTCCCCATAAGCTTATCGCTACTCGTGGCTCATCGTGGTTCCGAATTTCACTGTACGCACGATAAAAACGCGGAAAAAGTTCCAACTGGTAGTCCACGTCTAGCAAGGACTAAAGTGCTGAAATTTATGTAGAGCTGAAGTCTATAGTATTGCCAAATCACTCTCAGTGCTGCCTGATCGCTTACAGTGAGTGATACCTCTCACTCTAACAGCAACACTATTTTTATCAAAATTTAAATTCCATCAAACAAGGACTCTATAATATTATGAAAGAAAAATTGTTTTCGCAATCAAAACTGACACTTTAAACAAATTTCTCCGTAAATAACTAATTACAATAATAATAATAGAGCGACTATTAAATATTGTACTGTGAATAATAGTTCGCTTGCGTATCAAGGGACACTCAATTAGTTTCCGATAGTAATTTACTATCCCAAAAGGTTCGCATTTACTATCAAACATGCAACTTTTGTAGAATGTCCATTTTATGTAGAAAGTCTGATAGATGACGTTGGCGAATTCACGTGAAAACACAAAATGAAATCAATTTCATTTCAATATCAAAATGTGTGGCGAATTTCTTGGAAACAATACGTTCACGATACCTCGATTTGTGTAATTAAGTTCGTATTTTGTTCGAATCGGACAATCACATCCAGGTGAGAATCAATTCAGCATAGAGATTTATTACGAAAATTCATCAATGGGATTTTTGGAATTGATTCTAAAGAATCTTATGGGCTACAGCGTTGCTTGGAATGATTGTGCTTACAATTTTGTCTATTTCAAACATTCTCAACAATATTAACGTAATTCTAGTCACACCTTTAGAAAGGATGACTGAACATGAAAAGGTGAGTGGCTATTTTCTGATGAATTTAAATGATTTTAAAGAAAATTGTATAAAAAAATTATTTTAACGACTTTTTGGTGATATTTTTGTTGTTTTTTTTGTGTGGAACTGCTGCAAAAGCCACCAGTACCATCGTTGGTATTCTGTCCTCGTGGAATGTTTGATGAAAATATATTGAATATGACAAGAGTTCTTCAAGACTATCAAAAAGGATACCTGACATATAGTAATAAATATTTGACTCGTAATGAAATTTTGGAGCTGACATCGTGGTTTTGTCAACTTAAATGGAAGAAAGATTTTCCTTCCATCA
The DNA here is from genome assembly GCA_958298945.1 of Atherix ibis. NCBI lineage: Eukaryota > Metazoa > Arthropoda > Insecta > Diptera > Athericidae > Atherix > Atherix ibis. The sequence goes on along the minus strand of OY282606.1, from coordinate 92,291,340 downwards.
GTGAATTGGATTTAACAGAATCTCTTAACAGGGTAATATTCGTAGTTTTGTCAAATTCCTTCATATAGCATCGAAATTATTTTCATATTATTGAAGACTGCTTTGGAAGTCGATGATATATTTTACTTATGCACAATTGGACGTGAACAATTTGAGTGCAAGGATTTCATTGGGAAACGCATAACTCATCACGGTGTGTGTTACGTTTTCAATAAAATCAACATCGAGAAGGTGTATACGAATTCTTCGTTAGTAAAACAAGAACATTATATTTTCTTCTCTGAGAAATATTCCTCCTTTCCAGGGTATTACCAAACATCGATGCAAACAAGTACACTTCTCCACTAACTTTGAAGCAGTCGCAGAGCATCATTCGGATACATATGAGATATCCAAAGTCGGACAATTATAAAAAGTGTACTGGAAAATTGAATAGAATTTGGGTAAATTAAAGAAATTTTTTTGCTAATTATTAATAGTGAGGGGTTTTTGGCATATTCGTTTAAATACTATTTTAGGTATACACCGATTTGCTGTACAATACTTTCCTATTTGACACAGCTGAGGTGGAAGCCTTTCCGTCACAATGGAATGATATTCAATATCAATATGTCATTATTGATGATAAAATCAATCCGAAAAAGACACCTCAAAATTTGTAAGTTCGTAGAATGTGAATATTTTCCTATTAAAAGGTAATTAAATTTTCTTCCTCTTGTATGATTGTTAACAGATGACATTGCTACTCACAAGACGAGAGACGAATGAAGTACTTCAAAATTTATACGGAAGAATTTTGTGAGATTGAATGTTTTGCAAACTTTACAAGAAATACTTGTGGATGCGTACCATACTTCCTACCAAGTAAAAATAATTCTTTTTTTTATCAAAACACTAAAGTTTTAATTTAATTTTTTAAACAGACTAAAATTTATCTTATTGATTAAAAATCAATTTTGATTAAAAGTTGAAAAGTTAAAATTTTAATCACCTATTAAAAAAATTATTATCAATTTAAAGGTTTTCATAAAGTCACAAATGCTAAATTTAGCATTTGTGACTTTATGAAAACCTTTAAGGTAGCATAGAATTTTTATTATTTGAAAGATAATTTCTTGTCATTCGTGTTAATAGCTCATCCGATCAATAAAATTTTTTAACAATCTTTTTGAGTGAATCTGGCTCTTTTTGCACTATAACTTGCTCAACATTGACTTCAAATACGTCATTTGTTACTAGATTGTAAGCATACATCAACGGTCTTACAAAAAATAATTAAATGGTGTCAAAGTGTACTATCTGAAAGGCTACTCTCTGTTCTGAAGGCTTTGTAGATTTATCAGAAAATACCAACGACTTCACAAGTCCCTACAAGAAATAATCAAGCGGTGTCAAATCAAACGATCTTGGAGGCTAATTGCCAGATCCAGAGTGTGGAATCATGTCGTCGCTAAACAGAGTCTTCAATTAATTGTTTTCAAAAAAAAATAACCGTGAACCATAGTCCGGTAGTGCTGTTTATACCCAAGCTTCAACATCATTTCGAGAGAAACAGACACCGATTAGGGACGATGCCGCCGGCGATCAAACCACATCAAACCGATTATTTCTGTGGATATAATGTTGCCTCTAATTTTTTTTAGATTTGTCTCATTCTAAAAGCGACAATATTGATTGATAACAAACCTTGAAAATGAGCCTTATTACTAAACACTATTTTGCAAAAAAAAAAGAGTGGACCTTCTTTAAATATTCTCAGTGCCCAGTAGGTGAATGTTCCATGACCTCACGGATTCATTTCTTACACCACCTGGACCTTATGAGGATGTAGGCCAACAGTTTTACGTAAAATGATAAAATTAATGCGACTGTTGCCAAATTGATATTGTTTCTTCAGTTCCGCATATTTCCTTAATGAGTCATGGGGGCTTGGCGTCATGGGGAGTGTATGTGGTATGAAATTGGTACAAAAATTTATCTACAATAAGATAAATGACAACCTAAAATGGTCGACTTTGTTGAATATAAAATTTATTTAGCTTTCGATACGCTTCATGAATTGATGATAACCTATTTTTGAATTTGGATGATTTAAAAAGCTTGCTCAAGCACTTAGTCTATCTTTTATGATAAAATGAGTAATAAATTATAGAAAAACTGAATAGAAAAAGCTATCAAAATAGATGAACGAAATTTTCTTCACTGATGAGACTCTGAAAACCAACAAGCGACTGTGGAGAAGCCATTGTATGCATGAAAAATTACTGTCTGATGTTCATTTTAGTCGAAGGATGTCATTTGCACGTATTTCTTTAACCATTGAAGTCAATTATGAGACCTATACTGATATGATAACTGACATCTTTTTAAATTAACTTGAAGAATTTAATCTAACCAATATCTGATTTGAAGAAAACGGCACCACAAGCCCCACAAGACAAATTTCAGCTTTATTGTGTGAAAAATTCGCATGACGCATGGTTTCGAGGTTTGGTTAAATCAATTGACATTCAAGAAAATGTAGTGTGATACCTCTTCTTGTAAGGCTATGTAAATAAGAATAATCAAACTTTAAACCATTTATAAATTAACAAACATTAAGTAATTGCCGAGTGACAACCCCAAATATGCTAAAATTTACTCAAAACAATATAATCCTATACTTTATATGTAATGACAAGTTCTGAGCTATATAATAAAGTAAAAAGTATGTTTAATTTAACTTTACTTTCCCAACCATAAATTGGATAATGCTTTATGCTCGAAAAACAAACAAAATTTCTTCAAAAAGCGCATACGCTAGAACCACTGAGAGATATTTACAATGTCTCATTTGTCTCTTTAGAGGTCATATTATAGTAGTTCAGTAAAATAAGTGTGGGGTGACGTTATATTGAAAGGACATTGTGTATATGTGCAAGATCGCATCCTGCTCTATTCCTGATACTATCATCAATAACTTTTTTAGTAAAATAGAGATACGTAAAAAATGAGTCCTTTTTCTTTAAAAAAAATTATTCTAAAATTAATATCCTAGACTGTATCAGCATTAAACTTAAAAAAATATTATTGACAAAAGCAACAAAAAATTAATTCAATTTCAATATTAAAATCAATCCTTTTGAAATTTGACTTGTAAAGTTTACAAAACTAAATGGGCTTTTTCGGGATTATGTTCCACGCAAATTTGATAATTTGCTCAATAAATTTCGTATCTAACCTCTTGTTTAGGTATCAAAATTTTGAAAAAATTATTTTTATTAGCCGGTTGAAAAATATATGAAAAACATAATCAAATTTGATGACATTTTGGAAATTACAAATTAATTTTTTTATAATGAATTTTTTTTTTTGATTCTCTCTATCCTAACCAGGATTTCAGATTGAAACTAGTTGCAGTAATATAATGAGCACTTGTACTTCTAATGCTAGACGTAATTTTTATCAACTTTTACAAAATATAAGAAAAAATTGTAATTGTGAACCATCTTGTAACTATTACGGTTTAATTACTAAAAATATTCGAACCGAAATGAATAATTTAACAATAATCAGTCTACTCTCAAAGTTGCCTGCTGATAAAAAATTCCAACGCGAGTAAGTTAAATAAATAAATTTCAAACAAAAATGTACATTCAATTGGAGAGAATTATAAATTTAATTGAACATATTTATAATTGTTTTTAACTTTTATTTTCCTTTTATAGCAATTACGATTTGTATTCGTTTAACTTGTACACCAATCAACAGTCAACAATTGTGTTGAAGAAAAATTTGGTTTATACGAAAATGGATATGCTTGCCAGCATTGGTGGTGTGGTGACATTATTTCTGGGGATTCCAAGCTTTTGCCTCATCGAAATTGTCTATTATTTAACGATACGACCGATTTTTATATATTTTGACATTAGAAAACTAAAGAAACTCACATTTTTAGAATAAACATGATTTTTTTCTTAAAGAAATATTATATCGATATTTTGGTTACGTTATTTCCAAATTTTTATTTTATATTTTACGGATATCTCTCCAATATTGGTTGGTGTTGCACTGGACAGTATAGTTGGTCTCATCCTCTACAACATTTATAAATCCGATATCCCAATTTTTCCTAATACCTTCTTTTTATATATACTGATGGAACGGCCTACCTTGCAGTTAGCTAAATTTCCAAACATGTTTCAAAAATTCGCCCAATCTAAATCCAAACCTTTAGGAACTGGTTTACCATGTGGAGACGAAAAGTTAATAAACGTAAATCTACCCATGCGAATTTTACTCTCCTTAAAGAAGCATGTCCTCCTATATACTTTAATGGCCGCAAAATACCACACACATCGAAGCTTGGTACCTAGAACTGAACTCTGACATGGAACCCACAAACAAGACTTACAAGAAAAGAACTAAAAAAGAACTATTTGGACTTCTAGACGAACGTTCTAAACTGACTATAGACAGCAAAGTACTTTTATACAATGCCCTACTGAAACCAATATTGACTTACGGACTAGAGCTCTGAAGTCCTACTAAGTGTTCCAATTCCCTTCGAATCCAATCCCTTTAAACAAAAATAATCTTTTACGAGTATGTCTGGAGTAATGTTATTCATCGTAATCTTGAAGTCTCATTTGTTTTTGGCGTGACTGTGTCTCGTTATAAAAAGTTCGGGGAGACACAGTTACTATCCTCCACTTCTTTTCCAAAAAACACTCATCGAAGACATAAGAATCACTGGTCGCATGATTTCCTCAAAAACACTGAGGCTTAACAATATAAGCACACGCCAACAGGAGAAACTTCGATGGATATTTACTCCCCATAACCTTTCACGTTAATTAAAACTATTATTCAAATCTGCTTATTGCTATATTGTAATTATAAATATCTGTAAAAATTAATTAAAAAAATAATTTTACGGAAATTTTATACCACAGCTCTTCCAAAATAAATTTTGTTTAATTGGGGAATAAAACCGTTAGTAATCATATATATTTAGGAAAAATAGGCACCAATGATTCCATAAACCCATGAGATACACCAAACATCGACTTTTTCTGGATGAAATGGCGTCTCAATAATAACTGGTAGATTTTCTTCACTCGAAATGTGGCAATTTTGCTTGTTGACGCAACCACTAAACCAAAAATGATCCTCACCCCTAAACAAAAAGTTATAGTAACGGCAATCAATAACAAACACGTTTTTGAGGAAAAAAAATGGAAAATTTGCAAGCGTTGTTCTTGGGTAAGTCTGTTCATGGTGAAATGGCAAACTAAACTGAACCCAAATAGGTTGTCAGCTGTCGAATTGGCTGTCGCTATAAAGAGTGTTGCTAATTCGAAAAAAACAAGCCTCTAAAAAAACACCCTTTAGAAGGCTAACCATCAGAATTGTCTTTAATTATATAGCTGAATTAAAAATTGAAGCACATAGAAAATAGTTGAACCTTTATCAAAAAAAATTAAATGATACACGTTAACTAACTAGCAAAACCACAGACTTCCTCTTCATACAGCTTGTGCGTTAGTCCGCTTAGATGTTAAGTAAAAGTTTCAGCTTCCTCCAGTAACTACGAAATCTTAGAACCAGTGGATGACTTCAACATCGAAAACTGATGACAATGCGGGGCTGGACCGTTGATTAATATTTAAGAAGTTTAGTAGTGAATGCAAGTCCTTGAGAGGCTCAAAAATAAGGTTCTTCGCGTCAGATCAGATATTTTAGACATTTAGATGCTCCAGCATATCAACACCTTCTGTGACACGGCCATCTTCATTAGGGAAATTTTATCGGAAAAAGACAATTCTATGGCTCCCAAGCCTCTTTATTTATCTGATCTCAGTATATGTGACTTTTTTATATTCTTGAAGTTCAAAATCTACTTGACAGGTCGATAACTTGATACTATCAATAATAACCAAAGGAGTGTAACCCAGTAGCTCTAGCCTTTTAGCACTGCTACGTTGAGCGGAATCAATACCTTTCTCCGTATGCCTGAAGGCAAGAAGGTAACACCAGCGTGCTCGTAGGCAAGACAGGGCCTTGACAGAGGAACTCAGATGTATCTACGAAGAGAAAAGGCGTCTTCTCAGAAACGCCATCAACTCTAGCAAACGAGAATGTTGGAGGGAACTCTGCGCGGAAGTGGACCGGGACCCGTGGGGCAGACCGTATAAGACGGTCATGTATAGGATTAAAAGCCTACCCGCAACAACACCAACCTGTCCCGACATACTGCACAGAATAGTAGAACATCTGTTCCCGGAGAAACCAGAACTCCCCGACTACCACCCGGAGGATGAAGAAGTGGAAATTCCTGGTGTGACCATGGAAGAGCTCACGAAGGCCTGCACTAGATTGCAGAATGGCAAGGCACCAGGACCGAGCGGCATACCCAACATCGCACTGAAGAGTGCAATTGCCGCCCTGCGACAAGGCGTATTTCCGACCCGATGGAAGCAACAAAGATTGGTTCTTATCCCAAAAGGGAAGAAACCACTGGACGAGCCAGCTTCCTATCGTCCACTTTGCATGCTGGATTCGGGCGGGAAGAACTTGGAGCGGATAGTGGCCGACAGATTGGAGCAATACATCGATCCTCAACTTTCCTAATTTCAATTCGGATTCAGGAAGGGGAGATCGACCATCGACGCGTTGGAACTCGTCACGAACATTGCAAAGGAAGCCATCTCAGGAAAGAGATGGAAAGGCCTGGACATCAAGAACGCGTTTAACTCGGCCCGCTGGGATCGAATCTTGGAGGCTCTTGAGAACATGGGGGTGCCCTATTACCTACGAAGGATGGTCAGATCATACTTCAGTGATCGACTACTGCAATACGAGACCGAGGATGGACCAGCAGAGTATGGGGTCACGGGAGAGGTACCTCAGGGCTCTGTCCTGGTGCCACTCTTGTGGAACGTCATGTACGACGGCCTACTCCATCTGCAATTACCGACGAACACAACACTCGTGGGTTTCGCGGACGACGTAGCGGTTGTCCTGGTAGCCAAACACCTAGAAGAACTGGAAGCCGCATTCTCCACCACCATCCGGAGCATAAGACAATGGATGACATCGGCAGACCTGTCTTTGGCGGAACATAAGACCGAGGCACTCCTTGTGAGTAGCCGGAAGAAAATGGAGACCATCACCATAAGAGTAGGCGATCACGACATCCGGTCGCTACCCTACATCCGGTATCTAGGAGTGGTCTTGGATGCCAGACTCAACTACAAGGAGCACATCTCCAGCGTCAGCAGGAAGGCATCAGCAGTACAGGGCGCACTTTCGCGGATAATGCCCAATATCGGAGGCCCCAGGCAAATCCGAAGGCGACTACTGGCAACTGTGGTTACCTTCGTGCTAACAACATACCGCAAGACAATGACATCAGTCCAGCGGCTCTCAGTGATCAGAGTGGCGTCAGCATACCCAACGGTATCACACGATGCGGTCAACATCGTGGCATCATGCCCACCCATCGACATCCTGGCAGGAGAGTGGGAGCGCCAACATCGTAGGAAGAAGGAAGAGTGGCGAAAGGTCCTCTGTGAAGAGGAGAGACCCGAGAGTCTTCGCCTCTGGCAAGAGAGATGGGACAACTCGACGAAGGGTCGGTGGACTCATCGGCTGATCCCACATGTTACCAAATGGGTCACTCGCCTGCACGGGGAAGTCGGGTATTACATCACCCAACTCTTGACTGGGCATGGATGCTTTCGGGCATACTTGCACAGATTCAAGAGAACTGACTCCCCAAACTGTCATCATTGCCGCGATGTGATCGAAGACACAGAACACGATTTCTTCCAGTGCCCCCTCTACGAGGAGACGCGGGTGGAGCTGGAGAGAAATCTGGACCGTTCCATCAGCCCAGAAAATATAGTGGAGTGCATGCTGAAGAGCCAATCGGCTTGGAACAGAATTGCAGAGTACGCAGAATCCATTATCAAGGATCTCCACACAACGTACGAAGAAGAGGCCGCGAGGCGTCATAACATCGGGACAGCAGTAGCATCAAACAAGAACGCCCCGGCGAAGTAGTATTTACAAAGAGTGCCGCCGGGGAACCATCATTCCGGGAGCAAGATCAGAGGTGCAGGTTAGGTTTTAGCGAGGTAAAAATCCCGCATAACTCGCCTGGCAGGAAAAACTTCCAGGCGAGTACCTTTTGAAGGTTTCCCCCTGTACCTCATTAATCTAAACAGAAAAGAAAAAAAAATATCTTTCTCCTTGTATAGCTACCAAAGGTAACTACTTTTTCATTTTAAGTAAGAATTTTCGATAAAAAAAAATTTTTAAAATAGTATTTTTGCAGAAATTTGATTAGGGCTTTTTTGAATAATTTTTTTTAAATATTTACGTAAGTATACACTCTAATTTATTGTCAGTCTATAAAAAGAAAATATTTATATAGTTAATTATCAGAAATTTAACTAAGTTTAATTAAAAAAAAAATGTTTTTCTTTTTAACAACAAAAAAAATACCTTTAGGCATTGAAGGCATTTTTAGAAGTTCCAAAAAAATTATGTTAATGAACAGTTAATAGTATTGGAGTATAAAATATTTATGAATTCATAAAAATTTAAAAAAAAATAATTTATTTATTCAAAAATCTGCTAATAAACGTACCAGGATATAAACCTTGTCACGAATTGCTTTGATTTGAATTTGTTAAATCCAACTAACTAGAATCGAACTGAATTTGGAAGCTCAAAGCGATACGGAAACAGACTCGTTAGATGCACGTTTGTACGTTCGGAATATTCGTCTGTAATCAAAAAATCCAAATGTATCTTCAGTCGGAGTCGTTTCCAATATCCGATTCAATATATTCCATTTCAATTTCTTCTTGTCTCAGGGCACTCCAACAAGAATAATAAATCATATCGCGCTGCAGAGGATAAGGGCCCCCGCCATGCTGTCGATGTGCATTTCTTGTAAATTTAGTAAAATCTTCGATAACTTGTGTTACGCGCTCTCTAACTTTGCCTGTGATATGCTAAAACTTTCCCAAAGGAAGCATGTGTGTACATTTGCACTTAAAGCAGTTCCACTTTCAATCGACAATACAACACCGAGAGGGCGACGACACAGACGCACGTACACACGTTCTCAAAACGAATTTTCAAATTTTCAGCCGAAGGAAAAACGACTTCCATCTTCGCAAACTATCCAAATGCACAAAATTCACCGGGTGGTGTTGAATCGCAACTCATCATCAGTTTTAGTTTTCAATAAGAAACGCTTTGGACGAAAACTTTCGAGCGGAACTGAACTCCATCCAGTAAAGGCTTAAGGCACTTCTTGTATGCAACGAAAATTATCGATTCTTCTTATCTGCCGCTCATAACATATATGAGCACTCATAAACTTTTTCATATAAATAAATAAATTTCGTATGAAAATATGAAAACATAAATAGAACGACAAGAGAATGAATATGTCCTTCCTTTTATAACAATTCTTTGCCATTGAAACAACAGCCACAACATGTTGTATACTTCGAACAAAATTTTCTGTTCATTTTTGCAAAACTCTCGTTCATAACTAAACTAAAAATAATGGAAACTTTTTAGTAAATATTATAAGAAACAACAAAAAACAATTTCCAACTAAATCAGTTTCCAACAAGATGTGAATAATAAATTTCGAATTTTCAAACAAATTTCCTATTTTCTCTTCAAGCAACTTTTATTGCTACTTTCCTTTTCATAATTACGAGTATTAACAATATTTTATATCATAAACTATGAACGTTTTTTTCTTTCTTTGTAAAGTTTTTATTTTTTTTATTTAACTTCAAGAATTTCAAAAAAAAAAAGAAAAACAAATTTCTATTATTACAATTGCCATGATTGATGTTAGAGGAAGTGGAAGCATGAAAAATTTGCTTGCTTTTTGTACAAAACTTTATTTTATAGCAACATCTGAGTGCGAATTAGAAAAAATTTAAATGCGGATGTTTTTAAAAGCTTAATTTATCGATTGAAAATCTTAAAAAAATGTGGTCGCCACATGGTTTTATGGTAGTATCGCTGAATTATGACCCTAGACACATGTTCCTATGGACCTCACATACAAATCCACAAATAAAAAAATCTTAATTATCCAGTTGCCAATTGGCCCCATTGTCATGACGCTACATCATGGCCCTTGACACATGTCCTAACATACAAAGCAACAAACAAAAAAATATTAAAAATCCAGTTGCCAAATAATTTTATGACCGTGGCGCTAAATCATGGCCCTTGACACATGTTCTATGGACCTTACGTACAAACCTCCAAACAAGAAGAAAATCTTAAAAATCCAGTTGCCAAATAACTTCATGGTCGTAGCGCAAATCATGGCCCTTGACACATGTCCTATGGACCTTACGTACAAACCTCCAAACAAGAAGAAAATCTTAAAACTCCAGTTGCCAAATAACTTCATGGTCATGGCGCTAAGCCATGGCCCTTGACACATGTTCTATGGACCTTATATATAAACCTCCAAACAAAAAATCTTAAAAATCCAGTCGCCAAATGGTCTGAAGGCCGTGACGCTGCATCATGGCCCCTGACACATGTCCTATGGACCTTATATAGAAACCTACAAGAAAAAAATCTTAAAAATCCAGTTGCCAATTGACCTCATGTTCGTGGCGCTAAACCATAGCCCTTGACACAAATCCTATGGACCTTACGTACAAACCTCCAAACAAGAAGAAAATCTAAAAACTCGAGTTGCCAAATAACTTCATGGTCGTAGCGCAAATCATGGCCCTTGACACATGTCCTATGGACCTTACGTACAAACCTCCAAACAAGAAGAAAATCTAAAAACTCCAGTTGCCAAATAACTTCATGGTCATGGCGCTAAATCATGGCCCTTGACACATGTCCTATGGACCTTACGTACAAACCTCCAAACAAAAAATCTTAAAAATCCAGTTGCCAATTGACCTCATGTTCGTGGCGCTAAACCATAGCCCTTGACACAAATCCTATGGACCTTACGTACAAACCTCCAAACAAGAAGAAAATCTAAAAACTCGAGTTGCCAAATAACTTCATGGTCGTAGCGCAAATCATGGCCCTTGACACATGTCCTATGGACCTTACGTACAAACCTCCAAACAAGAAGAAAATCTAAAAACTCCAGTTGCCAAATAACTTCATGGTCATGGCGCTAAGCCATGGCCCTTGACACATGTTCTATGGACCTTATATATAAACCTCCAAACAAAAAATCTTAAAAATCCAGCGCCAAATGGTCTGAAGGCCGTGACGCTGCATCATGGCCCCTGACACATGTCCTATGGACCTTATATAGAAACCTACAAGAAAAAAATCTTAAAAATCCAGTTGCCAATTGACCTCATGTTCGTGGCGCTAAACCATAGCCCTTGACACAAATCCTATGGACCTTACGTACAAACCTCCAAATAAGAAAAAAATATAAAAAAATCCAGTTGCCAAATAACTTCATGGTCGAGGCGCTAAATCATGGCCCTTGACACATGTCCTATGGACCTTACGTACAAACCTCCAAACAAGAAGAAAATCTAAAAACTCCAGTTGCCAAATAACTTCATGGTCATGGCGCTAAATCATGGCCCTTGACACATGTCCTATGGACCTTACGTACAAACCTCCAAACAAGAAGAAAATCTAAAAACTCCAGTTGCCAAATAACTTCATGGTCATGGCGCTAAGCCATGGCCCTTGACACATGTTCTATGGACCTTATATATAAACCTCCAAACAAAAAATCTTAAAAATCCAGTCGCCAAATGGTCTGAAGGCCGTGACGCTGCATCATGGCCCCTGACACATGTCCTATGGACCTTATATAGAAACCTACAAGAAAAAAATCTTAAAAATCCAGTTGCCAATTGACCTCATGTTCGTGGCGCTAAACCATAGCCCTTGACACAAATCCTATGGACCTTACGTACAAACCTCCAAATAAGAAAAAAATATAAAAAAATCCAGTTGCCAAATAACTTCATGGTCGAGGCGCTAAATCATGGCCCTTGACACATGTCCTATGGACCTTACGTACAAACCTCCAAACAAGAAGAAAATCTAAAAACTCCAGTTGCCAAATAACTTCATGGTCATGGCGCTAAATCATGGCCCTTGACACATGTCCTATGGACCTTACGTACAAACCTCCAAACAAGAAGAAAATCTAAAAACTCGAGTTGCCAAATAACTTCATGGTCATGGCGCTAAGCCATGGCCCTTGACACATGTTCTATGGACCTTATATATAAACCTCCAAACAAAAAATCTTAAAAATCCAGTCGCCAAATGGTCTGAAGGCCGTGACGCTGCATCATGGCCCCTGACACATGTCCTATGGACCTTATATAGAAACCTACAAGAAAAAAATCTTCAAAATCCAGTTGCCAATTGACCTCATGTTCGTGGCGCTAAACCATAGCCCTTGACACAAATCCTATGGACCTTACGTACAAACCTCCAAATAAGAAAAAAATATAAAAAAATCCAGTTGCCAAATAACTTCATGGTCGAGGCGCTAAATCATGGCCCTTGACACATGTCCTATGGACCTTACGTACAAACCTCCAAACAAGAAGAAAATCTAAAAACTCCAGTTGCCAAATAACTTCATGGTCATGGCGCTAAGCCATGGCCCTTGACACATGTTCTATGGACCTTATATATAAACCTCCAAACAAAAATTCTTAAAAATCCAGTTGCCAAATGGCCTGAAGGTCGTGACGCTGCATCATGGCCTCAGACACATGTCCTAACATACAAACCTACAAACAAAAAATCTTAAAAATCCAGTTGCCAATTGACCTCATGTTCGTGGCGCTAAATCATGGCCCCTGACACATGGCCTATGGACCTTATATGGAAACCTACAAGAAAAAATCTTAAAAATCCAGTAGCCAATTGGCCTTATGATCGTGGGTCTGAATAATGGCCTCAGACACGTAAATTTCTGACAGCCAACAAATCAAGCTCTCTGCTCAAAAGTTCTTGATTTACGCTCTGTAATCGCAAAAGCACGGAGAGTAAGGTAAAAGCGCACCACCACCTTTTAAAGAAACAATGCACGTTAAGACTTGAGCTTACACGATTGCTTGCGCTTGTAAATTATTTGCTAAAACAGTGGACGATCGAATTATTCAAATATATTAATTAGTTGTGCTTGAATTATAATGCTAAAGGCATCCTTACATTTTTGTAGTGTAGGTGTTTTTTGATTTCTTTTAATAATAAAAGATCGAAGAATCCTGTTTTCGAATTCTTGTATGATAAAAATTCTGCATTACTTTCCAATATTTCCGACACTATGTGTTAGTTATTTTGTAATCTACTATATGGAAATAATAATAATTGTCGGCCGGTAAATGAACCAGCGAGGAAAGATATTACACGTTTGTAAAATGCATTTATGCAAGAAAATTACAGTCAATAAGGCAAGAAAGACTTTTTATCAATGGAATATTAATTTTTCTTTGCGAATTGAAAAATTGAAAATTTTTATTTTTTTTATTTTAATAGAAAATTATTCATTTACCTGCTATTAAATCAATAAAACAATAAAAAAATCTTTTCTTTCTATTTATGGTGTGGTAATTTTGCTTTAATGCCGTTACCAATAGCAACTGTTTTAATACCAATTATGTTCTGGCCACAGTTCATATTTCAAGAGAAGAAGAATTTTGGTTAAGGATATCACCGCATCTTTTGACATTTGAATATGTCTTCATTTTTATATTTAAGGCAATCATTAAAATGGTAATTGTAGGGGAGTATGCAATTAATTTGGTTATTGGTTATTGATACGTATCGAAATTTTCTACTTCCGTACTTCCTAGGCAAGTTTTCAATGAATGAAAAAACTTCGTACGAAATGTACTCGTCGCTATTCGATTAAAAAATAATTAATAAAATAAACTTGAACTTCGTTTTATATATCATTTAAATTAATTATTAATATTTAATAATTTGGCAGCAAATAAGAGAAGTTAATAATATTTAATAATTTAGCAGCATATAAAACTATAAATGTGCTTATAGGTATAATATCTAATAGCAAATAGGTTTAAAAAAAAAAAAGAAAACGTAAGTTTTTTTGTTGCAAAAAATTCCAAACAAAATTATGTTTCAATAAGTCCTTAGAAAAAGATGGAAAAAACTGTTTTTTAGGTAAATTTTTTTTTATTTTTCAACATAATCTCCTTTTAGCTCTATACACTTTTCCAACCGTTTTTCCAAAATGTTTATCCCGTCCAAAAAATAGGATTTCGAAAGTTCTGCAAAATACTCATCCGTTTGAGCAATGACGTCCTCGTTGGAAGTGAACCGTCGTCCGCCAAGCCATTTCTTCAGATTGGGGAAAAGAAAATAGTTACTCGGGGCCAAATCTGGTGAATAAGCGGGATGCTGCAACAATTCCATTCTCAATTCCACAATTTTAGCCATGGAAACAGCGCAGGTGTGCACACGCGCATTGTCCTGATGCAAGAGGATTTTTTTCTTCTTCAGATGGGGGCGTTTCTCTTTGATTTCCTCGCTCAACCGTTGCAATAACGACGCGTAATACGCTCCTGTTATTGTTTTTCCTTTTTCCAAGTAGTCGATAAAAATGATGCCCTGCGAATCCCAAAAGACCGTGGCCATCACCTTGCCGGCCGATGGCACAGTTTTTGCCTTCTTCGGAGCCCGTTCACCCTTGAAAATCCACTCTGATGACCGTCTCTTCGTTTCTGGAGTGTAGTAGTGTATCCAGGTTTCGCCAACAGTGACATATTGACGAAGGAATTCGGCAGGATTGCGATGAAAGAGTGCCAACATAGCCTCAGAGTCTGCTACACGATTGCGCTTATTCTCCTCTGAGAGCAAACGCGGCACCCATCGTGCCGAAATTATTTTCACAGACAATTTTTCATGCAAAATTGAAGCGACTGTACCTTGTGATATGCCCGTGGCCTCAACTAATTCGCGCACTTTAATTCGCCGATCGTTCAAAATCAGATCGTGGATTTTGTCGATGATTTCAGGAGTAGACACCTCAACTGGGCGTCCTGAACGATGTTCATCTTTTGTTAGATGAACGGCCACATTTAAATTCATTCGCCCAATTGTAAATCGTCGCAAACACAGGTGCAGATGTGCCATGAACTGCATCCAACTCGGCTTTGATTTCTTTCGGGCTTAAGCCTTTCAAATGGAGATGTTTGATGACAGCCCTAGACTCGCTTTTTTCCATTGTTATGCACAAATAATTGTCGTTAACTTTAATCGACGATAGAAATTGACCTACGCTATGGATCGTACTTACAAAAAAAAATCTTTACCGACACTACGAGCGCAATTTCTTGGATTTTCTAAGGACTTATTGAACGACCCTCGTACCTTTTTATGCTGTTAAGTAAAAGTAATTTCGAAAAAGGGCATTTTTAGAACGGGTTAAAGGTATGGAAATTTCTACAGAAATAATTGACCGAGAAGCTAAAATCAAATTCACTTTGAAGAGCATTCATTTTTGAGGAATAAGCGATTTAAAAGACAAAAAAATAGCCGACTTGGTAAAATAGTCGTTAGCGTACTGGACTACCATCCAAGGGGTAATTCCCAAAAACCACATTTCTACTTTAATATCCTTATCACCAAATGGCCTCTTTAGTTTCGCGGCGCTTAGTAGAATATACATTTCTGTACTAATATTACTTGAAATCATAACCAAAAAAAAGGGATTTAAAAAAATGCTCTTTCTGCTTTAACAATTTGATTCAAAAAACTTAACAATTTGATTTAAAAAATTCTCAAAGATTATATTTGTAAAAACATTCCAAAATTTGTCCAGCAAATTATTGAAAGTTGCATACAAAATTCGGATCACTTTCATCCAGGATGATTCTTTACATTCAAATCGTTAAATTCATGATAATTGTGCTGCTATGACACAAAAATTTTCAAATGGGTCACCGATTTATATACAGGATGCGTTTTATTTTCCAAATCAAAGTTTTTTTTAAAGAGCTTTTTAATTAGATACAAAATTAGAACAACGTAGAAGAAACAAAAGTTTTCATTAGGAAATATTTGCCCGAAAACGAATATCTAGTACTGGAGAATGATTTGTTTCTTCACCAATGGAATAATGAAAAACTTCATCAATCGAATAATGGAAAAAACACCCATCGATAATTGTTGGATTCAAATTTTCAATCATTTACCTGGTAACAATACGGCTACCGAACGAGTGTTTTCGATTATCAATAATTTGTGGACAGCAGATAAGTCGCAGATGAATATTGACACCGTAAATGCAATGGTTATAACAAATGGCAATTTCGATTATAATACTTGCGAGTACTTTAAGCTACAGATAGAAAATTTCGATGAATTTCTTAAAAATGTGCATACCGTTGCAAAATATTTTTAATTTAAATATATGTTTATTGTATTTATATTTGTTTCATTGAGTATTTTTTATTATACCAAAAATGTCCCGGATTTCATTGGAAAAGGGCCCACCAGTTTTCTACCACTTCTTGGACTGTACGGCAAAAGAAAAAGTTGGCAAACATTTGAAGCAATTGGAAAGCAAAAGATCAAATATCTCTTTGCTTCTCCGTTTCTCCACCTAGCGCCATGGTGTTATAAATTCTGATATATTCTCTCATGTCTTCTCTGACAATAATATTATTTCGAAAAAGCTTCGTGTATGGCGTAGTCGTCGGATTTCGCTAAACATAGCACTTTTCTGTAAGCGTATGGATATCTGAGACTTGGCTTAGCAAAGCCAATTGTCAACTACCAAAAGCACTTGAAGGTTTTTATATGTGATCAACAAGCATACGATTAACATTTTATCGTAACTAGTGTATCCGCTAAAACTGTTATACAACTTACAAAACTTTCGGAATGTGTCCTTGGTCAATATTAGTAAAGACACTTTTTAGACTATTTCACCATAAAACAGTGTTTCCCAAACTGTTTCATTGCAGAAAATTATTTTTTTTTCAAAAATAGTCGAATATTACTATACGAGAACATGTATTGTATAAGGTGTATTAAAATGTAATCCATTATTTTGCCAATAGATGGCTTTAGGAGTCTGTATCTCCCGTTTTAAAAGTGCGATCGGGTTGCGTTCGAAAGATAAGATTTCGTACTAAAAAAGCTTCTCATACAGTTTTGTGATTACTTGACTCAATATTTTTTAAGCACGCGTCAAAAACGGACACCAACAAAGAGAAAATACGCCATATTTTACAGTTTTTCTTCGTTAAAGGCGAAAACGCAAGCCAGGCAGCTGAAAATGTGAATAGTGTTTATGGTCCTGATACTATAACAGTCAATCACGCGCAATTTTGGTTTCGTCGATTCCGTTCCGGTAATTTTGATGTCAAAGATGCACCACGCTCTGGAAGGCCAATTGTCGAAAATGTCGATAAAATAATGGAAATCGTCGAGTCCGACAGTCACGTAAGCACTGTTTCGATTGCCCAGGAGCTAAACATTGCACAAAAAACAGTTTGGAACCACTTAAATAAGGCTGGATACAAAAATAAGCTCGATGTATGGGTGCCACACGAGTTATCGCAAAAATAACTTCAGGGACCGAATTTCCATCTGCGAATTGCTGCTGAATCGCAACAATATCGATCCATTTCTGAAGCGGATGGTTACTGGTGATGAAAAGTGGATCACTTACGACAACGTCAAGTGACAACGGTCATGGTCAAATCGCGGTCAGCCGGCGCAAACGGTGGTAAAGCCAGGATTGACAGCCAGGAAGGTTTTGCTGGGTGTTTGGTGGGACTGGCAGGGAATCATCTATTATGAGCTGCTCCCCTACGGCCGAACTCTTAATTCGGACCTATACTGTCAACAATTGGACCGTCTGAAAGAAGCAATCGCCCAGAAACGGACAGCTTTGGCGAATAGGAGAGGAATTGTGTTCCATCAGGACAACGCCAGGCCGCATACATCGATAGTGACTCGCCAGAAGTTCCGGGACCTTGGTTGGGATGTTCTTATGCATCCACCTTATAGTCCGGACCTGCCACCAAGTGATTACCACCTCTTCCTGTCTATGACGAATGATTTTGCAGGTGAAAAATTCGCCTCAAGAGAAGATTGTGAAAATCGACTGTCCCAGTTTTTTGCCAATAGGGACGAGGGTTTCTATGAGAGAGGCATTATGAAATTACCTCCAAAATGGCAACAAGTTATCGAACAAAACGATGCATATTTGACCTAAATCGTATCATTCTATCTATGCTAAATAAAACCTTCAATTTAATGCAAAAATAATGGATTTCTTTTTACTACAACTTATATAAGTCAATTAATTTATTACGTAGTCCTTCCACAAGTTTTATAAAATCTTTTTCGATATTCAAACTTATTAATTTAAGGCAAAATATTTATTTTATCAAAAAACTGACGCTAAATATAATAAAAGTAAAATAATCCGAAATCAATCTGGAACCGGAAGAACAGTTTCCATTAACACTTTTATTTCAAAGTTTTCGAAAATAAAAGTAGATATTTTTCAGACGTAAATAATAGTCGACCAGAATTGCCTAATAGTAATCATATACTGGGAGGGAGGAGGGCGGTTTTGATTGGTGAGACCGTTTAGTACATCAAGCTGACCGACACTGTTCAAATTTTACGCTGCCCGACACTGTTTGAAATCAGCAAATTTTTTGTAAGTAATTTTTGTAGTTTTAGATTAGAATTTTTTTAAAAAAAAAAGGCTGGAAAAACAGGAAGCCCAGTTTTGGGAAAATGGAGTACGCCAACTGTTTGAGTCCAGTAGTTTTCTTCTGCATGTATTATGATTAGAATCGATATTTTATTTAAATAGCAAATGAAAGAGAAATTAAAGAGCAAGAAGGGGCTCTAATAAATAGTAACAAATGGCCCCAATTGTAGGTATTTTCTTGAAAATCTTGAAAAAAAAATGAATTGCCAGCTAGAATTCGTGCAAAATCATATAACGGGTGATTTTTAAAGTGTTTGGTTTTCAAATTTCCCAAAAAAAATTGCAAAAGTTCAATCGATAAATCAATGCTTATCATTTATTTTTTAAAGGTTATTCCATGTAATCGTTGGCCACGACTACGCTTTAAGTGATACATGCATCTTGGCTGGTATCTCGCAATAACATATGTAATGTTGTCTTCCAAGGCTGAAAGTGACGATGGTTTATTGGCATAGACGAGTGATTTCACGTAGCCCTTGAAGCCGAAAAAATTGCTTGGAGGCGTCAAATCACACAATCTATGCGGCCAACTCACCGGTCCGAAACCTGGTATAAATTGTTCACTGAATTTATCTCTCATATAAGTTCATTGTTTCACTTGCTGTGTGGCATGTAGTGCCGTCTTGTTGAAATCACATGTCGACCAGATGTAGTTTTTGTATTTTGGGCAAAAGAAAGTTCGAAATCGTCGAGCAATAGCAGGCGCCATTGACGGTAACGTTGCGGCCAGTGTCCTCTTTAAAGAAATACGGACCCACGATTCCACGAAGCAGTGAATTTCCCTGTGTGTAATGGCAGTTTTTGTTTTCCCTGTAATTGTTCATCAGATCAAATCCGACAATTTAGCTTATTCACATACCCATTCGAAAAAAAAAACAGATTTTCCTCAAGTTACTTTAAGGCTCACTCACCGAAAGTTCAATACTTTGAAAAGTCGTTCGGCTTCAGTTCTTGCACGACCTGTATTTTATACGCTTTCAGACCAAGATCCATGCGTAAAATCTTCCACATAGTCGAGTGGCACAATCCCGATTGCTGTGGCCGGGGACGAATAGACAAATCTCAGTCTTCACCAACACTGAACGCTACGGCAGCAATATTTTCCATTGTACGCACTCTACGCACACGGATTGGTGGTTTAATGTCCAATAGCATATAAGTGCAGCAAAATTTAGTCACTATGGCTAGAATTACTTGCTCAGTAGATCGATTAGCATCTTTCACAAAGTATAAATTTTGATAATAAAATTCAAAAATTTTTAAGTATTGGTCGAGTGTTAGTCATTTTAGTGATTAAATGGCAATGCTTATTGAGCTCTTTTGTCTTTCAAATAGTTATGTGTCATGCGTAATTTATTAAAATTAAAAATATAAAAAACCAAACAGTAAAAAAATCATCCAACATACAATTTTTAAAAATTAAGAATAAAATAAAAATATAAATTTTACTGCAAAAATAATAGATTATCTAAAATAACAAGAAAAATTATCTTGAAATTTATTGAATTTTTCAATCTACTATAATCAGCTCTTCTTGAATTTTTAAGTCTTCAAAAAGCAAGAGAATTTGATATGGTAGTTCGTTGAGCAACTTCTAAGTAGACGGTGGGCAGATCAGCGGAGATATGTTATACGAGTACATGCAATTTTCGGAGAGTTATGTTGCTTCTGGCAGCACCACTGTCAGAGTATGAAATTCTTTATCGAGTAAATGAAGTAACATAATTCCGACGACAATCACAATTGCTGTCAAAATTGCCGAATTTTGCCTCAAATTTGTGGCAGTACTTCAACAACGACGACAAAATTCAAACAGCATCTAATGTGGCGATAAAAAAGTTTGCAGTTGATGTTCGTTGTCGGAATTTTATGCACTTCGTTTAGATTGTGAAGGTCTTAATATATTGCCATCGACAACTCCAATAGATAGCGTTTGCAGTTGTTGGCGGAATTGTGTTGCCGCCTTAATGGGACAATGAGAGCATGAATCTCTGATCGTACGATTGTCGTATGCAAAATTTAATGGCACGAAGTAGTTTCGTATGATTCGGTTTGTTCAAGTCGGGGTGCAGTCGGTGATGTTCGTTGTGGGCAAAAGTTGAGGAACAAAAACTGTACGAGGTTAAATGGAGATCACAAGGAGATGTTTGTTCGGTTTCTCCCGCCTATCTACTAGATTATAAACTATTTCACACAAAAAATAAGAAAAAAAATTAAGCAATAAGCATGCTTAATATTTTGGTAAAACAAATAAAAGGATTTCTCTTGCAAACTAAAAAAAAAACACACAAAAAATATAATAATATTATATTTTTTATGTTTTTTTTTCATAATTCAAATCATTTTATCTTTTTATAATAAAATGGTAATGCTAACTGAGCATTTTTGACTTTAAATTACATTACGTGTTATATGCAATCTACAATATTGAAAAATAAAAACATGAAAAACCAAACAGCAAAAAAATCACCCGATATAAATGAAAATACCTGTTGCAGATCGGTCAGACTTCCCAACGGCGGTTTTGTCTGACGTATTGTAATATTTCCACACTTTGAGCAAGGACCCAAAGTATACAAATATGGCATGCTACCATGATAGGTTTGGTTCAGTTATGGCATGTTCCAAACCATACTCCGAAAAATGTAAAGGAATTGTTTGACGAAGAAAAAACATTGAGTGTTTAGACTGGCAATCATAATCTACTTTCCTGAACTTTATCGAAAATGTGTAAAGCTTTAACCAAACGCACAAAATTTTATAAAAATGAATACGTCCATTAAAGAGTATATTTTAAACCCAAAACTGCATGATTCAATTCCAAATCAATTTTTTTGTATTTTTACTAATCTACCCAAACATTTGTCGCGAAAAATCGGCCGTCAGTTTTTTATTTTGTAAACAATAAATTAAGAAATTAAATAACTATTTGTACTAAAACTAGGATTATTTTTTTACTTACTCACTGGTACAAAAAAAAAAAATATTGGTAAAAAAGTGGGTGGTTCCAAACAGTTGTCGGACAGTATATTTGGCGAAATCTAACTCATTCTCATATTTATTATATACAGACAGAGTTATCGTTATTATAGTTGTTTTTAGCAACATATGTACCGAAATATAAATTCGTATGCTCAACGACCTATCAGATCATTTGGCGACAACTAAATGGCACTACGACTATCTGGCTTCACTCGCTGGATTGGAATTCAAGACTACTGTATGCATGGAACACAGAACAGGACACTACACACACTTGTTTTAGGTTATTTGAAATTTTCGTAAGGAAATTTTCCAACTACTTTTTAGGATGCGTTTTAAATACATGCAAAAATCACTTTCCTCTTAAGCCGAAAGCGGAAAAGGATTAAATCTCAAATTTTGCACTTTGCCTGAGCGCCCTCATCGAGTTACTTTTTTAGTTTATAATAATTTTTTTTTCGAAATGGCTTGCCATGAATTTTGAAAAATTGTTTACTTAAAGGACGCAATTGCGTTCAACAAACAGTTTGAAAGTGTCCCGAGGAGTGGAGTTTATTTGGAAGCTGAACTGATGGTTCGGTAGCGGAAGTAAAAGGCGGTCCTGAATTGATTTGAAGGCAAGTCGCGTTTCGGTGAAATTCAAAAGTGCGCAGTTACTCGCGTTTTTATTAGATTTAATTATTTTAATTTTGTTAATAGAAATGTTTATTGTGCGGCATTGTGGTTTTTTTTTAAGTTACTGCGTCACACATATATTTTTTTTTGGGTAACTTCGGACGCATTTGTTTGTTACTCGAGTGCAAACAATTGCAAGTTGTCCGTGTATGTGTGACAATTTTTTAGATGCGATTTTAATTTTCAATTTTTAATCTAATTAAAAGTTTAATGGACTAAAGATATCGAGGGGAGAAATTTTTTTTTAGATTGTTCTCAGAGGAGTGCAAGTTGGACTCTTCGGAACGGTTCGGTTTTATTCTTTTTATACTGCAATGTCCCAACGCTTCTATTGACAATTCAAATAAAATCGCGTGAACTTAGTTTTCGAGTAGATCTTGTTCGGATGGCGAATATTCCAAGTTTAGATCGAATAGAGCAGGTCTTTCTCACTGCTTTGTTAGGTTCTTAATCTTGGATCGGCCCAAGCTTTAGTTGCACCGAAACTCGCTTGTTGGAGATAAAGGGACAATAACGCCTTTTATGGACAGCTTTCCGATTTGGGAGGATTTTTCAAGCATAGCAAGGCTCCTTGGGATATTTCGGACGTAGTTGCGGACCAATTAACTACTTGTGGAGAAAGCGGATCAAAATTCCTGTAAGAGCACAGATTAATTACAAATCAAAATAAACTTTTAACAATAATTTTTTTTTTTGGAATTGGAAATTTTTTCTTTATTTTTTTCTCTTTTTTCTATTTTACACGTAATAATTATTACCTTCTTTTTAGGTGTTCTTAAGTCTACGTTACAGTTTGCATTTGTGAATGCAGTTAAATATAAAGCCTACGATTAGGAAAGTTTACTCATTTCTTTCTTTTTGGATTCTGTTTTATACAAAATTGTATGCTCATTTGTGCTTAATATGACGAATCTTGAATGATTTCTATGTGCCTGCCGTGTGAAAGGATTTTCGTTCATTTTGCAAACTGTCTTTCGGAAAAAATAGGTAAATTCTTAAAATATTTCCTTCCTTACTAGTGCGTTTTTTGTGTTTTTTTACATTATCGGCAACGCACCACTTCTCTTAATTCTAAAGATAATATTTAGCAAAATTTATTTACAATTCTTTCCATTTTTATTTTTTAGAGAATTTTTTTTAATTTTTTTTGTATATAAGAAATAATTTTTTTTTAGTACAATACATTTTATTTGTTTTTTTTTTTTGTAATTATATAATTTTAAAAATTATGATTTGATCGATATTTGGGAATTTCAGGTGATTTGAAAAGTTTCAAAATAGTGACTTCGTTGGACGAATTGGTCACGTTACGCTGATCTCCTCGTCGCTATCCGAATTGGAATCTTCGTAGTCGTCATAGTACATCTTGTCGGATCGTCCTGAAATAGTGCTGAGGCCGAATGCGATATTGGCAGTGGGATTGTCACGGTCAGCATCGTAAAAGTTGCCGAAGATGCGTCGATGGTGGTGATGGCGAGACTCGTCAAATTCCAACTTGAAGCTGCTTCCGTCCGGAAGTTGATGTTTTGGCTGCTGCAGCTCTGTAGCACCGACAATACCCAATTTCGACTTAGATTGCTGCGATGGCTGCTGCTGCGATGACTGTTGCGATTGTGATTGTTGGACACCAACAAGGACGTGTTGCTGTGGTTGACTGTTGTGATGCTGCAGCTCGGGAGTGTATCTTGCTGCCGACGCCGAGCCATGTTCGTGGGCCTTCGAAATCCCAAAGCTGCTATTGCTGCTGTGCGCGTGCGGCGATTGTACCGGCGACGACGATGACGATGACTGCATTGCGTGGCACGCTATATTCAGCGACTCTTGCTGGGGTTGTTGCTGAATTTGGTTCGAATGCTGATGAGAATGCTGGATCAATCTGTGGTGCTCTTGCTGTGACTGCTGGGACTGCGATTGCGATTGCGACTGTGTTTGCGATTGCGCTTGCGACTGCGACTGCGACTGCGACTGCGACTGCGAATGCGTTTGCCCCGGTGTCTGTAATTGCGGTTGCGGCTGAGATGCCACCGAGACTGACATATCCGCTGGCGAAGATGACGGCGACGGCGGTGATAACGATGGTGGACGATCACATCTAGCATCTGATAAGTCAGGATTTGGATTATTTTTATTCGGAAGTGTTTGGTCACGTGATCCGCCATTCGCCAGTAGTTCACGTTCTTTCGAGTTGCGCCATTTCATTCGTCGATTTTGAAACCAGATTTTCACCTTTAAAGAAAAACAAAGGAATAAAAAAATCAAAAATTTTAACTAATCGATTTGTCCGAAGTTGTTAGTCACACATAAAATATACGCCGTATTTAGATAATAAAACAACAGATCCCACAATACAAGCGTACCTTCCCAGAATTATACAAATTTTTATCTCATCAAATATTTCAAATTGTTGTTCTTATTCATCTGAATTATCGGAAATAAACCTGCACCAGAAATCAATGCTTCCATCATCAATATCAACTATGATAAAAAAAATCAAATATTGACAGGATATATCAACCCGGCCAGAACCCTATTTTACCGCTGCAATCACTATTACTGATTTGCATTCAATAAAATGGATATTATAATGTTAAATACGATTTTTGTACGAATACATACATGCACAACTATCATTTTATTTGATAATAAATTTATTTAATTTATATTTGGAATATTTTTTATTTATTCTCTTACTACAATGAGAAAGGACGGTTTGATTTTCATAAATATTTATGAAGCTCTAAAAACCCACAAGTAACTGAGAAACTATTGTAAATGAATTTGTTTTTGTCTTAAGGTGTTATTGGTCCGAATTTCTTTGGGAAAATTATCAATTCTGAGCATTATGGGTGTACAATAACCTGTTTTTAATACAATAATAATAATAAAAACCTACAAGAAAACGCTGCCATAAGTCCTGTGTTTGGCTATCTTTTTTACCTTTAAATTTAATAACTTTAATCTAAACTTACAACAAAATACTGCCACATAAAAAAATTTGGCTTTATTACGCGAACACTTCCCAGATTGTCAATTAGATACCATTGGACAATTTTTTCTATTGTTATATAAGAAGAAAAATAATTTTCAAAATCAACATCCGTAATAAATGGACAAATTATCGCCTAAAATGTATATAAAAAACATCATTCAAGTCTTCTGGCAATTCTTAAAATAATATTTAATAAATTTAATAAAAAACGGCAAAATTTAGCTATTGTAATTAATTAACATTTTTAATCAAAACTCCGTTTCTTGTATGTCTTAAATTAAATGTTACTTTCCAAAATACAAATCTAATTATTAAAATAGAATTTATTAGTTAAAGGGTTTTGTGTACACTTAAATAATAACTTATTTTTAAAGCATTTTACCAACTATTTTGATATAGTTTCTAAATCGATCTATGAAAAACTAATTCAGAATTAATCCAAACAATCTAAGATGTTACGAAAAAATAAATAAAGCAAAAAAGAACAAACAAAAATTGAAAAAGAAAAATATCTACATTTGAAAAAATTACGTCCCTCCAACAAAAATCTACCAACAAAATTATGCACTGAAATTAATGGAAATTGTAATGAATTCGCATCAAATCCAGACAACATCAAGAACCCATAATCATTAATCTAATCGCCACCTACTCGGATGAATCTGTATCGTGCAGAACATGGAATTAAAAGTGGCCACGTGGCGAAGACCACCACCATCAGTCGTCTCTTGGAGAAAATTTCATACAATCACCAAATAGTCGATTATAAACTGACAGTTCTTTTATAAATAGAATAAAGGATATTATTTAGAGATGATAGTGAGGTGTACGAGTATATAGCGTTCGTAGTCTATATTTTCAATTTTCCATTTTCAAATGTGATTTTTAGAACTGTGACCACCACTACTATTACAGCGATAAATTCAAGGAATCCTTAAGTAAGTCACCTTTCCGCAATGGAATATTATGAATACTTGAGTTGTCGTTTTTGTAGCTCTTCGAGTATATTCGGAAATATTTTGGTTGTATTTCCCTTTAGTGTCTCCCCGCTACCCTTTTTTCTATGCCGGATAATTACAATAACAATGTCGACAAGGACGACATCGATTACAGCGCTGTAATTTCTATAAATACAGCTCGGCAATAACTCAAAAACAGTTCGATGGGTCCATTCCCGCCTTTTCTCGTATATGTCAAAAACAGTCACTCTTCGAGCTCGCTACAGAGTAATTTAACGTCCTTACTCAGTATTATACTTCTATCACTACTATTACGAGAACCATCATACCACCATTCGAATCGCCTGCAACAGAAGTAATTTCCGTATTAGATATTTAGATAGCAACAGAAACACCAGTACTAAAATCAGTTTGACTATTCTGCAATTCCAAATGAGATGATGTAACAGCAATAATGAATCTCATCTGTATATTGTATGCACTAAGGGTATACTATCATTTTGCCAAGAATTAATTTTACATAGTCTTCGTGTGTCCCGATTTGGCTACCCAACCCATCCAACTAGATGCATCAGTATTTCCTATTTTCAAGCAGATTCCTTATCTACTATTTCTGCATATAATTACAGTTTTAATTCTAACAAACAGGAGAGATATAAAAAATAGTAATTCCCCTTCTTTTCCTCCTCTAACGAAAACGTAAAAGCTCCTTTAATATTAATAAAAAGTAGAATAGGTTCTGAAAAGCAACATAAAATCGCTGTCAAGTTATTTCTTATTCGGAAAATCGCCATTGGCAATTTGGTCTACTATTAAAATTAATTAAATTTATAGTAAAATTGCATAGCCAGGATTGGTTCAGCAAAAGGTCTGTTTTTGAAAAGTTCGCTTATACTTTTGTACATAGACAATTTTTTAAACCAAAAGGTTATATATCCTTTTCACTCAGAAATAATATGCTGCAGTATTTATTTTGTTATAAAATCACTCATGTCTAGAAAGTTTAGAAAATAATATTCGTATCTGTGTAGTTTTGTAAATTGGCTACATTTTCATTAGCTTGTTCTGAGCAGAGATTAGCTTAAGGAAATTTGCAAACAATCATTAAAATGTGAACAAAAAAACATAATTTAATTTTATCCTCTATTCGTAAGTTTTGAATAAATTAATTTTGCCAAATTTATATTTTATTTGGATCTTATGTAGCAGTTTTTGAAAGCACATGATATATTTTGGAAAGCTTATGAGAAAGTAGGACCTCCAGAGTCATAATTATAAAATACTCACTAAATATTTTTACTAGAAATCAACAAAATATTTAGGTTTTTTTTTACAAAAAATTACAATTAAAAAATTTATGTAAAGAAATCAATCTACAGTCATAAAATATGAGCTAAGAACAAATCAATCTTACTGCTGGCAAAAAATTTAACTACAATTACTTTTCAGAATTTTAAAATTTTTTTTTTGTGTAGAAAGTTTTTTGAAAAAGAACCCAAATTGTAACGGGGGGACTTTTCGCCGCTCGATTCCTAACCACATCTGCTAACTAAATCCCAAATAACATTTTAAGTCACTCATAGGCATACGAACTAGACAAGTAGTGAAAGTTATTATCAAAACAGTTTACTCGACAGTCTTACAAAAATTTTGGGTACGGAAACTACTCAGGATATGTATAGGACATTCTGCTCTCACATGAAATTTTTTTTTGGGAACCATCCTCTCCAAAAAAAACTGACGTTCAACCATCACTTATCTTCTAACGGAACATTTATTTTTTCAAGAGATTCGCTCCTTAACAATTTTACAAAATCCTCTTTTCAATTTCTTAAAACAAATTCATTCAGCTAACAAATTGGTTACAGTCGTTGCGTCGCAAAATGACCTTATAGTCGTTGCGCTGCATCATGACCACTAACTCATGTCTGAGGACCTCATATTCAAACCAACAAATCAAAATTTAATTTTCATAATTTTTATTTTACTTTAATTTGAACATTTTTCAACACAAAAAGTATAGCCCTAGTCATTTGACAAATAATTTATTCAAAGTAACATTCAATAAGAATTAAATTTGGTATTTTATAGTTAAGATTATTTAATTACTAAAAAATGTGATAAAATGTTAAAAACAAAATTTGTTAAGAAAGGAAATTGAATATAAAAATTTCTCTTTTCTTCAATAAATTAATAGAACTATAATATAAATTGTTCCGAAAAAGGTGCCAACATTAAATTAAGTAAACAATTTTTGAGAAATTCTTTTAAGAATAAATGGTTTGCAATGAGTAATGTTTTTATTAATATTTATTCCTTAAATAAAATGAAAATTTCAAATTTCACAATTAAATATCTTCTGTATGATCAATTATTCAATTATAATTTGATTAAAAATAGCATTTAATTCCTTTCTAAAAAATATGTAGAAAAAATTATATTCTTTAAATAAACAAAAAAAAATTTAAATAAATTAAAACAACAGAAAAATTATATAAATTTCACCTCGAAACCCCCAATGCTTAGTGCGTCAAAGCTGATAATTAGGCGCAGCAACATCAAAATCTCTCGCAAACTGTAAAGTCGAATTATATGGTATGCTTACTTTGCGAAGTACGTGTAAAAATGCCTTCGAACCGATAGAAGGAAATCTTACCGCCGGTTCAATAATTCAGGAAAAATCTCGTCACAGGAAAAGGGAAGGAACGAAAATTTGGAAAACTTGAATCAATTTTTCAAGTTGATTTTTCATTTATTATTATTATTATATTATAATTATTATTGCTGACGAACTTGCTGAATGATGCGGTGTTCAGTAGATTTGTCTCTTTCGATAATAATACGTACTCGAACTATAGGAATTAAAAAATATTTTTTGCTGAATATAAATAATATTTCTTTTCTTCTTTGTGTACTGCCATGTATATTTGAAGAGTCTAAATTCCAAAATCGTATCGTAGTTAAGTTTATTTGGTTTTTAATTACTAACTATTTTTCTTTTTTACTAATTAATTAACTCCCCTCCTCCCCCTCACACCTTTGAATTCAAAACTATAAAACTATTTCTCCCACACCAATTTGTATTTTCATTTAAGAAAAAAACAACCTTTAATTGCGGATTTTCTAAAGGCGTCCACATTTTTGTATGCAGAAAATACCTGCATAGCGGACAGTTAGCAAAAAGTGCATTATTGCTGCATTACTGCACTTGGGTAGCACAGTTATCAATTTGAATTTTGTAAATAATTCATTTGTAGCACAGTTACTAATTAACAAATTCGAATTATTTTCAGTTAAATTAATTAATTAATTAATTATTGAATAAACCTTTAAAATTAAATATAATAATTATAGATTTTAATTATTTTAATTTCAAATAATTATAAATAAATATATTTTTTTATCTAGAAAAAAAAAAATATTTTTATATTATTTCGAAATTAAGGGCATTTTTCTTTCATTTTTATTTCTGTGACTTTAATTATTTAGCAGTTTATTGAACCAACCCCTCTCCCCCTCTACTTCCAACATATTGTGAAAAAAATATTTCCATATTATTATATTAAAGATTTTATATTATTTCTTTCCTCTTCATTTTTATTTTTCTATTGTAAATAGAATTAGTAAATCCTGAGAAAGTTTTAAGAAAAAGTATATTTCCTTTCTGACATAATTTTAATATACATATACAATTATTCATAATGATAAAACGGGAAGTCACGAACGAAATGATCTCGACATCCTGTTTTTGAGATCTTACACAGAAATAATACCAAAATGAAAAGATTTTGGAGCATTTTATAATTTCTGTGTGAATATAATAATGTATTTTCCTTTGTATTAAGGAATATTGTAACTAGCGGGTAATCAGACCGTTAGAGATTTGACTATAAAAATCGAATCAATTTTTGATTGTGGAGTTTATTTTCGATCAGCGATTCTTAGATAAGGAGCTTAAACTAGACGTCCAGCCAGATAAATTAACAAAAAGGAATTCGGAAAGCGTTCCAATTCTTCTTAATAAATAAACCCCGATACTAAATTGGGTGTTTGGGTTAAACTAAACTATTGTCATCAGGTCCAACTGATGACAATAGTTTAGTTTAACACAATACCTCAGATAAAGGCAACCAATAGTAATAAAAAACTTTTTTTCAAATAATTTTTTTATAATTTAATAAAAACTATCGCCTTTCAATTAATCCTTCCAAATCCCAGATTTCCCAGTCCATAAAGCAAATTAAAATAAATTTGCGCAACAGTTCTGATACTATTATTCGCTTATATTACTGTAAAAATGAGGAAGAGACCATTGCCATTAGTTTGGACCATTATGGCTACATAATAATTGATTTTTTAGATTTTAATCTGGACTATAAAATATGGCATCACAAACTACAAAGCATGACAAATGTTGACTTTATTTCGCGAAAAGTTTCCAAGAGCACTAATTTGGAGTTAGTTCAAGATCATGCAATTTGACGCTGTTGGACTTTTTTTTATAAAACTATACAAAATTCTTTATTTAAATAAATAATTTTTAAATTTACGGACATTTAAAAAGCATTTATCTGTCAAGTTATAGTCGAATTAAAATTCGAAATGTACGAAAAAATGCTTAAAAATTACCTCAAAAGGATCGAGTCCTGTTAGAAATCTTTTAATAATCTTTGAAAAATTATCATATATTATATATATATGATAATTATATTTTTGTTAATTTTACTTTCCAACACACAAATTGGATAACCTTTTTATTTCATGATAAAAATTTCTGAAACATCTGGAAATTAAGTGCGCTTAAAGCATTTCTACTTTTTTTTCGTTTCTATTTTTTGGGGGGGAGGGGATAATTCTAAATTTAATAAACGCATTTATCATAGTGCATTCGTACAAGAAATATGAATACGACACCCTAGCATTCAGTAAATATTCAGTCCGATAGCAGAATTTGATTATTTCGAGAGAGTCATTCGGCTGATAAGTGGACAACTGCAATTACATAAGAGCTGGTCCATTCCATTGCAATAAAAATGATGGATCACCTGCAGTTACACCATGCATAAAAATCAGGCATACATAAATGCATTCCCATCGCTGAATATTGGGAAAAAAATTCACCACCACGGAGTGGGGGTAAAGAATATGCATTGGAAAATCAATGCCAGTTAGTTGGTTCTTGTTTTTCTTGCAGTTTTTATTTGTCAATTTTTTGCACATCATGCAGCATTTAGAATACAGGAAACATCATATAATTGCAGGGGATCGAATATATATATCTATGATTACAATTTAAAAGAGCATCCTTTCTGCTGGAGTAGGTATTTTTTGTTTTTTTCTTTTGCAAAAAATTGTCCAGTTGGTTGAAAACCTTCTGTCACTAGCTTTAATTCTTTGCTTTTAAATAAACTCCATCCTGCCGTTAATAATGACTTCATTTTGGCAGATAGAGGATAACATCAGTACGAATTTTTAGCATCCTCATAGGCATTGCAATTGAATCTGTACAATTTTCAACTATAAAAGGACATTTTCGCTGAATGCTATAAGGCCAGATTGCAAGGATGCAGAGTGTATCTATTGACGCCTGCAGTTTCACACCAAATACCATTTCGCCTAATTCTCTGTTGTGTTCATAATAGTATTTTTCGTATATTTTTTTATGTTGCACCGAAAGGCATCTTTCATAATTTTCTGCATGGGGTAGATTCTTTTTCGCTAGCCATTTTTTGACTCTCTGTCATCTGTGGTCAATTTTTTGGTTTTAATTCGGATTGACAACCGCAAATGCATATGACAAATCACTTCTGGATGCTATCATTGTCATCGAAAATTTTGTATTTCAAATTGAGTTTTTCCGTTCATTTTTTTTTGGTTGGTTGGTATTTTTAAAAGGTTGTGTATTGAATTAGAATAAGGCGTTTTTGATTATTCGCCCTTTTCCAACAATGGTTTTGAAAACTGAATGCATAGAAGATCGAAATGACTTATTGCACTCTTGTTGACTGGAATGATTCATGATTATGCACTTTGTAGTTATCATTATTGTGACCTTGTTCTGTGCAAATTGGATTTTCTAATTCGAAATTGGATCGTCATTTATCAGTTGTTTTTTTCCGCCAAAATTGCCAAAGTAATTATTTTTCTAAAGACCTTACCAATAATTAAAGCATTCTTTTTAATATGCACTTCTGTTAAATAATATTTTCCATTAAATATTTGATTATAAATTTCAAAATAGAATTAATTAAAGAATAATGGCAAGAATAAAGTTAACACTTTTTAAATTAGTAAACATTGTATAGGAAAATTGTAATTGCTAACAAAATTTGAATGATTTTCTTTTGTAAGTTATTATTGTCTTTGGGAAATTTGCATATTATAAAATCCAGCTAGTTGAGGACAATTGAAAATTTTCCGAAATTTTCCGGCATTATTGTTACGATGAAAAGCATGAAAACTTTTTCAATTAGTATGCTTGGTATTTGTTCATAGAGTTTATAACTGAATTGATAACTTCAAGCATTTGATAAATTTAAGTGCGAGTAGTTATGAAAAGTAAATTATATTTTTCAAGTACTTATTTACTGTTTTTGTCTTTGTTTTAAGATATTAAAAGAAAGTTATACTCAAATTGGTTATGAATACAAAAGAATAAATCCTTTTTGAACTATAAAATGTTTACTACAATATATTCCCTATCGAGCATAAGTGTTTGTTTATAATAAATATATCGATTTTTATATTAAGAGCAGTTCATGTTTGACTTAAATAAAACCAGGTGTGTGTGAGTTATAATAGTTGTCTTAATTGCCAAATAAGAGTACATTCAATACCATTATTATTAAAAGAAAAGTAATTCTTTTAAATGGTCTCCACGGCTTCGTTTGCAGGAGGCGATTTGATAAGACTAATTTTGGATGACTCATCCACATAAATTGGGCTAAACCTCACCGATGAATTGAACTCCAACTCCAAAAGTATTATCGGTTTATTGGGATAGACCACTGATAAAACGTAGCCTCATAGAAAAAATTCTAAGGCGTTAAATAGCACGATCTTGGGGGCCAGAATGTCTCGAAGTATAGCGACGTAAAAGCTTATTAGCTGCAATAAGTTCCTCGTTTCAACTGCTGTGTGGTAAGTCACACCGTATTGTACTGAAACCAGATATTATCCAACTCCATATCATCTAATTGAAGCCAAAATAATCTGTTTTCATCGCTTCGTACCTTTCGCAACTGGCAGCAGTACAGCCCGATATTGCCGCTCGACTAAAAAAGTGAGTTTTTCTGGATGCAAAAGAATTTTTGTCTCAGATCTAACAATTTTTCTCGTATTCTTTCAGCTAAAAAATACGCTTGTTTTTAACCAAATCTGGAACAAAATAAATTTTCACCATCTCGACGCGTAACAGAATCACTTAAGCGATACTAAAGATCAGCAAACAACATTATGTTCCGAGCCCTCAAATCAAACCTAGGAAAAGTGCCCATTTATATTTCATTCATTTTTTTTGTAGTATATTGTCAAATGCCTAAAATATCCACCAACTCACACTACTATATTCCTACATAGTTCCTTTCATATGGCAGGCAAATGATGCCGTCAGATTATTTTACAATTTCAGCTCCGCACGGAATATATAGTTTGGTTGATTAAAATTTTTATTTAATTTCTTACAGGATAAAAAGATATTATATTTTTTATTTTTTTTTATTTAGGTATCTACAACTACATAGATAGGGAATATATTGTAGTAAACATTTTATAGTTCAATATTGTAACAAGTAGATTTTATGACAAAGATACTACTATGACAGGAGAGAAACATTGGAGAGTAAACATCCATCGGTGTTTCTCTACCAAACGATGTTTTAACATTTAAAAAAATATTGTGGCTAATTTCTGTTTATACTCCAATGAGTGTAAATAGGGAAGTCAACTGAGGAGAGCTTTTTAATGAGAGGATTATAGTGACATATCATCAACGAAGGGATCATTTAGGTTACGGCGAATAACTTTGTTACGAATATAGAACGGGGGGCATCAAAGATTTTTCGGAGGATTTTGGATTAAAGGGATTCGATGCGATAGGAATTGGATGTTTTGGTAGAACGCCATAGTTCAATGCTGTATGCCCAGATCGGTTCTAAAATCGTTTTGTCAATTAAAAGTTTGTTCTTTAGTGTCAGTTTCGATCGGTTGTCCAGTAGTCTAAGAGGTAGTCGGTAACGTCTGTTAAGTTCAAGTCTTTTTGACGTTGTATGAGCGTTCCAAGTAAGTTGTTTGTCTACGTTTAGTCCCAAGTAGCGTATTTTGTCTTTTGGTGGAATAATGTCGCCATTAAGGTATATTGAGATGAGTAGATTTTTGCAAAGGGTGAAGGTAACATATACACTCTGCTGCTCATTTAATTTTACTCTTCACATCGTAAACCAGTCTTAGAGATTTTTGATTTGGGATTGTAGGTTTCTGGTAGCTATTTTCATATTGAAGTGGAATGCAAGAATAGCGGTGTTAATTGCAAAGGTAACGGTTATACTTTTAGTATTAGTTATTACAAATATTGTGTAGAATATTGCATTAAGGAACACCAGCTGTGATGGGGGATATTGCAGAACAATCAGATATATGATCTTTAAATAAGGAAATACTCGTATGTTAAGGGAAGGAGGGTCTTGAGTTTCTAGAGTAGTACAGGGTACCACAGTCGATCAAGGGCATATGATATATCTAGGAATACGTATGGACAGTACTCTTTTTGCTCAAACGATGATATTGTTGGGTTCTGGAGTATTCTAATCGAAAACTAAATTGGTGATCGGGAATAATTTTAGCATCTTCAAGAATAGGGTAAAGGCGTTTTAAGAGGAGTTTTTCTATACGAGGATGGGGAATTTGCTGGTTTTTTTTTGGTTTGGGTATCATTTTAATTATTGAAAATTTCTAAAGTAAGCGAAAATAGGTAATACGAAGAATTATGTTGAATATGTAGATGATAAGCACGAGAATTTTCTTGGAGATTTGTTTGAGGAGAGGAGGTGTTATTAAATCATAACCAGGAACTTTTTGATTGGGAAGTTTATGGATTAGATTTCTAATTACGGATTGGGTAACATTTTTGGGACGAGGACTCACAGAAAGTGGATAAATTTTGTGTGAGCGCGTCTTATCTTCTATGTTCTTGTGTGGAGTGGAAGTATTCACCAAGTGCTTGGCAAATACATCAGCCTTTTATATGTCCAATTGTGCCCAAATATGTACTTTTATGATGTAGAGTTTATTTTATTGTTATCCATAATGAATTACTGTTTATAATATTTCTAGTATACTATTTGTAAAATCTAATTTATAATATTTCTAGTATACTATAATATTAGTAAAAACCCTTAACAATAAAATCTCAAAAAAATATATATTTTTAAATTAAATTGATTCAGTACCAATTTAAATTACTGTAGTATAAAACTATTGTACTTTATATATATATATTATGTACAAAAAAAATGTTTTTATATAAAAAAAAAAGTTTTTTTTTCAGTTATATTTTGTCTAGTTTGAAAAAATATATATAATTTTATTGTCAGCCATTTTAGGGGAAAGTTGTCAACTACACTCACTTTTCTGTATCTTCTTCACAAGAAAAAAAACCATTTTACTTTATTATTAACGCTGAAAAATTTCGAATGCTCAAATCCATTAATTATAATTGAAAATTAAATATTGAACATCACCGATCACCAAAATGATCTGCTAAATGTTTTTGTTAAAATGTCGATTAGAATTTTTTTTGATCTATCCAATCGATCGGAATAAATTTGCGTAACTAATTTTCTAAACTTATGAAAATGTCAAAATCGAATCAATCAATTTATATTCTTTTAGACCTTTTAGTTTTGTGCAGTTTTTTTTGCCTTTAGTTTTAGTTGAATTGAATCATTCAACATCATCGGTCGTAAGTAGTCGTCATTTCATCAGCTGTTGCTCTGAGCCATGTTGCTCGTCAACATTATGGATTCGATTTGGTTGGCGAGTTCAATTGAAGATTGCCACCGAAAACTATCTTCGTTCCCTTTAAAATGGTGAATGTTAGGGCAATTTTTTTTCGTTTGCCATAAAATAACATAATTTAAACATTCATCTGGATGATAGGTGTTTGAGTTTTACGAATAGTCAGTTGGATATATTCGAAGTGCAACGATAGTAAAAGTGATGATGGCACGTTGCAACGATCAATCATTGCATTTAATTGTATGTTGATCGGAAATTTCCGTATAACAGGAAGTCTTCAATAGCCAAAAGGAATTTCGGAACTTGGCAATAGATAATTTAGTTGGGTAATAATCTAGTTTAAATTAAAAATTTCGAAGAAAATGCTTCAAATTTATTTGCTCCCAAAATTAGAAATTGAAAGTTTTGGAATTTTTTCTAAAATCTCCAAGAAAATATTCATTCGTCTTACAGTATTTATGTTTTTGTATTTAGACTTAAAAAAGTATTGAAAAAATATGAAAAATGTTTCATATTTATTATATTTAATGATTGGTTTCAAACCGTTTTCGAGATGATATTTTTTTAATTTTTTTTATATCGGGGGTGTTTTGGTGTAATAAAATTTCCAATAGGATAAGCTGTTATCTGTGATAGATTGTTAATAATATTTACTCAGTATATGTTGTTTGAGATTTTTTCACGAATAAACTTTTGTGCTTGAAGAATATTTCCACATTTTCCAAATTTAATGGGAAAATAGTGCGTTAATTTGTGAAACGCCACATTGTATTTTATTGCAAAACTGTATTTGAGGATAAGGATTATTTTTGGTTCTATAGTTTTGTTAAGAAGCAAAATTGTTACATTTAAGATGAAACAAATACACAAAAGACTATTCATCCACAAAAATATACTGATTGGTGTGGCTTACACGCCGACGACATCGTTAGTACTTATATGTTGCGGTTTGATATCAGTGATTGCGTTACTCTTATTGGGCTATGAACAACTATATAACGGTACAATTGTATAATGTCGATCAAATGCCTGCCTCTGGCCGCGACGGAATGCGAGTTATTGTAAGCACATTTTTCATAACATTTCCGCAGACTTCTGGTGTTATTTCAGCAATTTTGCTTCGATTGTTGTTCTTAAGCATCGTGGTTATGCTAAGTTTGTTAGTATGTACCTTATCCTTCAAATATCCGCCCCTCCCTTACAAAAAAATCGGGTGGGTTCAAATCAGGAGTTCGTGGGGCCAGCCGATATTATTCGGCCCGGAAAAATTTCTCTCAAAATTTGAATTGTAGCACAAACTGTATATGATATGACACCGTCTTGTTTGAACCACATATTCTGCAGATTTAACTAAACAAATTTGGGCAGAAGAAAGTTTTCCAACATGTCCCGATAGCGGTTACCAGTAACTGCTACAGAATTGCCTCCAGCATCCTTAAAGAAATATGGCCCAAAGATGCCGCCGGCACAAATGCCGCATTATGTACACATAGTTACTCTACGAGGTTGTAGTAGTCTTTGGTGTATCAGTTGAGGGCTTTCAGTGCCTTAATAGCGGCTATTCTGTTTATTAACAAAGTTAGCCTATACCGAGCTATAAAACTCGAGCACTCTCTCGATTCATTAAAGACACGATTTGGCAACAACGTGATTTCTCGCAAAAGACCTGCCAATTGGTTAGCCTCCAAGATCGCGCGATTTGACACTGATCGTATTCGTTGTGGGGGGATTTGTGAAGTCGTTGATGATTGGTTCCTTAGAAGCTAAAAATAAGCGAGAACCAAGGATATGCCCGAAATTATTTAAACAAATTTACGACAAAAAATTATTTTTCAAATACCAAAAACTTTGAATTTTTTTAAACAATACTCTCGGTCCCTTTTCCGTTAATTACTTTTTTAACATTTAAAATGATATAATTGCTTAATGAATTGTTCTATCATATTCTGGCTAACTAACATACAAATCTATCTTTTGTTAATATTTTCTTAACTAATTCGAATTTCAAGATCGCATTTTTTTCAAAGATTTTTTATATATTATATCAAAGGTTAAGACAAATTTCAAATTACACCAAAGATAATCCCAAATGGGTTGTTATAGTCACGTTTATTGGAAAAATTAATTTTTGCAATTGTGAACGATACTCAAATATTATGAAATATTTTATACCCAATATTATCTGTTATTTTATAAATTTTCTTTTAAAAGAGCAAATCTATTATTTTCAATTTATTTTAAATAGTGTATTCGCATTTGTAGAAAATTTTCTCTTTATCATAGGAAAGTACTAATTTGGAATATATTGTATAGCTCATAAGTACACCCGCATTTTATGAAAAACTATGAACCAAAAAGAAAAATAATAAATACATTTAAAAGTATTCTGAATAAATGCAATGTTGTTGTCGATCAATCAAATCGAAATTGAACGACAAACATTGTAACCAAATAGTTTTGCGAATTGGCATATGTGCAGATTGTCCGAACAGATTTTTGGGGTTGAAATATGCTATCCGCCCTCATATATTTTAGTGTATTCGAATCTGTATATTATTTTTGCGTCCTTACAATACTTGTACATACATCGAATATGATATTGAATGACAACAAAACTACAGTCAACATTCGTAATTATCTCCGGTTACACCGGAATACTAACTACACTCAATACGATACAATGTAGAATTTCCATAAAATTTACTGATTTTCGAATTGATTTTGGACAATGTCAGTAGTCAATTAGTGATCAATTAACACATTGTACAAAACAAATTTAACTTTAATTTACAAAAT
This sequence comes from Atherix ibis, assembly GCA_958298945.1. Taxonomy (NCBI): domain Eukaryota; kingdom Metazoa; phylum Arthropoda; class Insecta; order Diptera; family Athericidae; genus Atherix; species Atherix ibis. The sequence goes on along the minus strand of OY282606.1, from coordinate 92,252,168 downwards.
AATGTGCTTTCGATCAAATAAACTTGTTTAAGTGGATTCGTTGATTGCAAAACATGTGAGGATAGGATGTCTGTATTTGTTGAATTCTTTTAATTACATGAAATTTGATTCGCATATTTCGAATTCAATCAGAATTTTATGCCTGATATAATATATTTGTAAATTAGTTACATAATTTTAGGGGCATTTAATTTAATTATCCTTTTATAATATTTCCATTTTAAATATTACACTTGTGTTTAAAAATATTGCAAATTTTCAATTATGTAGAATATGAAAAACATTAGTAGAAAGGTAGCTAAAATTTATTGTATTTTTATACTTTTATAATTTTGTGGTAGTTATTGTATTCGAAAAAATATTTATGTGTTCAATTTTCAACACGTCTCCCGAAATTATGTGTTTCAAAAATGCAATACTTTACATATTATTCAAAATCTATCAAATTTAATAGCCTAAAATGTTCGAAAATATAAACTTAAAAAAATGAATGTGCAAAAACTAAAATTGGAAAAATACGAAAATAGTATATTCTATGAATTTGTGACAAAACATATTAATTTCCCACACAATAAGTGCATCTATTGGGAATATTTAAATAAAATACCCTAGAGTATTTTTAAATAATCACTTCTTCTGACCAATGCTTTAACCACAGTAATTTCAATTTAATTTAATTACGTTTTATTTATAGCCAAAAGGGATGAAATTATTATTGGTATCTAAATAATTCAAAGCTTATCGGAATCCATCCCTTAACACCAGTTAATATAAGCTAGCCAAGTAAAATTATATTTAATGTAAACAACGAACATTCTATAAATCCTAGTCCAAGGACCAATTTTATAATCTTAAACACGCGTCCCATTATGCAAACATAACTGCTGCATGGATTTGTTCAGCTCATTGAGTGTTTTTGATTTTTTGGTTAAACGGTCTTTGAACACAAATCCACTTGACACCCTCTTTCTTAAATGCCTTATGGGCTTTCTGCTTGATCTCAGTCACCAACATTCATGTTCGAATGAATCTCAACTTAAACAAGGCATATGAAATCGTTTCCCTTTGCACCCTTAACAAATTTGCTAAAGTAAAAAAAATATCCTATAGTTTTGGGTATAAAAAATTCTCTATCGAAAAATAGGCTAGTCGATACGATATCACCCCCTCTTCGGATATTTGCCAACATTTCGTATCCGAAAAGTTTTACTCACAATTGATTGTCTTGTCTGCAGGGGTTGTTTTCGCCTTAGGTTATTTCTGCATTTGAACACTAGGGGAGAAATCAAATCAATTTGTTTAGTGAATTTTATTTTCAGATCTTGATATCACAATTGGTTATCCCATCAAAAACATATGCTGATAAGTTGCCGATTAAAGGAGATAATCTTGCTTTATAGAAAAACGTATCATACGAAAATATTACAAATTTCTATTCTTTCTATAAATGTTCATATGTTTATTGATTTTGTACTAAAGAGAAAATGTTCTTTCCCTCACAAATATTTCTTATATTTCGATATACTTGAGACAAATAATTATATTGTAGTGCATTCAAATATCTTTGAATTAAAAACTTATTCTTTGCAATTTATAATAATTACTTTATCACAAAATTGATTTCAATATTAAGTTATTATCATTTTGAGATGATTATTTCTAAGATCTAGAACAAAAATGCTTCTGCTAATGAAAATGCTTCTGCGAAACTTTGTTCAGCATCCCTTGCTATTTTTCTTGTACTAGAGACGATAAGCGATAGACATATCATTAGGAAGCATATGTTCGCTTTGGAACAACGACCCTTCTAAACTGACTTTCTACTCAACAATGACAACAATAAGTAATTGAAGAAAATTTATTAATTTTGGTTAAGCTGGAAAAAATATTCCCCTCATTTTGGAGGATGGCTTTTACTTAATTTTCGCCTTTTTGTTTTTTTTTACCTTCATATCTTTTGGCTTTGACGCTGAAACAATGAAATTAAAAAAAAACACTATTAATTACTTCGACAGTGATTATATCCCCCTTAAGAGATGGTCTAATTGCTATCAACACTTGTGGTCTATATTTTCCTGAGATCTATGACCAATTCGAATACGAAATCATTTGTTCACCTCTGCCAAAAAAAATTTCCAATTCGCTTTTGCGGGTTTTTTACATACAGCACATTCTATGGCTACATTTTAAAAGGTTTATCGAAGCAGCAAAATGTTGAACAATTTTTAGGGTAGAAAAAATTATACTTTCAAGGCATTTATCCGAAATAGTTGGTGGTGATGGTTGGCAATAAGCAAAAAATAGGGAAAAAAACATCAAAGTTGAAATGTCAAATGCAGACAAAATATTATCAAATCAAATCGAATCGACATTCTACTTTTGAGTTGCCCTTATTTTAAAATCTATTAATCGCTATTATTTATAATCAGAAGTTTTTTATTATATTTCTAAGGGTATTTTTTATTTAAAAAAATTATAACTTTACATTAAGTTGTTCTTTATTTTCTAAAAATTCTCCGAAAGCTAGGTTTCATACTATCCCTCAAAAAAGTACTAAAATATTAATTAATTATAGAAACGGAATTTTTCGCAAACATTTTCCACTTTTTATAGTGACCTTTTTCAATTTTTAATTTAATGCCTCCGAGAAAATACTTTTTTTTTAAATTGAAAAATAATTTTTAATAAAGGATATTTTCTATTTTCTTTTTTTTTAGTAATAAAAATATGCATTTTTTTCAAGCTTAAAATAGTTTAGACACATAAATAGTAAAGGGGTGCAAAAAAATTATTTCAAACTTTATGGTATAACTTTTTCAATTTCCATCTGTCATATGCATAAAACTACAATAGCATGAAATTATGCAGTGAAGCTGAAGTTAGTAAAGTTAAAAATTATTTTTTCAACTATTATTAAAAATTTGTTAGAATATGCAATATTTGTATTTCAGTGATTATATTTTATATCTTAATCGATTATTTTTATAGATAAATTGAATATTTTTTAAACATTGTCTATTGAAAACGTATTCGAAATATTCTTCACGGTCCAAGAATCATATTATTTCTAAAGTATGGTACAAATGTCACTTAATAAGAGAAAGGATTATCCATTTTGCAGTTTGGAAAGTATGGACCTCTCTGAAAGTACGGATCAGGGAGCCACAATCGGTCATCAATGGCAGGAGAAAAATGGTATCCGTCGGCGCATCATGGGCGAGGACAAATAATCGAGATGGTGGCGAAATGGCAAGAACATTTGGATCTAACGAATTAAGGAAGATATATTCATCAGTTGTTCCTAACATAGCTGGCTCCTGTCCATCGTTATCATGCAGTGTGCCTATTTTATCAGAAAATATGGCCACCGAATCTTATAACCATCAAAAAATGGCAGCATATCATTTGAGTGCACTTCAACGTTTGAGAGCATTCTGTACCGTCTCATATGACGTTGCCTATTTAATCACTATTATTCCACCAATCGAGGTTTTAACGAATAAGTGATCCAGGATCTATCATCGATGACGATATGATACCTATCGACACATCGTTAGCAAGGACAAAAGAACCGAGACAGTGGTGAAATGGCAAGCATATTGGGATCTAAGAAATAAAGGATGCTTCACGCAAAACCTCAAACTTCAATGATGTATTTTTTCGCTGTTCACGCTTAATCTTAGAAAGAAAGGGACTAAATGATGCTCCAGATGAGCATCATTAAAAATGATAGCATCATAGGCATGTTTGATACGTAACTGAATACGTATCATGAATAATAATGAAGCTGAATCATCAAGAAACAGTGAAAAAAGTGGTTATACTACCGTAGCCACGTTTTGTGCTTTTTCGAAAAACAATTTCATCAGTGATGAGGGTCAGTTCTCCATTTATATGCAAAATTTCTATAAAAGGGGCTTTAAAAGCCCACATGTGACTGTTTAGTAGCCATTGTTTCCACAAAAAAGAACTGTATGATGTGAATTTTGATCTGAAGGCATTATTGAAGCCTATTCCTTTTGAAAATAAAAGAGGATAGACCATTAACGTAAATTTTGAGTGCAATGGCCATATAATAACCGACTCTTTTTGGTCTAAACTTCAAGGTTCTTATATGGACAATATGTGTTGAAAATAAAAAAGGGCACCAAAAACCACACAAGGCTTTATTGCACGAAAAGTTTTCAGAAGTCATGTTTGCGAGATTTGCTAATGTCAGTTAGCCTCGAAGATCATACAATTTGACGCAGTTGGAGTTTTTCTTATGACACTAATTAAAAGATTATTTTTACGTAGACAATTTTAAAAACTTTGAAAAATTTAAAAACTAAAAATTTGAAACTGTTAGAAATGTGCAAAAAAATCATTAAAAAGATCGAGTCTTGCAAGAAGTTTCTTAGCGCTAAATCGATAAATAATCTTCTATAAATTTACATCTTGTTAGCTTAGATTTTATATGACCACCTTTTACGTATACATCAAAAAAGTTCCAATTCAAATTCATATCTAAAATGCAAATTTTCATAAATATCAAAAATATAATATATTAATAACACTTCAAAGAATAATTTATGAATAATTTCTTGTATTCAAAAATGTATAAAATCACATTTTTTATTTCGAAGACTTTATCATCATTTTGACCTTATTTATAAGCAAATAATTTTAACAACTCAATTATGCCTTACATTTGAGACACTCTTGAATATTATGAATAGTAGAAAAATAAAAACCACATGAAAAGATGTCTCATAAAAAATTTGCTTTATGTTCAAAAAAAGAAATATCTTTCAGCATCCATTATTATTATACTATTCGTTGGCTCGTATGTATGTATGTATGTATATGAGTAAACATAAAAGAACAAATTTGAATTTTTTCCACTAAAGATTACTGTCGTTTGTAAAAGTGGTGCGAAAAATATATAAATTCCCTACGATATTCATTTGAATACTCTTATACACTAAGCGTTCCACCCTCTTGGATAGTTGAAAAAAAACCATTTTCGAAATATACATATAAATAAAAATGAAGAATTGATTACAATGAATGGTGTAGAATTATTGCTACCCTAGTCAAGATATAAAATTCATACAGCCGAGTTACGTTATAGTATCTGAGTGGATAATGTTCGCGGAAAAGAGGTCGACCCAGTCGACAGTTTCAGCATGAATGGATTTTCCGAAAAGCGACTGCGCACTTAAGACGTTGGGTGTTAACGAAGTGCACAGTACGTTTTGTGAAACTTCTGTCTGTATACGGAATCCTGATGAAGTACTTATAGAGGAGACTGCTATTGCAAATATAAAATCCGAAATCGCCACTGAGAAGGATAACGGACAATATACTGTATAACTGAGCTGTAGACGATTAAGGATACACACATACTTTCTACTTGCTACTCATTTTGAATATGAGACTTTCAAATAAAATGGAACTAGTTAAATATCCCTAAAGAAATCAGTTTTCCATTTAGGGCGGAGTTTTATTGTTAGATCCTTTTATGGAAAATCTGCGCAAATATGGAGAACATTGTTCTTGGCTGTACTACTACTACTACTAGTGTACATGTACAGTAAGCCAAGATGCCCGCCAAGAATATTCATCGTCTTAATCGTATTACTGTGCAAATCTGCGTGAATGCTGTTTATAGTGTGTGATATTTTCAGTTCGAGAATTTCTCCTACACATGCAATCGTGGCGAAAGTTTTTGTTTATTCAGTCATGAGGGACTAAAATAATGAATTTTATTACCGACAAATTGACTTCGTCTACCAATACTGTTATTACGGAATTATTATATTCTCGGTTATTTACGTATAACTTGTGTAAGTCGATATTAAATGATAATTTACCATAAAATTAACTCAACTTCGCCCATGTCCTATATCATGTAATAATTAAGATCTTCAAAAAAATGAATTTCATTATCCGTATAATAAAATTAGATACCTGAGAATCTTTAAGACCTAATCGTTCTGCTAATTTCTTCCTGTCTGGTTTGCTGATATATTTCTGCAATTGAAAACGTTTCTCTAGTCCTTTTCTTTGCGAGTCTGAAAAAATCAACGTAAAAATTAAAGTTTGATCAGGACGCATTATATAATTTCCGCAATCGACATATTTTTTTCTTTACCAGAAAATACAGCACGTCTCATCATTCCACGTCTGGGCTTCCCTCTCGATGAATGTGCCCACGGAAATCCTTGCCCTGGTGGTAATGGGAATACCTGTGGTGCTCCAACTGAAAATTTTAACGCACATTAATTCTCTCCGATTTCAAGTATATACATTTGGGGGTTTGTATTTAACTCATTATTGTACCTCCTATGTACGGATTTCGACAGTGTGCCAGCAAAGAGTGCAAATGGGGATGATTCAGCCCATGATGTAAGAATGGCGTCGGTCTACTTGGCATCGGTTTTGCTATGACCTGCTTTTCTCGAGCCTGTAGCCTCTCATCAGCCAAGTCGCCCGGCCCGTTCGGGTGTAATCCATTTGACTGATTATCACTGTCACTAATTGTACTACCAGGCGACGATGATGTGGCATGTGGCTGACAACTATTACCATTCGTAAGGAATGCTGGATGCTGAATTTGTGTATGATGTATAAAGTTATGTTGTATATAAGGCCAGATATGTTGTGGTTGAATAAATTCTGTAAAAATAGGAGTTTTTAAATTATTTTTTACTATTGTAATAAACTCATTTTCAAGGATATTCACTTGTAAAGTGAAGAAAATTAGAAATTTACAATACACCATCGACAAGGTTTTATTACAAATATAAAATAGCTACGAATACCGTTTTCAAAAAGCACAAAACGGTATTCGTAGCTATAACTCATGTTATTATTGTTACTTAATGGTTTTTCCATAATTAAAATTATTTGATTGTTTTTAAATTGAAATTTATAAGAACGTAAAAAAATATGCAATAATAAACTGCACACAGTTTTTCGAGTACAAAAATATTATTTTTATATACAAAATCTTCTCTTCGTACTATTAAATATATTTTTTAAAATAAAATTCATGAAATTTTTTCTCTATGAATTTCCATTTATCCTCATAGCTATTCGTTATTATTAATCTAAAATAAAAACATTCACTACAATAATAATTAAAAATTATTTGAACCGTACTTAAATCGTAACATAAACAATATCCTTAGTAACGAAAATTGTGTTTTTATACTTTCAACTGTTCATGTTATCGAAAATCAAAAAAAAAAAGTATGTGTGGAAAAGAACAGACAAATTTCATCTACAATAGTGCATAAAAAAGGTTAATATAAAGAAGAAAAAAAAGCTAGTATGTTTAAAATCCCAAAACAAAACAGAAAGTATTCAAGAAGGCTGTAAAAACATCAACTCGTAATCATGTATAAATTATTATTATTGTTGTGCGATTGCGAAGAGGATTTCTGAATTGAGTCCTGAGCTCTTTGGATCAACTCCATATAAATACAAAGTGTACCAGACAAGAGAGAATCCTTCTATTGTTACTAGTATCCGACTATCATCCTCTGAGTTCTTCCCATAGTCCGTCAAAGTGCTATATATTGGCTTGTTCCTTATTTTAGCGCTTCAGCAAAAGGGTCTTTTCTACCCAGACGAGCTAGCTAGTTCCAGTTACCTACCTACCATTTGGTTGTTGTTCTTGTTATTATCGCTATTGTTAATATTTCAGTATACAATTGGGTTGAGGGTAGGTAATTTCTGTTTTTTAGTGTTATTATTATTATTGCGCAAGAATGGTCTGGACAAGGCTGAATCTGGTTGAGCTATTGGATCAGTGTTGGCACATTAACAAAAGGGCCTTTTTTATTGTGGCAAATCGTTTTTTATTGATCATATTCGACCGTATTACCGTATCGATCATACCATGCGCCTTTCTGCCACAGTTCTTATATTTTTCTATCCCTGCCATCTTGACAATTGAGATTTACTTGAGGGCAATAAAAATCGATGTGTACGAACATTGCGCAACTGACACAAATGTGATTTTGATGATGATTTTTGTATTACTCGTTCTGAACGAATAGAATTTCGAAATCGCCTACCTTCTCGCCCTTTCGTCTAGAATGGTAACAAAATTGTTTTTTAACGTTCCTTAATCGAATTGCAAATTCATGTGTTTACGACGGCACATATGTACATATTTTCCTTTTATTATATTGCATAATCACTACACAAATTTATGGCACAAAAATTGGCTCATTTTATGCGTGATTGATGATATTAAAATCGATTCTACTATTATTCTCAATGCAGTTATTTTATCCAACATGTTTATGTGATTATAAGTTATAACAATCGGAATGTTTTTTTTTCTTGTTTATTATTCGTACTCATAATATGGTAAGAAATTTATTGTTCGAACTAAATCAAATACAAGATTTTGCAATATTAAAAAATAATTTATACACATATATTTACGAAAAAATTGAAAAAATATACTCATTTTTTTGGTAGTGTAGAAAATGGTATATGGTAATGAATTTAGTAATCAACTTATTAAAAGGCACTTGAAAAATAAGGTTATCCCATTTAAATAGAGTTATCGCAGTGGCAGTAAACCCAAAAATAACTGGGTTTATTATGGTAAAAAAGAAAATTTAAAGAAATTCTTAAAGATTTTAACAACCGAGATAGGGCAGAGAACAAATGAGACTACGATTACTGAGAGTGATCTGATAACATCATGAAGGAGTCCATCCTAGTTGTATCTACGAGGTAATGGAGGCCATTTGGTTATGTGTGGTAGCAAAGTAATGATACTGAAGATGTAAAAGAACATTTCCGTTGACTACGCGACCTAATAGAGCGTGATTAGTGAAGTTGTAATTTTTTAGTGTGTTCCGCAAAATGAAACAGCAAACTTGGGACCAGCACCTATGAGTTCCGAAACGTTCCAACAAGCCTATTCCTTATCAAAAGCACAAGCATTTCAATAGCATAAATGGAAGGCCTAGAAGCATTGGAAAAGAAACCTCGCTTCAACATCGAAAACTGATGAAAATTTGGTACGAGTCAGGGCTCTTATGAGGTTAGACTATTGATCAACAGTTAAACTAATAACTGAATTTTTGAAAGGCTCGGAAAATGGGTTATGGAAGTCGGATTGTACATATATCCCGAGTAAACCTCATCACCTGGTCTAAGTCCGTATGACTTTGTTTTATTTTCCAAGATAAAAAGAAACTCGATCCAAAAAACTGATCAACAATATCTTTACTGTCAATAACATCCAAAAAGTTTCTCAGTTACACTTTTTTGGATGTACTCGACAGTTTTTTTTACTGTCGATAACATACAAAAAAGTGTAAATGAGGAACTAAAAACAATTCCAGTTGAAGTCGTCCAGTACTGCTACGAAGATTACCAACAATAGCAACGGCTTCCACCATGAAGGCCCAAAGGAACTACTCTAAAAACATATAAAATTGATATGAAAAAAACAAAATAAATTTCTTATTAAAAAAAAAGCATAAATGGATTTTTTATTGAAATAAAAACAAAAAAGCTATTATTATAAATTCTACATTTTCATAATACTCATAGGCATTTAATTTCTTAAATATTTTATAAAGACAAGATTTATTCATATTTATATTTACAGTATTGAAACCTTCTAATCAAAAAGCGTCTTTTTAGTTTCAGGTTATACGTGTGCTAAAAGGTTTGGAAATATATTATTTGTTCGTTATATTTTCCACAAATATTATAGAAAATTTTCCATTATTTTAATTAAAAATCATTAATTTGTAAATAATATTTTATTATCCTTTTTTTTATTATTTCATTGAGTAACAAGCAGATTGCTATAAATATAAAGACTAGGATATAAAGACATGTAAAGAAAAACACCCATCAATGTTGCTTCAAAAACAGAATAATATTAATTTATGCTTTTAAAAAATCTCTCAGCCATTGCCGTTTCAAACATCAGATAGGAGTGAACAGTTTTCTTCCTAAGGGATCAGGATGGTAAGGTAGACGCGACTGGAATTTTTCATATCAGGAGGTTCACAGTTCAAGAACATTTGGAACATTAAGATCACGATGGATAACAGGTTGTAGGAACTCCAATATCCTAATTCTTAAAACTTAACCTCAGTTTATAGTTGAAAATATTATTAAGAAGATAATAACGACTTAGTAGCATTGTAAATAAATATATTTAATTTTTTTTGTATACTTATTAATATAAAAACTTAATATATTTATTTTATCTAAAAAATAAATTTAGATCAGGTTAAATGGAAAATATAGTCTTGGAAACACAAGCATACTCGTAGTATATTGTTACTCGTATTATCACATATAATTTTTACCCTTAATTATCATCAATTACAATAGGAAAATGCATTAATATTTTTTTAATAAATAATCAAAACTTTCAAGAGTTATCTTTAGTTATTAATATTCATTCAGATGTGAAAATAATCAATATCAAATTGAAAGAAGCCCATACTAATGTGTGTAAATAGTCTCAAGGAAATTCCCCATTGAAGAAGCACACATCTATTATTTATTCCCGTTCGATAATAAAAAAGTTATATACCGACTAATAATTGATAATTTCTACCGTATTTTAATAAGTAAAATTTGAAAACTTATAGCAAATAATTGCATAAATAATTAATTAATTACAATATAATGAATAAATTCGTTTTTTTTTAATTTTAATAAACAGTTCAAGCGTGTAATTCTAAATTGATTGTAAGATTATATGCTTATCTTTTATGATGAATTTAATTATTTTTTACTAATAAAACACAATCAAAAATATATACGTTTTCCGTAAAATAACTAACTTCTATCAATAATGAACAGTTTTTTTTTAAAAAAGTTTTTCCATTACTCGAATGTAAATTAGAAAAAAAATTAATAATAAAAATAATGTGTAAAAATTTAATTATAGAAAAAAAAATTTAAATAGCAAAATTTATGATCTAATTTTTTTGAAAAAAAAAATAATTCAAAGTTTATTAAAATCGATTTATTATTTCTATTTACTGACATTCCAAATGGGGTGTAATAAAATTTATTCAGCACTTCATTTTTCTCTATTAGAAGAGTCATAAAAATCGGATGTGAAAAACCATAAATTGAAAATACACCTACATCGTGGTTGTGACAAAATTCTACCACTAAAAAATCCAAATTGAAGTCGAAAAACCACTACAAATTCGATTGGGGTAGTAAAAATTTTCTTGATATTGTATAAAAATGTGCTAATTTTTTTGTTTGTTTTGTTTTTGGATAAATGAAGTGACCAACGATAGAGAGTTAATCGGTTTCTGTCGTTTGTAAGAAAAAACTACATTCTTTTTCTGGATTTTCTAAAGTAATTGAGTCAACAAACGAACGATACAGGTGCTTTCAAGGTAACGTCTGTAAATCTCAATTTTACGAAGGTTCCACGATAATATCCTTAAAAGAACATATTTTCTACTAACGTTCTCACTTACACTTCCATGTGGTGTGAAAACCATTTTATTGTGTATGTAATCGTATGATTTTCAAAAACACATATACCAAAATACATCCTTGTATGAAAAGTCGATATTCTTTAAAAGCAGAAAATATCATATTATAAAAATAATATAGCTGAAGTGAAAGCATAATAGGGCCAAGGGCTATTCGAAAGGGATTCAGGGACGAGACGATAAAACTTTTTCGGTGAAGTTTGTTCTTAAGTGAGACTCCAGCTGACGCACCATCACTTCACTTGCACTTCTGCTCTCCCAAAAGCAGCACAGAATTTAATGGGATTTATTACAGAATAAGGGGACAAAATTTTAAATACCACAACAAAGCGCTACCATATCTGCCACAGTACTTGTGAATAATACACTGTAATTAGAGGTAGTCTTACTATAATTTTTAATTATGTGCCATAAAGTATGCGATTCTTCAGATTCTGTTGTATTAGCTACCGTTTAAAGCATATTTAAAAGTCTGCATTTTGTGCACAAGAGTGGCGGTCGTCCTACTCTTTTCAACCTTGCATATTACAATAATGTTACATTAAAACTTAGCTTGTAATCATAATATCATTATAGCAATATTGGAATTTTTCATACTCTTATTATCCGAAAAGATATGCTAAAAATACTATTAAAAAAATTTCCATTTCCATAAAATCACAATGAATGGCAGTATACGTATATGGTATATACTTCGCTGTGTTGCATCGTTGTTTATTTCATATTTTCAACGTACCGTCGGTGCCATAAAAATTTACATAATTTGATCGAAATGATGAAATATATTATAAAGAATCCTTCTTCTGAAATTTAATGCAATATTTTATATTATATATTCAAATTTTTATTTCATAAATTAATTTAATGTAATTTTTATTGAATTTAATTTTTTCTAAAAATTATCAAACTCTTATAAGAAAGTTTCTATTATCAATTAATAAAGGAAAGTGTATATTTTTATTGTTTTACATAATTTTTTTAAGTGTAGGGTTTTTTCAGTTTCCATAAAAATCAATTAGCTTATAAATAATTGTTCCGATCAACAGTAGAATTTTAATAGTCGTATAATAACGACAGTAAATTTTTTGAAAAGATGAAGAATTATCCAATAGTAGTTTGAAATGTATTTTTTAATTAATTGCCCTGTATTATTTAATAGTTGCAAATCATAAGTATAATTAAAGTTATTATTTATTAAAATTAAAGTTTATCTTTTTATTGCATATTGGTTAAATTACCATAGAATGTGAAAAAGATACGCCGATATTTTCGAACAAAATTTTCTTCATCGATGAGGTTCATTTTTCGTTCGGTGAATATATCAATAAACAAAACTGCCTCTAAAAATCCCACAAATGAGTCATTCTAACCACAAAAACAGTCATTGTAAATGCGAAAAATCACTTTCTGGTATTTTTTTTGAAAATGAGGAAGGAGATACAATTGCTATCAATTCTGAGTGCTATAGCCACAGAATAATCAACTTTCTTTTATCTAAACATGAAGGTTCTTATATGAACAATATATGTTTAAAATAAGAAAAAGTAATTGCGAAATTTGCTAATGTCAGTTAACCTCCAAGATCGTACAATTTGACGCAGTTGCAGTTTTTCTTATTGAGACTACTTATAAGATCATCTTTATGTACGAAAATCTTAATCTAGACAATAAGTAGTAGTTTTAAAAAGCTGATGCAAAAAACCATAAAATTGTCTCCTAATTAAACAAAAAATTTCCAATGCGCGTAATTTGAGGTTTGGCGATCTCAATTGGCATCACAGATTGTGCGATTTCAAATTGATCGATTTTTTTTAAGAGCTACACGTATGTAAAATATTGTATTTACATAGAAAGATTTTAAGCTTTGGATTATATTATATAAAAATGGCCATCCGAAAAATAATGACCGAATTACAGCACGACATATGCAAAAAAATTAACTCATTAAGATCGAGTCCTGCAAGAAGTTTGATGATAGTTATTTATTTAATAGACCTGTAAGAAGTTTAGTGATAGATATAATATTATTTTTTTGTATAATGGCAAAGTTTTGGTAATATAATGAAATTAAAATTTTATGAAACTAAAAATTTAAAATTTTTTTTTTAACTTTACTTTTTATTTATGAATTAGATGACGGTTTTTTCTATACTTGATTTCCTGTACAAATCTTATAGAAAATTGATTAACATTTTTTTTTCAAAATATAAAATAAATAGTAAATAAAGAATTATTGGATTACTTTTTATTCTAATTAACAGAATTAGATATGAATTTTTTTAAAATTCTGATTTTTACGAGGTAAAACTCTCTATAAAGTTAATTCCTTAAGCAACTCAATCTTTTTCTTCTATAAGAAAATTTAAATCCTCAATTTTTTCTTACAAAAATAAAAAAAAAATTGTTAATTACTTTAAGAGAAATTTTATAGAAAAATTTATTAGTTTCCCTGATCCTTATAGGAAATGACTTTAACACACAATGTGTCAACGAAATTGATGTGGTGTACAAACACCTACTGGCGACATTTTAATTGTTTTTGTCTAATCGAGTTAAAATCTGCTTTGTTTAATAACTTTGCCTTTTGTTGAACTTCATTTTCAAAATTTTCTTATAGGTGTGCCTATCTGAGAAAGGATGTATTCAATACGAACGGGATGGTAGTAATTATCCTAAACACTTAACTTCTCTAAAAGATCTCATGGAATTTACTGTAAAATTTACACATGCGTATCACTTTATATGAGTATGAACAATTAGAGAGGAATGTACGAGTATGTTAATGTATTAAATAACCATCTACATATTCTGATAATAATTATTCATGCTGTGATTTTAATTCTTCTTCCCTAATTGTATCTCAACGGAGGTACTGTAGGTACATACATAAATGTGTGTTAAGCTCTTTGAAATTTACTGAAAGTTCTATTCTGAATAGAAGGACTTAAATATTCATTTTCGTATATTATATGCGATCATATTTAAGTGTAGAACTATACATAAGCCTATAATGAATATTACTGATGTGATAAGGCACGTGGTTGTTGGTAGTCATCAGGATTCTAAGTTAACAGATTGCATCAATTGAAGTGAGAAATCTCACCTCGCTGAACGCGCCTTCCACATTATGCGGTTAGCTTCATATTAAGAGGGTTTGATTTTAAATAATTCAATTACTTAAAATATTTTCAATGAGGAAATTTATTTGTTTTCTACTCCAATTTTAACATTATCTTTGTCTATTGGACAAAATCTACTTGTAGTTCTAATAAACAAATACTCCTATCAAAATTGGTTCATGTTTAATGCGACTTTAAATATTAATAAACAATTTGATCAATCTAATAAATTTTAAGTTTTATAAGATTTTCTTTAATCGAATTATGGCTTTTTGTAAGACTTCATAAATTAATTTTTATTCTTCACTATAGAATTATATAAAAATTATAGGATTTTGCTCTTTATCAAAAGTTTTGGGTTTTTTTATTCATTTATCATAAGATAAAATAACAACCATAAAATATGAAAATGTTTAAATTGATTTTTCTATTAGATATATAATTTTTTACTTGCTGAACAACAACTAATAAATATAGATATTATAAAACACTATCGATACTATAGAGAAGTGCATATAAAATTGATTTATATATTAAATAGGCTATTTGAAATTTTGTATCCTTTCGTATATTTTTGTAAATTTATGGAAATATAATAATAGTAAAATTCAAATGTAAAACTAACAAAAAAAATAGTTTTGTTTGAATTTATAAAATGAATTATTTAAAAATTATAATTTCAAAAATGATATAATAATAATAATAATTAGGAAAAAAAATTAATTTAAATTCGATACGAATATTATTTTTGTATAATTCTTATTATTATTAATTTGTAAATAAACAATAAAAATATTATATTTTACTATCAAATACAAAAATGTTCGCCATATTTAATTGAAAAATTATATTTCTATTTATTTATTTTCATTTAATAATATAATCTAGTTAAGAATAAATATTAGAATAGAAAGAATTTTTTTCAAAATTATATCACATATTAATAAAATTTTTGTATAAATAAAATTATAAGATTTAAAATGGTAATAATTTTAATTAAATTTTCAAATATTTAGGTTATATATCTTTTTGAATATTTTAATGTATATAGAGTGCGTACTTTTGAGGAAAAAGTTAATTTTAAGTTAACTTGAGGAAAAGTTAATTTGCATAATATCACATAATTTGATAGGAATTCGGTTTTTATTATAATTTAACCTGAAATATGTTGATTTGAATAATTTTTAATAAATTTTGCATCTCTACTAACTAAAAGTATTCTTCGAATTTTATGAAATTCAGTATATCATAAACTCCTTGCAGAAATAAAATTTAAAGTAGCTAAAATAAAACAATAGTATTGATAAAATATTAAAATAATTTAGTTTAAATATTTGACATAATAACAATTTTAGAGAATAGTTATTATTGGTAATATCCCCGAAATATGATGTCTAAAATAAATCTCTTTGACCCTAAATATTATCTAATAAATATCCATTTTCTCTATATCTTAAAATAAAAAATAATTTTCATAAATAAAAAAAAACTACAAATCTAAAATAAATTTGAAATACTTCGAATAATCATATTCTTACCGTTTCTTACTCTAACACGATCCTTAGTATCACCTAAAATAGCTGAAACACTAAATTTTAATACAGGCTTTGAATTCTCTTTTAATATAGTCTCCTTGCTATCGTCGATACGAATTTCACCTTGACCACCACATTTATCACATTTATAATCGTCAATTCTACTATCATGATCATCATTTGAATGATTTCTGTTCGATATTGGATAGTAATTATTACATTTTAAACAGAATAATTCAATCCGTTCACTATTTTCGGAAATCGATCCGATACCATTTATATTATTATTACTACTATTACTATTGTTATTATTATTATTATTATTATTAATATTATTGTGAATAAGATTATTGCCAACATTAAGACCACTTCCAGCACTACCGCTACCGATAACACTACCGATACCGACGCCAATACCGATACCTAAACTATTACTAGCAGTAATACCACCAACGCCAACCACACCATTACCACCACCACTACCACTTCCAATCATATTTGCATAAGATTGGGATATAATATCATCAGAATGGCTATTAAGAATTCGTTCACTAATTAGACGTTCATCACCCGACGATGACATTGATGAGTGTTGACTCAGAGTTTCATTATGTGGTGAGCCGCAAATCGAATCCTTGATATCGGAATTTGATTCGCATTCACTATCGTCATCCAAAATCAACCCAGAATGATCCTCTTTATCATTGAGGATATTATCAACTAGAAAAGCAGTGGACATATTACTACGATAACGTCACATATATTTTTCCGTATACAATTTGATTACAGATCACTGGTCAAAACAAAAATACAGAAGCAACTCTTATTTCATGGTTTGGCAAAATATCATCAATAGCACAAAATCTTTTTGTTTTTGAAACAATTTGTTATTATTTTAAATGCAATCACTTGACTAACAGCAAGCAGTTCTTAAACACAGTACACACAATTACTCAACTGCAACTAGGATAACAAAACAAGTAATCCTTGTCGAGTCCAGGTATTCCAATTCGACATATCATGTCATAGAGAATCAATGTTACATGTTCTGTAGCCAATATCCAACTGAAGCTGGCGGATGATTGAAATCCTACGAAAAAGTTCATTCAATCGGGACGATACGTTGTGATTTTAAGGCACACAAACAGGATACGTTGTGATTCGCGATGCCCATACACATCTATGGATGAATGGTAATCCGATCGTTTATTGCAGCTACGTACCACCGTGTTCAGGGACGAGGGGAATGTTCAGTTTGACTTTATTTAAAACACACCCCACACGATAGAGAAAAACAAAAACGACCAGCACCCCAACCAAGTATAAAAATATAAACATCCCTCAACCCCAGTTTGAGCAACTAACCATACAAAACGGATACAATGGTGGTGGACTCGTCCTCATTCGTCGTCAGCACTCAATGTTTTAGCCTCTTCGGACGTACGTGCCGTGCTCTTTAGACTCAGCCGACCAACACATACATTGTCATAAATTACTCAAGCAATATCACGAAGAGAAAACGGTATGAGAACACCTCAAACTAATGTCTACGATGCCTTCTCAAAACATTTATTCAAGTGTTAATTCGAGTATACCCTATATACCCAGAGAGGGTGTCATGGCAGCATGAATTTCGAGCGGCAGAAGCAACGGCGGCAGCAGCAGCACTAGTATCCGAGGACGAAGCTACTTCTTATTGTTGAAAGTAAACTACTTACATACTATCGCCAAATCGGCTTGGTTGTTCGTTTTATTTAACAATCATATTATTAAAAGGGCTTATATACATTCAATGCGTTATTTAATATACAATATCGTAGTAGCCTTACTATTGTCGCGGTCGTCAGCAAAGATCTGGAAGAGACTTTACCAGAGATACCAGTTCCTGCCAGCAATCGCGAATGAACAATTTTCCGCCGATACCGCACTGTGTATCCTTGTCGAAATCGTCTGGTTCTTATGTCCTGCGACAGCATCATCGAACGTTAGTACATAAACAACGAATGAGTATGTGTATACGTGTACGATATTCTCTTCGATTTTTTCCCTTTTTCTTTTGCGCGTATTGCTTTCAGTGTTCATAATTGAGGAGTATTCATCGTTCTGGAAGAAGGCGTGGTTTAAAAAATCCTTAGTTGTTTTTTCTCTTTTACTCGCTGTCAGAGATTTTATTTGCATTCGTAGCCACCGCATTCTCGTTTTGTCGAGTTCGATTCGGCATTGGCGTTCCCATTTTCTAATGTATGCGGTTACCAACATCGCCAGGATATACTCGCACTCGTATTTTATCGACTGTTGGTCGTTTGCTTGCTTGTTATCTTCTCTTCAATGATTTTCATTTGTTTTTATTACCATTTACTTAGATCATTTTGAGCAGTTTGTATTTACGCCCTTATATTGTCTTTCAATTTGAATAAATTTATCCAAAATGGTTTATACAAAAAATACAAAAAAATAAAAATAAAAAAAATTCAAACTAATAAAACAAATATAAATAATTAAATTCTCTCCTCATAATAATGTTATAATCATGTTGTTCTTATAAATTATTCAAAAAAAAGAAGAAGAAAATTCAGTAATTAGAAAAAAGATATTGTCAGCTATTATTTCCTATTTGAATAAAAGCGGAAATTAATTTTGAAATATCTAAAAATATTATTTCCAATTATCTTATAAATGAATATTAAAATATCTACAAGAGCAGAATTTCCAATATTTTTTTTATAGACTAAATTCCAAGTCCATAAATTCAAATTGTCGAATCCTTTTTTATTCAAGCATATTTCCCTTACTTATTTCGCTTATAAATATATTCCAGTTACGTAGTGTAGACATCGATAAAATGAAATAAGAAGACTGAAAAATGGTGCAAGAATCATACATAAAGGATTTCGATTATAACATTTGCTGATCCCTTTAACTCAAGTGCGAGTATATAATCTACAGATGAAAGTCAAATTGACTAACTTCCATATATGAGCTCTGTATGTGGTTAAAATGTTCTCTTTCCTTTATTTTGCGATGACAACTATATTGGAGCGTTTAAAGGACCTCCGATAAATACTCTTAAAACTCAAACACAATATAACCCGAGTATGTTTCTTGGCGAAAAATCACAAATTGTTAGTGAAAGTTTTGTATACTTTCTGAGAATGTGGTATATTCCTGTTAAAGACAACGACTTTGACAACAATAAAGATGTTTTTGTTGGATGATGTTGATAATGATAATGATGATGATCATGATGATGAGGATGATGGCGACGATGATGATGATGATTACTGAAACGATGGCAAATAACAACATTGAATGCTACGAAAAGACGATGATAATAGCGACGGCTATGACAGAAAATACATAAGCCAATTGCACATACACACATTTATACTCTTATAAAGTCCTTTTTAACAATAATAATGTTCACATACGAATTCGTACAATGTAATAATAATAATAAAAATGGATTTTCAGAATTTTCACAAGTGCTCTTGAAAATTTTATTTGATTTTATTTGACATACTCGTAAATTGAGAAATTTTTACCCTGCAATTATTTTGGTATAAAAACTCACTTTTTTTTCTTTGCTTTAAAAATTTTATTCTTATGTCTTTTATTTTATTTTTGATTAATTTAATTTTATTGTAGATGATTATTAAGGTCACATGCGAAATTAAAAAGGATATATATTTTTAATATTAAAGTGTTATTTATTTCGTCGTTTTGGAATGATGTTAACCATATATACAATGGTATTTATTTAGAAAATCTTAAATTATTTGAAACCATTGAGTAATGGTCAAAATTAAGTTTAAAATATGCGAAAAAAGTCATAAAAAATTAAAAATATTACCTCAAAAGTAACGAGTCCTGCAGAAAATCTCATAGCAACCATTTCAATAATATAATATATAATGGTAAGATTGAAACAATAAAATAGAATAGAAAATTAATCAAACTGTGGATTTTAAATAATATATTAAATAAGAAAATTATCTTTTAAAAGTACTCCAAACACAAAAATTTATATTTTAATTAAAATTCTTAAAATATCAGCTCATATAATAATATGTACAATAACAAAAAGAGGAAAAATAT
Organism: Atherix ibis; assembly: GCA_958298945.1. NCBI lineage: Eukaryota > Metazoa > Arthropoda > Insecta > Diptera > Athericidae > Atherix > Atherix ibis. The sequence goes on along the minus strand of OY282606.1, from coordinate 92,231,921 downwards.
ACCTAAGATAATAATAAATGTGAAAATAAAAATTTCGATAATAAAAAAATAAATTTCAAATAATTGCAAAAGACGTTACCAACAAGAATCGATAGAACGGAAAAAAAGAACTCTCGTATTTTCAATATTGTGCAATTAATGGCAATAATCAAATGTCTCATTAAATTTGCGTCGTTTCACTTTGTCCAAATGGAATTCAATTATTTTCTAATTATCTCAATGAGACGAAATACTCTTACCAACTGTTATTCATTCAATAATTCTATCTGCTCCCAAAGCCCCCAGCCCACCAATGAAAGTTTATTTGTATGTGCATATAAATGTGTTAGCATTCATCCTATAGAATCCCTCATTAACTAGGCTCGACAATCCAAATCCAGTAATTTTCCATTTTTGGCAATTTTAATAAAATCAAATAACAATAAAATCATTTCATTTCAACGAATTTGTTCGTTCGTTGATTCTCTTATCTTGACATAAATTATTTTATCACAGCACTAATACCGTAATGACTTGGTCGGCATTGCTAACCGCCCAAGTAGCAGTAATCATTCAGTCGAATCCCTCCACATACCCACCTCGTCACCCGCTCATACATAAATTTCTCACAAAAAGATTCATGGTCATCCCCAGTTGAGTCTTAAATAAATTGTGGGATGGTTCGAACTCCTCAATTTGTACTCGTACAAGTTGTTGTTCCACAATGAACCAAGTCTTTGTCTATGGCTACTAATATGATGACTTAGGGATGATTCGAGCTCCACCGTTATTGTTATGATCTCCACTTCGCTCCACTTTATCACCCTTTGTCAAACTCGTAGCATTGTTCTGCTGCTACCACACCGTATCAGCAGGCACACTTTTTCCTCCTTCCGCTAAAACGATTCCAGTAATAAAGATGAAAATTTTATTAAAAGATGTCGTCAGCAGATGCCGCCATATAATCTTTTATCATATTCTTTCCATTTTGATCATATCGTGACACAGTATGTATTTATGTTCGGTGCAAATGTTTTGCTTTTGTTTATTTATTTATTTATTTATTTTCGTTGAACGTTTTTACTATCGTCGATTTGCAATGACGTTATGGAAGGTGTGAAAGGACCCACCACCTCTCCCAAACTTCTCATAACACTACACGTGCACATATTCTACTTTCGAAATCAACTCATTCTTCTACGGCAATGGGATAACTACTCCTTATACATTCCTTATACTCGTATCAACAACCACAAACGATAATATAGCGGGAGTATATATGTTCATTGCCAACTGTATCCTCCTAAAAGTCATTTACGTGTTTTTGTCGCCTTCACAATATGCGTTCGCCATATTTTTGGTCAAACGTTATTATTTGCATTGCGACATTTCTTTTGAATATCAGAAATTAGGCAAGACTATCTTTATCTAGGATTAAATTTTTGTTCCCAAATAAACATATATCTGTTATCATATTAACTTCAAGGCAATTGATTCTATTCCAGATACAGAAAAGTATCATTTATCTATTGAATATTCTTAGAAATAGTAGCCTGGCTCCCCATGCCTGTACGTGACCTCGTTGTATGTTCTTTGAGGGATGCTTTCTTCTCTTAGCACCTTCGTTTGTTCTACCACCAATATTTCATTTGGTTTATTCAATCGGAACTATTCATTCGTTTGCCAGGATGTAACAGATACTTCGGAAACATTAGTTCTGTTAACGCTTTTATTGTCTCGTTCCGTCTCACTACTGCAAATAAACGGGGTGATTAGAGTGCACAAATTTGGCAAGCTGTTAACCTTTAATGGGTTTCTTGTGGGGTCGTAAATTCAAAATTTCAATTCATGCGCTATGTTCTCATTTATTTGTATTATTATAGATTTCTTTTTTCCTTAATTCTTTGTAGTGTCAATTTCTGATCATCAGACTAGATTTGACTCATAGCCTATGACATATCGATAGCAATATTGTGCACATTAGCCTTTTTAGATTGTGCAAAAATCAACTACCCTTCTAAATACTATCAATGTGCTGGTTTTTAAACAGGTAAACGTTTTCTTTACAGACGAATTTTTTAAACATGAAAACCATTGTTGAAAGTAAAAATATTATGAAATCAAGTGTAGTTTAAATTATGTTTAAAAAAATAAAAGGGGTTTAGAACCATTTACCTTTGTTGCGATACTATTTTAGAATTCTCTGCAAACATATGATTAATAATTGTAATTTATTTAGCCTCAACATATGTCAAAGCAATTGGGAATTTTGTATCTTAGAAAAATAATGAAAATCTTTCGAAAAATTAATATAACCCGGTATTTTTGTTATATTAATTTTTACCAATCATTTGAAGATAATAAACAATTATCCAATTTGTGCTTTGGAAAGTAAAGTTAAATCAAATATTTTTGAAGATTAAATTTTGAGTAAACTTTTATTTTATTTACTTTTAAAAATTTGCCAATTTTTTAACAATTTCTTGCAGGACTTAATCCTTTTCGACTTTTTCACACATTCCGCCACTACTTGACGGTCGTTGCTCTTTTAATATTCTAAAACTCTACTTAAATACAATTTTTTGCACAGATTTTTTTGCAAAAAAGTCTAATGGCGTCAAATCACACAATCTTGGACACAAATTGACATCACTAAAAAAAGGCAATATAGACAAATTTTGTTATGTCGTATGGCTTATGGCACTACCCTGTTTGAAAACACATACAGTTATGGTTAAATTTTCTAAGTTTATATGAATAAAAGTTGATAATCGCTCAGAATTTACGGTTTTTTATTTTCAAAGAAACACCTTCAGACCAAATAGCACACTAGGCAGTCACTTATATTAATATTCTTTTGTAAATTTTAGATCTTTTTATTTGATAATTTTGCTTTCTTATGTATCAACGGAAAGATAAAAAAAGTCTCATCTCTGAAAAAAATGTTGTTTCTTACAACGTGAAACGTTGCTACGGCAAAACTACCACCATTTTATAAACTTTTTGCAATATAGTAATTATTTATATTTAATTTAAAATACCAAATTTTATGCATAATAAATATTATTTTAAAAACTTCATAAATTTTGTATTAATAAAAAAAACAAATCTATATTTTCCAAACCGTAATATGAATAATCCGTTAGTATCAGTTTTGTAAAAGAAAACACTTCAAATAATTTATGATTTATTCATAAAAATAATATTTTGAATCATTTTAATATAATTACTTTTTTAAATATTTTTTTTTTAATCATAAATTTGCGTAAAATACTTAAAATGAAAATAAAAATATTGATTAGTTTTTAGTAATTTACGCTTGATTATGTTAAATTACCTTTTTTGGAAATATTATTATATATATAACGGAAACTAATTTTTTTTTTAAATAAAAACAAACACAATATAATAAATATTGCATATCTTGCGTATATAATTTTAAACATTTTTTATTTAGTAGCATCAGAATATATATACGCTTGAGAAAATCTGTACTGATATTTTTTTATTATAAACAGTTTTCCCCCAGCCTATGTCCAGTTTGATTTGGAATTTTAAACGAACATGATTCGGGAGTATCTCCATATACCTGAAGACCTTCTCACCTACTCCACAACTCTACTTTGGAATAGGGTTTACACTTTGGTTCATCCTTTTTCCAAATCGACTCAATTATTGTTGTTATTTTCTATACGAATGCTCCTATCTCTGCTATTGCTGTTGGTTTTTGAATTATATTGTCTGCATATCAGATTGTTATATGCCTTAAAATGGAAAATAAATTTCCATTTTACACATCGCTAGAACTTTTTCATGCATACAGAATGCATTCAAAATAATACAGGATAACAGAAATGAGAAGAATCACCAGTGCTATAAAAAAGGAGTAAACATCAAACCAATAGGTAAAATAATGGGGGTAAAAGGACAAAAATTCATAAAAATAATAAAGAAAAATAGTGGTTTAAATAAAATCAAGTAGGAGGAGTCTACAAGGATTCGTGCTGTATGCATATTCAAAGTCAGACATGAAAATAATTCTCTCAAAATGTTTCGTGCAATTCCCCATTGGATTTGGTAGTTTATCCTTTACAGGTGATCTGACCATACTCAATGTGGTTTTATTTTAAAAATAAAAATGAAATGCCAACGAAAATTGTATTTATAGAATTATTATACTTTCGTTAATTTATATTCAGAGATTTTATTGCGTTATAATAAATTATTTTATTTATAATTTTAAGTAGACGAATAAGAATTCGATAGAAAAAAGTATGGTCAGGAGGAGGTGAATCACCAAAGTTTATATATAATAAAAAAAATTTCAATTAAAGAAAAAAATCATTCACATTTAAGGGTACGCCACGAAAGAATTTGACCAAGAAAGAATTTTTCACATAATTTCTCAACGATTCTTTTCTCGTATATATTTAATTTAATTAAGAAAATATTGAAAATGTTCCTAAAAAATGTTTTTAAGAAGAAAAAATACCAACAATTCTGACTTTGACATATTTACTTTTAATCGGGTACTTTTATTTATTGGAAACAAAAATATATTCATTGAATTACATTATCCTGAAACCGCAAAATTATTACTCAAATGATATTTGATATATACTTATCTGATAGTGACATTAGCCCTAAATAACTTCACGCCAATATCCTTTCCAGAACTAACTGACAATTTCATGGTTCGTTAGGAAAATCTGGTTTTTCAGGCTCAAACCGCTGTCTACTAGCCTATGCTTCTTGTCACTTTTGTCATATATTTTCCAATTAGTTACTTTATTGTAGATACCATCGACCATCGGCCATCAACAGACCTAGGGATATGCTGCAATCGTTCTATGGATATGTCTACAAACAACTGTGCTTTCCTTGAGACCGTAGAAAATTACATATGCGAATCCCACATTTAAATGAGGGCGCAAGCGAACGGATTACGTCACGGTAAATCTAATTTTTATTATATCTTAACGCTATTCCAATTCAAAATAGATGCGCACCTAATTTACTGAAAAAATAATGCAAGCAGATCTATTAGCACGCGGACGAATCAAAGGCGACATTGTGAACTGTTTCACAGTATTCAGTGGTGGTTTAGTAGTTTGGGAGAGTCCAACTTATTAAAAGGGCAGAAAAATTATTAAATTTCTTATTATTAAGAAGAGGGTGTCATATTAAATATATTTCAATTGAATTTATCTAAAAGTCGTAATAAAAACAAATCAGTTATGGTCACGTGGCATTTATTGCGATCCGATTATTAAAAATTATTTTTTTGAGAAGACAGTTGCGTTTCGAATGAACTTTAAACGATTATAAGTGCAAATGTGCTTATCGTATTTGGATCATATTTACGCTTATGACAGGGTATAATTTTTTCTCAATCATTTATTTTAATTATTTTACAAATCGTTATTAATATAATTTACAATAATTTTCAAATAATTATCTTGAAATAGTTTAGCAGAATTTGGTTAGCGTTATCGGTTTAAGTTGAATTTGATATTCTTAACAAGTAATATTTTTATTTATTAATTTAATTTCTTTTAACAAGCAATCTTATAAAATATATAATTGAAATTAAAACTAAATATTTATATTTAGATAAATTTATCATAAATTAACTAACGTTTTTCATGTAATTGACTATGTTGCTATATAAAAAGGTTTATCCAATTTACTATTTGACAAGTAAAATTAAATAAAATATACAATATTTTAAATTTAGATTATGATAGAATATTAAAATTTTGCCATTATATATAATATAAATAATTTTTCAAAAAGACCTTTCCACACATTTCATGCTGTAATTTTGTTATTATTGGATGGACGTTAGTTTTCAAATATTTTAAACATTAAAAATTATTTATACAAATATGAACTTTAATGAAGATTTTTTTAAAAAAATAACGGTGTTAAATCGCATGATTTTCAGAAGCCAATTGTCATCACCAAATCTCGAAATTGCGTATCCTGGGAACGTTTCGCGAAATAAAGCCGAAATTTGTGGTTGTGTGTGACCTGTTAAAAAAAAAATTGTGTTTTGTTAAAATCGCATATAGTTCAAATAAAAATCTTTAAGTTAAGGCCAAAAAAGTAGGTACTTAAACGATCTCTCCTTCTTCATTTTCCATGAAACTTCTTTCTCCCAACAACATTTCCAAGTTGCAATAAGAGACTAACATGAAACCCACTTACTAGACTAAAAAGAGTTTAAGCTAAGAAATACTATCTACAACTTCTTAGACTACTTGACAAACGATCGAAACTAACAACCAAAAGTAAACTTCTAATCTGCAATACAATTATAAAACCTATTTGGACATATAGAATTGAACTTTGGGGTTCAACGAAACGTTCCAATTTCTATCGCATTTGATGCCTCCTTTTATGTTCGTAACACCGTAATACATCGTGACTTAAATGTTCCCTTTGTTCAAGCCCTGTCCATTTTCCGCTATCAAAAATTTCACTCCCGTTTACCCTATCATCATAATCAACTTTTGAGAGAATTGTCTTGTACTACCCTCCCCGGAAACACACATCGGAGACTTAAGAGACAATGGCCTAGAGATTTTCTAGAAGAATCTAACTTCCGTTAGTTGGAGAAACACCGATGGGTGTTTATTCCAACTTCATGATGTACAAGATTGTAAATTAAAATGTTATGAAAAACTGCTTGTTACAATAAAATTGTAGTTGCAGATAAAAAAAAAATTTAGGCCAAAAAAGTAGGTTTTTCAAGGGTCTGTCCTTCTTCATTTTCAAAGAAACATAGTACACCTGCAGACCAATATGTGGGTTTTCAGAGCCTTATATATATTAATAATGTTTATTAAGAAGCATCATCACTCAAAAAAAAAATTGTTGGAAAAATCCTATTCTTCTAGCACTGAATCAGCATATCTTCTGCATATTTTATTATCAACAAACTTTATTTAATATAGAATGGAAAACTTTAGTCTTAACAAATTGCATTTTTAATGATATACTTTATTGGCAACTGGCAAATAACAGTTTTGTATTTTTTTTAACTACAATATGGATAATTGATCGTAATATCCTTTTTTTGTTATACTATCGTTTAAAGTGAATTGCAGAGTAAAAATAAATTTATTTTAATAATTGCATAAATACTAGCAAAAATTAAATAAACAAAATAACAATAATTTTTAATAAACAAAAAAATAAAATATTAAATGGTGTAATAATAAAAAATTGACGGACATGCCAAAATCACTCGACCAATATTAATTAAATTCGTATTAAAGGAGCCTTGAGTATAAATTCTGTTCTGATTTTCGAATCCAGAAATATTTTATAAAAATATTGCTTGGCGAAAAAAAATGATAAAAATCCCCAAATTTATTTCATGACTATATACAAATTTTATTGTTTGTTAAGCATTCTCATAGAATTCACTGGTAAATTTACCCTTCTGGCTACTATTTTATAATAGAAAAAATTAATAGGACAGTAATTTTTAAAGAATTACTTTTTGACTTTCTATTTACAAATCAGTGCTAGCTTAATTACTTGTCAATCAAAAAAATTACCCCATTTTTTATCAATTATACTTTAAGGGTTTATTTTAATTATTAGTATTTTTTTTTCTCATAAAAATATTCTGATTGATATATTAATATTTGTCAAAGAATATTTTACTAACTTTTTAACCAAAATTTTCTTTATGGTATAGATTTTTTTTATATTAGGTATGAGTTATTCGATGAAAAAAAAAATAATAATAGAACATTCTCACATATTTCCAGTCAATTTTCATGTTAACTGTTATTTCGACAATTCCAAGTAATAATTCATAGTTAATGAATAGAAGTAATACAGATGATGACCGTGCCTTTTCTTTGGATTGATCATAAATTTTCAATTTAATAACACTCGAGTTAATCTCAATTTGTCAAGATCAGGTACTTTACAATCTAACAACAAAACTATATATGTAACCATTTACATTTACAACATTTTTAATATAGTATAGGTTGTCAGTTAAAAATTTATATTTAATTTTGAAGCAGATCTTAAAATACAAACGAGAAAATTCATTAATATCAAGAGTCTAAATATGATTTTTTATTTATTTTTTTAACTGTATTAGATGATAAATAAGGCGATAAATTTTTCTTTCCTTTTGATTTCTGCTTCAAACCTTATTGTATATTGTATAGTAAATTCATTTTTTATTTGATTATTATTGTAATCATTAGTAGTAGTCGGATTCTAATATGTTCAATTCAGCCGATTGCCCTCATCTGCCCCTAGACTTGTCATTTACAAATGTTTCATACGAGGACATCCAACCTATCTAGCATAAACATTATCGTTCATGTCACCCCTTTTTTCTAATAATTGCCTACAATATCGTATACATAAAATATATAAGACTACTCAAAATATTATTCTACTAAGGCCAATTGAGCATAAATACGAACATGTTTTTGGTGACATTTTAGGGGCTGTAATAGTCTGTATCTAGTTTTTTTTCAGTTTTATATTTTCAGGTATGTAAATAGAAGAGTAGATTTTATTCAAGCGCTTTTGTATATAATAATAATATTTTTTTTATACATATTTTAAAAACAATACTATTTATTTTATTAAAAAATTTTAAATGAATAAATTCCTATTGTGAGAATATAGTAGTTCTTGACATTTTTCTTTAATCAAAGTTAAATTTTAAATAATAATTATCGTAGGCTAAAATTTTAATTTAAAAAAAGTATCAAGCATTTTTTTTTAGTAAAATTTGAAAAATAATAAAAAAAACAGACATTTTTTTTTTAAAGTCTGAAAAATATTTTTAAAAAACCTCTTTTTTCGGAAATATTTATTAGTATAATATTCGGTCACATGTTAGGGTGGCCCCAAGATTGCACAATTTTAAAAGGTCCGAATATTTTTTGTGGGGATATGTAAAGTTCTTAATGTATTTTGAGAAATCTCCCATTGAACTATTAACATTTACTTGTAATAAAATCAATTTTAAAATTATTGACCAAAAACTATCTTACAAATAAAATAACAACAATTTTCAAAATTTAATTTTTTTTTGTATTTGGGAAAAAAACCTTTAATCTTCTTAAAAACCTTTAAAAATGTAATGTTCGAAAATTTGTCTTGTTTTTATTAAATAATTACGAAAAGTTGTAGAATAGTAATAAAAGTAATATTTTTTTACATACGTGTACATTAAAGTTATGTTATCGAAAGTAGTTCTCTAGAACTGCAAAAAACTCCAACTGGAATAGGCCCTAGTTCCTCGGTTACATTCCTCTCATCAAAAAATCTTCGGTTTTCCGTAATAATAAAAAGTCACAAGGACTTCGATCAGGTGAATAAAGAGGGCTTGAAATAAATAGGATGCCATTTTTCTGACAGAAAATCTTTGATCGATATGTCCGTGTGACAGGGAATTTTGTTATGGTGGAGCACCCACGTGTTTGCAATATTCGATCTGACGCAAAAAAAAACCTTTTTCTGAGCCTTTCACGGACTAACTCATAAGTTTCAATGTTAATCGACGGTTTGACCTAACAAGAGCCACTACCTGTTCCAAATCAGTTTTCTGTGTTAATGAGCTTTCTGAGCGATGTTCGTATTCTACTGCTTCTCGGACCTCCAAAAATGGTTAATGCCATCGAAGAAGGAATGTTCCGCATAGCTCGCTATAACATTTCATAAGTCAAACTCGTGTTTTCATGAAACTTAACACTAAATTTGATAGGACATCGTTGCTCCAAATTTCGCTGTTACATTTATCGTAATGCTCTAGAAAGTCACGTAGTTACAGGACGACACCACCTTTTACAAATACAAATTGTCTTAATAAAATTAACAACAGATTTACGTAATACATATTCAAATTAAAAAATTAATATTTATTTGATAGAGAAAAATATTTTTTTATATCGCAAACAAACAAAAAGTTGTCCTTAAAAATATTCTTAACGAATATTCGTATATTTTGAATTTATTTTTTAATTAAAAATATTTTGTACATGTATTCTTCTTTACTTTTACAATTATGCTTCAGATAAACTTATGGTAAATAAGTTTTCGTTATAAAAACAAACAAGAAAATATTGCTCGTATGCATATCAGTCATAGTAACAAGTATAGTCGTACGAAAGAGTTGACTTTGATACATTCTCAAGAGCTTATCAGAATTTTTTAAAATCCTAAAACCTTCGAACCCTAAACAAGGGGTTGATGGTTCACGTGTTTGTTCAGTCCACAATACCGTTGTAACATGAAAATGATGGTGAACACTACCATCACGTATCTCACAGCTACCATATATTAAAATTGTTCAATTTTAGATACGTACAATACAACATACATGCACAAACACAAATGAGTTGTAGATATTAGGAAATTATCATTTGTACGAGTATATTACGTACAATCAATCCCAAACAAATTTAAATGCTTTGCTAATATTTTTTCTAAATGTTGACAAACATAATGTCAAACCAATGTAAATATTTACCAAATACCATTATGATTATGATTTCCAGTGGTTCATTTGAATACAATATTCAAAAACATTTTTTTTTTTAATTTTGTTAAATCGTATTTTTTTTTACAGTATTTGCATTTTGGATATTTAACAAAACCCTTTATAGGATTTGATAGACGATGTCAGTGAAAGTTTATTTATACTCACACTTTTTGTAAATTTTAATTTTCATTTTTGTCTTTTCAAATCCAAATTTCCCTTCTATACTGATAATATCAATATGGTAAAATGTAAATAAAAATAAATTCTGAATAAAATTGATGCTATTCAAATGCAAATAAATTTAAAAATTTCAAAATTATTGTTGTCTGTTCATAGAAATATTATTTTAGAGCACATGAAAAGATATTCGATTTATCTCTTCATTTCGTATCGTTTTCCTAATGCAGATGATAATCCCATGCTTATAGTCGTACTTGTAATTACATATTTGCAAATATTGCTTTGAACATAATTAAAGGTGAACGCCATCACTTCTATTTGGTATTTATTTGATTATAGTTGCAGAACAAGTGTCTAATATAGTCTCGATTTTTTGCAAAATCACAGCGAACTTGACCCAATATTTGATGAGGTATGTGGAAAGCAAACTTATAGACTTGGAATTATGTGGAAATTTTGGCAAACAATTTGTAATCTAAATACTTGAAAATTTTATTACCTGAAATATTTTGATTTAATTATATAAAAATATCCTCTTTAGAAAAAATACAAAAAATATCTAAACAGAATTTTCTTACATTTTATAGCCTTTTACCAAAATATCGGTCAGCTATAAGTTTAATATTTAAAAAAATATAGTTATTCATTTTTCAGTTAGGAAAATAGAGCCTTGCTATTTAACGATTTTAGAAGCAGAGAAATTATTACCAATAATTCTAAGTACTATGCCTGTTTGAATACTAATTAAAGTTCTTTGGCCTTAATTTAAAGATTTTATTCTGGACAAATAAGATGGCGCCATAAGCCTTTATTACGTGAAAAGTTGCTAAGATGCGTAATTTCGAGATTTAGTGAAGCCAATCGGCTTCCAAGACCGTCAGCTTGATCATCGTTGAAGTTTATCTTTAAAAAAATCGGTTTTATGTAGATAATACTTAAGTTTTAGTTCATTTAACAACTTTAATCCATCAAATAATGGCTTCGATCACAAAAAAAAGTCATCAAAAATTACCTAAAAAGAATTGAGTCTTGCAAGAAATTTCCAGCTAGTAATTTTAAATTTTTATATTTTATAAATAATGACAAAATTTAAGCAATATAATAAAGTAAAAATTTTATTAAAATTTGAATTATGAGCATAAATTAGATAATCGTACAGTTTAATTTCTTTTAATTTTATTTCAGTAATGCCAAAAATATAATCAAACTTACATATATATGTAATAAGATCGAAAAAAAATCTATAAAACTAAAATTATTAACAAATACTTACAAGCATAATCAACAATTTTTTATAAGATAATTAAGCCAAATTAAATATGTCCGGAACAGTCGAAGTATTTTTTTTTGTTGTTGTTGTTGAAAAATTCTGTTGTAGAAATTTTTAATGTAATCATTTATTATAAATTCAAATTAAAAGTAATTTTGATATCCTTAGGTCATTAAAATGTTCAAAAATCATACATAATAAAAGGCAGACAACCAGACTAAACTTTTCTGCTATACTAAAACGAAGAGGGGGGGATATTGCGAAATTATATCTATAATGAGTGGGTAGGGAGTAATATCGTTCGTATCGGGATTAAATATCAGACGGTTATCCTTTCTAAAACGATTTGTGTATTTTGCAACCCTTATTGAAACAAATTAAGAGGGTGCAAAGCTTCGCGTCTTTACGGGTGCCTTATATGAATGTATTTTGTAGGACTATACAAGAAAAATTACCGCATTCTCTAAGTTGTTGAACAGAGACTCAATACGGTAGAAAATTCTGATAAAACTGACGTTGTTGAAAGAAGGAGAAAAATAGTGAAAATATTGTAGATGGAATTCGAATGAACTAACCTTCTTTCCTCTACCACAAAATATCATTCTCCAGTCAATGTGTGCTCCAATCGACTAACAATTCTCTGCAACACAATCAAGGAGGAAAAACGGATTTTTTTATAGTGCGGCGATTTTTCCTCGAAGCTAGAAGTGTGCTATTATTCAGGCCGATCGGAGCTGTCACTTGCACACATCCGCGTATAATTCTTTTCCCATTTCTGCACTTCCATGAGGCGATTACGAGAATCATTGTGGGTGAGACAGAAGACCAATACCCCACTACTATGTCCACCCCATATATTTACTCATATTCGTCGCAATGCCGTTCTATAAATGCAGAGATGCTATTGAAATGGGTCGAATTAAGTCATACAAGACCCTCCACCTAAACCCAATAATGACCCACCCATTTTTTTAACATCTCCACTGTATTCGTAAGTATAATGGTTTAAGGATTGCTTAGCCGATCGGCAATATTAAAGTCGTACATGTACACAAACATGAGCACACATCATCAACTCAAATATGACTAAATAAGAGTACAATCGACCCACTTGCCGTCTACAGTAATGCCTATAATATGGCTTGAGAGGATTTGTAAGGAATTACATAGTCCTTGAGGGGGTGGCTGGTATTGTGGCTAAATGGTTGGTTGGCTGAAAGGCTAGCTGCCTGGTTGGTCGATTGACTGTGTTCGCCTGTTTGCCTGTTTGGCTGGTTGGCTGGCTTAATGGTTGTTTTCTCCTTATTATTTATTCACCTTTAACTTTTATTGTCTTGTGTTTGAATAACACAAATTTATTTTATTTAATGCCTTTTCTTGCATAATGAGCTTGTTTGGTTTGAAAATATACTAGAATCTCGAAGCGTCCCACAGCAACAGTTCCGCTTTCTCCTCTAGGGTTTATTGTTGTTTTCTGGCCAATACCAACTACATTCACCACCACCCTTAACAATTTCTGATAACTTTCTGCTGCTAATGACATCGAGTGGAATATTAATTGATATTTTGATATAGCTTAGAAGGTAGTCCTTTCAAGACTATCACAATAAAGACATAATTGCTATAAGTTTTAAGAAATAACGAATACATTATTTTATTTGTTCGTAATAAGTAGCATAGTTAGTTAATTCTAAATTAGCAATATCATTTACGATGCCTTTTAATTATTGTTATTTTTATCAATCTTCAAAATTAGATCAAGACTATAAGGTAGTCTTAGTTTTATATTCAAAAATCTCAACTGATAATATGCTCATCCTTAATTCTACTATGGCCATTAATTTAAAATTTTTTTATAAAAATCTTACGCGAGGTAAAAATTTTGACCCTAGAAGTTTTTTTTTAATTATAGTTAAATTAAATTAGATATTGTATAATTAAATTCGACGTTGATCTTTTACAGAAAAGTAATCAGAAACAAACATTTTCCGCTTGTCGTTACAAATAAATTGGAAAAAAATAAAATTATAAATCTCAAGAATATTCAAGTATCAAATCATTTACGGACAATTAAACAAATAAGAACTTTTTAATCAAGTTGGAATGGAAAATGAGAATTTAGCCTTAAGGGATTTTTTATGCTGTATTTTTTTTTTTTTTTTGATTTTGTGTTTAAGAGAAATTTTTCTTTTTCGGTTAATAAAGACCATGAGTATTGCTTGAGGCAGTCTAAAAAGCTTATTCGCTTGTCTGATTTTTCACCACTTAATGGATTACAATTGCATTATTTTCATCAACAACAAAAAAATCTTTTTGCATTTTCACGCTTCTTATTATTTATAATAATTAAAAACAATTTTAATAAATTTTTGTACTCTTTAAAAAATCATATAATTTTTATTTAAAATCTATAATTTAAAGAGATATTAAAATTGTACAAATATGTAAAAGGACTAATTCATAGTCTTTCTTTTATATTTAGTATTATAAAAAAAAGGAATGTTCAGTCGTATTTATCCCTGAAAGCTGGACAACACTTCAAATAAGGTGTTCAGTATAACACCCTTATATGAATTTTTGCGTCCTTTATATTGTTGAAATTTTGTTTTTTTTATTTTTTTGTTTTTTTTTGTTTTTGGAGAATGCTTTGAAAAATGCCGGAAAAATCGTTTCCTGTTAACGAATAAAAGCACATTTGTATCTGACACTTTTGGTCGCTTTTAGATGGAAATTTTCCAACGATATTGTTCTCTAATTTTATTTTTCGAACTGTCGTTTCATATGACGTGGTTAACGTCGGTCAACTGCAGACAACGAAAACAAACAGAAATGGTGTTTTATGAGATTTTACATATTACAAGAAAATATTTTCTTACTTACAGAGGTAGGAAATTTTTCTTTAGAACTTACAATATCAAATAGAGTACAGAATGTTATGCTATTCAAGTTCATTTTAGATAAAAACTCTCGAAAACTCTTCTCCATTACATATTGCTAAACAGACCTTGAAGTGATTAAAGTTAAAAAAATAATATTTACACATCACGTAAATGTAATTATTTTTCTAGACATTAACTAAAATATTTTCACACCTGGACATTTCTCTTGTCTTCTACTTGTTAATCTTCAATTTATTTTCCAGAGACTTTACATAGTGTATCTTCATCATTTACATAAATTTTTGTAAATAATGTTTAAGATAATTAACACATTTATTATTTTCCTTTTATTTTAAATAGAATATAATAATTTATGAAATGATTATGATGTTTTTATCCAATATTTAGAAGATTATTAACACTGAGAATCATTATTCTGTCATTGTTAGGGTAATATCATATCAAATGTAGTCGATTTTTTGCAAATATAATTTATAGATATTTATCAAGCCTTTAAAATTATACAATAAAATATCTTTATCGAATAGCTAATTTTATTACTACTATTTTGTAAAGAAACACTTTCATCAATAATCACAAACAACATTAATTTTTAATAATTATTCCAGCAAAAATATTAATTTTTTTCTTCTATTTAATGCAATAACTATAATCTATTCATGTTTATTTTTTAATTATTCATTAAAGGTTATAAAAGGTTTCAAATACGTTTGATTACATAAATCTTCAATGCATTTAATCATAAATTATGGAAGTTTATTATGCTCTATTTTGACTAGTAATTATGTCTATGTTAGAATTTCTTTAAAATTTTTACGTATTATATTATTTGGTAGTTTACTAATTCATAATATAAAATGAACAATTTGAAACTAAGCAAATTTTATAGATAATAATATTTGTTTCTTATAGCTGTCAAATGACACAGCTGTATTATCAAACCTCGAAATTGATAATATCCGATGATATTCGGTAAGTGGCCGATATGGTCTTGGTGCTAATGTCATCGACCACCAGCTACTACCTGGAAAATCTAACTAAAAAAAATATATATATTATAAAAAGTTCTTGTTTTCATAAAAATCCCCCAAAAGTTCCCACTAAGCATTAAGTACTCTTTTTCCGCATACTCAACAGAACAAGTGTATTTTCTCAATTATCACCCAATCATTTTAGATAAAATCGCACTTATATAAGAAAATTTAATTCAAATATAAAAATAAAACTATTAATCATCACAGTTAAATGTTTACAATAATAAAAATATAATAGTCTTATACTTTCTTAGAAATTGCGTTTATAAAACTAAGCAAACAATATTAGTTGTAGACTCTTTTTGAAAATTTCCATTATACGCTAATTCTGAATTCATAACTAGAAGTCTTGATCAAAAATCCTCTAACTGATCTTCATTTGCATAATAATCACGGTTGCTTGTGGTAAATAAAAAATTGCTAAAATTTACCATAGTTTTTCGTTTGAATTAAATTATTTAGATGAATGTTTTGATGAAGTTTGAAGGGGAATTTTCATATCTATTCACCTTTTTCAACAGACAGTCCGTTTGGTCATAAAATTGTTACTGCATCAGAATTAAATTAGCTTTAAGCAATTAATTGTTGACTTTTTGACCCAGGAAAATCTTATTTATATTATATTTTTATAGGATCAGACTAATTCACATGAACATAAAACAGTTCCTTTCTTTGATCAAGGTAAAAAAGATTTTTAAATGTATTTAACTGATCTGCTTATAAATTACAATATTATTTTGTGATTAAAAATGCAAATACTATACAGACTGTTTGTAGCGCAAATGTAAACCTTGACTATACAGCCAGTGTCCCAGAAAATAATTGCAGTTAAATTGGATGAAAAATATCAACAAATTAGTTTACTAAATGTTTTTATTTCTAATAGTAACTTATTTTTCAACTATCGATAAAGTATTCTGATAAACACAAAATTAACTTTGTATTATTTTAAACAGTTTTTTTTATTGCAAATGAATACTAACAACTAACTTTCCGAATGTTACCTGTTTTAAGCAGTTTAAAAATAAAAATATCAATGAAAAAAAACCAACTAAATACGTAATTCTAATTTTTAATTTATTATTCTTAATACTGAGTTTGAATAATAACGACTACTTTTGTTACAATAACATTTTTATTAGTTTTAATTTTTGTATGAAATACAATATAATTTAATTTTCACAAAAATAATAAGACAAGTTTAAGTAATAAAACGTTTTATCTTTTTACATAGTCACTATTTTAGGTAATTATTTTTTTAAGAGATTTTTGCAACAATTTCGGTGAATCCAATGGGTTTTTATGGTATTTTTTTTTGAGTTTGAAATAATAAATTATGTTATCGAATAGGTTTTTTTTTTTCGTTTCTAGTAATAATAATATTCATCGTTTATTCTCATGACTCGTCCTCTGTTCTTAGAAACGTAATAAAATATCAAGATTTATGTTTTTATAATAGCTTAGATTGAGATTTTTCCCATAGAAAAAATTGAAAATAATCTGTTTTACCGAAAAAAAATCCTTTATAGAAATGGACATGAAACAGGGTAGAGCATCCAAATCTGCAGAATTAACCCTTTTTCTGGGACTCCCACAAACCTCATCTATCAGCTTCAATATTAGAAGACGGTTCTTTATAAAGAAGTCCTTAAAAATTCCAAATTTTTCCATAAAATTTCGATGCAGAGCGAGATTCGTCTTCTACTACTTTTCGGACCTCCAAAAATGTTTTATTTCATCGAAAAATAACACAATTAACATAAAATTTAATGAGACATCGTTACTACAAATTGAAAAGTGAAATTTGGATTTTTTTTTTGTATAATAAGCTAACTTCCTTAAATCTCGTCCTGTAACTAAAAAAAACCCTAGTTATAGGCCGAGGTTCAAATACGTATTGCACATCCAGAAGCAACTAACGTAAAAGCTGTAGGGAAAGCCCGCAATGCTGCCATATCGCTCACAGTAAAGCCAGTCTAAAGTACATTTCTGCTCCACCTCCTTTATGGAATTTAATATCTTCACTAGTAAAAAGTTAAAAAAATATATATATATTTAATCAAAATAAATAAAAACCCTTTTTTTTAAACCAACTATTCCCGAATTTTATAGATTTTTCTTAAATATATTTTTAATTGAATTTTTCTATACACCAAAGAAAATTAAAGAAAATATCAATTAAGATACAATCATAATAATCATAATAAAAATTTCAATTATCATATTATTAATTATAAATAATAATATACAAAATATATAGGTTTATCTTAAAAAAATATATATATTTTTATGGGTAAACAATAATTTTTCAGCATTCAAACTTATTCCAAGCTACACAATTTTCAAGAAAATATTAAAAAGTATTAGAATTTAAAACTATAATATGAATTAGAAATATCTATAAAAATCTGAAATATAATACTGATTTTATTATAATAAAAGTACTATGAAATTTCTAGATTGTGAATAATGTTTGTACCTTACCGAAGGTAACCATAAATCTTTTGTGCTACATTTAAACCAACAGTTAACCTTCATAATAAAATATTCTCTTTTAATTTTCATTCTACAATAAGTGATCACTGTCAAGTCAAATAGATCAACAAACAAAACAAAAAAAGAAAATAGTTAAAAACTTTAAATTAATAAAAATAAAATAAGAAAACTTGATAAGATGTTTTAGATGCAAAAAAAAAATAGAAAAATTATTCAATCGCCATTAATATTGATAACATTATCATGGTTTTGATATAAAAACACAATATTTATGGAAATATTTTAAATAGCTGCCCAACTATTATGCGGGGTTAATTCGTTCGTTCATGTTTAAGTGCATATATGAGCAGTGAGATTGCGTAGGCAATCGTAGGCAGTCGTAAATTACGTCTAGTAGATGACCGCCAATCGATAATCGACTAATTAAGTATATGGGCAATCCAACTAATAAGTGTGGTACACCTGATACAATAGCCAATCACACTACCTTTACTAGATAAACTAGTACAGAACATAAAAGTTCTAATAAATCTACTATCATTGATCATTTTCAATCTTAGTCGGATCGCGTTCAGACATACAACAACGATAATTGTCGGTTGGCTGTATTTTTTTACAGAGACTATTCAAAGTGGTGCGATAGTTTTCGATACGATTGTGATTATTCTAACGAAATTTTCAACCAATTCAGTACTATCACTATTGCTGATCGAATTTTATTACACTTTCATTTTCGCTTCTCAAAACTCTCAGTATAGATATATTGTACAAACGAACATACAAAATCAATGATATTTTATTAAATCATAATCGCGTTCATTCACATATTTTACTTTGAACGTATCTATGCCAAAGTATTGAAAATGAATATAATAGAGTATATACAGTGGGAGAAAAATTATAATAATTACATATGTTCATAAGAGATCAACATAGATCAATTGATGGTCAATCTTAAGAAACGAATTCTTCAATTTAATGTTGACTCAATTCAAATTGAGTGATAACGGACTGATTCAGATCGAAATTGATCTTTTGGTGAAAGACAAATAATTAACAATTAGAACATTTTTATTTTTAATACAATATATTTTCTTTTTCATATTTGAAGTGAACATCCTTAATAGCTGATATTTTTCCCAAGAATTTTTAACTTGGGAAAAATATCTCCGTTTTTATAAAGTGAATTATCTCAAAACGAAAAGTGAAAAATTAAGTGAATAAGGTGTAATAATTCAATAAATAAAGTTAGAAATTGCTTATGTGATTTTTATAAAAAAAATAAATTAAGTATTATTCAATTTAAATATAAAATAGAAATTTAAAAAAATTTGGCACATTTTCAATTTTATAAATAATTGTGTCTAAAATATTATAGTTTTACTAATGCTTTTGAAGAGCATATGAATTTTATAGAGTATATCAAAAACAAAATAAAATAATATTTTTTAAAAAAATATATTAACTATAATTTACCCATATTGAAAAATGGAATATTAAATTAAAAAAAAAATCCCAAATAAAAGAAATATAATTTTTAATAAAAAATTTACAACAAAATTTCGAGTGAATGTTATTTTCTACCAAGAAAATAGTGTAAATCCGATTTGGTGAGTTAATAATATTTTACTAAAAAAAATATTTAAAGTAAAATCTACTATATTTTTATAGTATGCATATATATAAATGTGAAAATCATTTGATTACTATATTATTAGTTTTGTGAAGAAATTCACCTTTATATTTTATCATAATTTTTTTTCTTTTTTTACCTAAGATTAACTTTCACACTTATTTTTATATGCAATAAATTCGAAATTTAAATTGCATTGAATTAAATAAATTTGAAAATTTATTATTATTTCTACCAAAAAATTTTTTTTGTACCATAAAAATTTATTTTATTAGTTTTTTCCAATTTAATAAAGTTTCTGCTAGAATACAAAATAAATAAATTTAAATCTATCTCATTTTTAATATAATTATAAAGATAAAAAATTAATGTTCTTTTGTAATCGTATCGATTTTGATGTAATTGATTATTTTTGAGGTGAATGTGGTCTGTTCACAAACTCTTCATACAATATATTGAAAGGCTGTAATCTGAGGTACTTTAAAAGAACAATAATTCCAATTAAATAATAATTATGTAGATACTTATTAGTATAATTTTTATTAAGCTTTACAATTGCACTTTTAAGATAACAAACAACTTTCTGAAAATAAAATAAAACCGTCTACACTGTCATGATTTTCACAAAAAAATTAAATTTTTCCTAATTTGGTGATATTTATAATTTTTTTTATTCAAATATTTGAAGGAATATTTAAAAAAAAATTATGTTAACAAATATTTTCTTAAATCAAATTATCAATAATAATATATATATATATAAGTAAATATTTAACTGGATTTAGCATTTATTCTTTTCCTTTTAATTTTTCCCTTTAAATATTAACTAATAATAACTTCATTAACGTGAATGTAAAATTATTTAACAGATATCGAAAAAAGAATTTAACCACAAATTGAGCTTATTTTTTTTATTCATAAAAAAATTGAATAGGAGAAAAAAAATTAAATATAGATAATTCGGTTACTTTTTTTACGTAACCGCCATTTTCCAATAGATGACGCTACCAGTAAATGCTGGTCTAAAATATTGGCTCACAAATGTCAAATCGTAAGCTTATGTATCTGTCAATAACTCCTCATCATTACATTTGTGACTTTTTATCGAAGTTATATATTTTTTTCTGCGTGAAAATGTCGAAATTTGAGACAAATAAGCATCATTTGCGGGAAGTTTTGCTTTTTGCCTTCAATTCGAAAAAATCTGCGTCTGAGGCGCATCGAATAATTGTAAAAACTTATGGTGAGACTTGTATAGGGTTTTCCAATAAGAGTGATATGATTTCTAAGTGACGTTTCGGCCATTTTTAATATGTCATGATCTGTTTCATTGTATTTAGTAATGTTTACAATTTTATCATGGAGAGATATACACATACGCAAAAACAACATTTACAAATTATTAAATTTTATTATAAAAATAAGGAAGCTGGTAACACCGTTACTGTCAATGGAGAGTGGTATAGATCGATGATAACCAACTTTTTATGGCCGTAATTGGAAGAAGTTGATCTTGACAACATCTGGTTCCAACAAGACGGGGCTACGTACCACACAGCACGTGCAACAACCGAATTATTGCAAGAAAAGTTCGAATCATATCACTCTTATTGGAAAACCCTATATAAGTGAGAGAACATGTCGCAAATGGTTCCAATGCTACGAAAGTGGTGATCTCGATGTGGAAGACAAGGAGCGTCCCGGACTGATGAAAAAGTTTGAAGACGCAGAATTGGAGGCATTACTGAATGAAGAACCATGCCAAATGTAACAAGAACTGGCAGATTCATTGGGGGTGACTCAACAAGCCATTTCTAACCATTTGAAAGCCTTGGTTGAGAGACGTCGAATGGCATTTTTTCACGTGCGAACAACTTCTCCAACGGCAGAAAAGGAAGTGGATCCAGAACGATAATACAAAGCAAAGGAAATCATGGAGGCGCTTGGCGTGGCATATTATGAGCTATTGCAACCGGGTGAAACCATCGCAGATGGTCGCTATCGAAAGCAACTGATGAGTATGAGCGGAGCAAAATACGAGAAAGAAAAAAGGCTACAACACGAGCGAAGATACGACAAAGTGATTTTGCAGTACGACAACGCTAGGGCGCATATTGCTAAGTGGTTTAAAACCTACCTGGAAACACTGAATTTGGACATCTTGCCCCACCCGCCGTATTCTCCATACATCGACCGTTCCGAATGCTACGTCTTCTGATCGATGGCGCGTGCCCTTGCCGAGCAGCACTTCCGATCTTACGAAGAGACTAAAAATTGGGCCGATTCGTCGATTGTCACAAAAGACGAGCAGTTTTTTCAATATGGAATCCGTATGCTGCCAAAAAGATGTCAAAATATTGTGGCTTGCAATGGACAATAGTTTGAAACATGAAATTGTGAGCATTTTTCTGCAATGAAACCTTAAATTTGGAAAAAATGGCAGTTTTCCTTTTAGTTTAGTTAATTTTAGAGCTTTTAGTTAATTATCGATCTTTTGAAGAGAGGAATTTATTAAAAAATATCAATAGAATTCCTTTACATTTATAATTTTAATTTGAAATATTTATATATGTACACAAAATATTTTATCTCTTATTAAAAAATATGGTTTGAAAATAAAAATATTCTTCAAAAATAATCATTAAAAAAATAGGTTTGCAAAAACTAAATATCTCTAAAAAAAGGAATATTTATAACGAACTATCCAATTCGCGCTTCGAAATTACGCATCCTTAAAACTTTTTACGCAATAAAGCTAAAATGTGTTGTGTTGTGTTTTTATTATTTTCAAAGAAGAAATATGGCCTAATAACATCTTCAGACCAAAATGCATACTGTCTATTGTCTAATCGCTTATCTATTGTCTAATCCCACATAAAAGGGCTTATCCACGGTTACTTGTGGTTTTTCAGAGGCATATTTATAATAATTTGGTTATTGACATATTTGCCAAGCAAGAAATGATCCTGACTGCTGAATAAAATGTTGTTAGAATGTTTCCTAAAAAATAGGAAACATTCTATTTTTACAATTTTTGCTAGTTTTATCAAAAATATAAAATGGTAAACTTTAAGCTAAACAAAATTATCCTTGAATGATATAAGCATAAAAAGATGTCAATTGATAGGGCTGTACTTTCCGTACTAGGAAATAAATAATACTATAGTTTGTATCTCAAAAACTAACCCCATAGCAACGTTAAAATATTGATGAAAATTAGTTGTATTGACTTTAAATGTTTGAGCATAAAAGTATAAAAGAATCAATAATTGTCTTCAGATAAAGAGTTATTTAAAATTTCAAAATATTTAAAATTTTATTGTATATTGCAAAATATTTTTGTAATGAAATTAAATAATTTTTTAACCGACTTGATGAGGTTTTTGGGTGACTCATTTTGCATGCAATATCTTTTATTGATCCGCGGCAATGTTGATTGTTTCAAATTTGTATTTAAATATATTTTCAGTTTTTTAATAGAGTAAAAAATTTTCAGACTGACAATTACGTTAAATTTAATCGTTAATTTAATAATAATCGATTAATTATCGGAAATTTTATTAATGTAAGCTCAAAAATTTTAACTTTATGAATCGGTTAACCAAAATTTTTTAAAAAAAACTAAAATATGTAATTTAGTTTTTTCTTAATTTCACAATAGTAAAAAAATAGATGACAATAATAATATCAATATGAAGATCTCTCAATAATTAAGTGTCATTTAATTACTGACGTACTTAGAATCGATAGGGTAGTTTTTATTTTTTAAATAAATAACATATAGGAAGAAATTCGGAAATTTTAATACATATAATAATTAGAAAATTAGTTTTTAAAAAGAAAATATATTTAAGGAAATCTTATTCAGATATATTTTTTTAAAATACAAATAAAAGTTTAGCTATGTTAAAATTTGCATCTGCGTTGATTGTTCCTCAATTTGATAATGACAAAAATTCCAATTCAATAATAACAGAAACCACAACGTCTGTCTGGTCTGAGTTGATGTCAAGTGAAAGTGTTTTGAAAATTTGGGTAGTAATTTTTTCAAGTATTGGACAAAGTGTGAAAAGCACGTATTCCATCGAAACAGTTCAAGGACATTCGCGCATATAAGCAAAACTATTTATTGGAATTCTTCTCTTTTAACGACATTCCAACAATACTCTACAAAATCAGATCCAAATATCACCACAAAAATAAATTCAGTTAACCACAAATAAAAATTACCATTTTTACCGCCACAGAACAAATTTTCACCAATTCATTCGATCGAATCTGTAAAAGTAAAATATTATAAATTCTCCTAGTGATTAACTTTGATTTTATGCAACAACAAAAAAAAACATATCAGTCTACGCAATGCGTTTACCAAACGAAAAAAATCTATCTACATTTTTCATATCTTATTTATTGTTAACAGGTAATTATTTCTATACTCTTCTTACACAAAAGGAACAAATATAATAAATTCACAAATAATTAGCCAGTTAATCAAATATGAATAAGTGCTTATTGTCAGATCTTGTCTTAAAAAAAAAAAAACAAAAAAAAAATAATATCGCAAAAATTCGTTTCCAACAATTTTACCTTTAGTACAAGAGAGTATAGAAATTATGACCTCCTTCTAGTCACTCCCCGTCTTTCAAAATTATTTTATCAAAAAGAAAAGTTGACCGATGAGAGATGATATTTGGAAAATTTTCAATCATGATTAGTTGCATAAACATAATGAATTTGTTATTAACGCACCATCAAAATGAATTATTAAATTTTTTTTCACATAGTCTTATTCATCCTCTTCCTCTTCCCTTCTTCTCCCTTAACCAATACGTTTATACTAATAATTTGTATTGCTATTATTATTGCTATTATTGATATATTTGTTGTTGCTGTTGTCTTTGGTAAAATAAATTTTTAATCAATCTTTTCTGCAACTACCGATTACTTAATCGAGTTTATCGAAATAATAAAAGGTTAGCCGGTTCGTTTGAGATTTTTCTTTTTATAGACGAGTATGCAAAAAGAATTGAATAAATACGGGGAGGTTTTAGGGGCCTTTCTAACGCAGGTTTTTTTTTTACAAAAACCACTTAATCATTAAATACCTGGATGAAAAAATTTCAAAAAAAAAGAAAACAATCAAAGTTTATGAAATTTTTGATGAAAGGTTCACAAAAAAAGTGTATTTTTTATGCTGATTCTGAAACATGTCAAATTCCGATTATCGTTTAAACGGTTGACATCGTAATTTAAACGGTAATTTACGCCGTATTACGGCAAAACTAAACATCTATACAACATTCATATTAACATATTATATCTAAATATCTAATAATTTTTCTATGATTTTTTGTTGTTTTTTTTTTTTAAATTTACAAAAGAAAATTTCTATTAAAATTTTTGATACATTACAATGATTTTATTTCTCTTAAAGTATTAACAAATTTTTTTGTTGACATATTATAAATTTTAAATATTATTAATATTTTTATAAAAAAGATTTATTTAAAAAAAAAATAAGAAAATCAATCAACCAATTTATTGGTAGATTTTATCTAAAAGTGTTGCCATTTCTGTAGAAAAAAATTTGAACGGTGTACGATCTGTGCAAATTATTGTAATCAATCAATAGTTAATTTAAAAATGAAATATTTTTGGTAAGTTTTTTTTTTAATATGTTGTAGATTCTATTAGCAAATTCACAAAAATTAACCATATCGATGTCGATATATGCCAATATATTGTATATGGATAAATACCAAACAAAGCTCATTTAAAAAGTAGTGTTTTTAAAAATTCTTTTCAAGGTACAGAAATATTAAATGAAAACAATTACATTAAAAGACATATTTGGACATTACAAATGAAAGTTATTTTCTACAATTTAAGATATTTCCATATTTATAGACATTAATAAGCCATAATAATAATAATAATAATAATAGTAATAATAAACAATGCCATTATACTCAAAATGAAAGGTCATATTCTGTAGGTGCCAGTTTTATACTAATTGGGCTGATACATTTTTAACTTTACTATTTCAGCTGATAATATATTTTTTTTAAATTTAGATACAATTGGTATCGTGAATAACTATTATATCATATGAGATTTATATGAAATTTTTCTAAGTTAACATCATAGTTTAATTTAAAAATCAAAATATATTCTCTATTTTAAAATTGATTTTTATTAACAAATGGTGTTGAGTTTTTTCGAAAATATCTTTGATTTTTTATTCAATTTTACGTAAGCCTCACTTTATGTGCCAGAAGCAATTAACCGCTGTATTCGAATAGCCAGTGGTAGACTTATACATATTGAAACTTGTCAAAAACCTCACCTTTATAAGTCCCGCAAAAATTTTGCTTTCTGCTGTTATCTTTGCTTCCTCGGTTATTCTCTTAATATATTTTTAAATTATCTCCACCATCTACTCAAATAGATATTCATCATTCATTCCTATAATAGCTCTCTTCCATTCGGAAAATTTTGCTACTCACAAGTACTTGGGGGGAGTAGATGCCCAATGGAACACAAAATTAACTGACAGAAGTAAAATATAACCTCAAAATAGTCAACAACAATACTGAGTTTATTCAGATTGTCAAAATCTGATGAAAGCGATGTTTCGCCTGAGTCTGAAGAATCAAGTAAACTTAGGTCACTATCATCTTCCAGCTCGCCAAGCAATTCCATAACAACCTGTAAAGCAGTCAGCTAATAAATATGTAATTGTTTTTTATGTAAAAACATGCTCCAGTAATATTTGATTCCATTTCTTTTTGCTCTTGCTGCACGAATAAAGTAAACATAAACAATAAAAACAAAAATATGATACTTCAACAAAACCCACAAACCCACTAAGCCATCTATTTTCATTTTGGGAACTAAAATCCCCCTACCGTAAATTATATGCGTAACTACTCATGCGATCTACTCATTTGTATTAGCAAGAGTGGCTGCGAGTAGCTAGAAGTACTTGTGAGTTGCAAAATTTTCCCAAAGGAAGACAGCTAATGATTTCTGAATGGGAAAGTGATACATCCACTCTTTGTAGGTCCTCCAGCAGGTATAGAAAGGAAATATCTTTCCTAAGACTATTGGATGGACTCAGTAATTCGCCTCTAATGCTTACGAATGCAGCTATTCATGATCATGTTTTGTTTTATACTGTCATATAGATTGTTGGCAATACGCACAATAAAAGTGAGCTCTGAGCAATTAGAAATACAATCAAGCTTCCAGTTAATGGCAATATAGCTATTTGTACTGGTAGTCTTATAGCCGTTGATACTGGTCGTGGCTCGCCAAATGATCCGGTGCTCAATGAAATTTTCGAAAACGCAAACAAATCTACTAGTATTGAATTCTCGTTCATGTAATGATTGGACAGATAGATTGGCGGGATAGGGTCTGTACTATCCTGCGCTTACTGAAGTTCGCAATTTACACCGTTTGCTAATAAAATAGCACTTAATTTCATTAACTAATACTAGACAAGAAAATTATACCAACGGATGAACATTTCTTTGTACCCAAAATTTTGGCTAAGGATATTCATCAAGTTCTGAATTTGTTATACAGCACTTGTCCCTTATCCTTTATGTCACTAACGTGGCGTTCAAATTATATTTACCGATATTTTGAATAAATGCCACTTAATCCAGAATTTTTTTTCGACTACGACTCCTTCCATTATTGAGTTCCTAGACCCAACAATATCTTTCTCAAATCCTCTTTTTAACCTTCTTAAATATTTCAAAACGCTCCACAAAATATGCGAATCTCGGACTTTTACTTCCAACTAAATATTGATCAGCTTTACTGAGGAAGCTGGTAATTCAAGCCCACATAAAGATAAAGTCGCCACATAGCCTCATGATTATTTCGGTACACAAAAGCCTCTGGATCTTGTCTCAGAGACTTTACATATAAATAAACAAATAATCAAGTTTATGTCTTTGGAACCACTATCTTTCTAAGGAAATATAAATTTATATGTATAATTATATTTATACATATAAATAAACAAACAATCAAGTTTTGGACGAACCACTATCTTCCTAAGGAAATAACTGCGTAATACATTATCCTTTTAATGCTCAGCTAATTCCTTCCTCAGTTTAACCATAACCAAATACCAAATTTCTTTGGTACATTATCGGATAATTCTCAAAACTCTATGCTTACAAAATCATAGCACTATAAAAAATTACCCGTAAGTATTACAGGTTCCTTTCTGACAATTAATCAAAGGCGAATATACTTTTTTTAAATTTTTATAAATATCTAAAACATAAACATGTTTAGATAATAATATAAATAAATTTGAACTCCCTCGAAGTTTCTCCTGCGGACATATGCTATGTATGGACGATAGCTCTCGACCAATAGGATAAATAGAATTAAAAAGATGGGAATAAAACTTTTTATTATAGGACACAGTCATATAATAAACGAAGCTTTTTATAACGAGATACAATTCCCATAACACTATTTCGAACATATTGTAAAAGAGAGCATCGGCAACTTCACGAAGTATTTTTGACTGAAGACATTATATTCAATGGAAATTGGTACAGAGCTCTAGTCTGTAAGTCCATATTAGTTTTTGTAGGGCGTTGTAAAAAAGTAATTTGCTGTCAATAGTAAGTCTTAAACGTTTGTCAATAAGTCGAAGCAGTTTGAGGTAATGTCTGCTTATTTCTAGTAGTTTAAGGTTTGTGTTTCGGTGACATATATGGGAGGACATACTTTGTGATGGAGATTAAAAATTATGTGAACATATTTTTTACTTTCTACTTGATAAACCAGTTTTGGTTGGAAGCTGGTTGGGATATTTTGATAGGTACAAGGCAGATCGTATTATCTGCATATGGAGCAAAGAAGGGGTTGGTACATATTGGAATATCGGATGCATAAATGTTATAAGCAATGGGTTCAAGTATTCTGCCCTCAAGAACAAAATTGAATGTCGGACCGATATTCGAGAGTTTCATTCGATTTACTTACTTGGAAATATCGGTTTAAAACGAATGATTTTAGTAGTAAAGAGGATTCTCTTGAGTTCTTATAGAAAGCCCAGCTAGCAGACTCGATCAAAAGCTCAACTGAACATAGCATGAAATAATTTACCAATCATCCACAGAAAATTTATAATTATAATCTCCCAACAGGTAATACTCTTAATGTTACCAGTTCAATTTAATGCTTTTAATATTGATTTCTAAATTACTTTTTAATTCAGTGTTATAAGATGAAATAAATTACATCAACATTCGATTTTTTTCGATATAAAAGTAAGTATATTCAAAAGAAAGTTACTATATAGACAACACAATATAAATTTGCAAATATTATTTCACATACTATAATTGTTATTAATATTTCTTAATACAACTTTAGAGATAATAACAGAATATCGAAGCAAAAATATATTGACTCAGTAGAAATTAAATTACCTCAATTACATTAATAATTAGAGAAATATTAATGATATAACATGCAATATTGAGAGCTTGTAGGTCTTAATTCCAAAAGCCTTGGAAATTAATTTTCCCAAGTACATAAAATTAACTCCTTCATATTTATAGTACTCTATTAAAATTAATTTTATACTATAAATTTATTAATAAAAATTTTATAAAAAAATCTGTATTTTTATTTTTTATTAAATTAGCACAAAGAAGAAATTTTTTTTCCATATAAATATGCTGATTACTAACCTACAAACAATTATTTTATGTAATAACAATTTTGTTTACAACATTTTCAAACTTAACATTAAGTCATTGACTATTGTAGTTAGTAATGTATGAACAAAATAGACTTTATAATCGTAAATCAACACATTTGTATATGAGTAAATTGTGTACGTTTTGATTTCTATTAACAAGCGTATTTGGATTTTTTCCGCAATATTTCCATAAAGTATAAAAATGATTCTATTATGCAATTAAAGTTGATGGAGTATGAAATTCCGAAATTATTAATTAAATTTTTGACCTTTTCAAGATATTTTCTTTATTTTTCTCTTCATATATATACTTGGCTATCGATGATATAAAAAAAAATATTTCCCCATATATAAATATAAGAATAGGTGAATAGATAAGCTTTTCATTAAAAGCTTTGTAATAATCTATTAGAAAGGTTTAAAAACTAAATGCAAAAAAATAAGCTCATTCATACTGAAGATGCAGCAAAATTTAATACGCCCCCATAGGCTCTAGAAAATAGATGAAATTACAAATTACCGTAGGCTAAGAATAAGTTTTTAGTATCATTATTATTTTTTGGAAAAAAACTAATCACAAAAGGTATATATACATATATATAAGGCATATTTAAGGCGTATTTCTTAATAATTTGTTGTTTTTTTTGGTTGGTCAATCTAGAGTAATATCGAATAAGTCATACTGAATATCTGTTTAAGTTATCTAACTAAAGTTACTAGCATTAAGTATTATTTTCAGACAAAATATCAAATATTTTACTTAATATATAACTTCAAACTCGATAATTAAACTCGTATTTGATAACAAGTTGCCAAAACTTGTATTTATTTTCTGGATAATTGCTTATTAGTGAAATAACTATTTATACCTGTTGTATATTTATATAGAATGCTCACAAATAGTTATTTTAATATTTTTTCTAATTGTAGTATTGATAAAATTTTCAAAAAAAAATCCATTCCAGTAGCAAAAGTAATTTATTTCCAATAAAATAAAATCAGCAAATTTCATTAGTAAATATTATTATTTTCATATATAATATAAGGAGAAGATCAATAACCTATAAATTAGTTTTTAGTTACACATGCACATGATGTAAGTGTGTTTACAAAAACAATTCTCTAGTGCAATAATTTACAGCACTTTTAGGCAATTCAACCTCAAAAGTACTTTTATAATACTTGAAAATAATTCAATTTGTCAAAAAGGGATTTCATGCAAGAGTTCATAGTCATAGTCTAGATTTGAAGAAAAAAAAGCAACATTTTCAATGTTTATATAAAAAACATGTTTAGCGTTAAAATTTTATAGACAATGTACAGGTCAGACAGATTTTAAAGCCTAAAGGTGCGTAGCCTTGAAGTTGTTTATACATTTTCGTGGGTACTTAATCAACTCTAGTGACATTAAGCTCTAGTAAAATGATCTTAAGGTAATACAACTCATAATAATAAAGTGTGAAAATTTTCCATTAAGGTAGAAAATTAGATTAAAAAAAAATTAATCAATTAGTAAATGAATGTACAGTATATAAAAATAATAGCAAATATAAAATTATAACAAATATCATATCTAATATTAGTATAAAATAAAATATTAAAAAGATTTTGTTTTTTTTTGCAAAAAAATAAACTCATTTAAATACGACTTGGGAAAAGCTCAACATATTATGTTGATAAGAAATGATGCTGAGAGCTTGTCAACATATTTTTGGAAACATTCGCACTTATGGCAATCAAATTGATTTTTTATTCAAATATATTTGAAATTAGTTAGTTAAATTCAAAAGATCTTTATTTCCAGTAAGTGAGAAAATAATTTGAATATTTTTTTTTAGTCAATATAGGAAAATATTCCATTTTTATTATCATTTTGACAATTGTAGAGAAAGTGATATTAGCAATGTACAATAATAGATCAGTATTAATTATATAAACGTAAAATGTACAATGCATATCATATTAAACATAATTAATTATATTATTATGTTTTACCTATAATTAATTTGGTTTGAATATAATACTATAAAATACTAAAAAAATAGGTTGACAGCCATAAAAATTTCAAAAACTGATGGCTACCGAAGTAAATCATAGAAATTTATTTGTTAGATGAGATTAGTTTTAAATTCCAACTCATTGTTACCGATTTTCAACATCAAAAAGATTATCGTTGAAATATTGCAATTTTCTGTATGGAACCATTTAAATTTATTTAGTCATTCATCTTCGCAAAATATTACATATGTGATTATCTGTACGATACTCTACTTAATATTACAGATACTCCCACTATCCACAATCTGATACGATTGTCTGAATAACTTTTTTTCTAATTCTCTGACTTAACATATTTTCTAATGACTGCCGTTAGATTTTGGAGAAATTTTATATTAAATATTTTTTTTTAAATAATTAGTCATACTTATGTGTATTTAAAAATATATATTTTCAAGCGTAACAAACAAATGAAAATTGGGTTTTTTTCTTAATGTATACGCTTAAAAGTTAAAAAGATCTTTTACAATAATAATTGCATAAAATTTATAATTTTTCTGTACATACATATGTATTTTATAATATATTATCTAATAGAGTTTTTTATAGAGTCATAAATGAATACAGAATTTTTTATGTTAATATATATTGTATGAATCTTTTTTTATATTCAATATTTTCGTTCTCTCAGACATTGTTTATTATACTCCTATATTCAAAGGTACTGTTTGTTAAGTATGTACTTTACAAAAAACACGGAAGATAGGTATAACCAAATTGATTTACTACACATGGAATTAATATCTTTTTATACTTAGTATTTTATTATCAGTAACTCATTTAATATACTATCCTCGCTGAAGACACAATTCAGATAAATTTCTTCTCGTTTACTTAGAAGAGTATCCATCTTCTTACTTTATATAATATTAATTGAATTTCCTATTAACTATTTTTACTAAATTTAACTACTCTATAAATATATTTAGTTAGTTTTGTAGTAGATAACAATGAAAGAACAACTATTACTACATTTCATTATCTAGAAATAAAATTTAGGATTCAAAAGAAAAAAAAATTACTTTTTTTTATTATCATCAATATTGTTTAAATAAAATTCTTATTGACACATTTTTTCTATAAATTATTGTTTAAAAGAAAAATTCTAAAATTTTTAAGTTATTTAATTATTACAACAACAAAAAAACTCAATCAATTTATATGTACTTTTAGTATACAGTGCAGGGCGAAAGTACGTGATAACCTTCATAAGAACATACTGTATAGAAATCTGTGGTTAAAATCTTAATAAATCGAATACTTGCAATATTACTTTAATGCTAAACAGCATCCTAAACAGATGTAAAATGATAAAATTGATTATTTTTCTTAATATATATTTTATATACAATATAATAGAAAAATAAGAAGGCATTTTGCAAAATATGACATGTCAGCTACAATCAATCAATCTCAACTCTATAAAAATGTTGCGTATCCTCTAAGAATAACTTTTACAGGATCCTTCTACAATGCCTAAACAATATCTCAAATTGACATTTCATACAAATACCTGCTGTCTTCCAAATGTAAAAGAGATTTTTTTTTTTAAAAACCAATTTACAAAATTCTTTTTTATCTGATTTTCATTTTTATAATAACAAAAAGTATAAATATAATTTATGTTTTAAAATTTAATATATTGAAAAGAAAATATAAATTTTTGTCCCTCATCATTTCAATTCCCGAATTTTATTTTATTTTCCTATTAAAACCAAAGTTTCAGTCAAACAGCATATATTTGAATAAATATCAACAAAAGCCAATACTATGGTAATTCCCAAATTATTACTCAACCAAGAAAAAGAAGCAATCTTGATCAATCACGTCCATAGTATCCAAATTCCCGAAAGTCACATGTATAACACATTATTTAGACGAAGAAAAAAAACCTTATTATCTAAAAATTATTTTTTCTTTTTTCTTGTAAAAATATTATGCTAAATGTAACATTGAAACTAATAATAAGGCCATATTTATTTGTAAATCGTATCATCTCAAATGAACAAATTACATATCCGAACAATGACCGAAAACAAATCTTTTACGAATTTACAAATTTCTGTTTAACATTCTATTGTATTTTTTACCAATATTTTACCAGCTATCGATCTTAGATAAATATAATAAAAATATATAAAATACTCAAAAATTAGGCAAAAAAATAATAATGAATATGGGAAATTTGCAATGCTCTAAATTTTCACACCTGGTGGTTGATCAATGTTGAACGTATGTACTTTAAATAAGTAGTCATCAATGCCATACAAAAAAAAATATTATTTTCCTATTTTTCTCAAACGAACTTCCTTGATACCAATAAAATATGAATTTGTGCTAATGAAAAGAAGATTATCTATTAATATTGAATTAAAGTATTTCTTTTTTTCTAAATAGAATTTGTAAATAGAAAATTTGCAAATTTTCTCTTATACAAAGAGTGAATAGTTTGAGTAAAAAAAAACATATTTCGTCTGCAATAAAGAATTCAAGGTGAGGAACAAATATTGGTCAGTAAATAAATCACTTAAACGAGAAGAAATTCCATAGTGTATCGTACAGACGAGCCCTTGAAACACCAACAAAGACAGAGCAGTCACTGTACATAGGAATTTTTTGTACAGTAACTTTATAAGTTAATAATTTTAAATGCCACTAAAAGATTAGATAGAAGTTAAATTGAAATTTATTATTATTTATTATAGATGTCGCTATTTGTAAAATTTTCAATAGTATTGAGAGTACACCCCTACAACAGATACATTTAATATCGCCGAATCTCTTAACGAAAAAAATTTTATATCGGCTGCTTTTTAAAAAAAAAATATGTCACCAATGACTGACTGTATATATATATATGAGAAAATGAAAGTATTTTCTTGAGATTCAATTGCACGATAGAATCACAGAAATGGTAATTAATTGATTATCAAAGCCGGATTAGATGGCATTCCATAATAAATGCTGACTGGGGCTGTGCGGTACAATACCAGTTAAAATTAGCATACGTCACACATTAAAAGGTCCATGGTGCATGTTGTGTGAATCAAAGACACCTGAACACAGGTAGACTCAAAACGATTACGTCGAAATAATAAGTGATCGGCTTTTAAGAAAAGTTTTAAAAGTGCCTGGCAAGGGTGGTGGAAAAGCACACCGGGTCCGATGGAATCAACTTTTCATTTCACTGCGGTTACTTTAGGTCGACACACGTATCAAATGGATGCGATCAACTAAAGTTTCCGAGTGTACATACCGACCAACTCTGTAAGCGGGAATTTCCTGAAAAATATTATTTGGATTTTTTTGGTAAAACTTTCAAAAAGGAGAAAAGTTTTTGAAAAATAAAATTTTTAATTTTAATCGACTTATATTATTTTTTTTAAATATTTATTCAAAATGTAAAATTTGAATTTTATTTTATTTAAAAATAAATGTGAATTTAAAAGATTACGAAAAGTTTTTTTTTTAAATAGTTTCTGTTTTTAAATAAAACTAAGATAGTTTAACAAACAATAAAACATAACATTTATTCTGTTCTAAAAAAATAATTATTTAAAAAAATTTTTTTTTTTTGATAACAAATAGTGTATGATTTTTTAAATCGTAACTTACAATTACAACTTTAACAATAAATAAAAATTATATTTAAAAAAAAAATTTTTTTTGCAAAATAAATAAGTGTGCATTATATTTTTCCGATTATAAATAAAACAATTTTTAATTGATGCAGAAATTAATCGTTGTTATTATCAAAGTTTCTAAGCAAATGTACGAGGGAACAGTCATGGTGATTAAACGATGTTCGATCTAAACAGCAATTAATTTTGTGTATTGCGCAAAATGCAATATTAATTATTAATTATTACTTAATAATATTACGTTTTCTATACAATAATAAAAATGTGTTCTTAATTATTACAAATTTTGCACTTGATTTATAATTAAATTTATTAGTTTTTTGGGTTGTTGTTACTGTTGTTTTTTTTTCGGTGAATAAAATTATAAAAGAAGACCTTATGTGTGCATGGACATAAAGAATTTCCGAAAGGATTATGTTATATTGGAAGGAATGTTGTTTATAAAACGTATCGATTATATAATACGGAACTACTGCTTAGAGTTTTCACAAAAATGTAAGCTTTCATTGATAATCGACGTAATATTTTTTTAAATATATTATAAATTCATAGTTTTGCTTAGTATAATATTATAGAGAATTTTTAAAAATTTTATATATTCAATTATATTTTAATCTGTCAATAAGAATTTTTTTTTTTGATATATACGAAAATATGAGAGCCTTTTTGGCAATTGTGTTTCTTCTCAATGTCAATTATTTAATAATTAATAAAATCTTTTTCGAATATCTGGTTTTCATTTTGAAAATAACTTTCTTTTGAATCACATATATTGAGTTATTATATTGAAATAAATTTCTTAAGATTTTCGATACCAGATTTTGAATTTTTTACGATCGTAAGTTTATTACTTTGTATTTCACTAAAATTTAAAATATTGTTAATCTCCTAGTTTTTACAATATTTTGGAGGTTATTTTTATTAAGAACCAAGGCATTTGCATATATGGAATATTATAGAATAAACAAGGTTAATTTGTTCATAATTAATATTATTTATTTAAATAACCGTAAATATTATTAAGAGAGAGAGAGAGAAAAAAATATTAAAATATGCTAGAAAATTTAGAAATTTTATTGAAAATATTTACAAGCCCTAAAAAGAGATTATCTCAAAATCTTCAATTTTCCAATTAGAATTTTCATATTCTAAATGATAGAAAAATATTTTAAATGCATCTATTTGAAGAAAAAAATATCAAAATAGAAAAGCTTTTTGAAAAAATATATTCGAATAAATCCAAATCAAAAATAATGAATATATAGAAACACATGAAAAAAGCCCACATACACATAATGTAATTAATTTTCGGAGAAAGTTGAAAAATTAGTATTCAATTACAAAAAAAAAACCAAAAAAAAATAATAATAATAAAAAAAAATGTCTTACTAATTCCGTGTCTGTTTTTAAAGTTAATGGAAACATTTTTAATATTATACAATATTAAATTTTTCCAATGATTTTCTCTCGTCTGCAGAGTATCTTTATGTATTTAACAAATTTAAAATTCAATTTTCTATTTTACAATCTTTTATTTTCTTAAGCCACTCAAACACATAGACCAATGAAAAATTTTAATAATATTATTAAAAAATTAAAAAATAAAAACCAATAACTTTAGTGAATTAATATTAAAAAGAAAATTTTTATTCACTTTTAAATAGCATTATTATTATTTTGTTTCTATTATGCTTAATAATATAATAATAAAAGCTAAATGATATGAAAAATAATAAATAACTTTTTTTTTCTTTAAAATTTTGTGTAATTTTTTTGATTATACTTTTGTTTTTTAGCTTTTCTTCAAATAAATATTAAGACGTTGATATATGACTTTTAATATTATTTTTGATTTACGAACATCTTACTTATTACCTAAAAATACTCTCAAAATAGTCGTAGATACATGCTGTCAATCGTTTTCCTCTTAACGAGATATAATATTTTTATCCACACCTAATGAAATACCTTAAATCTTAGCAAGTGCTAATGTAGCTAATTATTTTCAATTTGCAATCATTTCCAAGATAATACTAAGCTACTAGCCACTACTAGTATTTAGAAAAAAAATTACTATACCGATTAAAATCTCTTCGTTTTCATGTCAATTAATTTTTTTATTTTAGTAGATATTTTTTCCACCTTTCAGTCATATCAGTTTTTTGTTTATTCATTTATGCGTAGATTTATCAGTAATAACTAAAATATCATTAACTAAAATCATTTCTTACCAATCGCATAGATGGAAAAATCCCATTAAATCGGAATTGAAAAACACTTCAAAATATTGTAGATAAACTCAATAATCTATTCTTCTCCAAGAGATTGAGTGAATTTTCAAATCACATGTACTTTCACAATATCAAAAAAAATAGGAAAAAATTCACAACAGTGAAGTAATCTATCTATAAGTGGTCAGTTATTGACGTCCATAGTTAAATGTTCTTTTTATTTGTATTATTAACAAAAATATGATCGACTTTGGCGTAAACAAAAGTACTAAATATTTCAAAATATTGATTAATTATAAATTAGAGATTAAAAATATTTACAGTTACTAGCTTAATTATTTTTAAGACTGCCAAATAAAAGTTTTAAGATACTTCAATATAAACAGGAACTTCATTTATTAGCGGGTTATCCCTTTTGCCATTTGGAAAATGGCAGCTCTGTTATATAATCATTATTACGCATAAATTTTATTTAAGCCAGAATTTAAATATACCAGAAATTGCCATTTTTTAGTCTAGATTATTTAGTTTCCAAACAATACGATAAAATTTCAAAATTTGTGAATTTTCTTTAGCGACGAGGCTCATTTTTTGCTAGTTTAATACGTCAGTAAGCAAAATTGCAGTATATAAAGCTTTTAAATCTTACAAATTACTATGGAGTTATTGTAACTACTCAAAGTGACTGTATTTTATTCTGAAGATATAACTGTTCCCCGTCTTTCTTTTAAAATGAAGAGGGGGAGACCATTACCGTGAATTCTGAGCACTATGGCCTTATGATAACCGAAATGTTTTGCCTTAACTTAAAAATTTAAATTGAGACCGTATGTTTTTTTCACAAAAAAACATCACCACAAGCCACACAACCCGAACAATTTATGTTTTTTGCGCGAAAATTTCCCACAATGCGTCATTTTGAAATTTGGTAATAGAAATAGTCCTACAATGTAGTGTGATTTAGTACTGTTGGAATCTTTTTATATTGCTACACAAAATGTCGTTTCAAAAAGCCATTTTTACGCAGAAAGTTTTCAAATTTTATATCATTAAAAAACCAGTGTCCGTCAAAATAATGAATAATAACAGCCGGAAATATTGTGAAAAATTATCAAAAAGCCGCAAAAGGATCGATTCCTGGAAGAAGTCTCATAATAATTATTTGAATAATCTTAGTTTTTTTTAAGTAATAGAAAAATTGAGGCAATATAATAAAATAAAAGTTTTATCAAAATCTGAATTAAAATTGTATTTTAGTTAACTTTACTTTCCAAAGTATAAATTGGATAGTCGTTTACATGAATTGTATTAAAATACTAAAAAAGTATTTATTTTTTATCCCATATTCATCGTTAATTAAAATTTGTAAAAATATTTACTTATTAATGATTTTATTAATAAAAAAAAAACATTTTCTATTTTAATATCATAAAAACATGCATTTATAACAAATAAACGATTTAGGATGTTTAAAAATCTTTCAAAAAATAATATTAATAATTATGACTTTTAAAATATTTTAATAATATAGGAAAATTTCTTCAAAAAAGTTGACCGTCAATTAAAATTTACTTTTTTTTTATCAAAATGTAAATGTTTGCTTGATAGAAAAAAGCGAATTTCATCACGTAGAAGTATTTAAAGTCTAGGATTTTATTTTGTCTATACACATGTATAAATTTATTATATTTATAAAAAATATACATGAAAAGTAATAATATATGGGGAAAAAATCCATGATTCTCGGTATAAAATAATAAAATGCTGACTAGAAATATGAGACTTGATTGGTGTCAGCAAAAACTGAATATGCAAAAAAATGCATCAAATTGAAATAAAAACTTTGCAAAAGGTCATGATCCAATATATGGATATATTAAATAAATACATACAATCAAGCGAAATTTAAGCTTAAGTACATTTGTTAGAACTTTTATAAAATTTTATATAAATTTTTATAATAAGTATTAATTTTACTGAAGAAAATTTTGATAAACAATTAATTAGTGACATTGGATATGCATTACAAAATTTAACAATATTTTTATTTAAATAAAATCTTAAAATTTTTTTATAGTTTTTAAACATGGAAAGTATTATAATAACGTTCAAATTTGAATTATATTTAAGGGTCATAGTTTTTAAAAAATTATCATTTAATCTATGACTATGAAATTGAGATGATTTAATTTATGAAAAACCTTTATTTGTTAAACTTTCATTCATTTTTATATAAGAAAAAATATTTTACCAAAATAAAATCAAAACGAATAAATTTACTATTACCTAATTGTGTATGGGCTAAATTTCTAATAATGTAAATTGAATTTTCCGTATTCTCATTAAAATGTAGAAAATATTTCCCATTTGATTCATATGAGAATAATTTTTACCATATTTAGAGTGAACTGTATTTATATGTAAGTAAGGGGGAATGGTGGTGGAGGGTGGCTTGGGTCGGTATAAAAACATGTTTTCGATTGATATTTATTTGTATATGTGAATTTTCCACATGGAAAAATCTCTTCTTCCTCCATTGCATCGTCGAGCTTAAACATAATCGATTACATAATTTTCGATTAGTAATCTAATGAAATTTTCATTGGCTACTCTCTCATGATTTACTTTGAATTACGTCTATATTATGATCATACGTCTTGTATTTATGATATTCTAATGAGATCATGTTAAAACTAAACCGTATATAAGAGACTTTTGAAGTCATTGGGCCAGACAATGCTTGCAGATGATCATGTCATATCGTAATTTTGCAATGGGCCATCTTGCACGTACGAGCACACAATACTCTACTAACTTTAACAATCATTTCAACTCGTACGTAATGAAAATACTGCTCAAATTGGCCTGAAGCGTCGAGTTTATAACATGTTGATGAAAGTGAAAATTAATTATCAGCTCTTAATATCTCGCTATCTTCTTACACCAGATGGTGGGAGGGAATTTTTACGCAATTTTTTTTGGTCCAGAAGCATCCAACTGACCTTCGCAAACTGTAAAACGAGATTACTTTTCTCCACTTTTGCCAAAGATGTACCATCAGCACGGCGTACCGTATGACGCACCCGACATAACCACAACTTGTCTCAGAAGAAAGTGAATTTGTCCGAAGATATTTATAATCTTCCAAATGCATGTCTGTATTTGCGCACATATGCAATCTTTTATAATCTCGTTTGATTCGTATTTGTTTATCTTTTTTATTATACAATATTTGCAATAAAATGTATATAAATAAAATTGTTATTAAAATCTTCTTAAGAATGACACAAATTCAATGGCTGTTTTGGTATTTTATCTCAAATGGAAGGATTATCATACAAAATTCTTCGAACTTTTTCCAACCAAATCAATGTGAATTATTTCTAGCTGTGCCCCTTAATTCACATTTTCTATAACAAAAAAAGTTAACACTATCAAAATATTTTCTTATGAAATTAATAAAAACTGCACCCTAAAAAATATATTTATTTTTGTCATAATCAATTCAGTTATTTTCAAATTATTAGGATAATAGTAATTATAGTGTTGTGCTCTAATTTAGCGCTACTGAGATGTCGTCTGCGTTTAGCTACGCAGCACTCTTGAGTTCTTAGCCAGAGCCTGTGCGATATTTAGGGTGCGTTTTGGTGTCGCCGAATGTCCTGAATTATCTTTTACGCTTTCATATCAATGTGTCTCGAAATGATATTAAAAATACTAATAATAATAATTGTAAATCATATCAATTTATGGTTTATCCAATTTTCGCTTTGGAGAGTAAAGTTTACTAAAATATCCTTAAAATTAAAGTTTAATTAATTATATTGCATAAACTTTGTCATTTTACTTTAATTATATTAAAATTTAAATGGTAGCCTCGAGTCTTCTTCTAGGACATAATCTTTTTAAGGTAATTTTTAATAATTTTTTTCGTACATTTCAGGCTGTAGTTCGGCTGTTAAATGCTCTAATATTCAAATATTGTCTGTGTTAATACATTTTTTTATTAAACCTTATAAGAAAAAGTCCAATAGTATCAAATCCCATGATCTTGAGCGCAAATTGACATCCTCAAATATTGAAATTTCGCGCCCTGGAAAGTTATCGCTTAACAAAGCTAAAGTTTTCATGTTATATGGCTTTTGGTACCATCTCGTTTAAACCACATATGGTTCGGATTGAAATCTTTAAGTTTAAAATTTAAAAAAATTCGATTATCATATGGCCACAGCGCTCGGAATTGACGATAACGGTCCTCTTCATTTTTATATAAATACGGGCGAAAATGCACAACAAACTTTTTGCGGTTATAAGCAGATATATTTGCTTATGAACATTTACTCGTGGGTTTTTAAAGCTTTAAATGTGTGGAGACTTTGTTTTTGACATATCCACCGAGGGAAAAAAATTGCTAATGAAAATTATGTTCGAAAAATGTTATGTTGTTCCACACTCAAACGGCGTATCTTCTGCACATTTTATAATTAGTAAAACGATCTATAATATAAAATAGAGATTTATAAAGTAAATAAATATTAATTTAGGTGATATATTTTAAAATTATTATCAAATGCCATGATTGTGCTTTGTAAGCTACAAACTAGATAGCTCTTTATTTTTGACTAATAAAATATCAATGATTTTATATGAGGATTGATGAGGTATAATCAATAATAAATTCCTAATGTTTTATTGCTAGATCATGTTTATTATGCAACAAAACTTATGGTTGTCTTGATAATAGTTTTAAATCAAAATAATTTTAATACCTAAAATAGTCCTACAAAATGTCTCGACTTTCAAATTTAAAATAAACCAGATATTAGGGATCAAATAACTGATATGTTCGCATATAAATAATGAAAAATAGTTAAATTTATTAAACAAACTGTTTTGATAGTAAGAAATCTTCTGATGACAATAAATTTGAGCTGTGGAGCTACAAAGAACAATATTGACATTGGCAATTAGAAATAACGAATTTTCAAGTTTCTGCAAATTTTATACAACTTTTCCTGGTTTCAAATAGTCAAGATGCGTGACAAGTGTCACGTACCAATATCGGAATCTGCGCTTGGTGGACATAATAAACTATTGTTATTCATTTGTGATCAATACATTAATAGAAAAATTATACAAAAAAAAAATTCCACATAACAAAAATAAACACAGGCGCTTTTTTTTCTCAGCATATTTTTCGCTAGAATAACCTTAAAATGATCTAATATAAAACACAAACAATTACGATAATCAGATTTCCTATTTTATAAAATTTCTTTCTATGACAATCATCTGCGCTCGTATAATAATTTATCTTCCGGGGTATGCTTTTGCTTAACGATTTATTATCATGCACATTTCAGATTAAAGAAAATTCCAATTCAATCAACGATATTACGTATTCAGACCGCATACCACGTCTTTCTTATTTAATCGGTTCTTCCACCCACAACAACAAAGACCACTTGTGATGCTCATCAAAGATAAGTAGACAGGTTACTAACTATCTTTTATGATCAATAATAGTCTTGTAAGTTGAGCTTCAAATGAAAATAAGTCACTTTTATGGTAAATTGATATCCACCGCGTAATACAGAGATGCTTTGTCTAACAACACAATCGCTAACACGAGTGCAAGGCAAGGTCGTCTCATTTCAAGCAGCAATTTATGCAAGTGCGACTCTAACGATGACATCGGCGGCCAATGATCTACCGAAAATATTGTTTGAAGTGCAATTACTTCACTTAATGACTGACTGACTGACAACCGTCCCGGTTTTTCTAGTGCATCGTTATTAGTAAAAAAAAACCGAATTAATTGTAAACGAGAAGCTTTCGGGGCACTTGTATTTTGTTTGGTTTCTTGTCATGTCCACTTAAGAGTAAAATTTTTTTTTTCATTTTAATTTTCTTCAACACAACATCTTGCTGTATAAACGAAATTTCACACCAAAATCACGGTCAATGATTTTCGGCCAAACCCAGTACTATTCAGATTACTTTACTTCTGTTTGGATCAATTGACTGCCGAGGCAAGAAAATTTTAATATGAAAGATTAAAAAATATTTAGTCATTTATGAGGACATATTTGTACGAGGTATGGCATTACTAAGAGCGATCTGGCAAATGTTAAAATTTAGATGACTACTTTTGGCGAAGGTAATGGAGGAGAGGATTATTATGGAAGGATAATCGGGAAATAAGCTTTTTATAATGAGAAGCGCACAAATTCCCAATAAATGGAAGATTTAAGTTACGATGAAAGAAGCATCTTTGGAAGATTTTGGAGTAAACGGATTGCAACGCTTAGTAGAACGGTAAAGTTTGGTATACGAGATTTAGCAGAAAAGTAGCAAAACTGTCATCATTAACAGTAATTTGGAAATACCGCGGGTATCCCCTCTACTAAGTTTCACGTTCAGTCCAAGGTACCCCCTCTACTTTTAAACGTTCAGTCCCCAAAATTGCGCAACAAAACTTGAAGTAACAATGTGCAATCAAATTTTGTGTTGAATTTGGTGAATTCGCAAGTTTGATGCAACGAG
This sequence comes from Atherix ibis, assembly GCA_958298945.1. Taxonomy (NCBI): domain Eukaryota; kingdom Metazoa; phylum Arthropoda; class Insecta; order Diptera; family Athericidae; genus Atherix; species Atherix ibis. The sequence goes on along the minus strand of OY282606.1, from coordinate 92,187,677 downwards.
CATATAGGAGCGCAAGTTTTACGGTGCCATAAAGCATTTTTGGATGGCCCTAAATCTATGGAGATGACATCTTTACGTAAAGTTGGGTAACCCAGGAGCTGATTCTAGTTGAAGCCTTCTAGCGCTGCTACGAAGACTGGAAACAACGCTTCCACTTAAAGATTTCTGTAGTTCTTTAGACCCTCTATTTATCCGATCTTACTTCTTTAGACCCTCTATTTACCTGAACGTAAGCTTTTTGATGCGATAAAACGTTTTTGGAGATCCCAAAAGCTGTGAAAAATGCGCCTCGCTCTGGAAGGTCTTTAACAAAAAAACTGATGAAAATGTAGAACCAATTAAGGCTCTAATTAGATCAGACCGTCTAAGATAAACAGTCAACAATTTTTTTTATAACGAAGTTATTGAAAATCTCACAAAAAGGTTTTTTTCACGTCAGATCAGACTATAAATACACTTGGATGCTCCACCATGACTGCTATCTCTATCAACGGGTTTTTATGGAAAAAAGGATTCCTGTAATTCTTTAGGCCCTCTATTAAGCTGATCTTAGATTGTGTGACTTTTTCTTTACGTAAAGTTGGGTAACCCAGGAGCTGATTCTAGTTGAAGCCTTCTAGCGCTGCTACGAAGACTGGAAACAACGCTTCCACTTAATGAATCTACTCTCAAAAGGATAACATTTAGTTTTATTACTTTTCTGCCACATGTCGACTATACTCCTTGCATTTGTTTTTTTTTTATATTAAAAATATTTTTTAAGAAAATCAAAAAATAGTTACTGTTCTAACTAAAAATTAAAAATTTTCAACTGATCGAAACAATAAATTTAGATTCTTAAAAAAATAAAAATATCTACTACTATATTAATTTGATATTGTTAGAGAACTACAAAATTAAATTGAATTACATTAAATCAATAAGAAAAATTTAAAGTTTTACAGAAATCTTTTAGTTAAAAATTTATGCAAAGCCATTCCTCTGGTTCAACCTTCGAAAAATATTGTTCTAGTGTTTTCCCAATTGGTGGTTAATACACATAGCAACCACAATTGGAAAACCAAAGCGGAAAGGGTCATGTGGATGACTGATCACACCTATTTCCGACATGTAATATTTTTTTAACGCAAACAATCTTCTGTTCAGTTGATATATTTTTTTCTTAACCAAACTTCTTAGAATTTAGTATCATGTATCGTAATGAGGCCTACTTGAAACTATTAGAAATATTTTGATGACAAATTAAATTTGAAAAGAGCTTAGTTATTTTTATAAATAGTACACTACAATATGAGTGTAGTGCCGTAGACTATTGTGAGTACTCTTGTAGTGCGTAAGGTATTAAATTATCTGAAATAAGAGTATTATTTATTTATATTTGAGATAATTTATCAGTTTGGTTTTATTATTGTTCCTATTTGATTATCGAAAAGTTATTTGAAGGTAAGAAAAACTTTCATCAATTTTTGGGAGGAGTTCAATTCACCTGCTGTCAACGCCCGTTTCTATACTTAACATACTTGGTGTATGTACATACATTATTGCACGTATTTAAATCTGGCATTAATAAATAATACTAGCATATGATTGTGTAATTTATCATTGTTTTTTCTCGGTTATAATATTTTATTTTTTTGTCTTATTTATTTCTGAGTTTAATTTATTTCTATGCTCATTTTTATCTTTTACCTGTATGCTGTTTAAAAATTATTTAACGCTAAAGCGTGCTGACACAGAAAGCCTTATAATAACAATCTCGTCAATGTCATAGAAAACTATTCCACATTTTTCACTTATACTAGAGAGTAGCCTATGACTGACTAATTTGCAAATGGCAATTGCTTTTTTTAGGTGAACTCTACACTTTTGCAATATTAGCCTAAGTATGACCAAATCCGTCAAGCGTCCTAATAGATAGTGCCCGTGTACAAGCCGAATAAAGATGTCTCTTTGTAATCGTGATTAATGGTTTCGTCTTTAATTTATGATTTACACTCAAATGTAATTGCCCATACTTATATCATAAAAATAAAAATTAAAATATCAACTCTCCAAACTATATAAGTACCTATTTTCTGTCATATTGTTATTAATTTCTTTTTCCAAAACCTGTGAATTATCTTATCAAATGTAAATTGGAAGCTCTTACGAAAGCGATAATATTCAAATTACCATAACAAATTTATTTCTAGATAGTTTTTTTTTATTTGCATAAGTAAATTTTTGGTTGAAAAGGAAAATAATCTAACCGCAAAAATTTGTCTGCCTTTCAGAGTTTTTCTCATCAAGAGTTTGACGCACGTCCAATGTAATTTTGATGAACGAATTGGTGGTTTTCTTGTAAATCTCTAATCAATAATTATAGTACTTGAAATTATTCGTTTACTCATCACATTTTCATTATTGGGAAAACATATATCTGACTAATGAAGAAAGCATGAAAACTTGATTATGACCCCAATCTTTGATCTTACCTGATTTCTCCTTTCGCACATCCATAACAGTGCATTTAATCAAATTCTCTAGTACATAGATCAAGATGAAAACAAAGAAATTAGCAATATTACCGCATTATTCAAAATTAAATAACTCAAGGCCAATTAAATGGATATAAAGAATATACACAGACTATGTAAATGTGCCAATCAGCGAACCAAATTGGAATAAAACTCTTTATCCAAATGGCAAAGTATTACAAAATATTAAAATGCACCCAATCCCAAAAGGTACCTTGGAATAAACCTTCGTTTATGTTTGTACCTAATTTAAAGACGTAAAAAAAACATCTTCCTTAGTAATTACATATGCACAATATTTTTCTTTAATTACCAATTTCCCAGTAGCTTTATGTTATTTGTGAAAATTCCTATTTAAAATGTGAAATAGAAAATGCTGATTTCAAATTCAATTTAAAAATATGAACCAACTTAGCTTTGAGAATTTTTTGAATAAATTTTTCATTTGAGAAATACTTAAATCAAAAGTGATTTACTTAATTTATTAATTTACTTTAGGTTGTTATTATGTCCATTACTAATTGAGTAAGTCATAAAATAAAAAACGTATTGTAAAGAAAAAAACTAAAGAAAATTTACAATTAAGTGCATAGCTCTATCTACGGAACAGTTAAATAAAATAATTTTCCACGTGGATTGGCACCATCCGATGAAGAAACAAAAGATTTAAGAGACAAACTTGCCACTGTCGTGCTAAAACATGGCATTAAGACTACTGGGCCTTAGTTTCGATGAGGGCAGTTAGCAATTGGTATCTGCTATAACAGAATCAGTTTGGTTTTGACAGAAGAATCTTGATGATGTTAAGATGCAAGGGGAGCTAGATTGATTCGATTCAAGAGGAGGCGAGTGGGGTGTCATGATAGGAGGGATTTCAATCTTTGTGGGGTACTACGTGCCAATGCACTTACCATGAATCGGTGGTCCACTGTGCCTTAGGCACTGATGTTAATGTTGTTCAACAACTATTGAGATGTACTCCATCAGGTGGCGGCACATATTTCTGTTATTTAAGCCTGCTCCTCTGCGGTTACCTTTATCTCTACGATACCCGTTCGTTATCATTTCAGTAAACTTTCTTCGTCTTTTACCGATGCACTGTCGATTTCATTGCTGTAATATTTTGTCCGTCGAACAAAAACTCTTGTCAATGTTGATTGAGTTTGTTGTCGTTGTTGTATCTGTTTTTATTTTTGTTGTTATCTATACTATTAGGGGAGTCGACAGTATTGCTGATGGAACGCCATTGAGACACGGCATCGAACAAAAGCCAAAGAATGATGAAAACTGGTTCTTCAACTTTACTGATATTTGCCTTTGGGATAATTTGTGGCTATTCAATAATTCATTGACTTGACCCAAATTTATTGTTTATGTGCCAAAATCATATTTTTATTCGATTTTATTTACTAATTTTTTTTTTTGAAATTTTCTTAAAGTTCTTTTAAAAATTTTTTTCGTAATTTTTTATATTATGCTTACTACTTAAGCATAATAAATAGAATTTTTTCTATGATATCATTTATATTTGTATTTATAGTATGAATAAAGTAATTATTCTGAATATATTTTTCAAATTATATATCTTATGCATTTGTTACTATGACCAGTAATAAATCAATCACAGTTCAATAAAGAGACTATTGTGACTTAAGAATATTTTAGTTTCAGTCTTGAATAAGCAAAACTAATGGGAACGTAAGCCAATTTTATATTAATAATTTAACAAGGCCATAGTTTTAATTATATTTTTTTATTATATGAAAAATACATTTTTATTCAACAAAAAGAAACACATAAAAACTGTCATAAAAGAAGTTAGAATTTTAAAGCATTAAAATGTTGGAAGATTTTTTCAAAAGTCGTATATACTTAATAGATTAGTAATAAGAATTTTAGTAGATTTTTTTACAAATATGTATCAAGATACAGTTATTGTATTTATTAATAGATAATTCGAAGTTCTTTCTGTACTAGAAGTTAGATGAAAATGAAACTAAAAAGTTATCCAATTTCCAATTTGGAAAATAAAGCTAAATAAACATACTTAAAATTAAAATTTTAAATTAATATGAACTGAATATAATTAAATTTATGTTGCCATTATTTTATTTACTATAAAATTTTTTATAGGACTAGATCAATTTGTGGTAATTTTTAATGACTTTTTCGCACTTTTGGACCATTATTTTAGCCACTATTTGACGAGAGCATTTTTACTTAAATTTAAAAATTATCTGTTTAAATATAATTTTTTACTTGATCTTGCAATCTTTGTTAATATTGATATCACCAATTCTCAAAATAACGCGGCCTTCAAATTTTTTGCGCAACAAAGACAAAATTTGTCAAGCTACAATATTTTATTAAAATAACATTCGTGGTTCAGGCAAAATCCTTTCAGTTTTAGCTGAAAAAAATCAGTACGGTTATAGCGCTCAGATTTTGGCAGTAATGGTCTCTCTTTGTTCATTTTTAAATAAATACGAACCAATCACAATTCCATACAAATATGCATATTTAAAGACTGCTGTTCCAGCACCCAATCGGTGTACCATCACCCATTTTTTTATCGTTGTTCGGTCTAAAAAAAATTTTATTTTTAATATGAATAAATTTGATATGTAATATATATTTATTTGACATCTATAAAATGAGTATGATGTACTTTTCAAATTGTAAATTGGACAATTCTTTACATTAAAATGAGACACTATTAAGAATACGACAAAAATAATAAATTGCATTGTCTATATCAGACTTTCTTAAAAAAAAAGCCATTATTTATATTTGAATCTCTTAAAATAAATTAAATCTATTATTTAGATAATATACAATACTACATATTAAGTATAAAAATCTTCGTTAAATATTAAGTATAAAAATATCTTTTTAACATTTTCAGCTACCCCGCAGTTTGGATACATTTTTACAAACTATTGTTCAAGATTTTCAATTTGCTTAAAGTACTCAAATTTCAGTAATTTTGATAATTTTACAGAAAAAGCATGGTTTAAATATGTTTACAAAGATATGGATATCAATTATTTTGGTACCAATTCGAATTGTTGATATAAAACCGTATAATCGAGAAAAAAACCTCAAATAACAAATTATTTAAAAGTAAATTTATTAAATTAATTAAACTTTATTGATTTTTATAAGTTATTTGAAAACCACAAATATTTATTAAAATATTCATTATTCCATCATTTTGGTTTTTTTTTTCTAAATTAAAATAAAAACTTTACATCCTATTGGTAGTAACCAAATTAAGTAAGTAATTTTCAAGTTTAACAAATATAAATATTTTTCGAAACAGTCAATTTTGTCTATAAAAATTAACCAAATAAAAAGCCTAACCACATAATACTTTTCATAATTAAATGATTGAAAATGCAAATTGTTGATTACAAAATAATCAATACACAATAATTATTTAACAACTAAAAAAAAAATCAAAGATCTTTAGAAATTTTTGAAATAATTAATTTGGAATTTACAGATATATTTATTAGAGATCTATGATCAATAAATAAAAGGTTAACTGACCACAGATAATTTTTGTTATTGAGATAATAGTAAAAAAATCATGTAATATACATATAAGATCATTGGTAGTTTTTAAAATTTCTTTTTGTTATGAAAGTTAAACAATTTTACGTAAAAATTAATAATGCTAATAAAGTTTAATTGATATTATTTTTATAATAATTTCCTACGCGTTATGACTAACTTACCTAAAATCCTACGCTGACATGAATAAATTTTGTAACAATTGTAAAAATGACCAAAAATGCAACAGTCTTCAAGGAGGTGGTAAACTCGTATGTACACTTACTAAGAGTTTATAAATTTTCGCACATTTTCTTCGTCCATAATTTTATGAGTATTCGAATACTCACATTTTGGGTAAATACTTAATATCAATATTTATATGGTTAATATTATTTAATAAAAAGTAGATAAACTATTGTGTTTAACTTGTGGTTTTTTTTTAAAGACTTCAATGTAATATTTACTTTTGGAATTCAACAGAACATTTGAGGATAAGAAATACGCTTTGTCATTTTTATTTTCATTTTCACACACACACAGCAAATAGTAAACAGAGGTGCGAATGTGGGAAAAACCGAAGCCCAGATCTGATCAGATTTCTGTCAATTTAACTTAACCTTAGATCAGGTGGCATTATGTCACATTGTTTAACGAATTGTTGTAGGCGAAAAGGAAAAAAATTGACTCAACCGACAAAACCTTTCACAAGTTTTAGTTTTTTTTTATTCCACCTCAATTTTGTGTAAACATGAGTACAACAAACTAAGAGTTGAGATTTTTTCTACATCAGAGATTGAACCAGTTCATTATCATTGAAAAAATATTACCCACCACTGCAGAGCATTTTGTATATTTAATTGTATTTTTATTTAAAATTAAAAGAAATTCACGAAGACGATTGAATAATAATTTGCAAATATTATCAGACTTTATTCTGTCTGCCCTTGGTCATGGACTAGTTAATTATGACAATAAAAATCAATATTGATCGATTGGTTATGAAATTTTGATCATTTCTGTTATTCAAAAAAAAATTCAAAATTGATATTGACCTTTTCAATGATATTATTTAAGTAAAGTAATTTTTTTTTAAATAATTTATATAGAAATTAACTTTTCTTCATATTCAACAATACAATTTTAGTGGAAAGCTTCAATCTTTAGGAAATTTTTATAAAATTAATGAAATATAAATCATAGTTCTTATGTAGGAAAATAAAAAAAGCGATTATACAGTTTACGCTTCGGACAGTAAAGATGAATTCTGATCAAATTATATTGTTTAGACCTTGCCATAATGGCTGGTACGAGACTTATTGCAGAAGTCGACGTTTTTGAGGTAGTTTTCGATGAGTTTTTCCAAATATTTTTTTATTTGTAGCAATTCGATACCATTACTTGACGGATATTGGTTTTTAAATACTTTAAAGCTAAAGGATACTTATTACCTATTGACACAATGAATACTCATCCGATTGGCTCAAAGAAATACGAGCCAATCGGATCAGCCAGTCACTTTTCGCGGACATAATGTCTTATCCAAAGTTACTTGTGGATTTCCAGAGACTCATATTCGCCAATTTGGCTTATTGATGTTTTATCAAATCGAGAAATGAGCCTCACTGTTGAAAAAAAAATTTGTTTTTTGTCAGTATTGAATTTAGGTTCTCATAAAATATCCTTAATTAACGTACCTGATTCTTTTGTGATATAATATTTACGATTGATTGGAATAGTTTTTGATAAAGATTAAATGTTACATTAACACGCTTTTGTACGTCTACCTTTTCTGAAACATTTTGAAGGGAATTAATATAGTTTTGAAAGTGATAGGATGGCAGTGTCATCAGCATATATAGCTATTAAGGTTTTGTCATTGGAATAAGTATCGTGGGTATAAATATTGTACAAAGAAGGGCCAGGAATGCTACCATAAAGCAATATTATTTTAATTTTTTTTTTAAATATCTTTCGAAAAGAATATGGTAAGAAAATAAGCGGGGTTGAAAAATTTTATTAAATTTCCAGAGTAGGCCAGGGTGTCATACTCGGTCAAATGTATTACTGATATCTAAGAGTAAGCCTGGCCAATACACTTATCAAGCATGGAATATAAATGTTTTGGGACAAGTTTCGAGAGGACTTGTGCTGGGATTGGGGGCAGGCTTATGGGTCTATATGAACAATGTGTATTCATATGTTTATTGGGTAAATTTCAAAATTTAAGTATTGTACAAAAAAGGAAGCGTAAAATATTTTTAAACTACATTTGATGTTTGTTAACAACCCCTAAATTATATATCAAATATAATAAATGGAAAATATGTTTTGCTTGCAATTATATTAATAAACTTAATTTATAATACAAGAAAACATTCTATTTTTATGCTGTAATTATTAGAAAGAAATTAAAAATAAATGCTATAATAAATGGAATAATTCCGAATGGTACAAATTCCAACGTACTCTCTTCGTTAGACATACAATATTATACAAACTGTGTATATAAAGAATAGAAATAATCGGCAAATATTATTTAACGAGAGAAAAAAGATTAACCTAATATTTTTCTGTTATTGTATATTATGGCATCGAAAATAATTATATCATAATAAATAAATGATACAGCATCAGAGCAACCTTACCGGTAGTCGCAGAAAATATTCGTTGTTACTGTAATAGTTAATGATTCGTCAACAAGGAATAAATGTTGTAAATATAATATGATATTACCGAATAATTATGCAATATTTTCAACTATACATTGGATGCCATCACTCCCTCTCTCCACATACCAACAGCAAAGGTATAGACCCCAGTCACTGGCTTTCTCGTTAATCACACTTCACGACTTCGATTTCTTCAAGTCTAAAGAGTCATACATTCGTATTTATTTTCTAAATCGAATCACAACAATTCGATGCACTTTCACTACTTGCACAGTAGTGTACACGATGGAGCATCACTTATTTTTATGATGCACATCTTAGTCATGACCTCAACCATCTGTATTTGCAATAAGTAAATACGGTCTGAAAAAATATTCACTTTTCATTTATATCTTTCGATTCTATGCGAATCCAACTTGTCATTTCTTATATTTGCTTCTGAGATTTGTACATTTTCAAGTGGAATTCAACATCAAACTTTGAAATTTTTAAACATTGTAAAATTAATAAATTTAACTTATGTCCTTTTATAAACCTTGAAAGAAAGCTAAAGGACTATTACTCAATTATTTGTCAAAATCAAATTTGCACTTCTATTCCAAAAAAAAATTTAATAAATTATTTGTCAACTAAAAAAAGCATTGTAGTTTTCCATATTTAATTAAAAATAATAATACGAGTAAATTCATCAAATTTAGAATAAAAATTATTTTTTCCTTACATTATGCCCAAATTTTGTTCTTCTGGCTACTCGTAAATGTTTTTATTTTACCAACAATTCAAAACTCATAACTTATCTAAAAGTAATTTAAATCAATTTTATTGCCTTTAAACTATTAATTAAATATAAAAGCTTCCATAAAATTGACATTAATCCGTAATTACAACCTGTAGTAAATTGTGTTTCAACTAGTATTGCAGACCTATTAACTCAGTAACTACTAACCTCATCATCAAATCAAATTTTTTAAAATTTCTCTATAATAAAATGTTATGAAGTTAAACTTCAAAAAACGTGTATTCTTAAAAAATTACAATATAAATTGTTTAAAATAAATTAACATGTTTTATTTAAGTATTTTTCAAGACTCAATTCTATAAAATTATCTCATAGAATTTTGAATTTTATTACATTTTTTTTTGGAAAACTTTAATAAATTTAAACGTTAAAAACCTAGAATTTGATAAAGAGAAATGTCTGCATTATCCATCTGCTTGAGATGTTATAAAAAGTACAGTCTTATTATAAAATGGCAAATTTTGAGCTCAATATTTATTTAGCTCAAAATTTGCCATTTTATAGTAAATTTGATGCAGATTTTTTGCATAAAATTTTCTTCTTTGATTAGGCTTTTGATGCTGATTTTTTGGACAAAATTTTCTTGATCGGTGGTTACGTCGCTGAACAAATTTGACATACACGTATATGAGACTTTAAAAATATACAAATAACTACAGAGAAGTTATTTTATTTTATAAAAATTAACTTTGTGATATGCATTTTGGCCTGAAAATGAAAAAAGCTGTGACTACATAAGAACTGCCAAAGCTTGAAATTTTTAATTTGGACCATTTATGGTTTTAACAAAAGGATATCACTAGATAAATTTTGGCTTTATAGTACAATAAGTTCTAAGGATGCGGAATTTGACATTTAGTGATGTAAATAATCCTCTAGATTAAAGCTTGAAATGTGGGAAAATGTTATCAAAAATTACCTCAAATTATCGAGTTCTAAAAATATTCTTAATGCACTTACTTAAATAATATTATTTAATATATAAAATGGCAAGGTTTAATCATTATAATTAAATAAAAATAATATAGATATTTAAATTTTGAAAATATTCTATTTAAATGTAGTTTACAAAGTTTTTTATCGATATTCCTATATTATTTAATTGATAGAAGAAGAAAAAAAACAATTAAAATACAAAAACAAAAAGTATAAAACTGATTTTTTTTTAAAAATAACTAATAAATATAATTTTAAATCACTTAAAATCTGATAGCTGTTGCAGGTGCAATATTGTATATTGTATATTTTCCCCAATTTAATGTAGCAGTAAAATTCGTTTTAAACATCAGCCATTAACCAAAAAAATTTATTGGCATTAAAATTGAAATAAATTAAATTGCAATTTGACATTATTTCATTGCATTTTTAACCCTTCATTTTTTAATGGTGGAACCATTTTTTTTACTGCAACTTAAACAATTGCAAAATAAAATTTGTAATATTAAAAATTTCATAACAATAACATGGTCTACATATGCAAATTGTTTATAAATGAAAGAAGTTTTCATGTAATTACATATATTTTTTGGCACGTTTTGTACAAATCGTTGTATGGTAGTACTATGTAACATGCCCATTTGTAATTGTGACAAAATTTGTTCTCGTTATTTAATGTTGTCTTAGTTAAAAACATGTTATATATTTGTAATGTGGTAGCTTTTTTCTTCCTTGTCGCTTGCCTTGCAACAATATTAATTCGACAATAAACCATTTCATAATAATTACATATAATTAACAAATCAAGAGTAAATAGACTTCTATGGTAGAAAGCGGTTTTGCATTTGCTATAAGAGCAATAATGTTAGTTAATCATTTATGGAGCGAATCATGGATACCGTCTGTCCTTGCAACCGTGTAAAATTACTCAATTTACATCTGCTAGTTTACATTTGATAATAGAAATATAAGTGTGTGTGTGTGTGCTTAAAAGGTCAAAGTTGCCTTAGGAATATCTTATATTGTCAAATGTTAAGAAAGTTGACTGACGATGGATACCATCTTCCTATGGCAATTATCTGCACTGATAATTGTTGTCATCTGCATGGGTAGGCCGAGATTGTGCATAGCACGCAAAACATGTACAGCTAACGAGTATGAGCATATAGTATGTGTGCACTCTTGCATACGATACGATAATGCCGGACCAGTGTAGTCAATAAGCTAGGCCTTGACTCACATAGATCCGTTCCTTGTTCCCCGTCCATCGAAACCATCTAAGCTGGGTTAATTCGTACATATCAATTATATTATCTTATAACGATTTCAACATAAATAAATATGCAGCATTTATGTGATATGTATCAGATATGCCAAAATAATATTAGCTATTCTATCGTTTATATTTAATTATCACAAAACAACAAAAAAAAGCACAGAAAAAAACAATATTTAATTGATGAAATTTTTATTTGATTTTTATTTGATTTTTAGAACGAAACTATGGGATTGCATAAACAATATCTAAAATATGGACAAAGCGCCAAGGATCAGTTATTTGGCATTACTGCTGGAGGCGGTGGCGGTGGCGGCGGTGGTGGTGGTGGTGGAGTTGCTGTGTTAGGTGGAGTTGCTCATGCCGGTGTTATTGGTGGAGTAAAAAGTCGACAACACCATGGTACAACGCCACTTTCTATGCTCATATCCCAGGGAGCGAAATTCAATCACAGTAAGTAATTGCGATCAAATTCCCTCTGAGCTATGAAATTGCATAGAAATATTAAAAATTATCTAATTTACCCTTTGTAAAGTAACAATTATTCAAATATACTTAAAAAAGGGATTTTAATAAAAATTTTACTCAATCATATTGCTTGGACTTTGCCATTATGTAGGAAAAAAACTTATTCGAATGGCTACTACAAAATTCTTTGCAGGACTAATTTTTAATGCCTTGGTCACACATTTTGTGTGCTATTAATTCGCCCATAACTCGATAGATCTTAGCCTTTGAAATGTTCTTAAATTTGAAAATTGTTTATTTAAATAAGATTTTTTGCTAAGTTCTACAAGGAAATGTATAAAAGGCGTCAAATCACAAAATCGCAGAGTCCAATTGACATTATAAAATCTTAACATTATGCGTCCTAGAAACTTTTCGCACAATCAAGCGAAAAATTTTCATATTATGTGGCTTGTGGCATCGTTATGTTAAAACCACATATGATCCCGATTAAAATCTTTAAGTTTAGAATGAAAAAAATTGGTTATCATTTGGACATTTTTTTTAACCCAAAAACATTTGTTTAGCCATACAATAGCTTCTTCACAATAATCTTCTGGATTTTAGAGCCTCGTACAGGAAATAAGCATTATCACTAAAAAAAAAAGTGTGCAAAAAATCAGCATCCGAAGCCTGTTTATCCGGCACCCAATCGGCGTATCTTCTGCGCATTTTATGGGTGCTTAGTAAATTCATAATACCAAATTTAAAGATAAACAAATGTTAAATTCAATAGCATATTTGCTAAATAGTTCTGAAAGGACAGAGCATTACTTACGAAAGTACAAAATGAATAATGTAGGTTATCCTGTAAGGACTAACTATTATTTAACCATCGGATGTACGGGTTTCACAAAAGAGTTATGAAAATTTTCCAAAATATTTATTTCAATAATTTTAAAAGCAATTACAAAAATACAGAATTTTACTTTGCTATCTTCTTAAACTATTGCGAAAAACAACCTTCTAAAACTAAGGCTTTGAAACAAAGCGTGACATATTTTTCTATATTGAAAAATTTACTCCATCAAAGAAATGAAATATTGTTTACAAAATTATTAATATTTTGATATCATCTTTAATAGTTAAAAGGAAATGAAGCAATCGAAGATTTGTTCTCAAGTAGCTTTTGACGAAATAGAAAAATTTATTGAGCAATTCAAAGATGACAAATTTTTTCAAACAAAAAATTCAGAACCTTCAAAGATGACGAGTGCCCTCAATTTTTAGTTTTTCTGTAAATTAATAATTCTTCAAAATCGAAGAAAATATGCATCTTAAGACTATTTGTATATGAGATCCTATAAAAGTGTGATGATTATTCATTCTCCGATAGGAGTTCAGCTTCAAAGTCTTTCTGTAATCAAATAATCCAATATGGAGAGATCCCTATAGAAATTCATTAATTAATAACACTATTTAGGCGAAAATGGCATCAACTCTTCACCTGAGTCCAAGACCCCTTCAGGGTGTGTAACACATACATTAATTTGCCAATATTGCGTCTCGTTTGCAAACTGCAAACATTGTCAGTGAATTTTGCAATCGACAAGTACTGAAGCCAGTCGACTCGATTCGAATGGTCAAGTATAAAGTGGAATGGTTTCTTGATATTTTCCCATTTATTCCGTTTACAATTTTCCAAACATTTTTTATAAAAATATCATTAATACCTAGTAAACTAATAAAATAAATTTCAACTTTATTTTTCATTCAAAAAAAAAAATATAAAAAAAAACTAAATAAATAAATAAATTTGAAAGAATTCACTTAGAAAATTGTCTAGGCTGAAATTAAAAAGCGTAAACTTCAATAACTTTTAGTAATATCAACAAATAATATTTTGTAATATTTAATTAGTTTACGTGCAACTATTGCACTTTTTCACCTTTTATTGCATTTTTTTTCCATATTTTTTTGTTTTATATTTCCTTTCAAATATTTTGTAATAGAATGCATACATTATTTTATTGGGTTTTAGTTTGATTTTGGCAGATTTTTTATTATAACTTTCCAATTTAAAAATACCACTAAATAATTTGCTTACGAATTATTAATCTGACAAGTGCTCATGTCCCATAACTTATCTAAAAGTAATTAAAATCAATTTTATTATTTTTAAACTATTAAATTTTTTATTATAATGTTCCATTTAAATTATCACTAAATAATTTGCATACGAATTATTAGGCTGACAAGTACTCACGTACTAGTTGAAATAATAAAGAATTAAAACTCAAACAAAATCAATACTTTTAATGATGCATTAGTACAAAAACCCAAATAAAATACCTTCAAATGTACCTAAAGTAAATGTTTTCGATGGCTAAGTTTTTAATGTTATGTTTTAGTCTAATTTCAAATATTTTATTTGATAATAAGAGGTAAGTTGAGTATTTATTTTTATTATAAATAAATATGCCAATTTGCAAGACACAATTTGGCGGAAGCTTTTTTGCCTTTCTTTGGATTTTTTGTATAATTTTTTTTCTTTAACTAAAACAAGGCTGCTGCAGGTGTATTTTTTTTGTAAGGGGTAATTTTAAGCATATTTAAGTTATTTTCTTTTTTTGAATGAAAGCAAATAAATTATAATCAAATATTTGTAAATGGCTTTAAAAAAAATCAATTCGATTGTTCTACATACGAGGTATGGCAAAAAAGTAATAGGACTGGCATTAGCGAGAGACTGCCACAAGTATCAAGCCCAACCCGTTAACTACGTGACCCTATAGAGCGACAAAAGTGAAGTGGTGTTTTTGTAATGCGTTACTAAAAATGAAACAGCAAAATTTGGAGCAACGATGTGCAATCAAATTTTGTGTTCAGATTGGCGAATCCATGAGTTTGAGTTACGAAAATTTGCAACGAGCCTATGGGATAGGATGACCTTTTAAATAAGTTGTTAATAAAAAAGTCCTTAAAAGAATAAGCATAAAATTTATTCACATCAGATCGGACACTGTAGATACTTGGGCAACGCTCCCTTTTACAAGACCATCTCCAACAACAAGTTTTTGTCTGAAATGGAATTTCGGTTATTTTCCAGCACTACCCCCCCCCCCCTCCCTATCCTGATGATCAAAGTCTATATGACTTAGTTTTTCAAATATAAAATAAAATACTTAAAATGCCGTTTTCTTGATACTGTTAGTAAAATCCAAAGGAGTCTAACAGAGAAGCTAAAGGCAATTTCAACTAAAGCGATTACTTGCAGCATTGTAACATACGCCTTCATTGATGTCGCGAATTTTGTGTTTTTTCAAAAATTAATTATTTATTCATTAATATCTATTTTGTCCTCTTCAAAGTAATCCCCACCAGATATTATACACTTGTGCCAACGTTTTTTCCAATCCTCGAAGCACTTCAAAAAATCATTTTTTGTGATCTTGTTCAGCTCCTCCTTCGATATCGTCTTTATCTGCTCAATCGTAGCGTAGTGTCATCCTTTCATGGGGCTCTTCAGTTTCGGGAATAAGAAAAAATCACAGGGGGCCAGATCTGGGGAATGCAGCATTATTAATGTGTTGTTTTTGGCCAAAAATGGCAAAAGCCAATTTTTGTTCTTCCACAAATCCGGGCGTTTCTGGTGGATTGCTTCGCGCAACTTGCACATAATTTGTAGGTAATATTCCTTATTGACCGGTCTTCCCTGTGGCAAGAACTCATGATGCACCACGCCCCTGCAATTGAAGAAAACTGTAAGCAAAATCTTCACCTTCGACCGAACTTGGCGCGCTTTTTTCGGTCTTGGCTCGTGCGGCAGCTTCCATTGGGATGATTGAGCTTTGGTTTCCACGTCATAAGCATAAACCCATGATTCGTCACCAGTTATGACCCTTTGGAGCAAATTTGGTTCGTCGCGGACAGAGTCCAACAGCTCCTTAGCAATGTTAATGCGATGCTGTTTTTGGTCGAAATGGAGCAATTTTGGTACGAATTTCGTGGCGACTCGTCTCACGCCGAAATCATTGGTAAAAATCGAATGGCACGAGCCAATCGATATGTTTAAGTCCTCAGCAACGTCTCTAACGGTGATTCGACGATTGGCCAATACTATTTTCTTCACTTCATCAATGTTTTTGGGCGTCCGGCACGCTTTTCGTCGTTCACATCGTCTCGGCCCTCTGAGAACATTTTGTACCACCGATAAATGTTACGTCGATCTAAGGTAGCTTCACCATATGCCACAGTTAATATTCGGAATACGTCCGTGCAATTAATTTTGTTTTATTTTTTTCACACAAAATTTGATACACATTCTTTGATGCATTTTTTGGAATGGGCAAAAATCGAAGACGAGCCAAAACACGTGTAAGCAAAGCAGCTGTCAAAAATTAACTGAACATTCAACATGGCCGAACTTGTTGGCGTAAGTGGGAGACATGAGTATCAACATAACGCTACAAAAAAATAGAAAATCAAATATACGTAACTCGCGGAAATTCAAAATTCGCGATAATTTTTGAACATACCTCTTATAGCTGTCTAAGAGATATACCTTAAAAAATATAATACTAACGAAAAAGAAATGAGTCTCATTACTTTTTTTCCCACTCCTCATAGTATTAAAAAAGTTCCATCTGATATAATAAAAACTGTATTAAATAATTTTCCTTAAAAGTAAAGAATTTTTTTTTCTCGATTTGTAAATATTGGAATAATATAAAAAATGTCTAAAAGATTGCATTTCTTTTAAATCTTACAAAAAAGATACAATTTTTATAAATTAAAGTGAAACTTTCGAAATTTTTTTTATTTAAATTTACCAGTGCTATTGTTTTTAATATAAATTTTTTAAGTGATAATTATTTTCAAAACAACAAATAATTATAAAATTGTTCAACTAATAAAGTCACACTTCAAAGCATACATCTGAACTAGTATGCCACCAACAAGCACTCAATGTCATTCAAACATGTTCCATTGACTTGTAAATACAAGTAGCAAACCAGTTGCATTCCAAGATTCCAAGACTGCACAAAGAAATCAGAAAATTCACGACTTTACAAAGAAATCATAAATTAGTTTATATAACACCGTTTTATGGTTTCATTCATTAGCAACAATTTCTTTTAAAAAATTTTAAAAAAAATTCATCGATTGTGTTTTAAATAAACTTTTTAAAAAAAACGGTTTTGCTCAGTGCTTTCAAACAGGCACAAATAAATCCTAATCCTTTCATTTGTATGACATATTAAGTTACTTTTTTATAATTTTTATATATTGCTTATAGAAAATATAAAAAATGTACCTTGATACGTCATATCAACCTTATTGATTTATTGAACCAGCTTCTTTTGAATAGAAGATTTATGCAAACAAATTGTTTTCATTTACAATTTGACTATTTGTATATGTTATTAGACCAAAATCATACCATTAAAATTAAGTATTGTAAT
Organism: Atherix ibis; assembly: GCA_958298945.1. Taxonomy (NCBI): domain Eukaryota; kingdom Metazoa; phylum Arthropoda; class Insecta; order Diptera; family Athericidae; genus Atherix; species Atherix ibis. The sequence continues at coordinate 92,170,011 of OY282606.1, read as the reverse complement.
TATATTCGATTCTAACTTTTTAGGTCACAACCAAATTTATCGAGAATCCAAAATGGAAAAACTTAAAAAGTAATCAAATACTTGACAAACTAAACAATAAAATTTAGTGTGAAAAACTACACGGCCAATTTGAACTTATTGGCTGAGAAATACAAATTTTTATCTCAAACAAAAAAAACAAACTCTAATCATTTCGAACATTGGACTTTATGAGGAAAAAAACAAATAAATCAATAATATTGTAGTACAATAAATAAATAATAATTACAAATATTAATTATTATTTATTTATTGTACTACAATTTAAAAAAAAATCCAGATACATTCTAGAATTTTGTTGTTTATTAAAAAAATTGCATATCTAAAAATCCATCATCATAAAAGAGTTGATTAGAACGGAAATATGCGCAAAAACTAATCATAATGCAATACATAGAAAATCATTTAAGCTCATTATTCCATATGACTTAAGTAAAATTTATTAGATTGCCTTAAAGTTGGAATGTGACTAGAAAATCTCTTGCGTAACATTAAATTTTCGCTAACTTGAAATGGTTTTTCACCTTCGCTGGTAGCCGTTCTGTATGATGCTCGTATATGAAAGTTAGAGAAACTTAAGGAGTACTGAAAATATTGTCATTAATTTTGTACAGTGCTTATATTTTTTAATTTTCAAATACTAAAATGTGTTTTAAATTAAAAAAATATAAATTGGACTATACTTTGTAGAAATAGTAAATAGTATTTAGGATACTATTGGTCCTCATCCTTACCCTGTTAGCCAGTTTTTTGCCCTTAATAGGAATGTTAAGTAAAAATCTCCAAAATTAAAATGAACAAATAAAAAGATATTTATTAATTTTATTAATATTAAATTTAATAGTTATCTTAAAATAAAACAAAAATTATTTATAAATTTATAATTATCAAATTAAAATTATAATAAAAACTTATCCAATTTGAGTGTTGGAAAGTAAAGTTTATTAAAATAAAATTTAAACTTAGATTTTAATAAAATTTTAAATTCATTATATTACATAAATTTTGCCATTATTTCGACCTTATAAAATTATTATGGTAGCTACAATAAAATTTCTTAGAGAACTCGATCTTTTAAAGGTAACTTTTTATGAATTTTTTGCATATTTTGGGCTGTAGTTCTGACCATACTTGACGAATATTGGTTTTAAAATATATTAATATTTAAATATTGTTTCCATAAATTACATAGTAATTATACTTAGGCTGTTATGGAAAAAAAATGGGACAAGATTAGAAATAGTCACTTTTCTTTTTAATATTTGAGCAAAAATAACTAAATATATAAAAACGTAAATAAAATTTTCAAAAAAATAATATAACTAATCAATTTGTTAAAATTTTTATCAATAATATCTAAAAATCACATACGTTTCGCATGTAGTATATATATTTATATAAATCCATTGAGTGAGTGAACATTTTTCACCATGGCAGTACATCTTAAACTCTTAAATAAAATATTGTTCATTTTAATAGTAGATAGGGAAAAGTGATAGTGGCCATAGACAAATCTTCCAAGTATATAAACGATTCTGTATATAGAAATAGTGGATAAACTTGTTATATGATACTACGTTCGAATTTAACCTAATTTCTTTTTGGATTAATTGAGGTGAGAATTGCCAAAACATCAAATGCTGCAAACACAAAATACGTGAACGTATGTTATTCGGCGAAAAAAAATTTTAAGAAAAAAAACCCAAATTCGATTTATGCATTTTCGTCAACCACAGCAAAGTGCAAAATGCACTTTTGTACAAATGAAACGGAAATGTGAAATTATGTATTCGTATTTGTAGATTTATGTATGAATTGCAATGGAATCTATCGTCAAAAACTGGTTTCCTCTTCAATGTCCGTTTATTAAAGATTTTCATTTAGCAGGTCAGTTTGAATAGGTAGGTAGGTAGGTACGAGTATACGGTAAAATAGACAAACTAGAAAATTGAAATAAAATATCAAAAAAAATCTTCTGATATCCATCCAACTGCAAATATTGTATTTTTGTGCAAAAATGTTCACTTGTCTTTGATGGCAAACACAACGCTAACTACTTAAAAGTTTCGAGATAGTATCACTAGTAAACAGTGCCAGCTCGATTGCTACTTTATCACATCATATAGGAAAATCCACATTCCCGCTTAATTCTGGTAATTCCATAGTTAACACTATTATGCAACTTATGGCTTCGTTTTCGTTCATATTGCCTCCAGCGAATGGTATAAGAAACTGGTAAACATTAGCTACCAACAGTCGCAGACCTCCAGATCCAGTTAAACATGCTAGAGAAGGACTAGTGAAACTTTGCACTTATAGACACAACGAACGGAATCGGAAAATCAATTTCAAAGCCGATCCAATCAAGCAGAAGAGAAGTTAGATTAAGCCCCATTACATAAAAACATGAATGCTTCTCAAGGACGAGCATATACACATAAAATCTTTTATACAAGTATCTTATGTACAATATATTGAATAGTCGTAAGTTTTATGAAAAGTAAAACCAACGAAGAATATTATGTAAATGTTGATGGTATTCCGCTATAATGCTATTTTTCACTATAAGAACAATCAAAAATATGCACTTTAATGATGCCATTGTTTATACAAAATTTAAAAAAAAAAACAAAAATTATCACTCCAATTATTGTTGACGTTCTTAAATATATGTTATAAAGATACTTTGTATCACAATAGAGGGATCTGTATCTCAATATTCATTTTATATATATAATAAGAAGAAATTTATAGCATACTCGTGTAAAAATGTTAGAAATCTTTTTTTTTTAAATGCATTCGCTACTTTGTTGGAACAAGTTTCCATAAAATACAATCTTCTACTTGAAACAATTAATAGTTTAGTCAAAGTTATTTGTATTTGCTCCCTGACCCAATAATTTGTCAACATTTTTCCATTTATAGCATGAAGGTCGAAAAATTGTTTCAATTAAATTGTTATTTTTTTATCAAATTCTAATAAAAACTTTCAACCAATGACAGTATTCAATAAAAAAATTTTGTTTGGTAATAAAAATCAAGTATTTTTGTTAAATAAAATTTTTCGAATCAAACTTCGGTAAACTTTTATTTCATTGTTCTATAAAATGCATGATTATCCATTTTCTAGTCTGGAAAGTATAATTCTGTTATTTTACCGCTATTAAAATATATACCATTCAGGATAAAATTTACTAAACCTAAAGTTTATCATTCTATATTGTGAATCGTTTAATTACCAAACAATTCGATTAAATTGTAAAAATTTTCGACAAACATTTTGCTGGAACTGAAAACTTTGATGATGATACAATTTTCTTTAACGATGAGGCTCAATAGATAAGCTTATAAGTAAAATTGCCATTTCGTTTAGGACAATCACCTAAAGTGACTATCAAGAAGCTATTATATCTGCGAAAAAAATTGCTCGGATTTTTTTCCATATAAAAACATAAGGTTCAATTTAGAGCCTTGACGGATGTTAATTTTTAATTTAAAAATTAACATCCGTCAAGTTATAGCAGAAATACAGCCCGAAATATCAAAAATAGTTATCAAAAATTACCTTAAAAGGATCGAGTCTGCAAAAAATTTAGTGCTAGCTATTTGAAAAATTTTATATTTTATAAATAATGGCATTGTTTAGAAAATATAATAAAATAAAAATGTTATAGAATTTTCAAAACGTAAATTGGATTATATAGAATTTTCAAAACTCTTTATTTAAAGAAAAGTTCATCAGGATTTTGGATGTACACGACCGCTTATAAGTGTTTCTATGTCATCCATAACTTTTTTCAATTTTATTTTTTTGAAATAATTATATAGTATTCTGAATATTTTTTTTTTAAATTATAATAGTTTATGTTATCTGGTCCATCCAGCAATTTAATAATTATTTTTATAATTAAATTAAAAATATTTCTAACTAAAAATCCCTCTTCCTTGAGGTTGAAGTGAAAATTTCCGGACATTCTTAATTGGATTTACTAATTCCATAAATGATATTTTTCTTTACTTAAAGATGTATTCAATATTAAATTTCTATCAAGTTTTCACTGAGAAAACGTTCCTTAAATTTTATCTTTTCTACTATTTGAGAATTATTTGTCTGCTAAGATGCTACAAAACGAAGGGACTTTTTATCGAAATGAACTTTAAAATTATCAGTTATTTCCAAAAAAAAAAAGTAATATCCAAAATTCACTTGAATTAAAGGAACCACGAATAATGGTCGAGTATAGAGCAAAAATTTCAAGGGTAAAAATAATATCTAAATTACTGTAGGTGAAAAAATGCAAAAATTAACCAAAATGTGAATCAAAATGTGAGGTTTTTGGCACACAGTACAAAATTTTCATTCGCAAATCATCGGGAGAGAGAATAGCTACCCTTCGTACCTACTGTGAGACATGGTAGAGTCAGCCTACTAACCTGAATCCTGTTAAGACCCCTTAAGACGAACTTATTCATCTTAAAGGATCTCAACAGGATTCAGGTTAGGAGACTACCTCTACCATGTCTCAACAGGATTCAGGTTAGGATACTACCCTGAATCATGTTGAGATATGGTAGAGGTAGTCTCCTTACTACTTAATATAAGAAATATCCAACCTACATCCGCAAAGCACTAACAGAGAGTTTTGCAGCAGCAATAATCCCAATTACTATCCGAAACTTTGCAAAAATCACTGATGAAAATGTCTAAACTATGCGCAATACTAATTTTTAGCTAAGATAATGAATTAAACGGTTAAAAATAATAACTAATAATATTTATATTAAAAATATATTAAATATAATGACTTAAAATTTGACTAATATAAAGTGTAAAGCGGAATACTGAACAGTTGTAATTTGAATCCAAAAAATAAACTTATAAGGGGTAGTGTACACGTAAATGTATATGTGTAGATATAAAAACTAGACTTTCAGATACAGTCAATTCATTTTTTTAAAGAAATAAACCAAGAAATCAATTTTAGTACAATTTACTTTGATCCTAATAGTCTTAATATTATTTATATATATTTTTAATAATAACTTTACTTTTTCTGTTATGCACTTGGTCAGTATTTTTCTTCTCATAAAATTTATTCAATTAAATATAAATGGTATTTAAATATATTTTTAAATATCAACCTTTTAGAAAATACTTTACGTGACCAGAGTTATACTTATTGTTTTTGTACTGGTTTTTTAAATTTTCAATAGAAAAAAACTATTAAAATAAATAAATACAAAAATTTTATTTCTTTTAAAATAAAATTTTAATTGAAAATATTAATCAATATAAAATTATTTTAATCGATATGCTCAAAACACTATCTTCCATAAACTATGTAGAACTAGAAAGAAAGATAGCTGATATTTTTAGTCCCAAGGACGTAGGATCAAGTTCTTGTAACATAAGTATCCGGTTAGTAAATTTTCCATTCTTCTTAAATGGTTTGTTAAGTTTTCCATTAATCTATATAGGAAAATATTAATTTTTATAGTCATCTTCTCATTTTTGTTATTAAAATAATCAGTTATAGGAAAAAATTTCAATTAATAAATTAAAAATAAATACATAATTTATTAAAATAGAAACAATATTATAAAATTTTTATTAAATAAAATTAAACCTTTCTGCCTTGAAGATTTCATGATATCACCATAGATATTTATCTTATATTTTAAAGCTACATCTTTCTTAATGTACTTGTTTCTTATAAAAATAAAATAATTTCTGTTCAAGTTTTTCCAATAAAAAGAAAAGCGTAAGAATAAGGAAAATAAGTACAAATTTATATATATGACAGAATATTACAACAAATTACCAAATTGCATGTAAATTTTAATGTAAAATACTATCTTTAATCAAAAAAACATAAATAAATAAAAATACGAAAAATGTATATGAATATATATACATTTTTTATATTATTTAAGTGAATATTATTCCCGAAAATCTTAATAATTCATTATTTTTGAACATTGAACGATTATCTTCCTCTACAGATACATGGACCTTGAAGTAGTACTAAAAGTAATAATTGTAATATGAACTTGATTCAATGATGACCATTATAATTAAAAAAGGAGTACAATAAGTGATGAATTGTGTATATTGACAATAAATTTACAGAAATTTATGATCATCAATTAGTTCCACTTGATCACGCACCATTGAAAAGCAGCTTCTTCATTGTTGCTTACAGTACCCTCGCATTAACTTGACCATCAAAGTAGTTAGTATTTCAAGGACGAAATGTGCATAGGTTATCAGTCATCAGCGATTTTCAGTTGTGATAATTTTCATATGCATCTTGTTCATGTCAAACCTACACTTTCAGGACCTTTTACTTCCATATAAACAACTATCAATGCATTTATTTTAGATGATAAACGGCCCCAAAATATAAATGCCACAAGATAGCCTATAAGAATGACCTTAAAGATACAAGAAAATGGTTGCATATTAATTTATTATTTTAGATATTAATAGGTATTGACAGCACAATAATCCTTTATATTATAAAATTAATTTTAAAATATTATTTTCCTGTTTATTATTTATGCAAAATATATCAGGAACTCTAATATTCATTATCAAGGATTATATTATATGATGAATTTATGAGTAGGCCATTATTAATTAATATTTATTGACTGAACTTTTCATTAAAATTTCTTTTCCCTATTTTTTAGATTAAGTACTTTTAGACACTTCCGCAAATTGTTATTTTTATTTATTTTTATTAAAAAAAAACCTTCCCAAGAATAATTTTCTTCTTAAATGTTGCAAATATTTCTCTATAAACATTTGCATACAAATGTTAGGAACATTACTTATAAAAACAAAACTTTTTTAAATTACCTTTCAACTGTTTAGATGCTTGTTTCATTTATTTATTTTAGGGTATTTTAGATGATTGACAATAACTTCCTCTTCAACTAATTATTAATTTTTATCATGTTTAATTATCTATTCAATTATCAAAACTGTATCAAATATTCGTAAAATTTTATTAATTATTCTAACGGAACGTTTATTAGCTCGCTACATAAAGTGATTGGCAAATTTATTTTCAATCTATTATATTAATATTGAAATTTAACTAAATAATTACTATCTTGCAAATAATAAATGTACTTGTAAAGATACTTAATATGAATTTTCTAATATAATATTAGGTTCTATTAGTTTTTATGGCTGTAAATTTTAAACGCTAGTAGTAGTTACTTTTTAGAATATTTCAATACTGATATTTGTCGAAAATATTTTATATTACTATCACTAAAGGCCTTATAAAAATAGTATTTTCTATTTTAACCTTACTTCAAATCGAACAATTCACTTTCAACTTAATCTATGGCAGATTATAATTCATATTTTGAAGTTTAGCAAAAAATAAGCTCGAAATTTGAAGGTAAAATTTTGATAGTACTGATATTATTTTAGTTATGATATTCATAATAATAGGTTTATAGTGTTAATACTATTTTTAAATACTAATAAAAATAAAAAGAAATAATTAATTTTATTGTATTTAAAATTTTTAGACATATTTATAGTATTTTCTAGTAGCTCAAAAAATATCTTATGGCATTGAAAAAGTCTGCTTTTGATAGGAAATATTTCGCATAAGCTTTTTTGCAGGTCAAACTCGTATTTTCAAAAAAATGTTTGCCGTTCTTTTTTTGTAATGCACTATAAAAGAGCATCTCTGTTGTCCCTTCAGTCCAAAATTGTTCAATAAATCATTAATGTTCCTTTCCAGTTTCGTAACAAAATTACCCAGCATAACTTAAATGGTTTTTTTTATTATCGTACCACTATAATCCTCTCATCGCAATTTAAAGATATATTGTCAAAAAATCTCTCGGATCGTTAAAATGTCTTGTCAGTGAGAGAAGCATATATACTATATGTAGTTGCAGTATAACTAATAAATTTTTTTTTTAAATCTGAGATATCGTATCTAACACCAAATGGTAGAAAGTAAAAATAAATTTCTAAGGAAGATTTCAATAACCAAACATAATTTCTTAACAATACACATTCGGTGGGAAATTATTTTTTTTTTTTTTTGATATTTTAAACCTTATAAAAAATAATTGCAAATATGCCAAAAATCTACCTTAAATGGAAGTGAATTCCAAGAAGGTAAAACTTTTTTTAATTTTTACAAGTGAATACGTGACATAAAAACATTTTTTTTTACGAAATTTCATTTTCGTATATGTATGCATAATCGAACACCATAAATAATCTCTTCACTCATCTTCGAACGGAAGATATTCGAAACCAAAATTTTTCATTAATTCGAAAGTCCGGCATTGTTACATGGACAGTGGATTGATATATTTTTATGCAAATCTTTAATGATCCATTACGTTTTTTTTTCAGTATATCTAATACAGGGAAGAAAAATACAAAATAAAAATATTTTTCAATAAAATATTACTTCAAGAAAAAAATTCACAAAATTACCAAAATAAAAAAAAATACACGTTTCCCAATTATCTAATCTTATCCGATAATCGAACTATTCATAGAGTAAGGTAGTAAATTATGTTTAAATAATGTTTTGAATGTTTCTCTGACATTTGCAAAATTATTCTCTGTCGATGAAAGTTTTGTTTTCTTGCATATAATTTCTTTTCTACATTAGCAAATAACAAATACTATTAACAGGCAAAATAAAATTACAAGAAATCTTTGAAATTGAAGTTCACTAAAGTATTACTAGCGGAGTTTTTATATTGTATTATATAATTATTTTTCAATTATTTCATAGTAAATTTTATAATGAAATATCCGATTTCTAATATTCCTAAATGAATATTAATAAAGTCGATGATTTAAAAAATCGAAAATATAATTCCATTTTAAATATGATAAAGATTATATTTGAAAGTAAATGCAAGGTCAAATGAAGTGAGGCTCTTAGAGTTACCAACGCTACTCTTTGAAGACGTTACGGTGCCCTTTTACCTCACTCAGGATGGCACCAACAGTACTTAAGCTAGTTTAAGGAAAGAGGTTAACTAATGTATTAGACTAGCTAGTGAGGCATATCGATCTTCACCGGTTTATTCACTACTTATCGAATATTGTTGCAAGCCCACCTCTCATAACCTTATCAAATGCTGTGCAAACTTTTAATCTGATTATTCTCTTTTATTATTCTCTTTCGATCATCCCGACTGGAAACCAAGCTTGAGAGCAAAGCTGAGAGTATGAACATTCCTGAGCAGATACAAAAAGACAAATATTGATTCGTCCTTCTGCAGAAAACTTTTATTATGCCAAGCTGTGGGCCATCAGGATTACAGTCTTAATCAACGCGACAGCCATTCTTGGCCTACAGAGTGATCCTGTTCGCAACAATATTCTATTTAACCTGCTTAACGATAGGGGTATTCAATTGCGATGGGTTCTACCTCATATGGGCTGATCAACTGGAAGGGGAAACATCCTCGTCGCCCGGTGTTCACAGCAGTTTCTAACTCGCTGCGCCTCCTTACCAAATTCCAAATAACACCTTTAGCCATTCGTCGACATACGGACTGATCAAGTTGCGAAACCTTCGGTCAACTACACACAATTTTGGGCACAGAAACTGTTCAGAATTCTGAAAGAACTATATGCTCTCACATATAAAATACCCTTTCGGAAATAACCCTCTCCCCATCCTGTCCCGTTCAACTTACTATCGCTCATATTCTAATGGATACTTTGTCCAAGCCTCTCAAAACTTTTTCCAAGTAATTCTTAAAACAAATCTAAAATGCCCTCCTACAAAACCTAATCACCTTTAACTGATCCATCCAACTAACCAAAGATCGATTTAATCTAGCACACACGATTACAGGTACCCTGATAGCCTCGAGGTACATGGTTCATGTCCTAGATACCTTAGGACCTTACTTACAAAATAAATAACCAAACAAACAAAAATCAATAATGTATGATTAACTGCAGCCTGAAATATGCTTTCTTTTTCTTTCAAATAACTTTTTCTTTTCATTTCTTTATACCAAAAATCATTAACTTTGACCTCAAAAGTACTACTACAGAGGTTAGTATAAAAATTATCACGATTTTTGGTTCGGTATCTTGGCTCTGCTTAAAATTTTCCATTTCAATTTATCTTCTCTTTTCCATTTTTTTCTTATTGTTGATTAAGACTGACAGACACATTTGGTAGTTCAACATCAAAAAAAGAAGCCATATAAATAAACAAAAAGCGTTTATAATTCAGTAATTATGTAAAAAAATGAAAATTAATCGCATAAATCAGTTGGTTATATTCGATAACAAACTATTCCAATCGTAATCAATTTAACACAAATTAAGTTGAATGAAATTGAACAGGAAAAAAAACCAAGTTCATTTTCAACAACATAAAAAGGCGCCCGAAGATTTGTTCAATGTAGTTATTAAATTGTACACTAATATGACTTGAAATAATTAATATGATATCATTATTAGTGCTTTAATTAAATTTTTTTCAATTAATTAGTGTGAAATGTACCATGAACCAATTTAAATTGAAAATTGATTTTCCACTTGTAAACAAAAAATTCTTTATAGTTTAAATTTTTTTTTGTGTTATAAGGTCTCTGAGATAAAAACTAGAGACCATTGTGCAGCACCACAACTATGAGGCCATTTGGCGATATATGCAGACGAAATGGCATTCTGTAAATTTACAAATAATTCAAAGTAATTTGAGAAAAAAAATACTTCTTCACTATAAGTTACTATAAATTATGAAAAAAATACTATTTTGTGGTAACAAAACGTTGGGAAAATTTTTATAATAATCCTTATCAGCTATTTATATTGAAAAAGGATTGTTGACAGTGAATTCTAACTGATCCTTTTCAACGGAAATGCTTCTTTTACTGAGAGTTACCAATTCTATGATTGGATAAGTATAGTTCTGTAATTTTACAGTTGTTGAAAATATTTATTATATAATCCATAATCTGGTATCTTATCGAGTAAGGTCGAAAAAGCAATACTAAGTAAAAATATGAACAATAATATTGAAGGAACTAGTCTCAATATTCTGGCCAAAAGTCTTAATATGCGTACACAACCCAAAAAAATGGGAATAATCCTCATATACAAGAAAGCCCCAAAGGAAAACACATGGAACTACAGACCAATAGGCTTATTGTCTAACATCTACAAAGTATTATGCAATAAAATAAACTGATGGAGCTGGATGAAATTCAACCGATGGAGTAAGCTGGGTTCAGGGGAAACTTACGAGCCTTAGTATATGGTCTTAATCGATTACTACTAGGCATTTGATAGTATAAGCCAAAAACCTATATAAAAAAGCATAGACAATGAGGGAATACGTACAATATACACAAATGTCGTCAAAACCATATACTCTTACAGTAAAGCAAGAACACAACTCAAGGCATTAAGCGAAGATTTCAAAATAAGAAGAGGTGGCAGTCAAAACGATCCACTGTCGCTTGAAATATTCTCGGTTTTGCTAATAAACATATTCCGAAAATTAATCTAAAACCAACTTGGACTCAATATAAATGGAAGAAAACTAAACCATCTCAGAATTGCAGACGTCATAGTCTTGTTCGAAGAAAACCCGTAAGACTTAGAAAAGACGATTGAAGATTTTAACAAAAAAAAAAGCGGAACAATGAGTAGTAGTCTCAGAAAAAACAAAGCTATTAAGAAACTCCGACGATATTATAAAATCAATAACCAGCTTTTGAAGAGTGTATTTAACTGAGCCAGGTTATTTCACACAAAGATCAAACTACCAAGAAAATTCATAGTCATATAGGAAATGGAAGGAAAAGATACTGCCTGAATGAATGAAAGGAAGTTATGCGGCTGCGCAGCTTGGTCTGTTATGAAACATCAGAGAGAAATGCCAGAACATTGCCAAATATCGATGGAAAGGAGTTTGACAAGTGCTAAGAAACAGGAAAGAGTAAAAAATACTCAGATAAGTGCAAAAATTAAACTTATTGGTGTAATTTCTAAAATAAAAACTTATTAACGTGCTTTCTAAAATATACCAACAAAAGTAAAGATTTTCTTCACTTGGAGAAAGTGGAGCAAAATTGTGACAGAATGCTACTCTAGAGATGGCAAAAAGAACAGGAGCAGATAACACAAAATATGGCAAGACGGGTTAAAGCTAACAGGGGAGAAGAACTGTCTGAGATAAGAAACAGTGGAAGATGTTAGAAAATGCCTTTGTCAAGAGGCACCCTGAACTAAAGAAAAAAATAATTTCTTAGAATAAAAAGGTTTATTAGTTGATTGATATTACATATGTAACTTAAAAATTACCATTATATATTATGGATTATATAATGCGTATCCACGTTTCTCAACAGGATGGAGTCCTGCAAAACGCGTCTTGGCAACCATTAAAATATTTTTATCTTTCAATTATAATGGCAAAATTTAAACAATATAATTTTTTTATTAATTTTTACTTTCAAAACTACACAAGTATACGTTAGGAAACGTTTAAAAATAATTTAAATTTAAATTTAAAAAAATAATAATTTACTTTCTAAAAGATTTAAATAAAAACACTATTAAATGGAGTTTAGATATAATATTAGAATTTGTTTTAAAATATTTTTAATAAAAACACTTAAAAGAAATTTAAATATTATATGAAAAATTTTGGTAAAAGAAATATTTTTCCTATTAAAAATTTATCAAATTAATTCAAAATAAACGAAATTATGTTTTGGATCATTTCTGAAAATAATTTATATTGAAAAACCAAAATTTTAATAACAAAATTTATGACTTTGTAAAGTTCTCTATATGAACTCTAGACTCTCCTTAAACTATTGTCAAACATTTAAATTTTAAATAAATTATAATTGATTTTTAAAATTACCTTTAATTTCAGTTAAAAATGGAAAAATTAATTTCAGTACAAAATTTAAAAAAATAATTAACATTAAATATTGTCCATTTAAACCGTAATTTAATGAGTCTGTAAATTAGTTGTATAAGTACTGTTCTCTTCTTGTAAATAGTTAAATTCAAAACAATTAAAAGGAATTAAATATTAAAATTTTTCTAAATAGTCATAATACAAATCAAAACATGATTTGTTTTAAGACATTAGAGTCTATTGTTAGATGCGTTAACTATCAGTTGTATAACATCTCATATAATCGTACATCGAAAATACCAAAAACGACTCTGGTAAATTAGCTTGTAATAGACAACCACCTTGAACTTGATAGATATTATTTTAATTATTATAATTTGTAAATTTGAAATTTTTCTTAGTATTTTTTAATACAAATTTTGATGTAATACATTTTTTTCATACAGTACAGTCACGTAGAAAAGCCTACTATTTAACGAAATATTACAATTATCTCAACAATAATTGAGAAAAAAATTTAATAATTCCTAATAATTATAATTAAAATAAATTTTAAAATATTTTTGTTTTGTTTTTTTTTTCTAATAATTTCAGATAGAATTGCTGTGATAATATTAGGAATAATTACATTAATTTTAGGAGTAATTTTATCATCAATACCATGGCTAGATTATTTCATATTAAAGGTGAGTCTGGAACTTAAAATTATCTTTATATATAATTTTATTGTAATTTTAATTTGACAGAATTTAAGGCTATGGAACAATACAATAAGTTTCCATTATTGGCAAAGGCCTGGTGTTATTAGATTAACTCGAGTCTACCTCTATAATGTCACAAATCCGGAAGGATTTTTAAGTGGAGAAAAGCCTAAATTGGAGGAAGTAGGACCATTTGTTTATAGGTAAATCAATTATAAGTGAATATACTACTTATTGTTATTATTTAATTTCAAAGAAAAACTAACAAACTTTTATAATTTGTTTTCTTCTTTTTAATGCTAACAAAGTAACTTTTTTATAAGTTGATAAACTTAAAAGGTAAAATTACTTTTATTAAATAATAAATTATGCTAAATATATTATATTATTACAGTTAATATTTCTTAAATCATGTATAAAATTATAAATCTTATTATAATATCAAAACTACTTATCGGAATATTATAAGCTTAGTAAAAATTTTATTTTTTTTTAAATTTTATCACATATTTTCATAAAATCAAAAATTTAACTTACAATTAAAATGGAAAAACAACATATTAATTTTTATTAATTTTTTTTTTTTAATTTTTTAAATAATTAATAACGAAAATACCATAAAACATATTGTAAATAAAAGAAAAAACTCTTTCCAATTCTGTGAAAAATCTTCGAACAAATATTTTTCCGCCACTTTCATCTCTTACTCGAATACTCATCTCTTACTAGAAATATTTAATAAGCAATAATTAATCCGATTTCTACTCCAAGCTCTCTTCTATCCAGCAATTATATCAAGTAATCGATTTTATTGCATCTTTCATAGAAGCAAAAAACAATTATTCCGCTGTATGTTTTGTTATTTGTCGAGCTTTTAACCATCAAGCCTTACCGTGGGAATTTAAAAGGATTCTCTCTTCTACATTTTACATGATACTAAAATAATTCCTTACAACCCGGTATTACGAAGTATATGAAGGTAAAGAACTCTCAAATATCTCTTAGATAATCACTGATATTCCACAGGGTAGCATAGTCGACCCTATACTCTTCAATATTTATATCTCCTCAACATTCAAAACCGGTTTAACAAGTGGAAAATAAAAGTTAACTAACGTAAATGTGATCATACAACTTTTACTCTTAATCGTGACCCATGTGCTTTCATATATCTTAGCGGTAGTAAAATACCATATACCAGATACCAGATACTGAAGCTCGCTACCTAGAGCAAAACAAAATACAAGATACTTCTAGATGAATTTTCTAAATACACTATAGACAGAAAAGTACCTTTATTCAATGCATTACTAAAACCAATATGAATTTACGAACTAAAATTTGGGGCTTTACTAAGATTTCCAATTCTCGTCGAATTGAATCCCACCAAGCAAAAATACTTTGCAAAATTATCGATGCTCCTCTTTTTTATAAGATAAGAGTATTTTTTACCTTTCCATAATCATCCACGTTAAAAAATACTCTAATCTAAATCTGACTATTACATAGTTTTTGTTATAGATATGCATCTGTAAATTAGAAAAAAAAACCTAAAAAAATAATAAATAAATATTATCTAATAAATTGCATTTATATTATATAAAATAAAATATTTTGAACATCATTTATTATTTTATTATAATAAAAATTAATTTTAAAAAAAAAATACAAATACTCCAACAGAAAAGAAGAAGAAAGTAAGTAGCCAAAAAATCGACAGTCGAATTTCTCTTTTATCCGGTTTTATGAAAGGTCATCAACAAGAAATGTTTTGATCAATAACAGATACCATCAACGATTATTTCGTATTCGCATTAATATATTAATTTGGTTATTTTTGCACACAAATTGTGGTTTATTTATTTATTTCGGTTTTTTTTTCTTTCATAACAGCTGATTATAACATTATTTGAATTTCATTTATATATAGTAAAATATAAATAAAATTATTTAGAAAAAAAATCAATTTGGTTATAATAATAGTGAAAATGCAAAGAAAAAAGATTCTTTTGGTTTTGGTATTTATAACTGGGAACAGTTCATTGAACTATTCTACTAAATATGAGCAATAAAAAATCGTTATTTACTTTTATTAATATTATACACCTACACGTTTAGTCGATATATGTAAATGGTTATTTTTCCAAATTACCATAGAAAACAAAAAGAAAACGTAATCAAATAATGCATTTTAAATTAAACTCATACTATTTATAAATAATACAGAAATGATGGTGAATTATAGCTGTTTCCGGTATAAGAAAAATATTTCGCAAAGTTTCACAAATCAATTCTGTTATACGAAGCGTTTTTGTCACAATATCAATATTTCTACAGAATTGATCATATTACAATTGGTATTGAAATTTTTTTAAAAAGAATATTTTTTTGTTTATTAAGTAATTAATTTTTAAAAATGTTGTCAATATAATTACAAGTGTAGCTAAATATAATTCTTGGCAATTAATTACACCGAGCAAAAAAAAAACACTTTCTAACATAGTAGCAAATTTTGAAAAGTTTGCAAAAATGTTTATCAAAATTTTATGGTTAAAAAAAAATAATAAATTAATATTTTATATTATATAAACATTTTTTTGAATATTTCATATTATATTTTTAATAAACACAAAATTATGGTTATTCTCTGGTATAATTACGAGTATAATGTTCTGCTAAAAAAATTCAAATTACTAATTTTAATTTTAATAATTTCTAAATCAAATAAAAAATATAGAATATATTCAGTATTGAGCTATACTATGTACTAGGTGGCAGATGGGAGCAATTTGGGCCAACGAAGTGCCAAGAGTGGTTTGGGCCATTTTTGAGCCGGATTCAACCCAACATCAGGACTGCTCACTCTAAATCTTTATACGCGATCTTAGTTATTAGCTAATCACTTCATTTAAATTTACTTTTTTTTTTGCCTTAAGCGTTTTTTATTGCCGGTAATTTTTTTTCATTTCTTTTCCAATTTTTGCACCCTTTGCCCCCTTTACCTTACTTCCCCTATTCCTTGGAGAAATTATTATCTTTGGTATGTAAAATTTCAATAAAAATTTGCTGTGCAAACCATAGCAATACTAGCCAGGAAGCATATCCTGCCACTCCCACGTATTCTGGATAGTCTGATTTTTATACCAGACTCATCCCTCTACGACTTCATGTCCGCAACAAGTTTTTAACCTATTAGCATAACTAAAAACACTTTTATTTTCACTTCCCCTTTAAGTGGGTACTGGTTTCGTTCTTATTGCATTTCAGCCGAATAATAATACCTCCTCCCATACGACCACAACCGTGAACGAGTTTTTATCGGAAAAAGGGACTTTCCATTTTTTGTTCCCCAAGGTCTTACATTTCGATGTATATGACAATCTGGATGTTCCGTAAGAACTGATATTTTTCTTTATTTTTCTTTATTTATTTTTGTTTAATTAAATTTCATTTGGACATTATACAATAATAATGAGAAATATATTTCGACTTACATAGAATTTTCAATATAGTTTTCCAACAAAAATTCCAAAAGATGTTTTCTCCCCAAATTATTTTATAATAATAGATTTTAGTAATTAACATAATTATATATTAAACAGATTTTCATAGTAAACTTATTTATAGTAAATATTAAAAATATACTTAATAATTATTATAGAATCAAATTTTTTTCATATAAAATCAAACCAGAAAAACAAACTTGCAATAAATTAAGCTATCATTATTGGAAACAATCCCGAAACATCTAATGACAGTCATTAGGCAAAACATTTGCAAAAATATAATACATCAATTTTCTTAATTGATTTGCTAAGTTTCGCACGTGTTTACAAACAAATTATTTCTTCTTTCGAATCTAGCAAAAATTAACTAACTTTTACATTAAAGGAAACGTAGAAAAATTCTCAATAATTACGATTATTAAACCAAAAAAAATCTTATAAATATAAAAACAAGTCCAATTATCATCGAATCTAAAGAGCACAAATTCATTTATTAATTATTATAAAATATATACTGTACACATGTGTGTTTTCATAATATTTTTCTTCTATTCTTTTATAACAATATTATCTTTTGAATTTTGTTATTATTTGAAAATATAAATTATGCTACAAAGTCAACATCAATAAAACTTTATCTACAAATTTTCATATTTATTTCTTATCAACAAATGTTGCTAGCAACAATAATTTCACTTCTGGGAACATATTAAAAATTGTAAATGTACTTGCTCCACCATAGTCAATTAAATCATTAAAAAAACAGTATTCAATATTAATTAAATCAATGTGAATATTTCAAGTAAATAAATCAGTTATGACATTGATTATAATGATATCTACTAAAATTATTTGAATATCTGATAATGAAGTTTATTCATTATAATCATGGGCAGTTCTCCCCGGCCACAGAATTATTTTAATTATATATAATACCTTCAATTAAATATATGTGTACATTGTTTCTTAGACAATTAAATATATAGAATTCTAGAAAGCAAACTTAATAATTTAAATTTTAATAGAAAGAATTGTTTAAATATAGATATTTGCATTTTTTTATCACGAAATCAATATTTTATTATAATTTTACTACTAGAATTACTAAATTAAAAAATAATATTTATGCTAATAAAGAGCAAATGTGAAATGAAACAAGTGCAATTAATTTGCATGCATGCAGACACACATCTGTGTAGATATTACAATATGTAAAATATTACAATTAAAGCTTATTTGTAATGGAATCAAATACAGATATTTGTTGATAATAATCTTATTTAATGCATTGAAGAATATAATGTACATAGATGTATGAATATATTATCCTTAACATACTTTGTTGTGAATTCAAATCTTTTTCAATCTTTTATCTATCCTTATGGACAATATTTTATCTATTCTTATTAAATTTTTTTTAAAAACACTGTACTTAAATTTGCTTTTGACCCAATTTTATATTTTAATAAAAATCACAACAGTCGTTAGCGTTCTTAACTAACATACAAGGGGTCATGTGCATGGTTCTACGCTTATTCGCAAAAAAACTTTAATTTCTTTATGGCGATACCCTTTGTCGCCAAATGGTCTCTTAGTATCGTAGTGCTTAGTACTTATGTTACTTGAAACAAATAAACAAAAAATCACAACCACCTACAACCCCTCTCTCCTTTCCCCATCGGTTTATCAATATTTTGAGTCCTCAGTAGCTGTTTACGTACTTTTATTTCAAAAGAAAAAGTAACGACTTTGCTTAGGATTGTTCCTATTTGACGGGATTCGATGGATATGGTCTAATTATATCTTAGACTATAGCCACCGAAAAATTGTTGGAATATCGCCAACAGGTCTACCATCTGTTAATCGGCTTTAAAACCACGTATGATAGCATACTCATAGTAACACTCTACATACCCATGAGGGAGTTTAGTATCCTAGAAAAATTGATTGGACTGACTAGGCTGACCATGACTATTGTGAGAGGAAGAGAAAAAGCAGCCGCCGAATCACTGTTAGAGCCATTCAATATCCAAAAAAGAACTTTTGGGCGTTCTCTTTAACCTGGCGCTGGAAAAAGTGATTCATGACTCAGGAGTAAGCATGAGAGGTATAATCCTGTACGAGAGTCCTGCTTGATTCTCCTTGAATTGTCGCCTATAAAAGGACGTGATTCTGAAGCGTTGCTGCAATAGATGGGGTAGATCCGGCCCGGTAAGTGCACAGTTACCGCATTTATGGTCTCAGAAAACGAGGTGGAGCGTTGGCGTTAGTCAGGATGGCAAAATAATGCTGAAAGTATCAAACTAGAAGACCATGGCGGAAAGCTGGAGTTTTTTGATTCAACAGATCCAGACGGGAATGGAAAAAAAATTACGTCCCACTGTCTTGTATTTACACTTCATCGTTTGTTTATATTTAAGGTCTCTGAGACAAAAGCTAAACGCTCTAAGGCTGTGAAACTGTTGCTAAAAATACTTGACCACAATTTTCCATTTTTCCAAATTAATTTTTTTTTTTAAACAAAGTTTTCTTTTCTCGAGTACCTTTGGTATGACTTATGAAAATTTTGAATTGATATCTAAAAGTCTAACATTTAAAATTTGTTTTTTTTTAAAATAATAACGTGGTAGGACAGAAAAGTTAAGGAATTGATTTTTTTGCAATTATTTGCTAGAAGGTTTCAACTAGAATCGCACTCAGCTCTTTGGCTACACTACTTTGGATTTTATCGATAGTACCAAAATTACGTCCAGATGTATTCCTGTATATATCACATGCTTTTGATCGAGTGTGGTACCCTAGACTGCTCTGGTAAGTCAAGAGCTTCCTTCCCTCCGCAAACTTTCTTATTTTAAGACCATATCTCTTTCAAGCTATAGTTAATACTGATTGTTTCTCAATATCCCCCATCATAACTTATGCGCCTCAAGGCAGTATCCTTATTCTAATCCTATACAATATTTATACCTTTGACATTCCAACTCAATCCAAAACTTTGGCTGCCACCTATGCGAACAATAGCGCTATTCTTGCATCTCATTTCAGTATCTAAACAGCCTTAAAATACCTACAGTCCCACATTAAAAATCTTCAAGACAGGTTTAAGAGATGGAGAGTGAAGGTAAATTAGTAGAAGAGTGTTCATGTTACCTTTACATTCTATAAAGATCCACCCATTTCCTTTATGACAACATCATTTCACCAAAAAACAAGGTACACTATCTGGGACTAAACCTAGACAAACGACTTAATTGGAATCCACAGATGGTATTAAAAAGACTTGAACTTAACAGACGTTATCGACTACCACTTAAATTACTGGACAATAGATTAAAATTGAAAATACCACTTAAATTACTGGACAATAGATTAAAAATAGTACTGAAAATGAAGAAGCAAAGTCTGCAGCGTTGCCAGATCTTTTTAAATGATACCAGTCTCATTACTTTTCTGTCAAACCACGCATTTTGTCTTTTTATTGATTTTCAAAATGCCCAATTATATACAATAAAAAATAATAATAATAATAATAAAATTTAATAAAGAAAATTATAGTCAAAAGTTCACATTTGCCAAATTACAATATGGAACAATGTCAATGTCATTGTCATGTCGCTGTCCATTTCGAGTAGACAACATTTAAGACGTACAGGTTGACATATTGCGAACAGATTAACGACTATCTCCTCCGCAAACTTGCTTACGAATGCGAACTGTTCAGCGAAGCCCTAGAAAAAATATTCAAACATTCAATATTCGAACGTGAATACACATAATTACGCAAGGCAATATTAATGATAATCAGTGTTATTTTTATATTAATAACGAGTCCATTAAAATTACTATCAACAACGTCATATTAAGTCACTTTATTTTGATCGTTTTACTATTGATATTTTTTTTATTTTACTTTAGGAAAATTATGCTTATTGTATTAGTATAATATTATTTTTAGAAAGAAAATAATACTTAATAGTTTGTAAATGATTTTTATGCCTGCAATTTTTTATTCACAGAGAAGACATGGAAAAGGTGAATGTGAAATTTCATGATAATCACACCGTCTCGTATCAACACAAGAAAATTCTCCAATTTGTACCCGAATTAAGTGTTGATAAGAATATACGAGTAATAACACCAAATATTCCATTACTGGTAATTATTTTATATTTTATCAAAACTTAATGAAGAAGTTTGTATTTATAATTTTTGTTTTGTTTCTTTTTCTTGTTCATTTTTGATTAAAGACACTTACTAGCCAAAGCAACAATTTAGGTTATTTTCTGGCAAAAACAATATCGGTCGTTTTAACTGCAACCAAATATGAACCTTTCATATCGTTAACAGCCGATGAATTGGTATTCGGCTATGAGGATACACTTGTCAGTTTGGCCCATCAATTTTATCCAAGACATATGCGGCCAATGTCAAAAATGGGTCTGCTAATTGGGGTAAGTTTTTCTCTCCATCTTCAGTATTTAGTAGATTTTTTTTTTAATTTTTCTATTTCATAGAAGATAAATTGGAAATAATTACAAAAAGGTTTTTTTTTTAAATTGTTAATTGTTTTTAATATACCTAAGTAAAAATTAGCTAATTTTGATCTAAACTTTAACAAACAATATTACTTTTACTTTTATTAATACCAAATTTGAAAGTATAATTTAAAAAAAATGTTAAAAATGTTTTTCATCGAAAAGAAAAAAAGGCTCCTATATGTTTGATGATAGCTTGTTCAATTCTAGGCATTTGGTGGAACAGTTTTTTTTATCGAATTCTTTGATTCAAGCCTTTTAAAAGGACTACGATGGACAGTGCTTCCATGTAATATTTTACAAAATGCCTTCTGGTTTTTTTTAATTTTGTAGAAAATCAATTCACAATTTCGAAATATGCTTAGGACAATTATTTTGCTGTCAAATGAGACCTTTGCCAATTAACTAAGATCCTCAAAGAAGAGCCACTGGTCTCTAAGACATTAAGATTCTGATTTTTCTTTCATACTAAAAGATTCTGGAATTTACAGAGTATATTTTCGAATCTAATATGTTTTTTATGTTGAAAAATATAGTTGCCACGCAACGTGCCTAAATAAACCAGCAACACTCAACCGATATCAGAGACACTGGTTTACCATGGCTTTTAGTATAAATTTAGACCAGATTATATAAATAGGCATATAAAAAAATAAAATACTCGAAGTTCCCGAAACTGCAACATAAATATTCAGCGTTTCTTCTTACCTGCATGGACTATTATAACCTCAAAAAAAAGAACAAAATTGGAAATAACCAATTTTCTTTCTTAATATTTTTGAAAATAATTAAATATTTTAACTCTTATTTATAATAGTTTACCATATATTATATAGTAAATCTATAATTTATAATATAACTTTTCAATTTAATAAGATTACAAAAAATATCTTGCTATCAACGTTGTCACAAACTGTTGATCTGCAAATATTCTATAAATATTTCAAAGAAATAGTTAATTAGCAATGTCAAAACAAAATTAATGTTATCATAACATAGGTCTTCACAAACTAATTATTGTACATTTATTTATCATAAAATTCCCTTTTTAACATCAAACTGAAAGTGCACAGTTCAATCGAAACAATTTTTTTTTTCAATTTGTGAATTTTCCTGTAAATAAATACAGACACCTATTTATAATTTTATTATGAAATAATAGTATTAAATAATTATCTTATAAATAATCATTAGAATGAAACTTCAGAAATTTGTTATTTTATGTTACAGGATCCAACATTAAACATGTAAGATCAATGTAAATGGGAAATCTTTCTGGAAAAGAAAATTATCACTGCGGAAAAGTATACTTGATAAAAATCTTTTCAACTATGAATTATTTTTTTTGTAATGCAGTAATAAAAGAGTGGTTAAAAAATATTTAAAAAATTTTTATCCATCTTATCAGTAAAGTTGAACGCCAGTCACAGGGCAATGATGGGTCCAAGCAGCGGTAATTCGTTGTATTCGACTAGCCAGAAAGTGCAGTGCAATCCAATTCCTCTTCCGTAACTA
Organism: Atherix ibis; assembly: GCA_958298945.1. Taxonomy (NCBI): domain Eukaryota; kingdom Metazoa; phylum Arthropoda; class Insecta; order Diptera; family Athericidae; genus Atherix; species Atherix ibis. The sequence continues at coordinate 92,146,813 of OY282606.1, read as the reverse complement.
ACCTCGTCTTTTATGGCAGTCCTGTGGCGTTCAACTCACCATTGATCATATTTAAAATAAATGCCACTTAACCCAGAATTTCGTTTTGAATAGGACTCCTTCCTTTGTGGAGCTCCTAGACCGAACTTACTCATTTTCCAAATCCTCTGTTTAATTTGCTAAAAGTAATTAATATGCTCCATAAAATCAAACTACCTCTAATTGCTTGCTCCAACTAATTATCGACCATTTTCATTAGGTAAGCTGTCAATACCAACCCACATGTAAGAGATGTAAGATAATCTGGCTCTAGTCTCAGTGACCTTATAAAAAATGCTGCAAAAATATGATTGCCGGCAGCCAATTGTGTCAACAATGTTTAGCAACATTTTATCGATTATTGAAGAATTACACTTTGACTGGTTGTACTTGAGCTAGAATTCGAAAAATTCTGAAAACTATATTTATCCGATTTGGTCCTGATAGTGTTCTTGAATTTTTCACAAAACACTCAAACATATTACAAATACAATAGAAAATTTATCGATTAAGGAAAGATTCTTTTCCATTATTATTGAAAGAATCGAACTCGTATCGAAATTAGCATTGATTTAAATAGATTCGTTCCAGATATTCAGGGTCGATATGAATATTAAGACAATACTATATATTTTCTATAATTAATGAATTAAAGGTGAATGTTTTCCCTCTTAGCATTTACAAAAACCAACTGATCTCTCTGCCACAATATAAAAAAGTTACCGTTCTTAGGTTTTTTTTTCTTCTGCTTTATTCCAAGGAAATAAGAATGACTAAATCTCCGCCTCAATGATTATATTATACTTTATGTTGACTTGATTTGCATTAAATCACAAATAGGTAACACAGGTTTCTAACGAGTTATTCTGTAGTGTTTGTTGTTGTTGTTAAAGGAGCGAAAAGATATGATTTATAACTTCCACATGTCGTTTTAATGAAGAAAATCTTTCGAGGGTATATTTCGCGGCATATTCGACACTGTCTTTTACGCTTTTGCCAACTACCTGCACAAGAAAGTATTAGATTTTCGCAGTTATTTTATTAGTCACACTCATCCCCAATTTGTACAATATTACAAATAAATTTACAAATTGAAATTTTTACAAATAAATCTCCACAAAACGATTCGGAATAATAAATCATGCTGTTAATTACAGAACATTTGTAATGCCAATCATTATAATTTTCGTAATTTTCTAGTCAATTCTGGAAATTGCTTGTTAATTAACTGAAACTAACTACTTTATTTATAGATAGATAGATATTCAATATGTTTTATAAATTTTCTATAATTATAATTATTTTTTTTCAATTTTATTTTTTTTTTGAAATTTTTTAAATTCATAGCGTAATGGTACACTATCGGAAGTCTCTACCATAAATACTGGTCATACTGGTATGGATAAATTTGGTTATTTACATCGGCTCAATGGACTGGATCATATACCGCAATGGTCAGAGAAGCCATGTACAAGAATAGCAGGCTCGGAAGGATCTTTTTTCCCACCACGTGATATTACCAACGATGATATGGTGTATCTTTATGATAAAGATTTATGCCGTGTTATACCATTGCAATATAAGAAAAGAGTCGAAAAAGATGGTAAGTGAAAACATGTAATAGAACATTTTTAATTTTTCTAAAAATTCCAACGATTATTGCTACTTTAAATTATTAGCTTAATAGAAAAAAATCTGCGCCACGTAGACAAAATCATACTGTTAATTCAAAATTCTTGTCGGTGATGAGGCTCATTAATTGCTCGGTGGATATGTCTATAAACAAAATTGCCACATGTAATGCTTTTGAATGCTAGAAGTAATTATGAAGTAAAAGGCTGTGCTCATTTTGGACCTTATTTATTTGTAATTTTAGAGCTATAGCTATATGAAAACCCATATATTTTTACCTTCACTTGAAGATTTTAATTAAAATCCCAATACGACTTTTCTTTATGGCGCTACACATATACAGAAGATCAACATACATCAAACAATAGCCGAATTACAACCCAAAATGTGTACAAAAGTTATCAAAAATTAACTCCAAAATATTGAGTTCTCCCATGAAAGACTTGTGGTAGTCATTTGAATAAAATTTCTATTTTTAACATTATGGCAAAGCTTAGGCAAAATAATAAAATCAAAATTTTATTATAATCTTAAATTGAAAATATTTTTTTTTGGCATTAACTTTCAAAAACACAAATTAAAAAAAAAAAATTTAAAAATACTTTCTTCAATATTATTAAAAATTTCTATTTCGTTAAATTCTATTTTAATCTCTGAAAATATAATTTAATCAATGCAAATTTATAAAATAACAGTTTCGATTTTTTATTCAGAATTTCAGTCTAGCACCTTTAGTAAAAGGAACAAAAAGAATCCTTAAAGAACCTTCAACTAAACTTCTTATTATTTTAGCAAAATTGATAATTTTTGCTAAAGGTTTATAAATGCACAATTTTTTTTAGGTATTGAAGCTGATTTATATGAACTGCCAGAAAACGCCTACGGTGACTCGGCGAATAACAAAGCAAATCGCTGTTTTGATAATGAACAATATGAGCCAGTAAAAGGATTACAAAATATCAGCCCTTGCCAATATGGGGCGCCAGTTTACATATCAAATCCACACTTTTATCAAGCAGATCCTAGTCTTTTAGAACAGTGCGAGGGACTTAAACCGAATAAGACACTTCATGAGACGTACTTTAAAATTCAACCAGTAATAATTATTTTTATTCATATTTACTTATAAGAAAATTGATTTTTTTTTTTAAAAAGTTGTTTCCAATAAAATTCACAAGAAATATTTTAATTAAAATTTTATAAATTCTCTTTATTTACAAATTGTAAAAATGTTTATGTAGAAATTAGGAGCACCCCTCGAAGGTCAAGTACGAATACAATTGAATTTAAAAGTCGATTATGCCAGGCATGTACAAGCTGTTCAGGATTTCCGGGATTTTGTCTTCCCCATTATGTGGCTAGAGGAGGTTTGTATGAAATTGATTAGATTTTAGCCATTAAAATTATTATTATTTCAAACAAGGACAAAATAAAACCTCCTTATAAATTAGTGTTGTTTTTTTTATTTATTTATTTTTTTTAAAAAGAAAAAATTCCATTTTTAATCTATTAAATTTATCTTATATATAATGAATTGGAAAATCTAAAAACGATGCATGATGCTTTCTTACAATAAATAAAATTTATTATTTAAGCATAAAATTCGCCTATGGCTAGACGTCTATAATAAGTACGAGTATTATACACTCTTACAAGCATTCGCATAGAAATTCTGTGCAAATTTTCCCATCAAACTTTTATGCTGAAGTAAATCTAATTAATTCATCACTAATTACAATCGTTAACTTTTGTCTTTGACTGACTTTATCCAATGTGAATTACTGCCTTCTGATATTTAGTACATTACACTATAGTCATTAAATACGTATGAGTGTAGGTTTAAATGGATATATACGAAAAATTTTGACAACAATAGATACAAGAAGTACAGACAAATTTATACTTTGCAGACACAAAGAGGCGTTCAAATTCCCTTTACTGTTTTTGAATAAGCCTGAAGGTACTTTTCCAAAAATTCTTCTCATTTTCTTAAGAAATCACAATAGAATTATGAAATGTGAAACAATCAAAATTCATTATTAATTATTAATTAATTTATTAACTAAGTATCGATCCCAATTCATATTTTTCCATTAAGGGAATTCTCAAATTAAAATTAATGCTTTATGAACAATTGTCTATTCAAAAAGCATTTCTTATAAAAAAAAAAATTCTTTTTTTATTTGTGAATTTTTGATTGCAATATGACTGATTTTTAATAATTTTATTTTAAGTAACTTACGAAATAACCTCAAGATTTTGACACTCGTTCGTTAATATTTTTAACGGATTAACCTTATAAAATTGTTAAATTAAATTTGTTTTCGTGTTAAAATAAAATATTTATTATATATTATATTTTAAATAAAAAGTTTGAGCACATTAAATCGTACAATTTTGGAGGACAATTGACATTTTCAAATCTCAAAATAACGCGTCCTCATAATTTCTGGCGCGATAAATTCAAAATTTCTCGTTAAAAATCTTCAAATTAAGACCTAAAAAATCGGTTATCATAAGGACATAGCGCTCAGAAGTGATAAATGACACCTTTAGATAAAAATTTACATTGATCAAGAAAATTTCGCATAAAACGTGGTTTCAGCAGAATCATCACTTTCGTAAAAAGTTTAACGATGAATTAGAAAAACTTTAGCTTTGATGACAAATTTTTTTTTAAAAACTATCAACGGTTAATGGAAATGGCCATACTTTTTTTATATAATTATAGAAAAGAACAAACCAATAGATTTGTTATATAATTAAATAATTTTTTACTTTCATAGGGAATTACTGAACTTACACCATCAATTCGTCGATGGATATATCTGGCAACAGTGTTCGCACCAAATGCCGTTCCAATAGTGTCTTACGCTATGATCGTTGCCGGCTCATTTATAATAATTTTTGTATTTGTTCGTGCTTATAAGAATTTCGTCTTTGCAACGGATCCTACACTAGAAATACTCGAAATGGGAAGACGCTCCTTACGACGAGGAAGCAGTTTCATTGTACAACATCAGCATAAGTTCATGATCCATCGGGAAAGTTATACGCTACTTAAACAATCTCCATCCACTATTAGTACTACCGAAGAAGGTGCTGAACCACCATTATTAGCATAGGAAATAAATTCATTAATTCAAAAAGCAAAAAAAAAACAATATATATAAACTTTCGCTTAGTAATAAAATAAATTATATTTAAAGATTTTTTATGTTGAAGTTTTGAAATTTTCACAAAACTAATTAAATTAATCGAATCAACTTTTTAAATTTCATTTAGTTTATATTGATAATAATTTATAAGGTATTAATAAAAACTTCAATATTCTTACGCTTAATATTATTTTAACAGAAAAATAAATTAAAAAAGATGTGAATTAAATGCAATTTTTAATCGACATTTTAAGAAAAGTTTGAGAAACTATGAAATTGATTTTTGACATGAGTCGATCATGCAGTGCTTTGCAAACAATTTAATCCAGCGCCAATAACTATGCATAATGCAGTGATGATAGACATTTTTTTTTGTTTTCAGGTGTGCAGTTGTTTTTGTAGAACCTTGAAATTTTTTGTTTTTTTTTAAATGCATTTTTTTTAAAAGAAAATTAATGACAAGAAGTTTTTCTATTTACGTTTAATATCAAAAGAAAAATTACTTACTCATAAATATAAAAAAAAAATATACTGAAATCTGTGAAAATTAGAATTGAATATTTTCCAAACTATTTTATACAAATAACTAATACAAGAATAATAGAAATTTTATTAAAATTAACGAAAATAGTACATATACTATTAAATTTAAGTAAAATTTCATTATTATTTTTCCTAATAATTAGATTTTAAAATAGCGTTTATATTATATTTAGTTATTATTTAAGTAGATATTTTTTTTAATGGGATATAAATTCATTTTGATATTGGGAATTATTGTATAAATATATATACTTAAATGGACTTTAGAAATTCTATTGCTATTATCATATAATATTATGATTGTATTTAATTTCTATTAGTAAAACTACATAATAATTTTTTTACAAGAAATTCTCTTGAATTAAAACAAAGAAAGAAAATTAAAGAAAAAAACAAATGTAAGTAAATAAATACTCTATTATATGTAAATAAATATAAATTTAACTGTAATTCTATTAATAAAATATTTTCTTTAGATTTTTTAAGATAATATTTGTTTTTATTTCAATTTGCTAAGCTCCACTTTTTTACACGAGTTTTTTTTTAATCCAAAATATGAAATTTCTGGAAAAAAAAATTTTAAAAAGGATTTTTTTTCTTAAGAGCCTTTTAGAGAAATTATTTTTAAAGCAATTAATGTGAGCAAAACCAAAATAGTCCATTAATTAGCAAAATTACTTTATTTTGTAATAGTTTGATACATTTTGAAAGCTGCTGCTTGTTTGTCAATTAAAGGTGAAAAAACCCCAAAGGTGATATTAAAAACTTAACTTCATTTAAAAAATATGCTTAAAACAAAATGTTTCCCAAAAAATAACGAATACAAAAAAGTTGTTAATAAGTTCGGATAGTAGTTTTATTTTCATTTTCACCAAATGTGTCGTACTAATCGAATCCAATGAAATTTTTTCAATTCATAAATGAATTGTGCTCTAAAGTGTAGAGAATATTTTATTAGAAAAAACCCTTAAATCTTAATAATAATAATAACAATTTTTATAGTACAGAAACTATTAATACAATAAAATAAATTTTTTACAAGTCAGATATTAATATAATATGATATATAATATTGGATTGTCCAGATAGTAATTTCGTTACATTGCGAAACTTTAAGTGAATCATTCAATTTATCCAACTGATGAGAGTACACTTCAGAATTGATCGTTGTGTTGCTCGGTGGAAGATCAAAATAAACGATTCCTTTGAAATCCCACCAAACAGATAGCATAACCTTTTTTTATCCTTATACAAAGTACTTTTTATGTTCCAGGTCGATTTTGTTTGACCGCCATTTTGGGTTGGATAACACTTATCTGTTGGCATTTGACAGTCGTAGAGAGTAGTCGATCATAATTTATTATGGAGTTTCTAATGCCGTAAAAACGTGTTAAAATTATTAAAACATTTTATTTAAATAATTGTTCAGTTGTGAATACATGGAGAAAATTACGTGTCTTTTTTTATGTTAATCATAAGCTGAGGAAGTCAACCATTCAGCGTGCACTAAATAATTTTGAAAATATGCATATACTGGGAGATAAAGTGAAGAATAAATGACAATTAAGCCAACATATACCTGAAAAGATTGGTGGTGGTTAGGCAGAGTGTTACTGAATGTCCGGGTACCCCTCAACGACGCCGTGCACAAGAATTGAAAATATCTCCATCACGTTTGTTAAAAATTTACTTTTTTAACCGTATAAAATTCGATTGACACAAATTTCAATTACCAGTATAAAATGACTATAAACGACGACGAGACTGAAGTGCTCAAGTTTTACAGCTCAGTATAGACCACCATTATTTTTGGCAAAAATTCATTATAAGCAACGAAGCACACTTCGACTTGGCTGGCTTTGTTAATAAATAAAATAGCCCATATTATGGCACTGAAAACCCTCAGCTGATGCACCAAAAACCCTCTACACTACGTAGAGTAACTGTATGGTGCGGCAATTGGGCTGGCGACATCATTGGGTCATAATTCTGGAGGCAATCCTATAACAGTATAGCTGGAGGCAATGTTATAACAGTTACTGGTGACCGCTATCGGGACATGTTGGAAAATATTCTTCTGCCCGAATTGGATCAATAAGGCCTACAGAACGTGTGATTCCAACAAAACGATGCCATATCAAATACAGCTCATACTAAGATGTAAATTTTGAAAGAAATTTTTCACGCCCGAATAATGTTAAAAGGTGGTGATATCGACTGGCCCCCAAGATCCTCCGATTTTAACCCTCCCTATTTCTTTATGTGCGAGTGCTTAAAGGAAAAGGTGTACACTAGCAAACTAACCACAACCTTGGTGGGTAAGGACAACATTCAAAACGAAATTGCTGAAATAACACCAGAAATCTGCGAAAATGTTATGAAAAATGTGCTTAAAAGAGTTCTCCTTCACGCCGTAGCCAAAGCCGGACATTTGACTGACATCATATGTTATACATAATGTTAAAGATTATATGGTATAATCAATCAATAAAATATAAATTCCAAAAATTGTATGGCATTAAAAAGTCATTAAAGAAAAACTTCCACCTGGAACATACAAAGCACCCTTTATATTGTAATCCAAAATCCTTACAATTTCACAATGATTAGTTTTGAGTAATATTTTACATAATTTAATTTATTCTGCTAATAAATGATATTTAATTTTGAATACTAATATAAAAATATTTATTAATGTCTTCTGTTAAATAGTTAACCAATTTAAAGAATTTAGCATTAATAATCTAGATAAATCTTTATTTACTTCTAAAATTGTTTGCATCGTTTTATTTTGCAACTTTTGCAAACTGTTCATCATTTCTCAATTGCACTTAAAAATAAGTGATGAGTAGTACTCAAAATTAGGTTTAATTATCCTATTAACTTTTTTTGAAAATATAATCTACATGTGGTTAGTATAATGTCACCTAAATATTTAATTTTATCGACCATTTCTAAATTAATAAATATTATCAAATATAATATTTGTATTATGCAATTTACCATTAATTATCGATCATTCATTTTGATTTATCGACATTAAGTTTATTTATATTGAATCATTCTGGTAAATCATCAGCAGAATCCCCTGTTACATATAAAAGGACATCATTGGCAAAAAGCCTTAAATGAGTTTCACCAACAACTTTGTGCATATCATTAATATAAATTAGGATAAGTAACACACCAAGAATTGTGCCCTGTGGTACTCCTAAATTAACTTCAATTACAGGAGAAATAGTTTCGTTTACTTTAGTTTTTTGACATATTTTAGATGAATATGATTTAAACCATTTTAATTATGTTCCTTTAATGCCCTATTTTTCAACTTTCTGAAGTAAATTTGAGCGCTCGATAGTTTCAAATCCAGAAACAATGCTACTATTGATTAACAATTATTATTCTTTCCAAATCAAGACTGATTTTTAAAAAAATGGAGTTATTTGGTTCAAAATAATTTTCTAATTGATTATATACCACTTTTTCCAATAATTTAGACTCAATAGAAATCTGTTGGGACAGAATGGAATGTCAGATGTGTAAATGTTGTAGAGGATGGGATCAAGTAGACTACTCTGTCAAGTAGAACACCAGCCAACAGCGGAGAGATATTAGAAAGTTCATTGGATTCGTTTACTTGGAAGTGTCGGTTGGAAAGGAATGATCTTAGGATTGGAAATAGGTAGACAGGAGGATCCTCTTGAGTTTCCAGAGTAAGCCCGGGTATCCAAACTATATCAAAAGACTGTTGTATATTAAGAAACACACCGGGACATTACCCTTTTCTTTTGAAAGAAGATACAATAAAATTGAAAACTTGATGACACTGCTGGGTAGTGGAGTGTTTGGACCGGAAACCTAATTGGTGGTTGGGAATTAAATTTGAGAATTCGAGTTTGGGATGTAAATGGCGGAGGACTATTTTTTCAAAGATTTTCGAGAATATTGAAAGTAGATTAATTGGTCTGTAGAAAGTGGGGCAGTTTATTGGTTTATGATGGCAAATTTCCAGATGATTGAGAAATATATGGTTCTATGGAAAATTATTGATCTTTAGGAAGTTGCTGGAGTATATTCCAAATTATAGCCATGATCTTTGTTTTTGGGAAGGAATTACAATGAGTGCTGTTTAGTATGGCTTCATGTGGAGTTCACCAAATGCGTCTGCTTTATTTTTGTCCATTTTGATCCAGGTGCCATCACTTTTTCATAAAGCAAGCTTGTTTTTATAAGATAATATTTGTTTAGTAACAGTCCATAGAGTTCTATTTTTTTATGAGTAATAAAAAAAATTGTAGTTTCTGAAGCGTTCTTTCTATATTGTACTTTGAGATTTCGGATTAAGTGTTCAATAATCGTACAATTTTCTCGTTACGCCTTAACATTAATCAATAAAATCTTCGCAATTCAATTAAATTGTTCAAATTTTTAATAATTTTCTTCCCATTTGTATCTTATCGAATTTGACACCATTTTGAGATAGAAAAAAGCATATTCATATTAAAGTTATACAAAAAAACAATTTGAAAAATTTCTGTAAACTTATTTATTGAAATAAAGAAAAATTTTAAAATCATCCCAAAAAAAATGAAATCATTTGAATTTTATTAAAAATCTATTTTTGTTAATGATAAAAAAATAATTACGAAAAAAAATCGATTTTATAGAAAAAAAATTTCTACTACAAACAAAATTAATATTATTATATGTTTACAAAAATGAATTTATAAAAAAAATATTTGCAAAAAAAAAGCAATATACACAAATAGAAATGCTGTTAGAAAATTTTCGTATGATCTGAAGAAAATATTCCAATTTACGATTGTGTATTAAACGCTGATATATTTGGTTGTATCGTTTTCAGTACTTTGCAGAAACTTTCAATAAGGAAGCATACTCCTTCCGTTCCAGTGTATCGTTTAATTGGAATTTCCGAACAGGAGTTTGGTGCTGTTCCTTGTAAACGTTATACCATAGTTTTTATTACATTTCATCGATACAGGAACATCGAGAAAAAAAAAGTAAAGACAAAAGTCGAAAACCATTTATATTAATTCAGAGCAATCGAGACGAATCCAATTTCTGTTCTTGACATTTAGTTAAGGCAAAACCTTTAAGGCAACCAGAATGGAGTAAGTTATATAATTTCGAGCCCAGTTTTTACTTCTTAGAAGTGCAGATACATACCTACACACACATCTAAGTACATATCGTATGTGGCATACTAAATTCCGTAAGTCCTTGTACCATATACTCATCCATATATACATTCGACACATTACACGTATATGACAGAAGATACTTGTATATTCTTGGATACTGTGGCATTATATGACTTTCGAAATTTGGACGAAATCTCATCGGCATTTGATTGTTTTTTATTCGTTCGATTTGGCACGAATTATGATGTAATCGAAGAACATTTTGATAAGTAACTTTATTTACCTCTAACCTGGCCTCGCCTGTATACAATAGATTTTCCACTTTCTTATCTTTTTTTAAAGCAATGTGACTTATGCTTATGCCCCTTCCTCAAATCATCACCAAATACCTTCTAAGGATTTCACGATGAATTTTCTAAAAGTCACTCAGAAAATGTTTCCTCAACTAGAAAACTGGCCATAACTAAAACTAAGTATTTTGATTGCTAGATGAAATGGGTTAAAAAGGAATCATTTCCAATATAAATTTTGACGTTACAAATAACCGAAACGAATGATTGCTACCCACTTACATACGTACCAGTTTGAAAATAAGTTAATAATCTGAGAAATTACCATTTATATAATATAGGAGTAATAAGCTAAATTAGGATATTGTTGGTGGTTTTTTCTCCAAAGATTATAATCGTAACGATATCGATTAATATTCTGATTTGTTACGATAATTTTTTCTAAATAATGGTGAAAGTTCATCAAATAGTATTTTCTTACTAATTTTTAAAAAAAATTAACCATATTTTCAGGACAAGAAAGATTTATTCTTTAGTTACGCCCACATATGTATGTACTTAGTCCTTCCTAGTGATACGAGTTTACTAGTCTGTACGTACCCACTTATTTGAACGTAAATTGCTTTTAATGCCTAGGAATTCTTAGGGTGATGCCTTCATTGTTTTTAGAGTCATTCATTGTGCAGTAAGTGGAAAGTACGAGTACATTAAGACGAAATGGGATTCCAACAGTAAAAAAGATTGTCGCCCTATTATTTGTGCTGAGAAAAATAGAAAAGCAAAATGTCGAAGCTGAATAAGAAAAAAAAAATTGAAACCCTAAAAAGATTTCTATAGAGGCACTGGTACAGTATAGCCAAAAGAATGGAAATCATTTTTTTTCTTTATATCCTTAAAAAACATTAAATCAGTTGGAAAATTGCAATAAAAAAGTATATGGAGCGACATCTGGACGTGACGTATTTTAATCATAAAGAAAGAAATAATGATTGTGTGTATGTGTGTGTTTGTATGTGTATTATTTTTTCTGTCCTGTACGACGTACACCGTCTTCATGCCTTCGAATCCATCCAACATCATAACTCACAATTCTAGGCGCACTTTTATTTCAAAATCCTTCTCGTGCCATATTCTTGTTCATAGTGGGGATCATCATCGAGTGAATATTTTTGCCCACCTACTACTACCACCTGCCCAACCATCCACCATTCAACATTTCCATATTCTAATCGAAATATCAGTCATTCATGGCCACTAGCCGGACGACCAAAGCGAAATACTATATTTTGTACTCGTTTAGTCCAGCTCAAATTCACTCTGCTATGGTTTGTGGCATGAATTTTAGTTCAAAAAAATTTCACCCATCCACCACCAAACGACCGTGCAGCCAAAGCCTATATATACAACATCGTTTCGACCCCTTCAGCTATGAACATCCTTTCCTTTATTGCGTAACGACGTTGTTATGAAGATGTATGCGTTCAGTTTTGACATTTTTATTTTTTTTAATTTTTTTTTTCAGTCTTCAAATTTAGAGGTCCCAGTACCCCCGATTTGATCTGTTATCGGCCAGCATTCATTTATACTTAATCGCGAATTGTTTTTTTTCCCAACAAAGCTTTTCAATACTTTTTCGTAACTTTCTTTTCACAAGGGAAACTTTTATTTGCTTAACACTCAACCAACGGACATGATTTATTTGCAAGTGATTATTAAAAGAGAGTTTACTGAAGTATGTGTTAGATAGGGAAAAAAAGTCCTGGTGAAAGATGGCGAAAGCTGACTAAAAGGGTCCGCTTTTGAATGGTGGCAACTCAGATCGTAAAACTCTGACAATTTGATTGCTAAAACGAATTTTTTCTACATAAAAAGTAATACAATTTAGAACAGTCAGAATCAGTTGCATTTTATTCAACAACAAAAAAAAATGTAAAAAATACTACCGTACAATATATTTTTTTTAAAAATGATGGAGAGGATGAAATTTTAAACCAAAGTACTTATTCAGAGAATAGAAATAAATTAATAAGGACGCGAGGGGCTAAGAAAAGGATAATGGAAAATTTATAGCGAATCGAATTGAAATTGAAAAATTTTCTCTTCGATTACTTCTTAATTGACATCGGCGACGGAGTAAATTAATTTTTGGTTACATTCACTATTATTTCTTTCGTCGATTGTGTGTCAATTTATATTCTAATAAATCGAAATAGTTTAAGTAATTAATTCTATAATAGTATTTTAATAGATTAACTACTGAATAGTAAATTATTCTTAATGGTAAAATTTTACTGATCTAATTTTTAGTGTCAAATATATTAAATAATAGTAGAAGTTTGGTTCAATAGGAAAATAACAATTGAGAGTTTTTTTTTAAATAATTTATACAGGATATTATAAAATCTATTTGAAAATCCTTTAAAATGTGATGGTTTTATGAAATTCAAAGAAAATCTTTATAAAATCAACGAATTAATTTAATTTCATTATTCTCATATTGAATTAAATTATATGAAATATGGTATCTTAATGAGAAGAATAATAATAATTTGACAAAATAAATAGGATTTAACCATATTGAATATAATATCGTTATATGAGTATAAAAGATAGCAGAAAGCAGACAGCAGACATGTCGGAGGAACAATAAACGAAGCAGCTTTCGATTCATTCATTCACAATTCACGTATTGTTCTTAAACACTTGCTAAACGCCATCGATGAGATTTAGACAAAGAGGACTACAGCTCTAAATGCCTAGCCTTACCATAAGAATATCCTCAAAAAACATCTCAATCTAATTTTCAATTCTGTACCATTTCCCACCTCGACTGGGCTTACGACATTCAGCTAGGCAGTCGGTGAACACTATCAATGGTCTTTACGTCCTGGAAGAAACTTTCCTACTCTTTACAGCGCCCCCAGCAAATTATCCTCTTCCCTTTCATTTTTTGTTTATTCCTATATCGATGGGGATCTCTGAATACCTTCAAAACCAGTTGGGTGAGATATATAAATATTCTGAGAGTAGAGGAATTTTCTATCTCGCCCTCCCCATAATCATAAAGGTTCTATGAAGCATCACGCCTGGTGAGCATATGAAAATTCGTAAGACGTCAGGATTCCTTCTAAGTGAGCGACCAGATGACGCCCTTTATTGGATTATTCTGAAATGTTATTCTTCCCCCTTTGCAGATAATTTATTCGCACCATACTCACACAATTGCACTATTCATACACATACATCGAGGTTTCGATAAATAAAATATCTATTTCGTTATGAATACGTATCCATTTTCCAATATCATTTTAGATCGTTGTGTGAACGTTTAAATGGCACTTGCTAAACGATTTTATTTGATTTTATGAATCCATAAACAGCCAAATCATATTTATACAATTATTACTGTTCATATTCTTAAGTAATCAAAAACATTATTATTTCGTATTAATTTTATAATAATTTCCTATAAAAAAAAATACACAATTAATTGGAATTGGAAAAAAAATTGGTTTACTAAATAATTGTAGCAATTATTTTTTATATAGGAAATTATTGTATTAAAAATATATATTTAAGAAAGGGATAGAAATATTGAAATACAAACAAATAAATTCAATGCAAAACAAAATTACTTGTATGTTACTATGATTTTAATTAACATTAATACTGAAATGTTAATTGTTTGAGGGACAACAACACAGCGAACAATTTCTATTTATATTATGTAAAAATTAATTTTAGATAAAAATAATTATTTAACATAAAAATTGCTCAGCTTCAGTTAAGTTGATCCACTCCATTTAAGAAGATAGCAAATTTTGTAAAAGTACATCACCATACCAACATTATCTTCATATTCTTAAATATAGAAAGAACAAATTTGGATGCATTAAAAAATTCAGAGAATAACCACAGTTTTTGTCTTTTCATCTACTAAAAAGAAAAAACCAATAAATTCAAACTATAAAAACATAAATTATGTATTTCTTTTTGTTTTTCGTTTTTTTTAATCATCTTTAATTACCATTACTACGCATAAAATCTATAATAATTTACAAAATATTTAAATAAAAATTAAAAATGAAATAATAATAATAATAATAATAATATTAGTTAAAACTTTCCAGCCTTAAATAAACCACAAACAAGTCTTCTTCAATGTATTCGTATAGCTTCTTTTTAGGATGGACAATTTTCAACGTCCAGCAAAAGTATCGTATAACAACATGGCAACGTTGCATGGAGCTTTCGACTACTAATGCTATCTGTACGGATTACAATTGAAACTGATGCATTGAATTATGGTATTCCGGCCTGCTATATCGATGGTTTGGTGTTCGGCTAGAAAACTGCGAAATTGTATCGTCACCCGTTGACATGTGATGGGGTGGAGCCACCAGAAGAACAGGTTGAAGATTTAAAGATTTCCTTGAACCAGCAATACTGACTCCATCGGTAATGTATGCATTATTTACCTCTCCTAGAAAGAATCAAGCGTTATTGTTACAAGTTCTTGCAAAATAAAATGAATCCAATACACAGGAAAGCTACACATTACTCCAAGCCAATTTTCAATCCAAAAGCTTTCCAGAAAGTTTTTATTTGCATGCAACTAATATTAACTACTACGTGTACACTAAGTCACTTTTATACATTCCGGAATTGTCTATTAGTACGAGTTTATTAATATATTATTAGTTAAAAGCAAATAAATAAAAGTTAGATTTGAAATAATAATAAAGCCTTAATGCTATTTGATATAATAATAAAGCTTTGACGCTAAACTTTTATGGCGATTTTATAATGACAAATGAGATCTAAGCAAACCTTCGTAACTATGGATTGAACAGTTTCCGGAATGGCAAAGAAAATATGTTTATGTTGTCATGTTGGCTGTTTTGTTACTAACTCTACCTGTAAATTGATCGGCCATTTAATTTTGATTTGACTGTTATTGATATCGGTCGTGTTTGTCACCGGTCGTTTAAAAATGGGAAACAAAAATATATAGAAAGAACAACTGCCAAGGATATCAAATAAAATTTAGATAGTATACTCAGCGATTCATTACCATAATTTTACGTCGTTAGTTTTTGAATTTCCGAATTTAAGCGCGGCAGGACGTGCACAAATGATAAAACATGTTCAAGACGATATAGAATGGCTACCACACTAGAAATCGTATAGGAAGTCAATGGTTCCTATAGACCCCGACAATAGATTCGTGTAATTGAAGAATAAATTGATTCTAAAAAAGTTTTCGCAAGATAGATGCCGGTTTTTTTTCACTTTTTTTGTATGATGTATAAATAATAAAAATTACTTCTAAAATTTATAAAAACAATATAAAAATTAACCAAAAAGTTCAGAACACTTTAAAAGAGACATTCGATTTGGTATATCAATTTTACTAAAAATACAGGACAAGTGGAGGAAAGCGAAAAAAAATTAATTTTAAATGCTTGAATATGAAAAATATTAATTTATAAAAATATCTACAAATTAGTAAATATTAGTATTAGTTTATTAAAGCCTCTTTCTAATTAAAACAATAGTTAAATATGGAAAAAATTATAAAAATACCTTTATACATTGAACTTTGATACATCGGCTCTGGCTGTAGGCGTACATGTCTTGTTGCTAATATGAATGCGAGTGTAGCCAAAATGAGTCCATCAACGCAACCTTTAAAATTTAGGAGAAACGAAAATTTATAATATATTTTTTAAATGAGAAATATATATTTTTTTAAAATGAGTTCTAACCAATCACAGCTAAAGGATATGCCCATCGAACACCACATAATCCAAGCTCAAATCGATTTGATTCTGGACCACAAATTTTCCGAAACTCATCCGAATTCCATCCAAACGGAAAGGCGACACAACCGATTATCATACAAATTGCTGTAAAAAGAAATTTTTTGAACGTTATATTTTAAAAAAATATATAAATAAATACAAAAGTTTGTCATATTTCGTAAAAGTTTTGAGAACTATTGTATGGCATTGTAAAGAAGGCGATTTGGCGGCGTAAAAGCTGCAAGATGCTTATGGCCATTTGGCGAGATGTGATCGAAAGGAATGTGATTGGCCTCAACAAGAGCGATCTAGAAATACTGCGGATACAGATTGTGTGTTAGTCCCTCCTAAATGTCTAGGACAAGTTCGGTAACTATGCGGCTCTATGGAGCATCGTAAGTGAAGTTGTGTTTTTGGAGTGTGTTACAAAAAATGGACTAGCAAAATTTGGAGCAACGTTGTTTTAAGCATGAGGAATCCGCGAAATTGGCTTACGAAAAGTAGCAACCAGTCTATGGCGAGCTTTTTTTACCAAGAGCACAAGTAAAACGAACCTCGCTCAGTGAGGACTTAAACTACGAAAACAAATGCAAATGTAAAATAAGTAAGGGCTATGTGATTATCGATTAACATTCAAATTGATGAATGAGTCCTTGAAAAGGTTAGAAAAACGGTTATTTGTATCAGATCAGATACATGGATGCTCCACCTTGACAACTAACATTCTCCCTCAATGAGATTTTTGTCCAAAAAATATTTCTATTATTCCCTACCCCCACTATTCAACTGATCGTAAAAAAAAGATTTTAAAAACCCATGAAAGGGCGTCATGTTGGTACTGTCGATAATATCCAAGAGAGTATAACCGGGAAGCTGAAGCCGAGTCCAGTTGAAGCTTTACTATTTCTGAAGAGGATAATATTGTTGTATAAAAATCAAATAAAATTGTTGCAGAAAACAATCCTCCACCTCATAAGTTTTCTTGTATTTCTCGATACCAGCCAATTTAAAGTTTCTCTCATTTAAAAATTTCCTCATTTTTATATTTATGGAGACCCCATTATTATCAACATATGTGTATTCAAATTAAATAAGCACATCTGGATATGATATTATGTAAGTGTTATATTGTATTACTTAATATATCGAATCAGATACACTTTTCAATTTTTCAATCACAAACACGTCAAATACTAAAACATTAATTACATCAATTTTAATTACAGAAATTTCTTGAATATTTATATAATCTTGTAAAGTGAATACCATAGAAAATCGTTTCTTTTTTCAGGAAATATTCAAAAAGAAGAATTCCACTTTATACCAATTCAATAAAAGTAAATTTAGAGCAAATATTTCTTAAATCAAAATAATCGATGCATAACGACGGATGCGTTAATTTATTTTTATAATGCGTGTAATTGCGTTCTGTCAGTTATCATGAAGAATATGCATTTAAACATGCTATGATATTATGAAATTTAGCATTTTTTCTTCAAATTAATCAATTTTATGTGTAATTTTATATTTTCTCTTTAAAACGAATTTATTTCCAGAATTCGAGCAAATACAAATTATAGTATTTATTGGTAATATAACCATAATGTTAATCATTAATTTCAATCGCACTCTTACGTATTGAACATTATACGAAAAGTACTGTTCTATCAAATACGAATCATATTGAAAATTTCAGTATAAATAAACAAATTAAGTATTTTTTTTAAGTTTGTTATAGTTAGTTGGATGAGATTTTTTTTTGTTAACTTTTGAAGCGTGTAAAGTTGTAACGGAACGGTATCGAGAGTGAAAGACTTTCGGTTTCTATCGAGTAAATAATTATTGAAGAGCATAAAAAAATTTTTTTAAATTTTAAATACGACGGAAATAAACATAAGATAATTTACTTGTATATGAATAAAACAAAACAAGAAAACAACTATCAGATATGATATTATTATGCAAGCTACAAATGTAATATTATTAATAAGAAAATATCGTAAATTTATGAAACGAACCGAAATGCGATGATTGTGCGTGCTTTTCAATCTTAACAACCACACAGAGTTAAATATGGACTCATTCTAGTATTGAAAATAGCATACATACACGTATATTGATTATACTCTTAGGGTAGTTAATACTAATTATACTAGCTAGACTTTTATAATATGAATATTTTTTGGCATATACATTTTTCTATCAATTTAAATGTTGCGTTTCACTGCATCCAGACTGAAATAAATAATTGGATTTGCTGCTTTAACATTTTCTCATTATTTGTCTACATTTCGCACTGGAACCCGAAATAATTTCAATCAAATTTCACACTTTCTACCAAACTATAAAATTTCACACCTTAAAAATTATTAGATTTTTTGAAGAGAAAAAAAACTCAAAACTTCTTAGTTTTTATCTTAAAAATTTTTTTTTTAGTACAGCAAAATACAAAATGACAAACTAAAAATTAATTTCCTACTTAGAGTTTGATTAATTGCAATAAAAAGAATGAACTTTTATTAATTAAAATAATTTATATCAGCGAATATCTTTATTTCTCCTTCTTTGAAAATTTTCTATTATAAAAAATAATACCTCAGCCTCAAAAACCAAGTCAACTTGCCTCGTAAACACCCATAAGTTAACTACCAACTCTTACGAAAATAGTGAACAAATATAATTTAAAAGGGCTTTATTCCATACGAACATTTCCTAAAAAGTTTCCCCTATCAAATCCAGCCATTCTGAGTTTCTATGAAAGCTTAAGAGTATGCTTCCTAACCAAAATTTTCTTGTAATCCAACCCTAGTGCTCTTGGAGCGACATTTTGAAGTATTTGAAAATATCGATCAATCTGATATATCGTCTATCCGAGCAGATGTTCCTCAAGGTAGTATACTTGCTATTATATTATATTACATTGTAATCTGTGATAGTCCCGATAACAATAAAAACTTAATAGCAACATATGCAAACGATACTGTCACCGCAATCCATCACAAAAATCCTCTTATAGCATCCAATATCCTACAAACCCATATCAACTCCCTTCAAAATTTGTTCAAAAAGAGGAGAGAGAACTTGAACGAAATAAACTGCGTTCATATTAGTCGCCATCAACATTTTTTTAGTGTCACTATTTTTTCACTAGAAAACAAAGTAGGTTATTTAGGACTCGATTCTTAGACACAATATCAAAGAATTGCTGTGACTCTTGATAGAAGATCGAAGCTAACAATCGACAGGAAATTGTTGCGTTATAATACAAACCTAAAGCCAATTTGGGCGTACGGACTTAATCTTTGAGGTTGAACGAAATGTTTCAACTGCTTGCCAATTCAATTAATAACAATCTAGAATCTTACACGTACATATAATCGCCACCGTAACATAAATGTTCGTTTTGACTCGAGTCACGAGTATAATCCGCTTAATAAAGAACTACTCCTACAAAAATTACCTAAGAACGTCTCTTAACTTCATCATAGGCATAGAAACATCGATGGCTAGTTATTCATTCGACATACTTTCAAAGTAAATTATTTAAAAAAATCTTCTTGTAAAATTATATTAAAATTATGATAAAAAATATTTTTATCAAAGTAAATTATTTGTTCATTTATGTAATTAAATTGAAAATTTACGACTATCTTGTAAATGAGCTTTTCATAAAAAGCTTTAACATAAAATTTTTTGCAAATTTTGAATGAACTTTTCAAAACAACTCATAACAAAGCTCAAAAAAAATAAAAATACTTTTATTATTTGTGAAAAAATATTTTTTTTTGTTATGAACAAATTTTGTTATATTAATTATTTTCTGAAAAAAAATTGTTTTTTAAATCCACTCTTTACGTATCGTTGTTCGTTATGAAAATACAACATTTTTAACTATCTTTATAATATTTATTTTAAATCCAATTTTTAATTTGATTAAAAATTAAAAAATAAGAAAAACTCTTTTTTAAAGTAGTCGTAAGCTTTTCCTTCAAAATTTTCAACAAAACTTATTTACTATTCAATTCGAACATTAAAAATTCTACAAAAAATAAATAATTTTTTCGGTATATTTCATAAGCTAACCGAACTGAAAATAACTGTATAAATTACACAAACAATAGAAAAGACAAGTTATAAGCTTTTGAAGTAAAGTCATATCAAATGGTATACAACTTTTTCTTTTATTGATTGTATCAATAAAAATAGAAAAAATATTATTAATATAAATATTGATAACCAAACAGGTTTGCACAATTTTCTCAAAAAAAAAATTACTACTATGCAAATTTCCCAATACGAATAGATTCACATGATACCGGTTAGACTATTCAATATTGTTTGGATGAAAACTTAACCGATTTTTTTATATAAAAACCTTTTTTTTACTTTTGATAAAATATTAGAAAATGATTTTTGTTAAATTTTCTTGGATAAAACTCTCCTCAATTCATTTATATAAATATTATCTTATGTATTTTTGCATTGATATATCAAATTTTTCCTACACACCTGACAGTAAGATAATTGAAAATCATGGTCTCGCATTTTCGATTAACATCCTTGACTATCCAACTTGGCTATAACAACTGCTAATAATATTAGCATAAATTTCTCCCATATCTTTAAGATCAAATCAAATCAAATTTTATTTATAATAAAAATATAATAAATGATATTAGCATAAAAATCAGTTTGAAAAAAATTATATTATTAGATCGATATAAATTAAAAATATTATTTAAAAAAAAAATTAATAACGGAAATAGCAAAAATCCAATGATTGGAAAAGCTTTGGAAAAAAAAATGAAATGCAAATTTTCAGTTGTCAAAATTCGGAAGATATAATTTTTGATTTTTCGATTACGTGGGAGTAAAATCATTAATCATTTTCTATAGTAAAATAAAAAATTTTAAAATAAAATCAATGAGAGTAAATAAAAATAAATTTTAATTCAAAGTATTGATCCAAGAAATGAAGGAAATGAAGGAAAAGTTCGTAAGACATTAGCTGATACACTTCCTTCGTTTGAAGGTATACTTGTATTTTTGAAGTGCGTTGCCATCGAATTTTGTATTAATGAGTGAGGTCACGAGTTTAACTCACGAAAAGTTTCAACCAGCTTATGAAAAATAATCCTTATGAAGAGCAGAAGTTTATCGGTGAAATAAAGCATTTTTGGACTGCAGAAAAGCAACGAAATCAAATCCCACTCAGAGAGGCCTTCAACATTGCAAATTGATGCAAATGCGGAACGAGTGAGGGCTCTTGTGAGGTCAGACTAGCGATTAAAACGTGTTTTATTAAGAAGGATTTGAGGGGCATGGAAAAAGGCTTCTAATAAAACACTCCACGTCAAACGCCCACATCTATAAACGAGTCTTTGGCGGAAAAAGGTATTTCGGTGGTTTTCCAGCTCTAGTTTTCCAATGATCAATATCCGGGTAACCTATTATTGTTCCACACAATTAAAACACACTTAAAAAGAACATCATCTTGGTACTGGAAATAACATCGGAAGGAGTGTACCCGAGGAGACGAAGGTCTAGTTGAAACTTTCCAACTCTGCTACGAAGTGAACTACTTTTTAGGGGATTAAAGCAGTTAGAAAAAAATCAGTCTAGTTACTTTTCTGGGACACATCGAACGAGTACGTTTATTTTTATTGTACGAAGGCAATATGATAAGTCATTGGCTAATGCAAATATATAACTAATATCAACAAAAAAATATTTTTTTTATCATAAATCATTCTTAAAAAGACATCATGCAAAATTTTATTAATATCTTTTCATTAGTTTAGTTATGACAACCATTGAAAAGGGACAAGGTTTATTGTTAATATGGAAAAAAAAGTGGATTTCATTTGTTCATGAGATCTGAAACCAAATATAAGCTTGAAGAGTATATTGAATACTCCTCATCATCGTATGAAGTTCGTTGTTGTCGTAGGAGCTCGTTGATGCTATGCGCCCAGGACGTACAATTTAGATTACCACCAAAGAAATAATTAATAAAATCCATGATATTTTTTTCAAATACCGTAGAATAAAAGTGTATGGAATAGCTGACATGGTTAATATCTCCAAATACTTGCAGGCAACATTTGACATGAAATTTTTGGCATGACAAATCTATCGATGAGATGGCTGCTGCGTTTGGTAACACCTGGCGTAAAACACAAATAAATTTTTGCTTCAATTCATAAGTATTAACCAAACATGGATTCACTATTACACACCAGAAAGCAAAGTTCAGTAAAATAATGTACTTCTACTAACGACCGTGCTCCAAAGAAGGCAAAAACTATTCTATCGTCACTAAAGGTTTTATGGGATGCGAATGGCATATCCTTCATCGACTTTCTTGAAAAAGGAAAAATGATAACACGATATTATTATACGACATTATTAGATCATTGAAATAATTAAATAAAGACAAAACGACCCCAATTGGCAAATACCAAATTCTCTTTTATCAAGACAATGTACCGCATACACACTTGTGTCTTAATCATGGCAAAATGACTTAAGATATGAATTGCGTCCGCATTCACTATATTCACTCGATTTCGCCCCCAACGATTATTTCCTATTTCCGAATATGAAAAAATTGCTTGGAGGGAAAAGATTTAGCACCAACGATGAGGTGATTCCTGAAACAAATGACTATTTTAAAGTGTTGGAGAGATCGTATTTTTTAGTTGGGATACAAAAGTACAAAAACTTTAAAATAATTGGATCAAGCTAAAAGCGGCCTATTGAAAAATTAAATGAATTTTACAAAAAATTTTTTATTCCTGTCAAGGCCAAGTATTAATCATATATACCTACTAACTCGCAGCTCTTATTTAAAAAAAAAAAAACTAAATAAATAACAAATATTAATAAAATTTTTTAATTTC
The DNA here is from genome assembly GCA_958298945.1 of Atherix ibis. Taxonomy (NCBI): domain Eukaryota; kingdom Metazoa; phylum Arthropoda; class Insecta; order Diptera; family Athericidae; genus Atherix; species Atherix ibis. Next base: position 92,123,304 of record OY282606.1, on the reverse strand, counting down.
TGTACAAATATTAATAAATAATATTGATAGTACATTCAAAATGTTGTTGGAGAAAATTTTGGTAGCAAAAATTACTCGAGTGTACAATAATTAACAATCACAATAATATCAAAATTTAAATTGGAAAGAAAATATGAATATGCCCAAATAATATATTATTACTTTCCCTAATAATCAAGATTTCCCTATAATATATTGTTAGACCAAAGTATCTCTACAAAGCCATCTTAAATTTACCTTTATTTGTTGTTGTTGAACTATTTTCCTTTATTTGTAAAAGTTACCTTTAAAATTATTCTTTCTCCTTTATGAAAGTAATAGAAAATGAAAATACTCTTTTTATACACTATTTGAAATAATTATAATAATAATAGGTATTCAGTTTTTATAAAATTATACCCAACCAAGTAATGCCCATCATTAATATTATTATAATATAATTTTGAACTAACAAAAAAGAAGAAAAAAACCTTTTATAAGTTTTGCTATTGTATAAAAACTTTCTGTAAATCTTATAAAATCTTGTAATAAAAAACATATAAATACACACAATATGGTTTATTTTCTATTAAAAACTATAAGAATTTCTTATTTTATGTACAATTTCATATCATTCAACTTGATTAAAAGCTAATCAATAAAAATCATCTAATAAATCGAATATTACACCTGATTATCAAGTTACCTATGATGATGATGGTCAAGTTATTCAAGAAGAAAACTATCAATTACTATTTAGGAAAAATCGCTTTCCATATTTTTTATGATGTGTTATTTTGCGTTTTCTTTACTTTAAAATTTATTTTCGTTTTGTTTTATTAAATTTGTAGATGTATTCCATTAATACAGAAAGTAGATGATACGACAACGATCAATTAAGATGGAAATTTTTATAAGTTTTTGCGAAAAGATTTTAAAACCGGGACAGCACAGACAACGACGTATTGCTGAGTTGTTTTTCATAAATAAAAGTGGGACACTCACTATGCCAGCAGCAGCACCTTTTCGAATAAGTAACTTTGATGGTGTATTCGTGATTCTGCAAATTCAATGAAAAGATAAATACTCTTTCAGAACGAGTTAACGAAATTTTTGTAGAGATGTGTTTTCCATGAATCTGTATAGAATATCACTATATTTTTTCCTATAAAACAAACAATACCTACATAGATTTTTCTCTAGTTTTTTTTATTAATGAATTTCACTAGTTTTTTTTTTAGATAAAATTGCAATTTCTAATCATTTTAATTAATACAAAACTTTAATAGATCAATATCTTAATCTTTGGAAACTTGTTCCGGACGGAAGACCTAAATGGAAAGTTGTGAAAATTTCAACTTACACTTCTCACTACAGAGAATTCTACAAGCTCGTTTTCATTATTTTTAAAACAATTTTTTTTTAAGTCCACCCTATCTACACACAATCGTTATATACCGTACATTATTATATTCTCTTCAAAACTGAACTTGTGAAAATTCAATTTCTTCTTTTGATCGAAAATATTTTCACTTTAAATACTGCACCTATAGGCATGGCCTGCCTTTATTATAAATTACCTTTTTCATAAATTATTCCATAGTAAGACTACGCAGATACATATAAATATCTTTCAGAGAAGAAAAACGCACTCCAAAACAACATAATCGCGGTGTTATTATTTCAGAGATCACTTTCATGCTATTGTACATAAAAACATAATCCACTATTGAATTATGCTCCGATTGAAAATTTTCCACAATTTATTTTATTTAAAAAAAAACCAAACATTTTCACCGTTTTAACTTGTATACATTCGTAAATATATAGTTATACGAAAGAAAAGTGAAATACTATTAGTATTAACAAGATTAAAGATTAATTTCTTTAAGTATGAAATATTCAGGATTAAATTAATTGATTTGGTGATATTTCCAATCAAGAAAATAACAAAGATTCGGTCAAGTGAGCATTATTATTAGGTGCCCAAGTCTCCCCATTTACATTCAAATCAAAAATTCACTTTTTACTTTCTTTTTCTCTATTTCTTCAACAAAATAAAAGAATTATAAAATCACTTTTGAAAAAGAACTAGAAAGCTGGAATTTAGTTCAGATTTAAAACAAAACTGAATCCAATTGTTGTCTTATAATAAATTCAATTGTTTATTTTATTATTATGAAAATTTTTAATGAAATTTTATATATAGAAATTAGAAAATTAAAAAAAAAATATTTAACTGTCTTTTTACTATCTTAAAGGAGACTGGTTGAATTGGTTTTAGTGAAATTTTCCTACTAACCGTAAACTATTTCTTTTTACTTTTTATAAAAACTTTTAGATTATGTACTTAAATAAATATTAAAATTAGTTCACATTCTTTAATTCTCAAATAATGAATAAACCTAACCGAGGATAAAATTGCATAATTTTCTCTTTCAAATAAAACAATAGAAAGAGAAAAATCTAATTTATTATATTTGGTTAAATTTTATTTGCCTGAACTAAATATTTGCAATTTTGATAAAAATTTCGTAAAAAAATGAAATAAAATAGTGTGTACTTAATTAACATATTAAAAATAAATTGTAATATCACTTAAATTATCAACAGCCAAAATCACAATGAAATTTTTTTATCAACAACATATTTTGTTATCAACATTTTTGGTTGATAAGAATTTTTGTTGATAAGTTTTGTTGCTGCCGCAGTTTTTTCTTCATTGACTAAGGATTCTGTTAACAGACTTTTTTTTGTTTATGAATAAAAATTTTTGTTAGAGAAATTTTTTGTCGGCGACATTTTTTATTAATCAAATTTTTTGATAAGTAAAGATTAATAAATAAGATCTTTTAATATGGATTATTCATTTTATACTTTGGAAAGTACAGCCTTGTTACTAAACTACTGTGAAACAAAAATGGCAAGTAAAACTTGTTTTGTTTTAAAATTTGCAATTTGATAACATTAACTATTAATTTATCAAATAGTAAATTAAAATTTCGCGCCAATTGTCTTTACATTTTAGTGCATTTAAATACCAACATCCGTCGAGCCATTCCATAAATACTGTCCGAAATATATGTGAAAAAGTCATCAAAAATTACTTTAAAGGGATCCGAGTCCTGCTTAAAGTTTATTGGTAACCAATTAAATTGGGAAAGCCTAAATGATATAATAAACGAAAAATTTTATAAAATACTGAATTTTTATGGCTATTTTATTTCATTTTACTCTCCAAAGTACAAATTGGATTATCTCTTATTATAGTGACAGTATTTGCGAGTGTAACACGTTACCAATCTTTAATGTAGCAATTTTTTTAGTATCACTTCAATAAATATGAACATAGAATTACATCAAATACATAGAAGTAATTTTGGCTATAATTTTAGAGAAAAATATTTTTTTTAATAATATATTTTTATTTATTATGTAATATTTTTAAGAATCTAAAATACAACAGGCTCAAGTGAATGAAGCTCAATAATTCCATATCCATAGAGTGAAAGTGAACTAAACTAAAATAGTAACTAAATAAATGTAATTCCATCACGTCAAAGTGAGAGTTTCAATTGACTGATGTACAAATTACTATGTAACGGTTAGTAATGGACCCAAAAAAAACAGAAAATTTCTATAAAATTACTAATATTTTATTTTGGATTCAGTTCAACTCGGAAAATTTAAAATGAAACACCTTCTCCCACTAAGTTTTTTTAAATAAAATTATTACATAGAAAGTAATTGATTTTCTTTTGTGCCAACATTCATTCTAGTAGCTAGGCAAAAAAAATAAGTGATCTGCAAATAATCAATTTTATATAATTTCAATTTGCTTAGTTTTTTTTTTTTGGTATTTAAGTACAACCTAAAGTCGACTACTACTACTAAGACGTTATGCAAAAAAATAAAAATGTTTCCAGTTCATTTCCATGTTGCTTTTTGTTAGATTTTCAATTTTTTCATTTTATCTAGATGAAAATGACTATGGACTATCCACTTTGTATATAAAGGTGAACAAATATAAGTGTCCATTGCCCACTCCTGCATGTTGCAAAAATAATTCTCCATTCAGACATCATTAAAATCGCAATCGAGTACAAATAGTTTCCGCTAGCTGCCCAACTTGAATGTTCATGCCTCTTTTTGAAAGGTTAACATCTTTTTAGCAAATTCATGATGCAAAAGCTAAAGGAAGCCTAAAATTCGGAATTAAATCTTCTTGACTGTAGTTTGTATTCGTGTATCGGCCAAAAACTTGCAAAGCCATCGTCTATGGTCGGTCCCCATAAGACAGCTCGGCGGTGTATTTGTTCATCGTAATTTGTTGGCCGCGGTTTTTCATTGTTTTCCATGCAGTTTCGAAGGTAACTTCGACATAAACTAAATGTGAATAAGAATTGTGTGAAAATTGAACAGGTTTTGTAAAGCTTCTTAAACAAAAGAAGCACTAAAGCCTCTTTCGTTTTCATCATTGAACACTTTTTCCTGCAAACTAATTACTGAACAATTTTAACAATAAAAAAATGTATGTAATGTCATCACAAATGTCATCTATGATAAAAAGATACAAATTCAAAATATAGATTTAATTTAATAAGAAAATTCATACTTTGCTTGAACTTTCGAAAGTATATAGGTTTCTACCATGAACGGTGCAAAAAAAAATGTCGACCTAATAGATTTATACGAGTTTGAATTTATAATAACAGGTGAGTATGGGCCGTGCTTTTTTTTAATAAGAAGCTAAAAACCAATTATTTTACACTTCAGAAGGGTTTTGAAAGATCACATTCTGTGAGCAATGAAAATTTCATACTTCACCCATGAAAGAGTTCACATTTGTAGTAGCAAGAAGTTAACGACAATAGCAAACATTTCACCTTCAAAAAATAATTACTGTACAAAAACAAATTTTCTTCTCTCCACGGTGTGTTTAAAATAAGATATTTTTTGTTATTATTTTAAATAACATCATTAAAATGATTTTGGCTACAAGATGTTCTAATTCGTATTGGAAGTCGCAAATCTTCGTATTCGAAGTCACAAATACAAAAGTGCTAGAAATTTGATTTATTTTTTCATTAAATAAATTACAATTATTGTACAAACTTATAACAACCTAGATAAGCGGAAGAGGTGTTCTTTCTTCTGATCTGTACTCACTGAAATTCCAAAATTACCACTTAATTGTCAAATTGCACTTAAAAAACAGACTGGACTAATGGTGGAAGATTTGTTTCCACATCAGTTAATCAGTTTACTCAATAACCGTTCCGAAATTCTGGGTAAGGAAATTTCTCAGAATCCAGATTAACTATATCTCTTCGGTAACTAACCCCATCCCCAATCCCAGTTCTTATTACCCATATTTTAAATGAATCCCAATAAGCCCAGAATTTATTTTCGAATAGGATTCCTTCTATTTTGGTGCCCCTAGACCCAACAAGTCCTTTTCCAAGATCGAATTTTCACTCCCTTCAACATACTAATATGCTCTTCAAAATTTAACTATTTGCAACTGTTCTTTCCAGTTTCATTATAGACGCTATATGACCTGATGGTCGTGGTTCTATATAATGACCTCTGGCTCTAGTCTCAGTGACAACAGAAAAGGTTATCAATTTCGTAGTTCGAAAAGTATTGTCCTGTTATTTAACAGATTTTCAATATTTTTGTCATTTTAGATAATATTTATTTAGTTTAAAATTTACCATTTTATATTATAGATCCGTTAACTACCAAGCAATATCGAGCAAAATTGCGGTATATGTGGCCCTGAAAAGCCATTGTATCCTCGAAAAGTGAATGGCTGCAGTGCATTATGTTCTGAAGGTGTGATTCCTTATGCAAATGAAGGAGAGACGATTACTAGGTCATATATGGTTTCAACCAAAATGGTGGTCATATGTGGTTTCAACCAAAATGGTGCCACAAGCAACACAAAATAAAAATTGCCTTTATTGCGCAAAAATTTCTAGAACGCGTAATTTCGAGATATGGTGATGTCAATTGGTCGTCAAGATCATACGATTTGATACTGTTGGGCTTTTTCTTATAAGAATATATAACAAATCTTATTTAATTAGATAATATTTAAAATTTTCCAGCATTTTAGAACAAATATCTATCCAATAATAGCCAAATTTCAACCTGAAATATGCAAAAAAGTCAACAAAATTTACATCAAAAGAATTGAGTCCTGAAAAAAAAGTTTATGATATTCATTTATATAATGTTATTATTTTTAATGGCAATGTTTAATTAATATGATAAATAAAAAATTTTACTCAAATTAAAAATTTCAAATATGTTTTATTTAACTTAACTTTCCGAAGCAAAAACTGATTAATCTTTTACGAACCCTCGTTTCAAACTTCCGCTACGCTAACAATATTCATAGTATTGTAATTAAAAAATTAATAAAAAAATATTTATACTATGCCCATTTTATTATATGTAAATCAAAGTTAATATTATGCCTATTATTACACATATTATAAGTAAATACGGAAATGATGAACTTACAATTATAACTGACTAAGGTAATAAATACCCATACGTGTGCATGCATAATTTACGTAAGTAGGCGTAATTTTTTTTTATTGTTTAGAAAGAGTATTCTAGACGGAAATTGTATACTAACTGCACATCGCTTTCTATTTCACATCATTAAAAACATTTCAAAGTTTCTTTTAATAAGCTAAGATTCTTATTTGTACTCCAAACTTACGGACGCAAATGCAAATGAATAAATAGGCGTCAACCAACCGATGACAGTAAAAGGTATTCTGGTGATTATGTCATATTTTAATGTAAAGAAGTGCATGATTTTCCTTTCATGACTGCACTAAATGTATTAGAAAATGTCTAAAAAGTAACAAGACCATTCATGACAAAAACAATTGGTAATTCGATACCAGAAAGAGTATTTATTATGGTTTTTAGAACTACACTTCTAGTGTGGTCAGTTGAGTATCTTCATTACCTGTCTAAAAATTATATTTGACTTGTGAGCGTTAACACGATTTGATTGCGAGAACCTTGGGTGGCGATTTGTATGATTTTTTTTTTTTTAAACTATAAAATTTCATATGGAGAAATTTTTTATATCCAAAAGAAAATTTCAAGCACGATTATAATGTAGGAGCTTCTTTCTTAATCTGTTTCTTTTTAAATAAATTTGTCAATAAAAATTTCTTTCCTTTTTTCAAATGTAAAATTTCATTTCAATTTCTTATAAATAAGCCGCCATATGCACGTGCGTAATGAAGTATTGTAATATTTATACCTAAAAAGTAAGAAAATTCACCTGAATTCATATGAATACAACACGTACATACATTGGCTCATTAAATTGATCAATTTTTCATTTTATTTATACAAAAAAAAAACCAATTTCATTTTATGTAATTTAGAAAGTAAATAAAAGTTTTTTTTTGTATTAAAGAATGCACACTTAACAATGTATATTATTTTAATTACAGTATAAAAAATGCCTGCTTTTTGCCCCTTCAATCTAATAAAAAAAATAGGGAATTACAAGCTGATTAATTTAAATAAAGTGTGGGCTAAATTGTGTGAATTATCTTTAAAAACGGAAAAAGTGGCTAGTTTCTAAATTTGAAAAACAGTCTACCAAAAAAAAAATCATTTTGAATCTGAAGTTTTCTTTTGACCTCAAAACTGTGTAAAAAACTATCTAAAACATCGTGCGAATTGCTAAATTTCTTTTAATGAGAAAAAAACGAACTCTATTTTGGGAACGAAGCTTGTTTTATACTTTTTAGATTTCATAACATATTTGGCCCAAAAATTCACCTGTTCAAGTTATATTGTATAGTTTTGAAAGAGTACCAGGTGAATCTTAAGTAGATTTTTCTCTCTGCTCTAAGCATAAACTGCTTTTGGGATTCTTTTTTTTCATCTACTTCTTCTTCTTAACATGACTTATTATGGGCAGCAAAGAAAATAAGTTTATCATTGTAAAGTTTGTTTATATCTACTATTAAATATTCATTAGTAAAAATTAATGCCAAATTGTGCTACTTAACAAACAACATGAAAAATTCGTATAGTTCTTGATATTTGAAAATATTCGTTTAAAAATTAATTATAATACTCGTATAGGAAAAATATTTATTTCATTTCTGAGTGATATCAAATATTCCAAAAAAAAAATATTTTCCTAAAAATTAATTAGCATTAAACCATTATTGAATCGAAAACAGTTTGTATTTTTTCTTAAAAAAAATTGTTTTCGAATAAGTCATTTTTTTGTTTTGGAGTAAATAAGTTAACCCATATGATTTTTGCTAGTAAAATATACTAATTTGTCTTAAGGAGGTGCAGTGTAACGTCGCATGTCTGTCATTAGACATGCGACGTTACACAACTCTTGTTAGCAAGATCTATCATCTTCAGTGAGGGCATCCCTCACCACTAGTTCTAAGACTGTACCCGCGCTGTTTGTGTCAACCACAACCACCCACGTTTCCGCCAAAAGGCTCCTTACCTCGGCCAGACTCGGCGAATGAACCACCGTCGGTCACCCGATCCCCGTGGTGCCAGTTATTCTTTATAGAGTAACTGGTCGTACTTTTCACTCTAAGAGCTACAGTTCGGTAGTTGTAAATTCCATTGGCATTGCTAGGCCAGATCAGGACCGCGGATGCGCTGATACTCGCAGGCACTTCTGGTTTCTAACTAATACATCTACACCCAGAAGTGTCTCCTTGCGGAAATGAGGTGTGGTAATAACAAGGATGAGATCGCCATCATTGAGAGCGATCGGTCAGCACTGCGGAATTTCTGTGCACGAAGCTTATACGATCCCTTCTAGCCGTGTAGTACCAAATTCAACCTTGTTCGGTAAGGACTCTATAGCGAAGGATGTTGTTTCCAGACAGCTTTTGTGAAACATTCCTTATCAAGACCACCGTGTTTTGATAGCTTAGTGCATTTTTGGAAATCCAATAAGCTATGAAAGACGAATCTCGGCCAAAGAGGGCTCCAACATTAAAATCTGATTAAAATGTGGAATCTTTCAAAAATATTTTCGTAAAAAAAAGTGCTTGAGAAGCTCTGAAAAGGTGTTCTTCGGATCAGCGATCATTAAAGGCACTTGCTCCACCATGACAACGCTTTCGGTCACAGCGCCATCTGCATCGGAGAAAGGATAATGAGTTTTTATCGGAGAAAAGGATTTGGGTAATTCCCTAGGCTCCGTTTTCACCTTATCTTAGTCTGTATGATTTTTATTTTGTTATTCTTCATAATATCGTTAACATCCAAAGTAGTGTTACCGAAGAACTAAGGGCGATTTCAGTTAAATACTTCCAGCAATGCTATAACGAGTCGGAACAATGCCCCCGCTAATCTATTAGTTACTCAAGGAAACCACGTTAAGGGGTATTAAAAAATAAAAAGTAGGCTCATTACTTTTCAGCTATACCTCATATTTGAATAAAACCCCCACAAAACTACTAGGCAAAACTTTACTAATTTTCCCTAATAATTTTTGAGGTTTTATTTTTTTTCTAGTAACCAAAATATTTCTCAATCCTTTTTTTATAGATATTTACTCTTTTATTAGAAATATTTCGAAAGCTTTTAAAATATTCTCTACCACACCCCACACACATTAAACTAAACATTTACTAAAAAAAATCATAAATTAAAATTAAATCCATACACACACACAAAAAATCAATGTCCATTTTTGAGTTTTAATCAAATTAAAACTATACGCTGATATTGACGACTTTAAATTCAGCATAAAGCAAATGACTCAGATTTCTCTTACTTTAAGATACTCGTATATTCATAAATTAACTAAATTAGTCTAGAAAGTATAATATATCATATGAAAATATGGTATATACAATAATTCCATAAATTTTCCTTGAAAATAAGACATTCAAAGAAATCTGCAAACTACATACTCGTATAATCATATTCAAAAAGATAACTTAGCATAAATGACCGTACGTACAATCGTGTATTTTTATATTTAAAAAAATTATATTTAAAAAAAAACCACATAAATTTAATTTTCATAATGTTGCTTATAATGCAGAATAAAATTTATTAAACAGCATTTCTTTAAAAATGTTTTCAGTAAAAATTTTATACGATTTTATTTTCTAAATGAAACATTGAAAATGTCATAAAAAAAAGAAATTATTTTAATGAAAAACATTCAAACAAAAGACATTAAAAATAAATATTTATGTTTTCATAGCATTTATGACAATTGGCACATGTTTCGATTTTTTTTTCATTTCTTTATATAATCCGCATACTCGTACATATTTTATAAAGGTTAAATGAAACTAAGAAAAAAAAATAATTAATACCAACACAACAAATTAAGATACTTCTTCAAACTATTTTGTCACTTTCTTTTTACTTATGCAACGCAACAGTGAAATTTATAAATTTTTCAAATATAACAACATCAAATCCATAGTTTTTGCGATATTTTATAGTAAAAAATTATTCATTGAAAATTAATTTTGCTTGCTTGTCAATCAAATTGAATTCGTGTAAAATGGCCATAAATATATAAAAAAAATGGTTTCTTGATATGGAGTATCTTACATAAATTAATAAAACGTTTATCTGTTCTGGGCTACCTAAAGTTTCAGTTCATTGTTAATGCCTGCTTCAAGTTAAAATATGTACCCAAGCTTTGGAAAATCGGCGAAGTGATCCTTGTACTATTGTACAACCAGGAAAGTCACCCACCCACAGATGTAAAATCTTACCGACCGATTTATCTACTATCGTCAACGGCAACAATTCCTGAAAAGGTGTTCCTGAGAAGGACCTTACCTATCATCAAGGAAAGAGATCTCATCCCAACAAGGTGTGCTCAGCAATCTTCCTGGATCGTGTGCAAGCATTTGACAAGGTGTGGCATAAAGGGTTTATCTACAAAATGCATAGAGATCTCCCAAAACAATTCTTTGAATTTTTCTCTTCATACGAGTATATTTTTGTTTAGAATCGGAGAGGTAGTTTAGAATCAGGTATGGTCAAGCATATTCTGACCTCAAGGTTATAAAAGCAGGAGTACCGCAAGGGAGCGTACTGGGCTCCCTCTCGTACTTATTGTATACAAGAGACATCTCATGAATTAGTAGAGTAGCAACCGCGAAGACAATTCATTTTATTAAGTGTTTATCACAAACAAGTCCTAAAATTTGCGACTAAATTTAAAGAAAGATAAGTCATTATTAGTCGATTTTAATTAAAATTGGTCATGGAACATTGCAAGGAGGTGTTTTTAGTGCGTTAGAGTCCCATACTATTAACAGGAGTTTTCGAAGAACACCAAAATTTCCAATTAGGTAATTTTTTTTTGAATAATTTCAAACAAAATTTTGGGTTTTCGTTATTTTTAAAAAAATTTCCACTTTTGAACTTTAGGTTTTCGTTATTTTTAAAAAAATTTCCACTTTTGAACTTTAGGTTTTCGTTAATTTTAAAAAGATTTCCACTTTTGAGTATTTTTATTAATATTCTGCTTTTTTCTTTTAAACATGAAAAGTAATATTTTTATAATCCATACGGTAGATTCCATGAAAATCATAAGTATTCTCAGTACGGCAATAAGAAAATCAAAAATACTACTGACAAGACCAATATTGATCATTTTAGATGGAACGGTTCTCTATTTCCTCACTATATGCGCCAAAATCCTAATGGAAGGGTTAAGACGAGTCGAGGCAGTGGTTAACTATTATATCAGATCAAAACTAGTCGGAAACTCGTCATCATCTGTCTTCACCTCTATAAAGTCCGACTCTGATTAATTCATAATTACCTTTGCTTTGCTAATTATCTCTCGCATATTTTAGTTAAAACTATTAATGAGAAATAAATTCTGTATTAGAGACAGATTATTCCAATTTCTCTCCAGAATGGAAACCGTGGCTGAAAGCAGTGTTTTGAATATTTACATATGTCTCTAGATATACTTAATTGGGCAAGTAAGTAACAACCTGTCTATCTACAAGAAACTTTTCCTCGAAGAATGTTTATATCTGTTCAAGGATGCGGCAGCCGACCACAATATAACTTCCATTGCAGTTATTGAGGTTAATAGCTTTCAAATCCGCATTGTATATTGTGGGTTCTTTTTGTATAGAGCGGGTTCGTTATATGCGGAATTCGTTATATACGGAATCGACACAATATCCATCCATCATCTTTACTGAAAACAATTCGCAGCCCATTGTACTCAACGAGATTCGACATAACATAATCATCAAAAGGAAGGAGGGTTGAATTGCATTGAGTGGCCTGGCATGTGGTAATTATCGAAACTCAAAGTGCTGACTAGTTATCTGATCCTACTTATAGTATGGCCACACGAAGAAATTCAGACTGGACTAATAATAAAACCAGACACATCCTATTTCCCGATCCTGTCGCGTTCTGATATTCAAAAGTTCGTACCCAAAAAGTGTTCCGCCTATTGTGAAGCTTTTGGTACTAGTAATTTTTTTTAAAACTTCACTTTTCAAACATACTTTCAAAAACTTTAACAAACTCAAACTGATGTAGCCTACTAAAAACAGACCAGCTCCACTAAAGAAACTAGTAACGCCTAACGACAAGAAACTTGAAGTCCCCAATTAGCCTCATGATCGTGGTGCTTTAAAGTCGCCCCAGACCCATGTCTGAGTGTCCTTAAATACATACATTTAATATTTTAAATTGTAGTAATCAATTTATATATTTAAAAAAAAATATTTTTAATAAACTAATCATTTAAATACTAAAAATTCTTTTTTTTAAATTATATAAATTCGCTGACATTCCAACTAAAACCAATTTCTCCAAATAAATTTTTGCACTGTTTTTTTAGAAGTTAGAAAATATTGAATCAAATATTGAAGTGTCTTCTTATCATTGACCAAAATAATTAAGAAATTATTTGATATATTTTCTGTATTAATAATAATACTAAATTAATGATCAAATAATTAAATTTTCATTATTCTATGACAAATTCAAAAAATTATAAACAACATTGAATATGAGTGCTAGGAACAAAAGGCAAAACTGGATTGCTATCGTAAAATCATGAATCTTGTTAGTTATTTATCAGTCATTAATCAATTCTTTTATGGAAGAAAAATATTAGTACAATAATGAATATTAGTTATATGTCATAATTTATGGCAAATTGCTATTCATTTAGCATTGAAAATATGAGATTTTTATCGAATAGATACATGAGAATTGTGTTTATATTAAGTTGTATTCAGAATTGTTAACAAGACAATGTAACTAGTAAATTGTTTGTAATTTTTTTTATGTATTTGATTATAATAAATGATGAATTTAGAAATTATTTACATTTGCTATAATCATATGACTATAATGTTCTTAAAGAGGATTTACAACAATTTGAATTTTATGCCATTTTTTTTATTAGTTGTCATTCTGTCAGTTGATATTTGACAGTTATAGAGAGCAGACGCGGTAAAATTATTATGGAGCGTCGAAATTTTATTATAAAAGAATTATTTTATCAATTACTATGACGCTCAGAATTTTACGTAAAAATTGTGTCGGAATAAATTGCCGTCAAAATTGCACTATTTGCCGTTTAGTGAACAATTCTGAAGTGCGCCGAATTAGCGGTGCTGAGCTTTCTGTGTCTAGTTTGAATTCAAATCCAGCAGGTGATATAGCCACATTGCCATTCAATTATCGCTAAAAGCCCTGAGTTTTTATGGTGCTAAAAATTTACATTTCAATAAAAATGTTAATAGAAATGATATTTGAAAAAATAATAAACATAAACGGAAGCCTAGCCGTCTTAGAACCGGGAATATTGGTTCAAAGTAGAGCTGCATAAGGCATCACGCACAAAAATTGAATGTTTGTTACACTGTTGTATGGAATATTTTGCTCAAAAAATTTGCACTTGTACCTTTACAAAATTCAGGATATACAGGAAGTTCAGTCCAGAGATCATACTATAAGTGTTGTGGCACCGGCAATAGTGCGATAATGTTTTAGAGCTGCATTAACAAGAACCTGATTTTTACAGAAAATTGATAATGAGGGACGAAGTGCATTTTGACTTAAGCGACTTCATTAGTAAGATAAAATAGAGGCTTTTGGGGATGTGATAGTCCAGAGGCAATTAACGGAAGACCTATACATCCTTGTAGAGTGACTATGTGGCGTGTTACTTGGGCCGGAGGTATAATTTATTTGAAGACAATTGCTATAGAGGCTGTTACGGTGACTAATGAATGATATAGAGAGATAATACAGACGTTTAGCATCCCTGAATTTGGCCAATTAAGGTTGGACGACGTTAGGTTCAAAAAAGACGTCGCAACGTCATACACTCCAAATTACGACGGGAGACCCAGAAGTACCCAACCTGATGTATAAATGACCATTGTTGTTTGAAAAAAATTACTATGATCGAAAATACTAACTTTTTAAATCTTAAGTTGGAAGTTTGATGACGCTGCGGTGTTTAGTATTTGTTTGACTGCCATTAATAGTGAACGCTCTCAGTGTATTTGTGAACATGGCTAAAATTGGTCATCGTTATTTGAAAGGTCTCAGTGCAACCAATATCAAAGCCGAGCTAAACTCTATTCTGGGGGAGTCCGCTCCTTCATTTACAATAATAAAATATTGGGTGGCAAAGTTTAGACGAGACCGTACGAGCTGCCAAGTGAGGTAACCACACCAGAAATGGTGAAGAACATCCACAAAATGATATTGGATCGCCAACGACTGAAAGTGTATTCCCTAGCAGATATGGTAAGCAATTCAAAAAGTACTATAGATCGCATATTAACTGAAAATTTTCATATGAGAAAGCTGTGCGCCACCCATCCGCGTTTGCTCACAATGGAACATAAACAGCGTCATGAGGATGTTTCAATCAAGTGGTTGGCGATGTTTCGCGCAATAAGGCCGAGTTTTTGCGTCAATTCATAACCGTGTTCATTACTTCACATTTGAGATGAAGGAACAGTCAAAACAATGGACTGAAAGGGAAAAATCAGCTGTGAACAAGGCGAAGACAGTTCCATCTGCTGGCAAGGTTTTTTGGGATGCGCGCTGGAGAATTTTTTTATTGATTATCTTCAAATAGGAAAAACAATTAACGGCGAGTATTATGCGAACTTATATTGCACCGTTTCACACATTACCGCGATGGCCAAAATAAATGGGTTAAAGTTGGAATTGCTTCTTCATGCACCCTATCCACTAGATTTAGCCCCCCCCCTTCCTCGGATTATTTGCTCTTTATAGCGGTTCTTACTATAAGCATGGTATCAAAGCTATTGAACATCGCTGGGAAAAGTATATCGAGCTAAAAGGAGACTATATTGCAAAATAAAGATATTTTTTCTTTGTTACACATAGGTCGGATACTTCTGGGGCCACCCTCGTATATCGAAAAGTGGTGATATTGAATAGTCCCTTCGCTCCTCAGACTTATTCTCTAATAATTTTTTTCTATGGCAATACTTAAAAGGGAAGATTTACACTAACTGACTGGAGACAATTTAACAATTTAAGGAGAATATACGCAACAAAATCAATTTAATTATCCCAGAAAGTTGTGAAAGCCAATATTATATCATCGATTAAAAAATTTATTAATAAAAAAAGTTGCAGATATATTTTCAGAATAATCTTCTTATAAAATAATAGGCATCGAATACAATAACCATCATATTTATGTACTATGATTTTTCTTTAAGAAATTTCTTTTTTGTTACATATTCAGAACAATTATTCTATCCCTCAAGCTAAATTCAGTAATAAAAAAAATTTCTGTAGTCAAAATTACACTAAATTAAAGTTAGTTATTGCAAAATTTTAGCTCAGTTTTTTTTTCATGTCCGACCGATGTTACTTATGTTTAAAACTATTTTTATAATAACACAAAATCAACATGGTTAGAGCACATATTTTTTAAACACACTAATCAATCAATCTAATGAAGTTTTATTTGAAAAATATTAAACTAAATCAGTAAACTTCACCCGGAGTTTCGAAATGCTATGTATTAGAAGAAAAATTACCAAATATTTACCTGAGGCAACAAAACAAATTGGTTAACTCTTCTCAGCAGGAGATCAAAAAGTTTTGCGTAACTGTAAAATTTTTTAGAAATAAGGAACAAATTTTGAACAAGATATAAGAGATGTTTTTTAAGTAATTTCCAAACTTACTACGTGTACGCATTATTGAAAAGAAAGCCAAACACTATCTCTTAAAAATACATCCCAAACAATCTGGATTGGTTTTTGGATATAGTACAAATTAAAAGCAAATTCTCACAACTCAAAGTAGAATAAAAAACAGGCCATTTTTTTTATATGTCTGAAGAAATTATTATCTATTTTGAACAATTTTTTAATTGCTAATTCAAGATATACATTCCAAAAAATATATCAGAAAAAAGCTTTCGCTTTAGGGGAAAAAAATTAAACTACGAATAGTTAAAAAAAATTACTAATGATCAGCTAAAGAAATCTGTTTGCCGCCATAATCTAGGAATTTATATTTTTTTTAAATAAAAGAAAAATTACTTACTTTAATATATATGACTTATATTAAAGTAATTTGAAAAAATATTTTCTTTTTACTTACAATGTTATTCTCGTTAATAAGAAGGCCATAAGACCATAATTTATATAACAACTTATAGATTGAGGTCTTGTAATTGAAGTGAAGAAAGGTCATTAATGCACGTAGGTACATATGTATCTATAGAGACGGAATGATTATACAAGAAACTTTAACCGCTTTTCGACAAAAAATTATTTAAAAGAAGATTATCGTGTTAAACTATTAATCTATAAAGGTCAGATATATGGTTTAGAAAGCAGTAAGATACATTCGTAAATGGTGAAGAAAAGAAAAAAACGAATGTGCACAGAAATAAAAATTATTTGTTCCAATTAAATATTCGAAAGTTAAGATATATGTTAACCGAAATTAAATTGATTTAAAATCTATTAGCAAAAATTATCTTTATTATAGTAATTATTTGTTAATATTAGATAATAAATTGTAAGGAGTGGATTTTTTTTTTATTAACAAAAATAGTATATTTTACTTTGTGATAGCAGTGTTGTGGTCTTTAAAAAAATTGAAATTGAATATATGAGCTCTGGCAGGAAAATTATGAGACTGACATCAATGAGAACTATCTGCCAACTCTCCGAACACAACAAAGATTATATGTTTGTTGTTGTACTCAGACGTGCAGTACGGTAACTTGGCGACGCTGTAGAGCATCTTAAGTGAACTTGTGTTTTTGAAATGCCATCACATTTTGTGTTAAGCTTGGCGAATCCAAGAGATTGATTTATGAATTTTACGAAAAGAGCCTTTAGGGAACGTTTCTTATCAATTCCACAAGTTTTCAGGTGGCATTAAGCATTTTTGCTGAGAAGCAGCTCCAGAATGTTCTCCATATCAAAAACTGATGTCCTTTTCAAGGACTTCTTTATAAAAAACTTGATAATCGGGCATGGCAAATGCTCGAGTATTCTCCGATGGTATACTACATTTTTCTCAGAAAAAAATGTTCCTGTTGTTTCCCAGGACCATTATGTAAATTTTTTTTTATTCTGGAGGACCGAAAAATACCAGAAAGAACACCATCGTGAACCACATCCAAAAGAGTATAACCTAGGAGTTGAATGCGATTTCAGTGGAAGCCTTCCGATTTCAGTGGAAGCTAGGAGTTGAATGCGATTTCAGTGGAAGAACGACTACAAAGAATGTAAACAACGCATCGAAGGCGGACATCGATGTAAAAAAATAAAATTATATTGTCAGTCTAATTACTTTTCCCACACAACACTTATAAGTATTTATTATTTTTATTGTTGATTAAATCTTAAATTTGTATTTTTATTGAGCATATAATAAATTAACGAAGATCAGACTATCGGTCAAAAAAGAATCAAATAAACTACTGAGAAGTTGTGGGAGATTCTCTGTCACTATTATTTGTAAATAATTCCAAAATTTCTCTATGCTATTATGTGTGTAAGAATAAAACAATACTGATAAAAATACAGTCCTTCTTTTATTTAACCTAAACTAAATCTAGATTATCATGACTTTTTGCATATTGAAGTTGATCGGTCCTCTGTTGAATACTAATTCTTTCACGTTTGGTGTTCGACCCAATTTCAATAATTTCGCTTGGTAGAAAAGTAATTTAACCCAAACAATTTAGTGCATACCACAAATTTAAATTCAATCCATAAATAAGTCAAAATATGCACTTAAAAGACCCACTTTTTTGTAAATGATAAATTGCAAACATATGTTTTTACCCATTCTACATATTCGTTGATATATTAAAAGTTGGCAATTTTGTGTAAATGCTCGTATTTATTAGGTACTCAAATTCGCTAGTATTGTTAAAAAATATACAACCTTATTTGGATAATAATTTAATAATTTTAATACAAAACTTATATACAATATTTTATAAGAACTTTAAATTAAATCAGTTTGAAAAGTTCCGTTAAAAGTATATCTTGCTTTTCTGAATTTTTTTCTTTTAAAAAGTCACGCAAAATTTTAATTTGAATTTTTAATAAGTTAATTGGACTACTCCAATGTCCCTAAAAAGATAAAAAGACCTGTGCACTTTTTTCTGCATCATTCAAATTAATGAATTTAATGAAAAACTACGAGTACCAATACAAGACATACGAGTATAATTGCAAATTGATTTTCTAAACATAATCGGATGAAAATAATCTATTATTAAAGGTAAAATTTTAACTTAATTAAATCTTATTACTACGACTTCTAGTTAGTGGATAGTCATTATTGTAGAAATTCAACTAGCAAGTCACTTATGTACAATTGCTAGTTAATTAAAAGAAAATATGAATAGAAAAAATTTACTCTAACGACAAGGGTAACGTTTCTGGTGGAATTTAGATACATTTACTCATAGAGTATTTTAGATAACCTACACATACGTATATGTGTAAGACTTAACAGATTCAATTGGACTAGGGAACAACGGCTTGCAAAAAATTGTTCTTACTGAAAATAGAATAACTACAAATTTTTGATGTTATCAGAAAATATACACCTTATGTGAATTCTTAAAATAATGAAGGAAAAATAATAATTTTTAAAGTTAGTTTTTTTTTTTTTAAAATAATTTTTAAAGTTAGTGTTTAACTTACCGGATAGTATCTGCATCCAGCCGCAAATATGAAAAACTGTGGTCGATTTCATAAACAACATGAGAATTAGTGACGCTATTGTAAGAACTGCTGTAATAACAGAGATTCCCACAAATATTGTTGCCACCTGTAGAAAAATGTAAATTTTTAAAAATATCAATATAAACACACTAGTATACGTAGTATTGCTATTTTTCTCTATCTTATGTATGTACTTGGCTATTATTTTTCTTATTATTCCTTTTTTTTCAAATTAACTGCAGGGTAATTATCTTAAGAGCATCACTTATGCTATGAACGACAATTGCTTTTCTGGCAGTAGCTTTCGTAACAGAATTTTAGAATGTAAAATTTTTTTAAATATTCTCCATTTCTATGGTAAAATTTTTTAATAATATATAAAAAAAATATATGTTTAATTTTTATTATGGATTTTTATCTATAATATATATTTTTATGAATGGTAAAACCAGTAATTATTATGGCACAGAAAACGTATAATCCATTTTGGAGTTTCAAAAGTATAGTCCTGTCATTTGACAATGGTCAAATATATTAAATATTTAGAATAAAATTTATTTGGCTTAAAAATTGTCATTTGATATTGTTGATCATTTAATAATATATTTGTCAATAAGCAAAATTGCTATACGTGGGACTTTGAAAATCTACAAGTTATGATGGAGAAGCTTTTGTATTGGCGAAAAGTAACTGTCTGATGTGCGTATTGGTCAGAAGGTGTCATTAGCCCGTATTTCTTTGAAAATAAAGAAGGGCAAACGCTTACCTTGAATTATTTTTTTTTAAACCAACTTTTTTAGCCTGAACTTGAAGATTTTTATCTGAACCATAAATAGTCTTAGCAAAATGGAGACACAATCCACACAATACGACAAATTTTTATTTTACTATCAGAAAGCGTAATTCGAGATTTGGTGATGTTAATTGTCCTCCAAGATCATGGGATTTGACACCGTTGAACTTTCTTTTGGAAATCTATTTAAAAGATCGTATGTACACGGCCAATCCTTAATTTTTAGAGTACTTAAAAATTGCCACCTATTAATTAATGGCCAAATTACAGCCGAAAACTTTATCGAAAAAAATAAGCGAAAACTTTATCGAAAAAATACCTCAAAAGGACCGAATGCTGCAAGAAATCGTTTGAATAATATTGCATAATGAAATAAAGTGTTGATCAAATTGTGTTTTATTAAACTTTACTTCCGAAGCACAAATTGGACTATAAAATTATAATACTAATAATTCCATTTAAAGTCATGAATACGTGTAGTAGTAAAAATAATTACAAAATTTTTTTGAAATATTTTCTCAAAAATTTTCTATAAAACCCAAATTTATAAATTTTCTAAATTTACTAAGAAAATTATACAAATTTATATTGTGCAATAGTTGCAATTTTCCCAACAATTATCAAATGACTTTAAAGCAAAAAAGCAAACAAGCGCATTTTTAATCAATTTAGTTCAGATTCATGCATGCGCACATAGTAATAGTAAACTAAAAAGTAAAAGTAATTATTCAATAGTTTTGTTTTTTCTTTTTTCAATAGTAAATAAAAACATTTAATTTTTAATACATCTTATTATGTATGAAATAATTTAAAACGTTTTTCATCTACAATGCGTATGTGCAGGTAATTTTTGTATTATATCTTACTATTAAATTTCGATTATTATTATCGGGGGTTTTTTATGCAGTAAAAATATTTACATAATTGAGAGTCATTTCTAATTAAAAAAAATCTATAAAACTTTTATAAAAAAGTAATAAAATTTAATAAAATAAAGTAAAAAAAAATTGACAAAATCATACAATAAAATTGTCATAATTGGAAAATAAAAATAAATTAAATGCACTAAAAATTCAGACTTTGGTGAAATTTATCTTTAGTTATATTACTTAAACTTTGCAATTATGTAATAAATACTCAATTTTTCTAATGGCTACCACTAGACTCTATCTTGCAGAACTCTATCCTTTATTCAACTTTTGTAGAAAATTGTAACAATTTCAAGGCATTTTTCAAAATAAATAAATATTATATTGATTGATATGTATGTTTAGCAGATGACAAATGACAGGGTTGCACTATCTTAACTACAAATTGAATAACACGGTATAATTAAAAAAAAACGAAAATTTACTAAATTTTATTAAGTTCGATATTACAGACTTAAGTCAAAATTCACCAAGTTGCTTTAATTAATATTTTAGTAGTTTAAAGGACAAACAATTTAATATAAAATTAAGAATTTTTTTAAGCTTATAAGAATAAAAAATTTTAATTATAAAAAAATAATATATCCCAAATTGGGTAATAATAATTCAGCAAGACCCTACCGACTGTAGATCAGTCGTTTCTAGGATTCACACGAAAGATTATGTTGAACAATGGACTCATAATCGTGGTGTTATAATATGCACAAATAATTATTTGGAATGATATTATTTCAACTAAAAATTTATTTATTTATAACTATAAAAAAAATACTAAATTTATTAAGTGAAGTTATTCTCCCTTAACCTAACTTTTTTAAATAAATAAATCAAGAGCAATAAAAATTGCTTTCCTAAAAGAAATTTATAAATTCTTATAATTTATCTATTTTATTTAGACAATTAAAAAGCTGATAAAAATCTAAGTAAATAAATCTGATTAAAATTATTTTTTCTAAATATACACATATACGCATAAATGAATAGCAAATTTTTTTTTAGAAAACAAAACTACACGATCATAAACTATTTAAAGATTTATTTAAAGTTTGATTTATTTATTGTATAAGGTGCGCAAATAATTCCGATTACAAACACACATCAAACCCACCTATTTGATTTTAAATGATTTACTTCAATAACAAAAATATCATTAAATTATTGTAGCATAGCATTTGCTTGTATGACTCACCTGGAAAGACAAAGAAGGTACCGCAAAAATGTTTTCCCATCGCCTTTGGCAATTGTCGACGACATCATCTTTTTGGCAAACCTGCCACAGACCCAATCGTCCAGCGTTCTCGGTATCTGGATCACCAATCCATTCTATGAATAGTTTCCGTGACGCGTTGACATATGCAAATACAAACAAGACAGAACCAAATGAAAAAATCAAAATTCTCACGGATGGTATTTCGCTTATTATGCTGGGTTAATTTGTGTTTTAAAGTTAATTTTTTGCGTTCTCTTTCTTTATTCATTGGCATTACAGAAAAAGAAGAAGAGATCTTTGTAAATATCAAAGTACCATTATGGGTACCAGTTACAGCTTAACAAATACGCTACACATATTCTGTGTGATTGTAAAAAGCTAATAGCTTAACGGTGAGAGGAGGAGTATGCATATTTACCTGGCGTTACAAAGGCAACAACACTGATGATCGCATAGCATATCGTGAAGATGGCCCACAAAACAGCGATCGCTTTGGAATTCCTTATATAGTTGGTTGCGTACATGTGGGTTGAGTCCACATATTCGATCTTCGTTCCCATTTTTTCTGTTCCTTTTTTGGAATGATTCTTATTTAGAATTGATTTACTTTTTTAATATAATTTTTGGTAATTGTTTTCAGATAGTTTCAAAGTCTCTGTGCACTTCTATCTAAATATCACTAAAAAAAATTTACTATATTCCTTTTGTTGTAGTTGTAGTTGTACTTGCTATAGAGTCTGCTTCTCTCTTCCAAATCGTTCTGTAAAACACATTTGAAAAAAAAAAAAACAAATAAACAAAAGTATTAGAAACCAGTCGATAATTAATTGCATATATTTTTATACTAATTTTATACGTTAATAGACGAATATTGAAACATATTTAAGACCAATACATTTCATTAGCAATTATCAGATAAACTAAATTAAGTTAAAGTTTAATGTTGACAGTAATCAAAACAAATACGACATAATTCTTGTATTTTTTCTATAAAAATATTTCATCCTCAAATTCCATAATGGAATACCTACAATAAAAAAAATTTATCCTTTTAATGGTTTGGAAAGTACAGTCCTATTATTATATACAATTTAAGATAATATTTCTTTAGTATAAAGTCTCCCATTATTTATATGGAGCTTTTAATTATAAGCCAATAAGTTAGCATAAAATATACCGATTTGACATTGGAACAATAAGCTTTTGAAGCTGATTTTTTTGATAATCCTTATTTCTCGCTTGGTAGGTAGGAGCGTTAAAAAGCAAAATTGCTATACAGGAGATTCTGAAAACCTGCAAGTGACATTGTATTCGTGAAAAGTGACTATCTGGAGTAGATGTTGGCCTTAAAGTGTAATTGGCGCGTATTTCCTTAAAAATAAACATAGACAGACCGTTATTATCATTTATTTTTGCGGATACAATGGCTT
This sequence comes from Atherix ibis, assembly GCA_958298945.1. Lineage (NCBI taxonomy): Eukaryota > Metazoa > Arthropoda > Insecta > Diptera > Athericidae > Atherix > Atherix ibis. The sequence goes on along the minus strand of OY282606.1, from coordinate 92,099,710 downwards.
TTTTTTGGCCTGATATTGCAGATTTTAACCTTGCGTCACAAGCCACACAACATATATAATTTTGACTTTATTGCATCAAAAAATTCCAGGACGCATAATTTCATGATTTGATGATACACATTGGCCTCCAAGATCGTGCAATTTGACGCCGTTGGAATTATTCTTATAAAGCTAAGCAAAACGTCATCTTTTGTTTCCGAAGCATAAACTGGATAACTGTTTATGTACAATTTAATGCCAATTAAGATCGTTTAACAAATTTCTGATTATATAAAATATTAGTTAAATATTCTCAACACAAATAAACAGAATAAGTTAATTGTTATTTATTGATTTAATTTTATATTTTATTTATTTTTTAAAAACCAGATTATTTATAAAAACAGAAAGTAAATCTTTGGCAATCTTAGGGCCTATCTGACTGCTAAAGCAACAAAGCGCTTACAATTTTTTTATAAATTTTTTTTTCAGAATTTTTAAAATATTTTCATTTTGTTATTACTAAGAGAAATTGATTTTTTAAAACTTTTTCATTTACAATTCTTAAAACTAACTCAAATAATTTAGTAAGCAAAAAAAGGTATCGTGGAGCTCTGTTGGCGTGAAGGTAGAGAAGATAAATTCTCTTAACCGTATGACTGTAGAAACACTTTGGTGTGCTTACAATTAAAAAGAAAGTGGTCCGAAATAAGATTTACTCGACAGAGTTTAGAAGTAGGTGGTTGTTAGTTTTGATAGCCAGTCGACAATTACCATTACGCGCCCTGATTAATACCACAGAATGGGACTTGCCTTAATTTGGGTTGAATGTCTGGGCTTCGGTAGAAAGACATACTTTTCTAAGAAAAGAGTTTGAATTTGCTGAAATATTGCTTAACTCCGGAGCTTGACAACATTTTATCAAGTTTTAAATGTATGTATAGCTTAGAGGGTGTGAATTCAGTTTATTTTTTATTATTAATAAATTAATTTTTATTTTTTATGAAAAGCTTTAGTTAAATTTTGATCAATTTTCTAAGCCATTAATTTTTTTTCATCAATTTTAATCCACATTTTTCTGATAATTTCAAAGTACAATCAAAAATATCAATAACTTAATTTTTAATAGATTTTCATTAAATTATAAGTTAAAAAAGAAATTCAACATAAAACTTGGTTGTTTATTTTTATTTTCTATAATGTCTGTAATGGGAAAATTAACACATACTCCTCCCCTTCCTCTCAAAAAAAACTACAATAAAAATATAGAGAAATATGCGTTTTTTTCTGTGCAATTCTTTTAATATTATTACCTCTTTTATTAGTTGCATAATCTACGAGGGTTGAATGGATCATAATAATAGATTGGCAATGCACTTACATAAGAACTACTTTTTGTGCAATTCGAAACAAGTGAGGCTGGTTCAACTTTTAATTTAAATTGAACTTTAGTCACCTGAACTTGTGATTTCTTATGCAACTGAAGAGGAAATTATGTAAGGTCAATAGCGAATGTACACGTAGAATGCAAATAAAAAATATTTTTTTCTACCGAAATACTTGATTTTGATATTAAGACTAAATAGTTTTAGGATCTATATTAAAACTGATAAGTTTGAATTTTTACTGTTCAATAAAATAGCGATCAACTCTACATGCTCTTAACTGATGGTAATAGTAATTCTGTGTAGAGAATACAATTTTTGCATAATTCAGTGATATGAATCTGTTGATCAATAGATTTCAATCAACTTCTTTTATATTCAATGAAGCACAACAACATTTTCGGTGATGTCGAGTTCATTTCCGACTAATGGTCTTATCGAAACCGCATGGAGCTCTAGCACGTATCGAATTGCGCTGGATTCAGACTATCAATATTGCCACAGGCAGATACAAGTAAAACATTTACATTAACAATAAACTGCTCGATGACACTCCATCAGATATAAGACCTGAATCAGATATAGGAAAGGTAATTTCAGTGAACAAAAAGGTATTACCATCATGATGACACACTCCCTACCGATGCGACGCGATTAATGCTTTGCAAAACCGACATAAATCCACGATTCGAAAGTTCACAAGTAACCTAACCAGATAGCTTAACTAGGTTTATGTGCTAAATACTATTCGACTTTACTGCATTTTAATACTTTTATATAGTCTAGCGATCTCACTGCACAACAAACCGGAAAACAAGAAACCAAACGAGAACGGTAATGACAACTCTTAACACCAACCAACTCGGTTGATGGCTAAACTTATCATCATCAACAGTAAGTTCCATGTTAAACAGACACAATACAACTACACCCCAGAAACTGAAACTATTGTGCATTAAGATAATTTTCTCCATCAACCCTTGGTACTAGTTTTTTTTTCAATTTTAAATATTCACTAAATTGCGAGCATTTCCTTGAAGCCATAATTGAAATTCGGATTCTGAAAGTTGGCAAATCAAAATCACAAGCTTGTAATTGAAAAATCACCATTCCGGATGCAACTGTCCTCGTTGATCAATAGAAAATTGAAAATTTATAATTTTATTCAGTCGAATATTCAATAAATTGCCATCGTTTAAATTATAGATCTTTCGAAAGTGTTCAATAATTAATTTTCACTTTTTAAACAGGTTGAATTAAAATTTGCTGGATAAGATTTTATGAAATTTTTAGAAAATGATACGTTTTCTTGATAGAAATTATTTAAAATTGTTGCTTTTCGCAATTATTTCAATTACAATCGTAGTTTTTAATGATTATAAGAAAAAATTCATAGATTGTCTACATTTTACTATACAATTTTTTCATTCTAAATATTTCAAATCCAGCCATGATCTGATCAACTTCAATATTCTTTAGCCACTCTGTATAATTTTGATAATCTTACAAGCAACATTTTATAACTCCTTCCTTCGGACCAGATATTACCCAATTGTCTGGAAATTTTCAATTCTTCAAATGATCCCTAACCACAATAAACCATCAGTTATTCGGTTTCTACTCCGAATACTCCATAACCCAGCAACGTCACCAAGTCATCAATTTCATTGCCTTTTTTCTATAAGGAAATATATTTTTAGATATTTGTCAAGCTTTTGATCGAGTTTGACGACCGGGCTTACTCTAGCATCTTAAAAGCATCTATTTAACCTTTCATGAAGTCTTAAATGTCCCTTCGATACTCGTTGGTGTTCCACAAGAAAGTATACCTGGACCCATCCTCTACAACATATATAATTCGTATATTTCTATTTGTCCTAATGTATTCTGCCTTACATACGAGTATTAGGATGATATACGGCCTGTCTTGTCCAAAATCTAAAGCCCAATTCTCCAGAAGTAATTTACCAAGTGTAATATAAAAGTGAATGAGTGTAAATTTATTCATGGAAATTTTACTCTCTGCCATAAATATACACTACCTTAATGGCATTAAGATACTAAAGGTTATACCTAAGACTGTACTTATACAAACGCCTAATATGGAAGATACACACAAGAATTAAAAGCCTAGAATGAACCAATCGACTTCTAGACAAACGGTCTAAACTTATAATAGACAGCAAAGTTCTTAAACCAATATGGACTTACACCCTACAACTCCAAAGCTCTACTAAGTCTTCCAAATCCCGTTTAATCAAATCCTTTCAATAAAAAATACTCTGCAAAGATGTCGATGCTGCCTTTTATGTTCGCAATAGTCTTATTCATCGTGTGATAAAGTTTCTGACTTGTTCAAGACATATACTCAACTTCCCTCCCTATAAACACCCCTCATCGATAACTTGAAGCGTAACTGGTCCCAGCAATCTACTGAAAAATCAAATGTCTTAATTCTAGAGATATGTGTATACAAAAAGGAGAAACATCGTTGGACCTATACTCGACATACTCGACATTGTAAAATTGTATAATGCCGTTTTTCTATTTTAAAAAATAATTATTAAAAATTTTCGATTTTTTTTTGTCAATCATAATTTATTACTTTGAAGGTAAGTTTTAAATTCTTTACTACAGGCAAGAACGTGATTTTAAGCAATAATACACTATATTACCTAATTCTCGACCTGGCTCTCGTTCAAAAATTTTTCGCGTCACGATAAATGAGTCCATTAATTTTTTATCTATGTGTATGTCTTAACTAAATATTATGCTAGCAATTTTATTGAAAAAAAGTAAAAATTAGATTTATAAAATCAAAAATTTTAAATTCAATATTATGAAATTACCAAAAGAAATCCTTATTGTTTAAAAATTAAAAATATTTCAATATAAATCATATATGATTTATATAATAATTTTAAATAGCCAAATTTAAGTATTAATTTTACAAATATTTGAAAGTTTGCTATTTTGAAATTTGTAGAAAAGGAAATTTATAATGAGTCTAACAAAGTCATTATCAATTCTAATTAATATGTGAAAAGTATTTTTTAGTATGCAAAAAAAAAAAAAAACAAATTTATAAGATAGATAATGATAATCAAAATTAAAAGACATAAATATCATAAAGGATTTTATTTATCCTGAAAGCTTTTGTATTAGGAATAATCATCCAAAGAGCAATAAACAAACAAAAGAATAGGAATCAATAAGGAAATATATTCGATAGTGCATCGTTACTTTCACTTTAGCTAATTTAGTCAATAGTAGCCGTAAAATTTCCTTTTACTCTATTAGTTGTTATTTAAAAAATTAATTAAGAGTAGACAATATTTAAATGGAGTCATTTTAATATGGACTCTTCTTAGGCAGTATGCTGTCGACAAAACTAATCGAAAGCTGAGTAATTAATACATCACGAAATTAATTTGTTTGAAAAATGGTTTCGCAAAAGAATATCAAAGTTCAAAGCACCTGCAATCGAAACTTTTGCAAATATTTCAACAGTAGTGATAGTTTTTTGTTTGTTTGCGCTTTACAGACCTTATTCACTATTCATTTGATGCTAATACAAACTCTCCTATCTTTGCTATAACAAAAATAGAGTTTTAGTGCTTTTAGTTTTACCAACATGCTTGTTGTAATCATTCAACATTCTGTGACGAAATAAATTAATTGAGGTAATTTTTTCGCAATTTATATCTTCTTTGATTTACATAAAAACTACAAAAAAAAACGTTTTCAAAAAAAAGCCCGAAAAAAAAACATCAAATATGTTGAAATTAGGCAAATCTACACAAGTCAATATGATAATTGATTGCATTTAATTGCATTTCAAATAGCAACTATTGTACGATTTGTTCATATCTATAATTTGTTCATATATCAGTTTTGTTGAAAGCCTATTCAAAGTAGATCAGGTCAACAAATTTTACAATTAGAAACAATAACCATATTTGAATAATGTTTGATACTATGTTTACAACAATCTCGAAATGATTTGTATAAAAATTATTATTGCAAAATATTCGATTTTAAACTGCACAGCACATTAGATTATCAAATTTCAACAACTATTGCGACTTTTTGTTCAACAGATTATTAATTATTGAATACACATTAAAGATGAAATATTTGATTGTGGGTTTTTTTTTTTAAATGTAAAATTTAAGATTTGGTTGTTTAGAAAAAAAAGCATTTCCTTATCAATTTATTCAATTTATTTTGTACAATGAAAAAATTAAAATTACAACACACCATTTATCTTGAGTCCAAAAAAAATTATTACTCAATATAGACAAAAATTCAATAATTCACTTTTCCTCAGATTTGCGGAAGTTTTTTTTCTAATTTAACAATGAAATTTTAGCGTTACAATAATATGTTTGGCAATAGTCTAGATTTTATTACTTTGTAAAAACTTTAGATGGAATAATTTTTTGCAAAGTATCTCAGTTTTTACAGACCCAAAAGTCTCCTTCTGATCCAGTAAAATATCTTCGAAAAAATATTTGGCAGAATTGTCAAATTTAATTCCCAACAATTAAATCCCTTTTTAGAAAAACCTTGAATCAAAAGATTTCTTTGAAATGCATCTCATTTAATATAAATAATTTTTTTAAAAGGTTTTTTATATTTTAGAATTACTCTGAAATAATGCCTAAAACTTTAGACTTTATTTTGTAAGAACTTGAAAGGGAAAATATTTGAAATAATTTTTTTATATTAAATTGGGAAAAAAATATTGAGAATTTTCTTTTAACTATTTATTTCAATTTAATATTGTTAACTTTTTTTGACGACCATTAAGCCAATATTTTTTGCAACGATCGGCACAAATGGTACACTTTTAACAACAGTCCAAGACCAGGGATGTAGGGTGAGTGCAAAATGACGAAAGACCACTCTTATTTCTATTGACCGGTCCTAGGTAGTTTTTTTGTGTGTTTTACTTGCTCCTGTAACCTTCTAATATGGTACCAATGAACTTTAAAATTTATTAGGTCAATCATTTAATCAGTTGACAGCAGCTCATAGCGAATGATTCCTTCGCATTCTTACCAAATAAGTAAGGTTACCTTTTTTGGATTCAATCCTTGCTTCTGTAGTGTTTGAAGAGCTTTGAACGTGATCTTTTCTGAACCGCATTGTCATGGCTACTAATATTTTGATCTTGTTTAATTTTTTTTCAACGATTTCTTCGATCTTTTCTACAGTTTGTCTACCAGCAGTGCATGGTGCACTTTTGACCACACAATATCCACGCTTAAGGGGACTGTGCCAACTTCAATTTTTTAGGAGCTTTCGCAGCAATCTTTTTTTTCATATGAAAATTGTAAAATTTAGATGCTTAAAAGATTTTAGTCCCGTTTCAATTTTTACACATGGTTGAGGATTATATTCTGTCATTTTGTGAGTAAACGAAGCAGATTAGATGTGATCGGTTAACCTTCGCACCTAACGCAACTCTACATTCATATTGTTGAGTAGGTTATGTCGAATCTCGTTTAATAAGAGATTATTCAATGACCCACGAAGATCTTTCAGCCAAGTAGCTGTCAGTAAGGATAATGACATTGTATCGATTTAAAAAAAAGGCGATTTTATTGCCTACATCTCTCCGTAGTACGATCAAGCTCATAGATTTGGGTACCATTGACCTCGATAACTTTCTAAGGAAGTTGTATTGAAATGTATCGCCGCATGAGGAAACAATCATCGGGTCCATCCAACTGTTCAAGGAAAAGTTTCCTATAGATATATAGCCTAACTCCAGTTGTTTGGATGGTAGAATAATTTCTGTCTGAACGTTGTATATTATCCCACCAATTGATTCTAACAACAGCCAGGAAAGACTTCAATCAACATACCAAAGTTATTATTTGTAAACCAAAGTCATCCCTCCAATTATCCGGATAGATCTTTTTTTAATCCATTTATAAATTTATTTTCACATACATTTTTTGGTACAGTATTATTGTTTAAAAATAGATTATTTATTATATTATTAATAATAACCTTTACATCAAAAATCGTTTAATTTTTAGTAAATATTAATATTTTCTGAAAGCTCTTTTTTTATAAAAGGCCTACTTTACACTTAAACTTTTTAATTAAACATTTTTATATGTAAGTATAATATTTATGCCCTTGGGTTGTTATTGCAAAAATACTAAAGTCAGTATTGCAGGTCTAGACATTTCAACATTCAAAAATAAGTACAAATGCGAGAATATGGGAATAATTGTACGAGTAGATTAATTTCGAAAAACTCTAATATTTTTTCCGTTACATACACTTATTTTCTCATCTTCATTTTCATCAGATAAAATAGTATAATATGGTATAATCAAAAATCTTTTACAAAAGTGCTTATAAGATTGTTTGAGAATTCGCCATAGAGAAAAATGGTTTGAGAATTCACCATAGAGAAAAAAAAGTCTACAAAACTTTCGAAGCAAGTGAATGATATACTCTTACACACTCTAGAAATACCAACAGTTGAATAGCAAATTAGAAAAAATAACAGAAAAAAAAGGAAAGAAAATCTCTTTGTGGAAAAAAATTAAATTTGACTTTGAAATTTACTATTAGAAAACGTGAACGGAAGTGAAATGAAAATTTTAAATGTTAACCATTTCCTTTCGTTCATCTTTTAAGTTCATTTTATAGATTTCAATTTAAAAATAATTGCGTCAAAACTTATTAATTTAAGTGGTTTAAGAAATATACAAAAAAAATTAAGAAAATTTAACAAAAATTTAGAAATTTTTTTAAAAAAAAATGTCCAAGTCTCAATTTTAATATTACTACTGGTCATACTCGTACGTGCTCGTACGTGTACATGTACGCGTATGTACTTTGAAATGCAGTTTTGATTTTCGATCAGCTAATATCGAGGTCGACCTTCTTTAGAGGTGGTTATACTGTATTGGAGATAAATTGGAACCTGATCATGGACATGCATAGGCTGCTGTGATGTTCAATATAATATTTATAGAATGTTCAATATAGGATAAAAAATGTTAATGGTATACGAGTACTTGTATACTATATTATATATAAATTGAAAAATACCAACGTGTTGGTGTTTTAAAGAAATCTGCAAGAATACTATTGTAAATAACCTTGAATTTATTAAATTGCTTTTCTTTTCCAATTGCAAATATCACACGAAACGAAACGGAATTGATATATTTTCAGAATTCCTATTAAAGGTACTTGTAGGTAGTACTAAAAATAACAATCGAATATTTCCTTCTTTTATATAACCAACAAGAGTTAGTTGACTAGGCATTTTTTCTTCAAAAAAAAATTTTCTGTGTAGTATTATTTTCAATTTTGTTTTTTTTTTTGATTGACATTAATCCCAATATCACGAAAATATCAATTTGATTTTTCGAAAAACTATTATATTCGTATTAGGTAATATCCTATTATTTATTGTAAATTTTTAATCGATTTAGAATAGAAAGGAAATAATATCTAATATTATTTCATTTAAATATTTTAGGGATTATTTTTTATAACATTTATAAGCGATTAATTTGTTATTAATTATGAATACATTCTTCAACAGATTATTATTTAGAGTACGATTTTCTTTTAACAGAAAATTAATTAAATACTTATTGTGAAGTATTTTTGATAAATTTTATTATTTTTATCTACAGTAAATAACTCAAATATTTTTTTAAAAAGATCTTAAGGTGTCTTTGGCCCGTATTTTGTTCTAAAAATAAAGAAGGGGAGATCGTTACCTTTAATTCTGAGCTCTATGGCCTAAACTTGATCATATGTTATTTCAACAAAACGGCGGCTCCTCAAGCCACACAGCAAGACAAATGTTTGCTCTATTGTACGAAAAAATCTACGTACACGTAATTTCGAGATTTATTGATGTCAATTGGTCTTCAAGATCATGTGATTTGACGTCGTTGATCATTTTTCAGCAGACAATAGTAAAATTTTGGTGCATTTAATAACCAGCAGCAATCAAATGATGGCCGAATTACAAGCCCAAAAATGTGCCGAAAAAATCATCAAAAATTATACTCAAAAGAATCGAGTCCTGAAAGAAGTCTCCTGAAGGATTTTATATTTCACATGCAATATAATCAGCCAAATTCAATCAATTTAGTGAAGAATTTTTAAAAAAATTAATGTGTTTTATTTAACTGAAGTATCCAAATGGTAAATTCGATAAAACCTTTTCAATGAAAATTATCCAAACATTTTTCAGAATTCAAATCATAGCAAAATAATTTTTTTTAATACTAGCAGATATATGTATGCATTCATTTAGATTTGGTAAATAATAGATTTGTTTTTAATGTGCAAATATGAGAAATCATTTTTAATTTACCATCTATATTTTGGAACTAATAAACTCATTTTTTTTAAAGTGTATTTTTGAAAAAAGAATAAAAATCTCCAATTTTTTTTTTTCAAGAATCTTCCAATTTTGATACTTTTTGAAACGACATTTTCTTATAGATACACTAGTTAAAAACAGATCTAACATACAGTCATTATTATCGTATTGTCATTGAAAACTTTGGATTTATGTTAATTTCAGCTCATTTAATACTCGTAGTAAGAACATTTTTTACTTAATAGTAAGAACATTTTCTAGCTGACAGAGGATTTTTAAAGATTATTTAAATAACAAATAACTATTTTTTTTTACAATGGAAAAAACCTTTCTCAAAATAATAAAATCAAAAGCTTTCAAAAACTTTGTCAATAAAATATTTGCTATTTTAAAAACTGATCATTTATACTTAGCGAAAAAAATTGAAATATTTACAAATATATACTTTTGATTTATATAAAATTACATATACCTGATAAATTATGGTTGTTTAAACTTTCTACAACAAATCGTTGCGAGGTAAAAACAACTTTCATTAGAAATGTTTACTTTTTCCAGAGAACATTGTTGTTGTCTGATCGAAAATCTTATATTGTGACTATTTTGAGAAAGGCATAAAGAAACTTTTCTAAAACTTTTGAAAAGAACCGGATTCTGAATGAATATTGAAACTAGCCTATCACAAGTTTCCAAGATAGAAGTAAAAAGCTCCACTATGACTAAGCAGCCGGGTAGCATGCATAAAAGGTTAACAACAAAATATCGAAAGGCCGAAAGTCGATTCAACTGATGACGGACAGCCAGTTGGTTAGCCAGAGTTGTTGGTAAATAGCCTAGATTGGTTACCCGGAATCTTAGCTACTCTACAATATTATAAACTCAGTTTTCTGCAATACGATTATTGGTTTACGGGTATGGGTGCACTCACAATCAGTAGCCTCACGGCATAGACTCGTCGTAGGTATGGGACTATAGATTATAGACTAGCTGTAGAGCTGATTCTATCACCATCAGGTGAAGCCAACTAAGATGGTTGTTTGTATCATAGCAATGGAATTCAACGAGCCCGTCTCCGAACACAACAAACTTATAGCTCGCCAAAAGAATACAACAAATATTCGGTCAGCATGCTACAATAAAATGAGAGTCAGTTCATTTACATGCCAAATCCAGAATGTTGTTATTCTTGAGGTTTAATTATCTAAATAACTCTAATTGTTATGTTTTTTTAGCAATAGTCGTAATCGTATTTTACCTACTTTTTAAGGTACATTAATTTCCAATTTCCTATTTTCTTCGATGATTAAATGAACAAAAACGTTGAAATTTTTCTACTAATATCGGTAAATTTATAGTGTTTATAAATATTTTTAATCTCTATAACGTTAATTAAATGCATATTCCATTCGATTAACAATTTATTCCACAATTTATGCACTTTTTTTTATAATCAATAATAGACTTTTAAAAATTTCTTATAATCAAAATACAATTAAATTTTATATTGTATAATTTTTCTAGGACTTTTTTTTCCTTTGTAAATAAAATTTTCACGACTATTTATTTTTATTATTCACTAAAAAAAAAGTTTTTTATAAAAATTTTATTTTAAGAACATTTTCCTTTACTTGTATAAATTATTTACACTATTACAGTAACTGTGAATATTTTTTAAATTAATAATAATAACAATCACCAACACGATAAATAGAAAGATTTTAATAGAAAGTTTGAAAAATATTAAATTTCGTAGATAATTCGACACTGTTTGTTGGAAAATGTCTCGATGGTCGGAAGAAATTTTCTTTTCACGGAAAACAATAATAACCACCAGTGAACCGAATATCTTAAGATGAGCGTAAGAAATGAGGTGTTCACGATGATCACTTTGGCAATGGCTTAGCACAGACCTTTCACGTTAACCCACACCAAGGAAGGCGAGGTACAACCACCACCACCACGAAGAAAAGCCATATTGTGGTTTTTATTAAGAGAGTCTACGGACCCCGTTTTCTGACTGGAGATCTATCTACGAGCCTCTTACTCTCTTCAAAGTGTATAGTGTATGGAACGTTTGGAGACAAGTATTCGTAGATGTTGGGTCAGGTGAGTAAGGCCTACACAGCTACAGTGAACTGAACTGAATTTTGAATGGAATTGAATTGAATGGTGAGATCACGAAACGAAAGCAGGTAAAAATCTTCCAATGTAAGCAGTTTTTGTTTACAAATTTGTATATAAGAACGACTCGCACAAGAGTGTATAGAGCAAAAAAAAATTAATTTAACAAAGTCTCTGAGGATTACTTATCACCTAAGTTAAGACGCACACTATATTTTGTTTTTACACATATTTTAGTCATATTTCTATCATAAAAGCAAATGTTTTTTTTTTAAATATCAATAAAATAAAAGGACTTTTACTCCAAAAAAGGAACATGCACTCATAATTATTTTAAAAGCGAAACTTTTTAAAATATTCAGGAGATTGAGTTTTTATTTAAAACAAATTTTGTGAACATTGAACAATTTTTATAGTGTACGCTTCACTTTACCTTAGAAAATGTAAAGAATAACTGTAGTACATGATAGTGTAGTGGTCAAGAAAAGAAGGTTCACCACATTTTTACTTATATGAATATGCTCTTTAGAAGGTAGCATAACTGATCGAATTACAAATTTTTTACACAATCCCCAAAGTACTTACATATGTTAAATGCAATTGCTGATCATAAACGAATTGAAGAGTAATTGTTCAATAAAACAAAGAGAGACTTAAAAATTAAAGAGATATTAAGAAAGAGTAACTTAAAAATGTATACAAACATCAGGTGTTCCCTACCAGTTTTAGAAGGAAAACGCAGCAGGTGTGATATTTCTTTTGATTAGGTTTTTTTTTTTATTTTACAACTAAATAACAGAAAAATATTATTCTATTGTTATTCGTATTTTTTTACAATCCGCTAATAATAAGAACGTATTTTTTATTAACGGAAAAGTTAACCATTTTGTTAGGAAATTTCTCAAATATAAAATTTTCACAATTTTTGGATTATTGAATGTTTTTCTTGTTCTAATCTCATTTTAATTATTAACGACAGATTTAAGATCTTCCACTGATTATTTCAATACAATTTTTAGCTAAGCACAAAAATAATAAAAAAATTAGTATTTTACTATAGGTAATTGGATTTGTTTTAAGTTCCAATATTAAAAATGTTTTAATAAAGAAAAAACTTAATTTGTCATTATGACGAGTTTGGGTAGAATTTTGATCGTATTAGGAATTGTTTATCAATAGGACTGAAAACTAATTTTTCTTTAATAAATAATCTTTAATTAAATGAACAAAAAAACATTTTTCAGCAATGTACAAACATATTTTTTGAATTATTGAAAATTCTCTGTATTTTTTCGCATATATTTCTCCAAAAAGGCCTATTTATATTGAAAATGATAACATTTTCTCACATTAAACAAATTTTTTTGCAAATAAATTTAACATTTTTCAAATATTACATATTGTATTTTAAATTTTTTTATTTGAATTTTTTATATGAAAAATATTTCATTTCCGCACAATTTGTTTGCCGTAATAAGCAAATAACTCATAATAGACGGAAAAAATACAATTTTCTGTTTCCGCTTATACGTGCGTTACTTCGACACAGCGATATTTTACTTGTAAGCATTTGCAACTTAACGAAAATTGACACGAATAACAAAAATTATATTAAAATTCATTTGTAGCACGTAACAATTCATTTTAAATAAATTTTAAAAGATTCACATATGTATCTAATTGCATTATCGAATATTAAATGAAATAAACAGAATTCTAAAATTTAACAAAAATGAATTGATTTCGTTCAATAACAAAAACTAAAACATTTTACTTTGTAAGAAAGGAAAAAATTCTATAAACAATTAATTTCTAAATTATTTTACACAATAATCGCAATCAAATCATATTCATTCGATTTTTATTAGCGAAGGAAAAAAAATAAGGAGACACCCAAAAACTAGTATTGGAGCAATGAATCTACTTTACAAACATTTTCAATGCGTTTTCGACCCCCTAATTCTATTAGTTCCATAATAAAGTAGGTTTCAACAATATCGCCTTGAAGATGTTGAACCAATTTAATTGCTGCTTCCATTGAGCCACCTGTTGCTAGGAGATCGTCTATGATTAAAACCTTCTGTCCTGGTTTAATTGCATCTTTTTGCATTTCAAACGTTTGCTAGAATAACAAATTCCATAATAAATAAAAGCAGGAAAGTATATGAAATCAACTCAAATTAATTTAAGAAAATATATTCTGCTTACTGAACCATATTCTAAATCGTATTCAACTGAGACACATTCGCCAGGTAATTTTCCCTTTTTCCGAACTGGAACACAAGCAATTCGCAACTCGGAAGCAATCAGTAAACTGAAGAGGAAGCCTCTAGCATCTAAGCCGACGACAACGTCTATATTTGGACAGGAACTGCGGATGTGGGACAGGATCAGTTCCTTTAGCACCGTGCACACTTCTCCGTTTCGAAGCGCTGTAAAAATATCCCTGAATCAAACGAAATAACACCAACAATATTAATTATCGACCGCAAAACAAATTTCCGAAAACCTACTTAAAGATAATTCCCTTTTTCGGAAAATCCGGGTACTCGCCAATGTGTTTTTTGATTATTTCCAGCTTAGCCTCATCTGACGACATTCTACGGCAATTATCTATTGGAATGCTTCGACTTGTTTCAAAACAAAAATAAATGCCAAGAAAAAATAATGTTGGGGACAATCAAAACTACTTAACAATACGAAATTCGTTTCTATCTAAACAACATTATTTTTTTTTAAGCTCTACAATCTTCGCCGACAATTTAGTTTATTAAAAATTCACTTCGATTAGATACTTATCCTCACACGCCTTTTAACCGAAGAAGTATTAACCGAAGAAGTAGCACGCTTCTTCCCACAACAACACAGTCTGATTTCATTTGACATTTGAAATGTCAAATTCCGATAAGAATTCGATTGAAGAGCCATCTTGTAGGGAATAGATTTTTTTTATAATAACCGCAGGGCTACTACCAAAGGGAACAGTTAGCGAAAATTGTAAAAAACTGCAATTGCTGGATAGGTAGCACAGTTAATGCTGTAACTGTCAAAAATTTGAAAATGTGTAAAACAGTTACCGCGCTTCAAAAAATTTGAAATTTTTTAAATTTATGTGTGTTCCAAAAACGAATTTCTTAAATGCAATTTATTATTTTTATTAATTTTATATATAACATATGTGTGAGGGTGTTTGTTAAAGAGGAAGGGGGGGGGGGGGTTTGTATTCATAAAAGGACCCTTCTTATATATCTACCTGCAGATAAATCTAGAAAGACGGACGTATGAGTTCAAATCCTACGCTAATTAACAAATATCCATTCTAATTTAATTTCCTTATCCCATTTGTAAATTTTATTATTTTTATTAACATTTTTTATGCTCTTGGTTGAATAATTCTAGAAAAGTCCTACACAGATTCCCAAAAACCACTTCCTTTTCATTCTAATTTAATTTCCTTATCCCGTTATCCCTGGTCGCCTTTACGAATTTCTTTTCTTCAAATGTTGTTCAATTTTTATTAATATTTTTTATTAACACATTTCAACAACAAAAAAAATAAGACACCACATTACTGATAGAAATCATTACATGATTAATTACATCATGTTAATTACATTTCTTACAAGACTAATTAAAAGGAGTAAAATGAATTTAAAAAAAAATAATGATAGAATAATTATGCATGAGGAAAAATTCGTTTTGTGTAATATTTTTAGAGGAAATACTGAATTTTCTTTCCATCTCCCTTCAACAAATTATAAAAAGAAGAATATTTATAAAAAATTTTTTAAATAATATTTCAGTAATTAAAAAAAATTAATTTTCGAAAAAATGTATATTCAAATTAATAAAATTTAAATCTTTCACAGAATATATGAAAAAATAAATCTAAAATTGACTCACGAAACTTATCTTTATCAAAACAAAAATTCGAGTGCGTACGATTTGATAACAACGAACTCAAAAAACACTTATTCTGAAAAAGGGATTCCAAAAAAAAATTAAAAAATATTTATTGTGATCTTCTAGTAAAAATGGTTTCATTTACCCAAATAATAACTAAATAACAATAAAAAAGGATCCTAGAATTATACTAAAGCAGCAGCTGGAGTACAAGCAAGATGAGGTACAACACCAAATAATCTCGACCAATTATGAACGAATATCAAAATATTCAAAATATGCACATCAAGAAGCGGAAATAATTCACAAATTTGAACCTCTACAAGAAAAAGTTCTGATCGTATTCGTATAATATTATAAGTCACTGTAATTACAGTAACATACAAAACTATGTGATAAGAATTATCAATTATTGTTTTTTTAAGTTTGGCGATCTAATTTTTTATCATTTTTATTTTGCGAGAAAATAAATTCACAAATTTTTAACATTTAAAACCCTACAAAATTATTTTAAGAATAATTCTGAACCAAACAGCAAATTTGTTAACAAAGTTTATTTTATTATTTATTTTTTTACTATTTATTCATATAATTATATAATTTATGGTTTTAAAAATATCTTGACTAAAATGAAACAGAATCGATGGTTTTTTTTACTTGCAATGGTTTTTTTTACTTTTTTTAATGTCAATAATAAAAGTCAAGAATATTAAAAAGTATTTTTATTAATAGTTTTTATAAAATTTCAGAAGCAAGAAATCAATTTGTACAAAACAATTGAATTAGATTTTTTTTTGCAATTTTACAGATAATCAACAAGTAAAACTTTATAAAGATAAAAAGAATAATTATTAAGCTATAACCATGAGCATATGTTAGATATGATATCAACACATGCTCAAATAGGTTATGTCAGTTTCCAGTTCTTGTGCAAATAGTTCCTTTTGATATTTCAGTATATCAGATCTTTTTAAATCCGCGTTGTTCTTATTTTCATCACAACATTTTGTTAATATAGACAATTCTTTCTGTAAGAAATCTTGAAATTGTTGCAATTTATTCAGAGCTGGTAAAGTTTCACAACAATCCACTGGCAAAACCACAAAGTCCTCACTAAATTTTTCATATAGAATCCGAACAAATGCAAATATTTTCTCTTCGTTTCTGTAATAAATGAAGAAAAAAACATTTTATCAATAACGAATTGAAGATAATAAATAATTTTTAAGTTCTTTTATAAATTTACTAATTGAGTACATTTTAAAAATTATATTAAAAATATGACTTACTTAACAAAAATTTTAATGCGTGAAATTTTTTCAGAACTATTATCTAGTTTTATTAGTGACCCAGACCAGAATGTATGTATACCGTTTTTATGATAAAAGTAATGATGGCAATTGGTTACCTTATCCGTGACATCAAAATCTGTTATTAAATTGATATTATCGACGTCATTGAAATCTATGTTCTTCGAAAAGAAATTTTTTTTTCAATTAATGGGCAACTTCTAAAATATTATTTAATAAAAAAATGCTAGAAAATTTTACAAAATAATTTTTTTTAAATAATCCTTTTTAACCCATCAACCCTTAACTTACCGAATTATCATTGCGACTTTCAGTTTTCAGTTCTACTTCAGTGAATCCTATTTCATCTTTAATAAAATTAACAATATTCGATGAGCAATTATCATTTTTATATTTTATTTGTACATCATATTTAAAGCTTGTATAAGTTATGGTAAGAAAATCTTGATAAACTGAAAAGAAACAATTATTTCTTTCGCTTTCAAAATATTTATTTAATGAGAATAAAGAATTTTCTTTGAAAAAATTTAATATACATTGCTTTGGTTCCATATTGATCTGATACTGACTTTCATATAATAATGTCGAATCAATTTGTAGATTTTTGATAAAATATTGTAGAGTGTAGGTTTTTTCCTTACTTACAACATCGTATAGGATAAAACATTGATAATTGTATAAAGGATGTTGCATAAAATTATTCAATTTCAGTTTTATTAACAGAACTCCAGAATTTTCTGGAGGTAGAGTACGTTTCTAGTTTAAAATCGAAAATATATATTTTTTAAATTATTCTTTAAATACAATTTATGTTAAATGAAAAAAAAATAAACACAATACTAACCACTGTTGGTTTCCAATTATCATCAAAAGTTAAATCTTTTCCACGATCTTCTGAGATATTTTCCAAATTTTCAAAATTATACGAATCGTTACCAAACTGATACAAATCATATTCATAATCAATACTATCGCATTCACAGTATAATAATATTGGGCGAATATTTTTCAATGTTTTTAAGCTAAATAAAAAAGAAATTTTTGTTTTTTTGTATGAAAATATACAAATAGATCATTTTTTAAATATATACTTTATAAACAATTATATGCAAAAATTATTATATACGATATGATATAGATGTTAACAATTAAAAGCCTGCAAGGGTTCTTCTGAAAATGTATTTCAACTCTTAGAGTCTACACTCGACATGGTAAAATAAAAAATAATAAATGAACACATAAAATTCATTTGACCCAGAATTATATAGTTTCTTATATATATTCACTATATTTAATTTTTATTCTAGAGCAAAAAGATTCGTATATGGTACGTTGGACAAGAGAAAAAAGATAATTAAAACCATCCACGAAATCTCCACTTTTCCTTTATCACAAAAATATCCTTATTCCATTAAATTATTTTACATTGTTTTGAAAATATATTCAGGAAAAAAGTACTGTATATCAATTAACATTCAACTATTTTTTAAAAGAATTCATAAAACCACATAAACGGTGTGACAGAAAAGTAATGAGACTGATTCATTTTTTTGGAACAATTTTAATTGGAATTGCCTTCAGCTGTTCGGTTGCACTTGTTTGGATATTATCGATTTTAAGAAGATGACGTGTTCTGAAGATTTTTTGGATCATGTTTGATGACATATTCTGAAGATAGGCTGGAGAACTGCAGGAATTCCTTTTTGGTAGTACATCACAAGTGTCTGCCATATCGGATTTGACACGAAGTACTCTTTTTTCGGAACCTTTAAAAGCCTTATCACAAAAACCCTCACTCGTTAAAGGCCTCTTTAAGAGAGGTTACGCTTCTACTACTTCTCGGCCCTCCCAAAATGACTATTGCTACCGAATTAATAAGGAATGTTCAGATTCCCATTTTTTGTAATGCACTACAAAGGCACAACTTTATTTGTCCCGCCCGCTCTATGGGATCGCATCGTTGCCAAACGAGGTTGAAACTTACACTGCACGTCCAGGAGGGACTAACGTAGAAGGTAATACATTTTGTGATTCAGAAAGTACAGTATTACCATTTGTACTGCTGTCAAAAATATATGAACTTAAAATTTACAGGACGCGTAATTTTGAGATTTGGTGATGTCAGTTGGTCTCAAAGATCGTGCGATTTGACGCCGTTGGACATCTTCTTGTAGGGCTACGCAAACCTTGTATTTACGCAGACAATTCTCAAACTTAGGCGTATTTAAAAATTTCTAAAAAAAAAAGTCATCGAAAACTAGGTCTCATGGCAACTTCAATAAATGAGTAATTTTATATTTATATAAATTTTTTATCCGTAAATTGGATATTTTTTTATTTATTTGCTTTAAAAAAATAATAAATAAATTGTGGCATTTTTTAAAAATAACTCCTAAAAACGATAAGTTTTTTCAGATTTTGTAATTTTCAAATGAAAGATTTAAACAAAATAAATGAACGAAAATAGTTTTATTTGCTAAAAAAAATTCACTTAACAAAGATGAATTTTGAAAACTTTTTTTAAAAAATCTTACAAAACTAATAAAAATTTTTTTTTAAATTTTTAATACGCTTTTTTCCTGATAGAGAATATTTTAACAATATTTTTCGTGAGTTATATGAGACCATTTCTAAAGTAATTAAATTAATATCCTTCCAGAATAGTAAATCAATACCAGTACAATTTAAATAATTTATTTTTAACGGCTGGAATATAGTTATTTATCAGGTAAATTCTCGCAAAGTTACCAACAACAAAAGGTAATAAAACCATTTACCTTTTCCTCATTAATTTCCATAACAACTTAAGTGAACAATACTCTTCTACGAAAATAAATATTTTAACAAAGGAATCAACTCATACAAACACATTCTACCGTCTTCTCGTTTACTTTGAAACAATGATAAGTTTGGGGTTGTATTATATCAATTGAGACTTTTTTTTTAATAATAACAAAATAAATAATACATAATAGTGTACCTTGTATCTTAGTAAAAATAACAATTTAAGTAAACCGCCTTCAGAATTTTCATAGTTCATACAATTTCTCCCTGTTTTATGGTATCTACTGCGTATCATACCATCTATGTACGATGAGACAAAATTAATAGCCTCTTTAATCTTTTTGATGTAAATAAACTTTTACGTACATTCATTCAAAAATACAGATATACTGACGAATATATCCTTATAATTCCGACAATTAATTTAAGATAAAAGCAAAGAGCAACTTTGAATCTAACAAACTTAATATGAATACGTATCCGTATATGGACATAAGTGAATAGACGCAAGCGTGTACATTTCAAGTAAATAAAAAATTTATAAAGCAAAGAGGAATATTTACTCGGTTTTTTTTGTTGTTCAACAAAACTAATTTTATTCAGAAAATGGAATAGTCAAAGAATGCCTAAACTTAACCCCAATCAAGTTAGACAAATACTTCCCCTCAAAAAACAGGCACACACCACTAACGAATACTGCAAGAAATTCCTTTACCAGCTCACATTATAAGGTCATGTGTTTGCCATTTTCGGTCAATTATTTTAGTTAGCTTACACATAAAACAAGGAATCAGCTATGAAAAATTAATAAAAATTCGAGTGCAGCAACGTTTATACTTTTTCATATTAACGGACAGAAATAAATAGCAATCAGACTTTAGTTCAACATGAAATCCGTCCTAGGGAAACGGAGAAAAATTGTAGGTTCATTGGAGTAAAGGACAATATTGTGTCTCATCAGATAAAAGTCGGCAACGCTTGCTAAAATTAATGTAAACATATGTTGGGGGTTTGGGCAAGTACCCAATTTCAAAGGAAACTACACAGTCAGAATGGGTAAGCAAGCCTTACAGCAAGGAAGCTACATTCCAAAAATTCATTTCAGATTAATTTACCTTTGTGCATTGCTTCCCTTATAATCGTACGTGTAATACCTTTGAACGTTATCAAAAACAAGACGTAGACTGACTTAATGTAGTCCATTTAACTTCCTTCCCTTTTGTATGTAATTTTTTTCCCTATTTTCATACCACAGAATGTATTTTGATGCAAAAATAATTTTCCCCCACAATTTGTCGTATTTTTGTTCTTATTTGTTTTTAATTTTTATTTTAGACTTGTTATACAATAATATATAATATACAGTATTGCGGCGATGCTTTCAGAAATCTCGACTCAGATAAGTCCTGGAGAATAATCTCAACTAACATTAATAAAATTCTGCGTCTTTAGATGCACATGCGCAATTTTTTCTTTCGGTATTGAGTTGGTTCAAAATTTCTCCTGCATGGAATCGTGTACATATAAAGTACACAATTACATTTTAACACAACCACAAACGATTTAGCCTACATTACGAAAATCATTCGCATGAGGACAATACAGTATTTAAGGACGAATTGAACAATCAACATGGAAGTTGAATATTCGTATTTGCATATATTCGTACAAGAATCTTTTTGGTTTTCTTGTTTCAAAACAAACAGATACATGTATGAACCTTAAAAATGTTATATATCAAATTTTCAAATATCTTACTAGTCATTATTTTGATACAAAGAAAAAAAATATTACTTATAGAATATTAAATCGGCTTGATTAAAATTTTTATATATTTTTTCAATTGCACTCAATATAAAAGAGCAAAAATTCTTATCGCACTAATAAAGGGTAATCCCATTTGCGCTTTGGAAAGTAAATTTAAAAAAAATATACTTTAAATGTATACTTGAATAAACTTACTATTTGATTATATTGCTTGAAATGTGCCATTAATGTACAGGGTGGGTCAATTTGGACTGACTTTGGTATATTGTAGCCGTTGTGCTGCATTCCTCGGCAATAATTATTGAGTCAATTAAATTTTGTATGAAAACATCTTCAGATCAAGTTTCACAATGTGTCGTAGCGATGTTCTGGAGATGCCCAATTGAGTAACACATCGACGAGTAGGCACAGATGGATCATCATTGACACTTTCGCGTGCAGCCTCCACAGTTTGTCATCAAATATTGCACCACGCTCCTCAAAACGGGTTATTAAGTTTCTTATCATGTTTGCACTGGGCGCTATGACAGTATTAAAATGCCGACGATAATTTCTTTGTGTTGTAACAATAGATCATCCGGAAGAAGAATAAAATTCAACAATTTTAATACGTTCTTGTACTGAGTATGAAAACATTATAAAATTTTATAAAATTCTTCATAATCTGCACACACACAAAAATTTAAAAAAAAAGTCATATATCAGTCCAAGTTGGCGCACACTGTATTAAATATATGGCTCTCACGAGACCACTTTGCAGGACTCGGTCGTTTTGAGGTAATTTTTATTATCTCTTTTGCACATTTCGCATTATTAGTTGACGGATGTTGTTTGTTAAATATTTTTCAGTTTAAAGATTATCTTCGCAAATACGATATTCGGCGTAACCTCACAATAAAATGTCCAACAGCGTCAAATCACACGATCTTGGAGGTCAATTGACCACAGGCCAATTGAAATCTTGAAAATATGTGTCCTGGGAATATTCGCTAAATTAAGTTAAAATTTATTGTGTTGTGTAGCTTGTAGTACAGCCTTTTTAAGACCACATATGGTCCAGATTAAAATCTTCAAGTTGAGGCCAAATAAAATCGGTTATCAAAAGGCCATAACACTGGGAATTGGCAGTAACGGTCTCTGCTTCTTCAGTTTCAAATAAATACGATCCAATGACACCTTAAGACCAAAATGCATACCAGAGAGTAACTTTGCAAGGATGCTTGTCGGTTTTAAGAACCCTGTATACGAGCGAAAAATCAACCCCATGGCTGGATAAATCAGCATCCAAAGCCTATTTGTAAGTGACCGTTTCTAATGAAGAAGTAGCATCCATTCGACGAATCTACCGCCTGTTTAATGAGTTGGTGTAAAATAACAAACCTTTAACTAAACAAATGCTACCTTGAATGATATGGGTACATGAAACTGTCAAATGACAGGGATGTACTTTCCAAACAACGAGAATAATAACCCTATAGAAGTAATGTGCAAAATTTATTTTATTATCATTTAAAAAATTTGATTTTTATTTCTAAGAAGAAACATAATAAATTTGAAGAAAATCTAATTTCTATATTATAAATTTTATATACGATTATGTTTCTATACATTAAAATAAATACATTTATTATGTAAATGGAGATAGACGTACATAAATTCAATATAATAAAAGTACATACTCTATCGTAATGCCAGGCCATTTGAATGTGTCCTTATCGCGTTACAAGGAGCACATTTATTATATTGCCACACAGTATACCTTAAATTGCGCGTAGTGATGTGTACGGTATAGCACGTTTTCATTGTACACATTACACTTTCACTGTTGGTAAACAATTTACATACATCCATACATAGTTATGCAAATATATTTGCTATATAAACAACATCAGTCACAATAGCGTAAGGGAACGTATAAAAAGCGAGGGTAAAGCAAAGCATCAATCTTTCAAAAACGAACAATTGCTTCAGGAGAGGGGTTGAAACTGGGTATGGAGGGGATAATTCTCATATAATTTTTGGAATAACACCCAACCCCTATCCGGCGGCAGACCATGTGTTGAATAGTAAAGTCAAGTGAATGGACAGCGGCTACAATGGCAGCTGTGTAGTGAATGCGACAAATTTCAGCCGGAAAATTCAAAGCAGTGTATGTATTCGTGATTTCCGTATTGATATTGAGCCTACAATTTCCCCATCGTTACCGTATCCACGTGAAAATCTGCAAAACAACTCAAGTGGATTCTCTCAACAAAATTTTCCGATAAGCCTCTCACATGTTGCCTGCTCTCATTCGGCACAGTATTCTATTTATATTATTAATGCCAATTTTGGGTTCGGTTATGTGTTTAATATTAAAATGATAACAAATTCTCTCTTCATTCCTATTATTCTCACGTAAATAGAACTAGTACACTCTCTATTTCACGGTATTTTCGTAGGTACACTCAATATACTTTCATTTACTCAAAGTTTATTGTGAGAGGAGTACTCTCCCTCTTCAACTTTTGTTTCTATTATTATTGACGGCTGCGGTCGCATATATTCAGAGCATAACAAAACGTCCCCATACCAATGCAAATGTTCTCAAAAACTAATGAATTTACCCGGAATCAATTAATTAAATATAATTACAATAAAATTGAATATTTATAAATAATATTTCATTCATTTTTTTAAATATAACTACGAATAATGAATTCACTTACTTTACTTATATTTAAATTTCAACTGTCAAACAGCAATCCTGCCATATAACAGAACTCTGAAAAATGTGTGGCAGTACTGACCGTCGTCACAATTTTGTGCACATCCTTAAGATTATGGCAGTTTTAGGATTTTACAGCGGCAACAATGGGCACTTGTCGATTGGGTTCCGAATTGTGTTCCTACTCAACTTATATTTATTTATTATGGACGGACGGCTTTGGTCGCATCAATATATCGGAGAGCATAGCGAAACATCTGCGACAAAAAGCATGCATTCATGAGAGCACCATTAAAAGCATGAGAGATTAATTTTCAATATGAGTACGTAAGCATTTAAGCTTTCAGTTTGGTGTGTTCTCTTTAAAAAAAAAACCAATAAAACTCTTATTTTTGGTTTATATTCATTGGCGTAGGCAGGTCGTTTGTATTTTTAAATATTTAGAATATTAATATCGGAAAAAAAATTTTTAAGTTTATTTAAAATATTTACAGAGTTTTCTTTGACTCATTTATGTAGCTCTCAATAATTTTAAATAATTGAAGGTTGTTTGAATTATCACCAATTGGTAAATTATTGTTATAATAATTAATTGAATAATCTCTGATAATAGAAAACTGATTCATTTCTTTTTCTGCTTTTTTGATATATATCCTGTGAGAACTAAATAATAATTACTATAAGTAGAATAAATTTTCAGAATAGTTTGAGAAAAATTTTAATTTTAAGTTTTTTAAATTCTTTATTCAATTGCTTAATAATAAAAGAGCATTTTTTTCAAATTGAAATTTTACTACAAAATTTATATTCAATATGAAAAATATTAAGCCAAACAAATATGAATAAGATTTTTCCAAAAATTATATTTTATTTATTTATTAATCAAATACAAAAGATTAACCAAAAAAAAACAAACAAAAATGAATATACTCTTATATATTCATTAAATATCTTTTAATCAGTAAATTATAAGGAATTATTTTCAATGTAATCTTAAACTAACATCCACATATATTTATAAATAATTTCCGTTAGGTTATTCAATTCGAAAGCATAAAAAAAACATTTCGTGATAAAATTTGTTCAGATTTATTTGATAAACGATAGAGAAAAGACTAAGAATACTCGATTTCCGCCTAATTCCAAATACACAAAATCTTGATTTCCGTAATTTTCCACAGTCGTTCCGTTCGGAAAATTTTCCCCAACAAAATTTTCATTTAAACTATTTTATTTCTCCAACAAACAAATACATAAGCAAACGGTGCATAATAACAATTGGGGAGAATTTGAGCGAATTGAAAATGTGGAAAAGCATAAAAGTTCTACATAAAGTGTAGTAATCTCAGTTCGTTCTGATGGCTATGACGGTTCACATTTTAATTCCAACAAATTTGCTTGGAAAAATTCTATAATAACCCCAATAATTTGGAAGTGAAAATAATTAATTTTTTTTTAATGTATATATTTGAATTCACATTTAGAACGTGATCAAAACGGAAAATACGAAAAGTGTTGTGCTTTAGGATAAAAATATCAATCAAGATAGATGTGACCGAAAAAATTTTTTAATACGCTACAATTTGTAATATAATAAAAAAATTTAATAAAAACAAATCTTACAGAATAATGAAAAAAAAAATTATTTTACTTTTATATCTGTGATGCTATTTGCTATTAATTAAATAATTACATAAAGAAATCAATTTTAAAATATTATCAATATATGTACATAAATTATAAGAGTCATAGTACGATAAGTTTATGTAAAAAGTATCTAAGACAAATTTTAATCCTAATAGAAGGAGGAAATATCTTTGAAGATTTTTCAAATACTATTCTTAATGTCATTCCTCTAGAGTGTAGAGGAGAATATTATCACTATTTAAAGGACATTTACGAATACGGCTCATACTGTATATGGTATGTAGAATATTTAAACTAAAAAGGCTAATGTGCGGGTGTACGGTTTTTTTTTCTTAGTGTGAGTTAATTTTTTCATTTTAACATTTATGAAAGAGAAAAACTATTAATTAAACTATAATATTATTGCAACAAACTTAATCGAATTAACACTTTGAAACTTATTCCATCATAAAATAGTGCTTAGAAAAAAATACATGTATATAAATTAAATTCACTTGTCTTCCACTATATTTAATAAAAATTAAAAAAAAATTAAAGGAAAATTACACATATACATATATATTTATATATAAATATATAAATATTAAGAGTTTATAGAAGATTACATAAATAATATTGTAGAAAATAAAATATCTTAAGGCTTTCGAAATTTAAAAAAATTCTTTTTAACACAACGATAACAATAGAATAGCGGTACTAGTAAAAATAAATAATTAAAAATAGTAATTATAACTATAGTAAAATGTTATTGTGATAAAATTTTAAACGACAACAAAAAATTATTCTCTATTAGTGGCATATTTCATTATGTTCTATGATTAGTATGATTAGCAAATAGTGAATAATTAACAATTGGCAAGGTTTCCAGTTTGATATTATCTAAAACAAATCTGGACAATTATTAATTGATAGCAAAAATAAAAATAAAAACATCATTTTAATTATGTGCTATGAAGTTGATTAAAAATAAATGTATAAAAATTATAAATAATAGACAAAATTATACATAAACATTTTTTTTTTAGTTTTTCAAAAATAAAATATAAATAAGAATATATAGAGTAAAAAAATAGTATGATTAATTTGAAACGAATATACACTGAAGTGTACCATTTGAAAGATTTGCTATATTTGAATATATTTTAAGGACAATTGAGTTAATAAAATTATTAAAAATTGCTCGCAATCATTTGATATTGGTATTTTTTGTTTTTTTCTGTTTTTATTTATTAATTATATTATTTTGTTGTTATTTTTTAATTTTCCCACAACGAAAAACTAACGAATCCAAACAAAAAGCATATTCAACTTTAATGAGATCTAATAAAACACAGTGTTGCGCCATAAGGCGATATTTTTTATTTTTTACTGCAATAGCCTTGTTACCATTAGCCTTAGTATATTTAGTGACAAATGAGCAAATTTACAAAATCAAAGGATATGAGGTGAGTAAATCAAAATCGATTGTTTATATTGTATTTTATATAGCTCGTATATTTATTTATGTATGTATGCACTTGTATACACATTACTACTTTTCGGTTCATTGATTCCTTCTTCTAAAAGGTTATATCACATTTATAATCATTCTATCCTGTTTTAGTTATATTTCCTTTTTATTTCAATGTATTTTTTATACACGTGATTTGTTTATTTATAGATGTGTGTATGTACAATATATATATATTCTATGTTTGCTGTTTGTGTGCATTGGTAATATGTATGCATATGTATGTGATATGATGGTTAAATAACCAATTTAAAAGCACAAAATTTGACACGAATATTTGCACCAACATAAATAATCACGATAAAAGTTAAAATTTCTCCTCCTTAAGTAAGCTAGTCGATTGTTAAGAAAATAAATACCATCATATCGATTTGTTAAATTTTCATAAATCGCTTTTTCTTTGGTTAAATTAGTTTTATTGTTATTGTTTTTTTTTAAATTTTCTTTTTTTTAATATTATTTTTAACAGAATTTTCGAAGGAGAATTTCTTCTAGATTATAAAATATATTATCAAATAAAAATATTATATGAGGAACAATTTTGATATTTTAATTCAAAAGTTTCCATAATAATAAAATCAGTTTACACTACTATACAATATAATTATGTAATAGAGTAAAATAAAATTAAAAGTAACATAAAATACTATCCAATTTGCGCTTCGGAAAGTGAAGTTAAATAAAACATAATCCAAATTTAGATTTCGATAGAATTTTATATTTTATTATATTTCCTAACCTTACCATTATAAATTAAATATAACATTATATAAAGCGCTGACAAAGTACTTCCTTTGCGACCCGATTCTTTTGAGATAATTTTTGATGATATTTTCACACATTACGGGATGTAACTCGGTTATAATTGGATGGTTGTTAGTTTTTAAATGCTCTTAAATTTGAAGATTATCTGTATAAATACGGTCTTTTACGAAGACTCACAAAAAAGAGTCGAACAGCGTCAATTCGCATGATCTTGGAAGCAAATCTACATCATCAAATCTTAGAATTACGCAACCTGAAAACTCTTCGCTCAATAGAGCTAAAATTTGTAGTGTTGTATAGCTAGAAATAACATACGGTTCAGATTTAAATTTTAAAATTCAGACCAAAAAAAGTCCGAATTAAAGATATATAGGATAATGACATCTTCAGACGAAAATGCATATCAAACCGTTACTTTTCGCGGATGCAATGACTTCTCCACAATTACTTGTGGGTTTTCGGAGCCCCATATATGGAAATTTTACTTATTAACGTGTTCCCCAGGCTAAAAATAAGCTTCACCGATGAAAAAATTTTCTTCATAAAAGTGTTCAAAATTTTACCGCATCTTTAATCTATATTGTGAAATGGAAAACACCAAATTAAACAAATACTATCTATTGTAGTTTAAAATATATGTTTGACAGCTATCAAACGACAGAATTTTACTTTCCGAACCACGAAATGGATAACCCTATAGCATGTGTCAACACATTTATTAAATGTTAACCATCAAAACTTATCCTATTTTTAAAAAGTTCTATTTTTCAAGAAGTTATTTTTGTTAAAAGTTATTTCGAAGAAATTTATTCATTCTTTAACAATTTGAAGATTGTCTATGGCAAATAATACTTAATATCTGAGAAAGATGAAGAAGGAGGGTAAATTTTACCGGCTTTGAAAAATTTCATCTAAAGGCATAAATATCATATAAATTTAAGGAAAATTAATATTGCATAAAATTAACAGATCTTATAAAAATATGTTTTTTTGCTAAGCATTAACAAGTATTTTTTCCATAAATTAATTATATAATTTTAACAAATATATTCAAAATTGTTTCTTTATCATTAACTCAATTTTTGCCAATAAGAATAAATTATTATATTGTATTTAAGTACATTTTTTCCTTTCTTTAAAAAAAAAGGCTTTTATTTTATTCTATCTTAAAAAGTGGTTTTTTTATTGTAAAAATCGCTTTTATGTTCAAAATTGTTAATGTTCAATAATTTTTAATGTTCAATAATTTAATGAAAAAAACTTTAATTACAGAAAACAATGATTTTTTGGAAATATTTATTTATAATCAATTTAGATTGAATTGAATCGCAATAATATGCGAAGACTGTTTTGCCATCTATTCGATTAAATTAAAGCGTTTAAATATGTAATTGTTCTTTATTATCTAAATCAAGCGATTATATCTTTTTAATAAATTAAAGTGGAACGTACTTTTATGAATATTAAAATTATTTTGTCGACATTTTATTAAATTGATTGAGCTATCCAAAAATATAGTTATTTATAACGATATTTATTTTTTTTAAAAAACGAAATAAATACTCTATAAAAGCTTCTGATGAAATTTATTATTGGCAGATATTTACAAATAAAATATCTTTTTTTTATATATCTTTGCAGACACTTTTTATAAAATATAAGTTCTTATTGACGAAAAATTAGAATAATATATTAACTTTTGAAATGAAAATATACTGGCACTGGGAATCATTCAATTTTTATATAGTTATCACAAATTTTTCTCTCGAATAAAAAGCAGAATTACAATTATTTGCAATGAATAAAAAAATTGCTTAAACAAATATTGAAAAAATTGACAAAACGTATAATCAGCACATTTAATAAGGTAAATTTTATAATTAAAGTTATAATTTTTATAACTTTAATTATAAAATTTACCAAAAACAAATTTATGGAATTACTTTTACCTAATCTTCGATTTAATTTCAAATAATATAAAAAAGATGATATCAAAGTGTTATCCATTTTGTGGTTCGAAAAGTACAGTTCTGCTATTTGACAACTGTTTAACATAAATTTCGTTCAAGGTAAAATTTAATGAGTTTGAAGTTTGACTTCAATAGAGTAAAATGGTTTATAGAATATGTAGAAGATACACCATTTGGTTTCTGAAACAATAAGATTTAAATACTGATTTTTTTCAGCAATAAGTCTCATTTTTAGCTCGGTGAAATACGTCAATAACTGAAACTGTCATATGCAGCATCGAAAACCTACAAGTGATTGTAAAGAAGCCATTGTATTCGCGAAGAGTGACAATCTACTGTCCGTATTGGTCTGATGGTGTCATTGGCCCGGAAAGACTGTTACCGTAAATTCTGAGTGCTTTTGCCGTATAAAACCGTCTTTTTTTATGACTTAAATTTAAAGATATTAATCTGGCCCATATGTGATTTCAACGAAACGGCACCACAAGCCACACAACATGACAAATTTTAGCTTCATTGAGCGAAAAGTTCCAAAAACTCATAATTTATCGATTTTGTGATGTTAATTGGCCTCAAAGATCATGCGATTCGACGATATTCAACTTTTTCTTCTGAGCCTACACAAAATAGCATGTTTACATGCCGAAATGTGCGAAAGGTCATCAGAAATTACTTCAGACAAATCGAGTTCTATAAGAAATCTTGTATTTGTTTAATGGAATAAAAATTTCATCAAAATCTAAATTTAAAGTATATTTTACGTACTTTATTTTCTTAAACCCAAATTTGATAAACCTTTATCAGATGTTTCAATGCTTAATATCAATATTCTGCCGCAATATCTACATAATATCAATATTTTCTTAGAAAGAATACATAATAAAAATAGCAAATATTTTCATAATTCTAAAAGAGAAAACTTTAGAAGGACTAAAATGTGGGACAAAATACTTATAATCGAAACAAAACAAGAAGCAAGAAATATTTAAACTGGGAATTGTTTGTATTTTTCCTACAATAATACTCGTATCTATAAAAAAACTCCTACGATTGATAACAATTTATTATAAAATAATACAAAGTATAAGAAATAATCAGAGTTAAAAAATTTTATTTTATATTTTTAGCCATTATTTTTTTAAAAGAAAATCTCACATTTTTTCATTCATATTAAAGAGTTTATTTTATATTATATTTTACTGTATATTAGAAAGAAATACATTGCTTTTGGTCGTACATATTTTATTTAAAATTTTCGGGCAAACAAATGAAAAATGATTAGATGCTGTCGCTATAAGCACGTACATTTTACTGGCACAACAGATGTGAATAACTACCTTTCCATCCTTACTATTATCGTATGCTCCTTATTTTGTATACTAAAAAATTCTAACCAAAAAATAAAAAATAAAAAATTATAAATTGTCCTATGTAAGTCCTGCTACAAATTGAATTTGCTCTATTCCCGACAACAAACCATCTAAGCATTGTTAGTGTTCTAGTAGCGATTCCTTTATGAAAATTGTACACAATTTTCGCTATACCCTCTGGTGGTAGTTGTACACTGTTTTTGAATAAAAGTAACCCAAAAACAACCCACATCAAGTAAATGAAAAGTAAATGGGAGGAAATGGAAGTAGAATAAAAAAGAGAAAAAAACCATTTAAGATATGGTCGTGCAGAAGCAACTGTGGGGGCGTTGATGTCAATTTAATAAAAAGTCTAACCGTACCGTTTCCTTAGCTTTTCTATCATGCAAAAAGAACTGCAGAATTTTCAATACTAATAAAAACATTTTCTTTTAATAATTTTCCATCAAATAGTTCATTTCCATTGAAGTTTATTCATAAAATAAAAGGAATATTTTTTCATATTTTTTAGTAAACAATTTTTATTTTTATTTTAGTTTAAATTAAATTTTTTTCAATTTCGGTAAAATGATATTTTATTTATAAACTAAAAGTAATAGTTTTTATTGAATTATATAATAGTTGAATGAAGAAATTTTATTTAAGCAGAGCTAGGGTAAAATTATACACATCCAAGATGGAGCTTGGCATCCCAGAAAAACTGATTAGACTGACTAGGCTGTACCATGACTAGTGTGAGAGGAAGAGTAAAAGCAGCCGAATCACTTTCAGAGCCGGCAAGAATATGCATTTTCCTATATTCTCTTTAGTCTGGCGCTGGAAAAAGTGATTCATGACTTTTGAGGGGTAAGTGTGAAGGATGCAATCCTTATTAAGTATGTCCAGCTTTTAGCATATGCCGATGACATCGATATTATGGGTCTATCCAAAAGAGCTGCACGAGAGGGCTTCATCAAAATAGAGCGAACGACAAAAAATATTGGTCTACACATAAATGAGGGTAATATAAAGTATTGATGGTAGCAACAACGGCGTTGAATATAATGCCAATTAGCACTAGTCGCATATAGATAGGAGATTATATGTTGAAAGAGTTAAACAATTTTCCTTTTCGGAGTCAAGGGTCGCAGTCGATAAAATCCTTGGGGTCAAGGATCCAACAGTACAATCAATTTAATAAAGTCAGTCTTAATTATTTCGCTCGAAAATTCTAATAGTATAATAGCGAAACTACTGCTGTACAAGAACACTAGTCTTGCCAGTTCTCGTGTATTCTTCGAAAACTTGGATTCTCTGCAAAAACTATTGCGAACTCTTGTCCGCGTTTAAGAGGAGGATCCTTCGAAGAATTTTTGACTATTCCGAAGGCTGTTTAACGACGAGACCTTGGAGCGTCACGGCGACCGCTCGATTGTGGATAAAATTAAGCTAATAGGATGCGATGGGCTGAACACTTGGAACCTGCCCGGAAAGTCTGCACGGGCTCCGTTTGTGGTCCCAGAAGACGAGATAAACTCTGCTTTCGGAAGAGCATTTTAGTAAAATTTTCCAATCAAAAACATGGTGAGAGTGACAAAGTGGAATACCACAATGAGAAACCAAGAAAAAGTATCAATAATTATATAACCGAGAGAGACAGCAATACAAAATTTTCTAGAAATTTTCTCTTCAATAAAAAAATACATTTTTCTATAAAAAAGTATATTTTCGTAATGATGAATTTTGGTAATATTCATTTTTAATTGGATTATATAATAAAATTATACTTATCTGATCTGTTATGGGGTTGTGATCTTTCATTATACAAAAACTATATAAATTTTTATTCTATTAATAATATTTTTGACCCTAGCAGCACTCATTTCATTTAATATGTTGCATAATTATTTTTATATAACTTCTTATAAATACTAGGTTTAAAAGTTACAATACAAAACTGATAATAAATGCGATAAGAAATACAATAATTTCAGACTTTGGAAATTGCAATTACTTTTGAAAAAATTGTACAAATAATTAATTTTTAGAAAAATTATCATTTTTAAATGCTAGAAAAATAGGTACCAAAAAAATATAATTCTAATGCGGAATATTAGATTTTTTTCCTATCTGATTTCTTTTTCTGTGTTATTGGTTTATTAAACTAGCTTCGTGTGTAGTCAAATAAGGCATTCTAATGCAAATAATAAACTTTTCAGACTATTGATTAAATTTTACTTATTAAAATAAAAGTTATAAAAAAATAATCATACTATGAACATGTAAGCAAGCAAGTGTACGAACAAATATGAGTTAAGTTTTTGTGAATGGGTACAAACTATCAATCATTTAAAAAAGATAAAAATTGGCATACATTTCTATCCTTGTTTAGGATTGTTTGATTAATATCATGTATAAAACAATATTGGTACTATTAGTGACGAACTTTGTATTTTTAAAAGCACGTATACTTGCTCTAATAGTATAATATATGACATTATAGTAAATATATATTGCAAACAGAAAGTTTGATCGATTTCATTTCCATTTGCCAACCATTATCGTTTCAATACATCTTCGAATTGAGACAAACCGTAACTCAATTTGCTATTTCAGCCCTTCAATACTCTTTCAAAACTAAAATATAAAATTTTCTAAATTGGGTAATATGATGTTCAAAAGGGTATAGAATAATGAAGTTTTAATGCAAAAAAATATCAAATTTCAAATTTCAGTTAAAATTTTCAATAAAAAATTGAAATTTATTATTTATACAAAGTGTTACGGAAAAGTAATAAATAAACAATTTAGTTTTATTCTTTATACATTAATTAAATACCCCCTTCAAAATAATTTGCTTGTTTCTATTGGGTTGTTGCAAAAGTAATGACGTTTTTTTACATAATTAAATAGTTTTATTCTTTATACATTAATTAAATACCCCCTTCAAAATAATTTGCTTGTTTCTATTGGGTTGTTGCAAAAGTAATGACGTTTTTTTACATATATTTTTTTTAAATTTGTATTATTTATATAATCAATTATATAATTTCCTTCCGTTTTTATAACCTCCTCCCATTTTTCTATCAACTTATTAATACCATTAGTGTAAAATTCCTTGGATTTTGATGCGAAATATGTAGAAAGGGATGTTTTTACCTGCTCTATTGTATCAAATTTTTTGTCATTTAAAAAATTTTGCAGTGATCGGAATAAATGAAAATCGGAAGGAGCAAGATCTGGAGAATACGGTGGATGCTTGATAACATCCCAATTCAACTCATTCAGCTTGTGTTGGGTCATCATAGCCATATGTGTTCGCGCGTTGTCGTGATGAAACACTACCCCTATTCTGTTTACCAATTCTGGTCTATCCTTTTGAAGGACCATGTTCAATTTGGATAATTGCTGACAATATCGTTCTGCTGTAATTTTCTGATTGCATTCCAAGAGTTCAAAATACACAATACCCTTGCAATCCCACCAAACACAAGGCATAACTTTTTTTTGATGGATTTCGGCTTTCGAAGTTGTTAATGGGGCTTGTCCAGGTATAGCCCAATGTCTATTTCTTGTCACGTTGTTGTACACGACCCATTTCTCATCTCCCGTTACCAAACGATGCAAAAAAGGTTCATGTTTTTGTCTCGCACTCAAAGCAACGCACGTTGAAACACGATCCAATAAATTGGCAGCCGGCAATTGATGAGGTATCCAAACGTCGTACCGCGAAACCATCCCCATATGCTTCAAATGCCTTAATACGGTTGTATGGTTGACTCCCATCATCGACGCGATCTTCCTGGTGGTAAGACGTGGATTGGTGTCAATTATGACTTTTAACTTGTCCTCATCAGACTTCAATGGCCGCCCGGTACGTGGTTGATCAATTAGTGAAAAATCCCCAGATCGGAATTTTGTAAACCATCTTTGTGCCTGCCGAACTTTGATGACATCTGCTCCATACACTTCGCAAATGTTTTTGGTTGCCACACTCGCGGTATTGTCTTTACGGAATTCATAAAGTAAATAATGACGTAAATGCACTTTATCGACCGACATTTTGAAAAAATACAAGGGCTCTTCACTGTACTCTGGCCAGGCCAAAACTGAATAGAAAGTTGAGGGAAAGCATCCTTTATATAATGCAATCATTTAAAAGAAGATACTATTCATCATTTCTGAAGAAAAATTTTGTTTACCTGGGATCATAAAAAACCGTCATAACTTTTGCACCAACCCAATACATCTCTTAGCAGTACGGGAAGGCTTCAACTTCATCACCTGCAGCTCCTCGGTTCTTTGGCTATTATTGACAGTACCAAAATGAAGTTCTTTCAAGTGTTTTTCTTTAAATTTTATTTTGGAGAATAAAAAATAATCACATGGAAAAAAGAGAACCATAGGAATTCCTTTTTTCGGCCAAAAATTCGTTGATGAAGATAACCGTATGACAGGGGCGTTTTCCATGGGAAGAACCTTTTTATGACCCTTTCAAGAACTTCTTCTTGGGAAGAACCTTTTTTATAAGCTCGCTGCAACTTTTCGCAAGTCAAACTCGCCTGTTCTTTTTTTGAAGACCTAAAAAAATACAACTTCACTTATGGGATCGCGCAGTTACAGGGTTGAAGTTTAAACTTGTACTGCATATCTAGGAGGGACTAACGTACGAGTATAAGCTATGCGGAGGGGAAGTACGCAGTGTTGCCAGTTCGTAACACACCCCATTGACTTAGTATTATAATAAATATATAATTAATACAAATAAAAATCATAAAGATAAAATCATTTTAATATATACGAATTATACAATAGAATTACTGGCCAACAAATTCATAAACAATTTCAAAGTTTTACTATTTTAAATTGACAGTAGATATCATCTATATGTTTAAGCAAAAAAAAAAGTCTACATTATAAGTTCTGATAAAATTCTCTATTAATTGTAAAAGGTTATTATTTTTGACCATTATAATAAGGCAAATACCTTTTCATTATTTTAAAATGAATTTTCCAAGTATCAGCAAACTTCGTTATACTATGTGAAAAGATACTCTATTAGTAATTTTTGGGTTAACTCCATTCAAGTACAACAGCATATAGAGAAGACAAATCTGTTCTAGCAATTATCAGGGGCCCAGATACTAACGTAAATATATTGAAACCATACACCTCTATCCAGTATAGAAGTATTTTTGTATCTATGATGTTTATATGTATTTGAAGATAGTTAAATGGACAATATATATACACTTTCTCTTATTTTACTATTTCTATTTTCACAATAAATCGTTAGGGTTGTTTAATATATTTTGTCTAATACATTCGTTGATCAAATTGATATTTACTTGTAGTCCTTATTACTATCAGAAGCAATAGCAATTATATTCAAAAATATATAACAAACAATTTATTGAAGATAATTAGAATTTTGAAAATATATTTTTATTTCTAATGTTAAATCTCTTTCCTAGAAAAGGATATTTTCTTTTTGATAAAAACAATAAGTACTGATACTTTGATAATAATCCACTTTCTGCTTTCGTGAAAATGAAAATAGGCTTTTCTGTTTTGGAAATATTAAATCCAATTTGAATGTTTTTCTTAGAAATGAAAATTAAATTGATGAAACTATCCCTATGGAAACAAATATTGTATCTTTTTGGTTAATTACAATATATTTTCTTAGGTTGTTATAAATATAACTCTAATTTAGTTAAAAATGATTAATTAATTTATCTTCAAAGAATCAGTTATTTTTATATAAGAATTATTACAATAACAATTATATCAATAGACAAGTATAAATTTTACAAAAGGTATTTTACTATATATTTTTAGTATTTTATGCTTCCTGAAAATATTGAATACGTAAATTATAAGAACGTCATAAGCAATTTCTTCACTTTCGAATAAAGAAAGTATTCTTTTTTTTAAAAATTAATTTAATTGGAAAACTATGTATCACATTCTTCAAATTTTGTTAAAAATGAATTTTCCAAAAAAAATTCTTTTAAATGAAAAATAAACGCAACGTTATGATAGTCGAAAATTTATTTCTGATTTATATGCAGAAAAACATGACAAAGCTTTTTCATTTTGAAAAGTCATTCACAACAATCTTAACGAACAGTTTTTCGTAACACAGTTTTTTTTATATTAGAAAAATTCCAAAAATTTAGTCAATTTTTATTTAAGAATGTGATATAAATAAACTTCAAACCGGATGATATAACAATAAAAATGAATTTATTACTTTTTCCATCTAAATGTACGAGCAATAATAACGTGCTAAATTTATATTGTATGCAAAGAAGCACTTTAGAAAAATTATTTTGATTAATATTATTGTTGATTGTTTTTATAATACTGAAAGACAAAATATATGATATGAAAATATTAAAATGATCTTTTACAATTTGCAATAGGTATAATTCTTCTTAAAATTTAGCACTAAAAGATACTTAATATGAAGCAAAAGAAAATATGAAAAAGTAAAGAATATACATTTCGTGGATTGGATAGTACAGCACCGTCATTTGACAGCTGTCAAACATATATGTTATCCAAATAGTCTAAGGGTTGCGATTCCACATTATGGATTGTTTGTTTGACAGAAGATACGCCGATTGGTTACTGGAATAACAGGTTTTCGAACAAAAGCTGATTTTCGAAGAAAATTTTCTTTAGCGATGAGGCTCATTTCTAGCTCAGTGGATACGACCATGAACAATATTGCCGGGTATGGGGATCTGAAAATCCATAAGTGACTTTGTAGAAGCCATTATAATCAGAAAAATTAACTGCCCGTATTTCTTAAAAAATTAAAACAGTGGACCGTTAACGATAACTCTGAGTGTTATTGACGTATAAAAACCGACTTTTTCTTAGGCTGACATGAAATATTTTTTTCTGAACCATAAGTAGTATTAAGCGAAAGGCGCCATAAGCTATTCAATATGATATTTTATTTTGTGGTGGAAAAAGTCCCCATGACGCGCAATTTTGAGATTTAGTAATGGCAATTTTCCTGCAAGATCGGGTGATTTGACGCCATTGAACTTTTTCTTTTTGTGGATACACAAAAAACTATGTTTGCGAAGATAATCTTCAAACTTTAAAACATTGAAAAAACCAACATCCATCAAATAATGACTGAATTGCAGACAAAAGGATCGGCTGCTACAAGAAGTGTCCTAGTGGCCATTTGAATGATGTTATATTTAATGAATAATGGCAAGGTCCAAGCAATATAATAAAATCTGACTTTTAAATATGTTTAATTTAATAAAAAGCACAAATTCGATAGCCCTGTTGCTATTTTTAGAAATCATGGCAAATGAAAATTATAATTATAAAACAAAATTCGGTAAGCTGAAATATTTCCAGATTATGCTTTATATTTTCTAGCTACCAAAAATAGTAGCTCATCAAATGAAAAGGTAAAAAAATTTGTCCCTTTCAAAATTATACATGTGGTTTTATTAAAAGAACACGTGCCAGAAATAATTAATTCTGTAACCAATTTACTTACTCAGTGAAATAAATAATTTTAAAATTCTAACCAAAAAGCTAGCACTTATCCAATTATAATTAGACGTTCAAATCCATAAGATTTAATAAAAAAAAAACATTTTTCTAATATTAACTACTTAAGTAAACTTTTACTGTTATCTAAAGTAAAAGCTTTCTAATAATCAGAAATAGTAGTAGTAGAAATGGGCACACACACAGAAAAAATAGGAAAGATATCGAAATAGAAATATTCTTTTCATTAGACCTAATAGCATATCATTCGACATTAATAGGCCCATTTTGGATATTTGTTAGACCAAATAAGCCAAACCGGAAAAAGTATTCAAGAGCAATCAAAAAGTTTTTTCCTCTGTTTCAGACCAAATAGCAGTAGTTGGTATATGAAATCCTTTCGGTATCCATAAATATATCCCAATTTTCATGATTTATTATAGAACTAAAAACAAGATTGCAAAAATTTTTCTGCTTACGTATAAAAACAAAAATAATAATAGAAATGATGGAAAAAAATGAATACAATAAAATCGTATAAAATGCTTAATAGCCGAAATTTTCACATTGATGTTCTTAAAATGTTTACCAAATAGCTTTCTATATTCGCTTTTGTATTATTGGTTGTAATTTTATTCATTAATAATTACTTCCACTAACAAATTATTACGTATAACCAACTAAATTACCTATAGTCAAAAATAAGAATCGATTTCTATACTTATCTGATTAAGTAAAATTTTAACAACTAGACAAAAAACTTCATCCACTATAGTTAATACGTTTCGATGTTCTAAAACTATTTGGAAATTATAAAAAAAAAAAATAATAATAAATTCACTCATGATTTTGATGTAGGGTTATTACGACTATACGAAAATAAATATGGGGCAGTTTGGTTGAACATATTTTTCCGTAATCAGATTTCTATAATAAAGAGTTGTGACTTCATCGATTCACCATATAACATTAATGCGAAAAAAATATTAATACAATTTGAAATTATTTCTTTTACATGGCAAAATAAAACCACGCAAATACAATTACATTCAAAATAATAATTAAAGAAATTTTTAATCACGAACACGCCATCATTGCTTGGAATTTAACTTTAGCCAAATACATATATTCCGTATTTCTGTTAAAATTCCTTATTTCTATTTTAATCACCATTTAACACAAATATAATCCATTTAGCTTGATAACTAAAATAATGGAAAATCGATTTTTGCATGTAGAAATGAAATTTCCCACCAACAAAAGATATTCTAACGAAAGTGTAGATTATTATTAATTAATGAATAAAAACGAATCTTTAAGAGCAACTGGAAGTAGCTATTAAGAAATAATAAGAAAAGTTTTTTTTTTAAATAATAATCCATAATTAAAATAATTTCCAAATATGGAAAGTATCCTAAATATGAAAAAATAATATAATTTTTTAAAATTTAATCTGATAATATTATAAAGAATACGCGATTTTATCTTTCATTTGAGATACTCGTACTTATATAAATAAAACATATTGGTTAAAGCATCAATATAATAATAAATATTGAAAATATTTATTATTTAAGAGTATATGAACGAAACATATATTTTATTAATAATCCTCAATCCTTGGTTATTCGAAATTTTGATTCGGTTGCATTACATAATATCAAAATGTATTAAAAAAAAATTCCAAATATTATCGAGCGCAAATATGTAAATAAGCTTTCGTTATGCAATAGTGGAGTTTGTTATTTGTTGTTTTTGTTTGCATACTTTTGCATAAAAATGAAAGCTCTAAGCACAACCCGAACCATAAGGGATTGTTATGTGGGCAGAATATCAGAATTAGCATAGAGACTTATAGTAGATTGAGAATAAAACTTTGAGGACCGCCTGTTTGCATGCTCCTGCATAAATTCATTGTCGTACTGAGCAATATTGATTTTTGCCTGATTTTTTACCACCAAACGTGAGCGCATTTCTTCAGTGAAGATTTTCTATAGACTTTATTCAAGGACTCCTATATATAGAGTACGGGATTTAAATAGTTCAGAGGAATTTCTTGTATGCATTTTATATTAAAAATCACTATACACTATGCCATCTCTAATACACATACTTGAAACTGAAGAGGAATGTGTTTACTGTTCGTATGCATTAGACATTTTAATATTCAGTATAAATACACAAGACTTGTGGAAATATTATCATACTTATGGATTTTTGTATTATCGAAGAAAAGTTTTTGAAATTACACATATTTTACCACTTTTATCGGTACTTAAGTGCTTCTTAC
This sequence comes from Atherix ibis, assembly GCA_958298945.1. Classification (NCBI taxonomy): domain Eukaryota; kingdom Metazoa; phylum Arthropoda; class Insecta; order Diptera; family Athericidae; genus Atherix; species Atherix ibis. The sequence goes on along the minus strand of OY282606.1, from coordinate 92,058,319 downwards.
CCGATCAATCAAAAATAACCAAATTGAAATTTGAAAGTCACAAACTTTTGATATATTAAAAAATATACACGTATCATTCTCGATTATGGAAATAAATGTTCATACTAAAGGGTGATTTTTTAACCAAATGTTTAGTTTTCAAGTAACATATATGCAATTTTTATATGAATCGATAAATCAATGATTGTCATTTACTTATTAAAGATTATTTCCTATAAATATTGGCTACGAGTACGTTTTAAGTGATCCATGCGAGAGGTCCAATCTCGGCTAGTATCTCGCTAATAATACGTGTAATGTTGTCTTACAAAGTTGCAAGTGATGCTGGTATATCGGTATAGACGAGTAACTTCACGTAGCCCCATAAACAATAACCTGGAGGCGTCAAATCGCACGATCTTGGCGGACAACTCACAAATTCGTGAGATAAATTGCTTACTGAATTCATCTCTCAATATGTCTATTGTTTCACGTGTTGTGTGGCCACATGTCGACTAGATGCAGTTCTTGCATTTTGGGCAAAAAAAGTTCGAAATCATCGAGCGATAGCTGTCATTTTTAAAAAAATACGGACCGACGATTCCATCAAACAGTGCACGAGCTGTATTTAATACACTTTCAGACCAAGATCCTTGCATAAAATCGTCCACATAGTCGAGTAACACAGTCACAATTACTGTAAATGGTGACGGATGGAAAAGCAATATTTTCCCCTGTATGCACTCTACGCACACTAGTTGTTGATTTAATGTCCAATGGCGTAAAATTGCTGCGAAACTTTTTGACTATGGCTTGAATTGCTTGCTCAGTATGTCGATTTTAATTTATAAAAATTTAATAATTTATAACCGTTGTTCGGATGTAAGTTTTTTCATAATCAAATGGCAATTACGAAAACTTTTATAAGTTTTCGTAATTGCCATTTGATTATGAAAATATTCTTGCGAAAAGTTTATAAGCTCGCTGCAACTTTTCGCAAGTCAAACTCGCCTGTTCTTTTTTTGAAGACCTAAAAAAATACAACTTCACTTATGGGATCGCGCAGTTACAGGGTTGAAGTTTAAACTTGTACTGCATATCTAGGAGGGACTAACGTACGAGTATAAGCTATGCGGAGGGGAAGTACGCAGTGTTGCCAGTTCGTAACACACCCCATTGACTTAGTATTATAATAAATATATAATTAATACAAATAAAAATCATAAAGATAAAATCATTTTAATATATACGAATTATACAATAGAATTACTGGCCAACAAATTCATAAACAATTTCAAAGTTTTACTATTTTAAATTGACAGTAGATATCATCTATATGTTTAAGCAAAAAAAAAAGTCTACATTATAAGTTCTGATAAAATTCTCTATTAATTGTAAAAGGTTATTATTTTTGACCATTATAATAAGGCAAATACCTTTTCATTATTTTAAAATGAATTTTCCAAGTATCAGCAAACTTCGTTATACTATGTGAAAAGATACTCTATTAGTAATTTTTGGGTTAACTCCATTCAAGTACAACAGCATATAGAGAAGACAAATCTGTTCTAGCAATTATCAGGGGCCCAGATACTAACGTAAATATATTGAAACCATACACCTCTATCCAGTATAGAAGTATTTTTGTATCTATGATGTTTATATGTATTTGAAGATAGTTAAATGGACAATATATATACACTTTCTCTTATTTTACTATTTCTATTTTCACAATAAATCGTTAGGGTTGTTTAATATATTTTGTCTAATACATTCGTTGATCAAATTGATATTTACTTGTAGTCCTTATTACTATCAGAAGCAATAGCAATTATATTCAAAAATATATAACAAACAATTTATTGAAGATAATTAGAATTTTGAAAATATATTTTTATTTCTAATGTTAAATCTCTTTCCTAGAAAAGGATATTTTCTTTTTGATAAAAACAATAAGTACTGATACTTTGATAATAATCCACTTTCTGCTTTCGTGAAAATGAAAATAGGCTTTTCTGTTTTGGAAATATTAAATCCAATTTGAATGTTTTTCTTAGAAATGAAAATTAAATTGATGAAACTATCCCTATGGAAACAAATATTGTATCTTTTTGGTTAATTACAATATATTTTCTTAGGTTGTTATAAATATAACTCTAATTTAGTTAAAAATGATTAATTAATTTATCTTCAAAGAATCAGTTATTTTTATATAAGAATTATTACAATAACAATTATATCAATAGACAAGTATAAATTTTACAAAAGGTATTTTACTATATATTTTTAGTATTTTATGCTTCCTGAAAATATTGAATACGTAAATTATAAGAACGTCATAAGCAATTTCTTCACTTTCGAATAAAGAAAGTATTCTTTTTTTTAAAAATTAATTTAATTGGAAAACTATGTATCACATTCTTCAAATTTTGTTAAAAATGAATTTTCCAAAAAAAATTCTTTTAAATGAAAAATAAACGCAACGTTATGATAGTCGAAAATTTATTTCTGATTTATATGCAGAAAAACATGACAAAGCTTTTTCATTTTGAAAAGTCATTCACAACAATCTTAACGAACAGTTTTTCGTAACACAGTTTTTTTTATATTAGAAAAATTCCAAAAATTTAGTCAATTTTTATTTAAGAATGTGATATAAATAAACTTCAAACCGGATGATATAACAATAAAAATGAATTTATTACTTTTTCCATCTAAATGTACGAGCAATAATAACGTGCTAAATTTATATTGTATGCAAAGAAGCACTTTAGAAAAATTATTTTGATTAATATTATTGTTGATTGTTTTTATAATACTGAAAGACAAAATATATGATATGAAAATATTAAAATGATCTTTTACAATTTGCAATAGGTATAATTCTTCTTAAAATTTAGCACTAAAAGATACTTAATATGAAGCAAAAGAAAATATGAAAAAGTAAAGAATATACATTTCGTGGATTGGATAGTACAGCACCGTCATTTGACAGCTGTCAAACATATATGTTATCCAAATAGTCTAAGGGTTGCGATTCCACATTATGGATTGTTTGTTTGACAGAAGATACGCCTATTGGTTACTGGAATAACAGGTTTTCGAACAAAAGCTGATTTTCGAAGAAAATTTTCTTTAGCGATGAGGCTCATTTCTAGCTCAGTGGATACGACCATGAACAATATTGCCGGGTATGGGGATCTGAAAATCCATAAGTGACTTTGTAGAAGCCATTATAATCAGAAAAATTAACTGCCCGTATTTCTTAAAAAATTAAAACAGTGGACCGTTAACGATAACTCTGAGTGTTATTGACGTATAAAAACCGACTTTTTCTTAGGCTGACATGAAATATTTTTTTCTGAACCATAAGTAGTATTAAGCGAAAGGCGCCATAAGCTATTCAATATGATATTTTATTTTGTGGTGGAAAAAGTCCCCATGACGCGCAATTTTGAGATTTAGTAATGGCAATTTTCCTGCAAGATCGGGTGATTTGACGCCATTGAACTTTTTCTTTTTGTGGATACACAAAAAACTATGTTTGCGAAGATAATCTTCAAACTTTAAAACATTGAAAAAACCAACATCCATCAAATAATGACTGAATTGCAGACAAAAGGATCGGCTGCTACAAGAAGTGTCCTAGTGGCCATTTGAATGATGTTATATTTAATGAATAATGGCAAGGTCCAAGCAATATAATAAAATCTGACTTTTAAATATGTTTAATTTAATAAAAAGCACAAATTCGATAGCCCTGTTGCTATTTTTAGAAATCATGGCAAATGAAAATTATAATTATAAAACAAAATTCGGTAAGCTGAAATATTTCCAGATTATGCTTTATATTTTCTAGCTACCAAAAATAGTAGCTCATCAAATGAAAAGGTAAAAAAATTTGTCCCTTTCAAAATTATACATGTGGTTTTATTAAAAGAACACGTGCCAGAAATAATTAATTCTGTAACCAATTTACTTACTCAGTGAAATAAATAATTTTAAAATTCTAACCAAAAAGCTAGCACTTATCCAATTATAATTAGACGTTCAAATCCATAAGATTTAATAAAAAAAAAACATTTTTCTAATATTAACTACTTAAGTAAACTTTTACTGTTATCTAAAGTAAAAGCTTTCTAATAATCAGAAATAGTAGTAGTAGAAATGGGCACACACACAGAAAAAATAGGAAAGATATCGAAATAGAAATATTCTTTTCATTAGACCTAATAGCATATCATTCGACATTAATAGGCCCATTTTGGATATTTGTTAGACCAAATAAGCCAAACCGGAAAAAGTATTCAAGAGCAATCAAAAAGTTTTTTCCTCTGTTTCAGACCAAATAGCAGTAGTTGGTATATGAAATCCTTTCGGTATCCATAAATATATCCCAATTTTCATGATTTATTATAGAACTAAAAACAAGATTGCAAAAATTTTTCTGCTTACGTATAAAAACAAAAATAATAATAGAAATGATGGAAAAAAATGAATACAATAAAATCGTATAAAATGCTTAATAGCCGAAATTTTCACATTGATGTTCTTAAAATGTTTACCAAATAGCTTTCTATATTCGCTTTTGTATTATTGGTTGTAATTTTATTCATTAATAATTACTTCCACTAACAAATTATTACGTATAACCAACTAAATTACCTATAGTCAAAAATAAGAATCGATTTCTATACTTATCTGATTAAGTAAAATTTTAACAACTAGACAAAAAACTTCATCCACTATAGTTAATACGTTTCGATGTTCTAAAACTATTTGGAAATTATAAAAAAAAAAAATAATAATAAATTCACTCATGATTTTGATGTAGGGTTATTACGACTATACGAAAATAAATATGGGGCAGTTTGGTTGAACATATTTTTCCGTAATCAGATTTCTATAATAAAGAGTTGTGACTTCATCGATTCACCATATAACATTAATGCGAAAAAAATATTAATACAATTTGAAATTATTTCTTTTACATGGCAAAATAAAACCACGCAAATACAATTACATTCAAAATAATAATTAAAGAAATTTTTAATCACGAACACGCCATCATTGCTTGGAATTTAACTTTAGCCAAATACATATATTCCGTATTTCTGTTAAAATTCCTTATTTCTATTTTAATCACCATTTAACACAAATATAATCCATTTACCTTGATAACTAAAATAATGGAAAATCGATTTTTGCATGTAGAAATGAAATTTCCCACCAACAAAAGATATTCTAACGAAAGTGTAGATTATTATTAATTAATGAATAAAAACGAATCTTTAAGAGCAACTGGAAGTAGCTATTAAGAAATAATAAGAAAAGTTTTTTTTTTTAAATAATAATCCATAATTAAAATAATTTCCAAATATGGAAAGTATCCTAAATATGAAAAAATAATATAATTTTTTAAAATTTAATCTGATAATATTATAAAGAATACGCGATTTTATCTTTCATTTGAGATACTCGTACTTATATAAATAAAACATATTGGTTAAAGCATCAATATAATAATAAATATTGAAAATATTTATTATTTAAGAGTATATGAACGAAACATATATTTTATTAATAATCCTCAATCCTTGGTTATTCGAAATTTTGATTCGGTTGCATTACATAATATCAAAATGTATTAAAAAAAAATTCCAAATATTATCGAGCGCAAATATGTAAATAAGCTTTCGTTATGCAATAGTGGAGTTTGTTATTTGTTGTTTTTGTTTGCATACTTTTGCATAAAAATGAAAGCTCTAAGCACAACCCGAACCATAAGGGATTGTTATGTGGGCAGAATATCAGAATTAGCATAGAGACTTATAGTAGATTGAGAATAAAACTTTGAGGACCGCCTGTTTGCATGCTCCTGCATAAATTCATTGTCGTACTGAGCAATATTGATTTTTGCCTGATTTTTTACCACCAAACGTGAGCGCATTTCTTCAGTGAAGATTTTCTATAGACTTTATTCAAGGACTCCTATATATAGAGTACGGGATTTAAATAGTTCAGAGGAATTTCTTGTATGCATTTTATATTAAAAATCACTATACACTATGCCATCTCTAATACACATACTTGAAACTGAAGAGGAATGTGTTTACTGTTCGTATGCATTAGACATTTTAATATTCAGTATAAATACACAAGACTTGTGGAAATATTATCATACTTATGGATTTTTGTATTATCGAAGAAAAGTTTTTGAAATTACACATATTTTACCACTTTTATCGGTACTTAAGTGCTTCTTACCCGATCAATCAAAAATAACCAAATTGAAATTTGAAAGTCACAAACTTTTGATATATTAAAAAATATACGTAGGCTACTATATATATTTCTGGCCTAGGCAACACTAAGTGTTGCCAGGTGCGATCTGACATTTCCATTGGAAAGTTTGACATTTTTTAGCATAAACGTACTCAGAACGTTTTGACGTACGACTATCATTTGTGTTGTTTACAGTGACTTGAAAAAATCAATTTGGCAAAAAAATGGAATTAACTCGTGAACATTTTCGTGCGATCATTTTTCACAACTTTCGACGTGGATTATCACGACAAGAGTGCATCGATGAACTTAAATCTTTGTATGGCTATGAAGCACCATCCTATAGCACTGTGAAAAACTGGTACAACGAATTCAATCGTGGCCGACGCTCGCTCAAAGACGAATTCCGTGAAGGTCGTCCAAAAACAGCCGTTGTTCCAGAAAACATCGATGCCGTACGTGAACTGATAATGCAAGACCGTCATGTGACATACCGTGAGATAGAGGCATGCCTAGGCATTTCTCCCACCAGCATACATTCGATATTGCATGAACACCTGGCCGTAAAAAAGGTTTGTTCTCGTTGGATCCCGCACAATTTGACAATCGCTCAAAAAAAGGCTCGTGTGGATTGGTGTAAAGAAATGCTGAAAAAATACGATCGCGGTGCTTCAAAAGACGTTTATAAGATCGTCACAGGTGACGAATCATGGATCTATGCGTATGAGCCCGAAACAAAACAGCAATCGACCGTGTGGGTCTTCCAAGACGAGTCAAATCCAACGAAAGTTGTTCGTGGAAGAAGCACTTCGAAGCAAATGGTCGCTTGTTTCTTTGGCAAAACTGGTCATGTGGCGACTGTTCCGCTTGTGCAACGTAGGACGGTCAATTCTGAGTGGTACACCACCATTTGTTTGCCTGAAGTCTTCGGAGAAATTCGAAAAACGAACAAGAGAAGTCGAATCATTGTGCACCATGACAATGCGAGCTCTCACACATCGGCTCAAACCAGCGCCTTTTTGACCGGACAAAACGTCGAATTGATGGGTCATCCTCCGTACAGCCCTGACTTGGCACCCAATGACTTCTTTTTAATTTTCGTCGCCAGAAGATGCTGTTGAAGCATTCAAAAACCATGTTTTGGAGGTGTCTCAATCGGAGTGGAAAAAGTGCTTCGAAAATTGGTTTGAGCGCATGCAAAAGTGTATAAATCTTGATGGAGAATATTTTGAAAAACAATAAAACCTTTTTCGTTGATAAATATTCGCATTTTCATTATTAGGCCAGAAATATATATAGTAGCCCACGTATCATTCTCGATTATGGAAATAAATGTTCATACTAAAGGGTGATTTTTTAACCAAATGTTTAGTTTTCAAGTAACATATATGCAATTTTTATATGAATCGATAAATCAATGATTGTCATTTACTTATTAAAGATTATTTCCTATAAATATTGGCTACGAGTACGTTTTAAGTGATCCATGCGAGAGGTCCAATCTCGGCTAGTATCTCGCTAATAATACGTGTAATGTTGTCTTACAAAGTTGCAAGTGATGCTGGTATATCGGTATAGACGAGTAACTTCACGTAGCCCCATAAACAATAACCTGGAGGCGTCAAATCGCACGATCTTGGCGGACAACTCACAAATTCGTGAGATAAATTGCTTACTGAATTCATCTCTCAATATGTCTATTGTTTCACGTGTTGTGTGGCCACATGTCGACTAGATGCAGTTCTTGCATTTTGGGCAAAAAAAGTTCGAAATCATCGAGCGATAGCTGTCATTTTTAAAAAAATACGGACCGACGATTCCATCAAACAGTGCACGAGCTGTATTTAATACACTTTCAGACCAAGATCCTTGCATAAAATCGTCCACATAGTCGAGTAACACAGTCACAATTACTGTAAATGGTGACGGATGGAAAAGCAATATTTTCCCCTGTATGCACTCTACGCACACTAGTTGTTGATTTAATGTCCAATGGCGTAAAATTGCTGCGAAACTTTTTGACTATGGCTTGAATTGCTTGCTCAGTATGTCGATTTTAATTTATAAAAATTTAATAATTTATAACCGTTGTTCGGATGTAAGTTTTTTCATAATCAAATGGCAATTACGAAAACTTTCGACTTTGACACATGTCACGTGTCACGCGTGATCTGTCAAAAATAAAAACATGAAAAACCAAATAGAAAAAAATTACCCGATATAAATACGTGAGATAGATTTTTTTTTACAATTTTAGTTCATTTTATTCATCAACTGAAATGAAATTAACAAAGCTGAAAGGCTTCAACTGAAATAGTTAAAGTCTTTCAGCTTTGCTAATTTTATTTAGCTCTTTTTGGTTACACTCCTTTGGATGTTATCGAATGTTACAAGATGATGTCGTGTCACGTGTTTTTTGATCTTGTGGAATAAAAAAGTCACATGGACTGATATCTCGTGAACAGGCGGACACTTTTTCTGAGAATATTAATCGATGGGTATTTTTGTTTTTATGGCTTGTTTACTTCTTAAGTTTTTACCTATTTCCTAATTGGATGAGAGACCCGGTATCCAAAAAAATCTCGTGTCACCAGCTCAACCTCGTATCAAATAAAAGGCGTAGACTCATGCAGAGCCGGTTTTGTGTTCAACAAAATTTTCGTGGTAGCCCACTTGATAATTTTAGAATAAATGCAAAACAAACAAAAATATATACACCAGTAACAATTTTAAAATTATGGTTCTAAGTTTAAACATATTTTCACTATTTTGTGAAAAATAGTAAGTATTATTTTGCTTTAGATTAAATTCTTTCAGACTCTACCTTACTTAAAAACATTGATTGAATTTTATTTAACAGACTCTAAAAGAACAACTCATAATACATTCTATAAGGTACAGAAACTTGTTGTACTTCTATTTCTTATAATAACATTACGACAATCCTAGACTAAGAACTTTATAGCCTCAAGATTTAGATCCCAAAATGTCATTTTACCTCAACAAAAAACAATTGAAACAAAACAAACAAAATTAGAAACAGAATTCCAAAGCAAAATGTATTATGATTGAAACTCTCCAGAAAATATATGATAACCTGAAAATAACAGAAAACAAATATTCTCTATAATATTAGAAGAAAATCACTTGAAGGAAGAAATCCATTAATAAAAATATTCTACGATATTATAATCTCGATAAATATTTTCATTCTCCCAAAACATATTTTGTTGTATTATAAGGATATATTTTAATAAAGCTATGAATATACTTATGTATGTGGATACGAAGAAGTAACAAACATAATCATTAGTAGATTATAACAGAACTGAATATAGAAGCACAGGTAATCGTACACTTCACATATCGAAGTTGATCAATAGAAATTATACGAAAATGAATTAGTAAATAGAATCCTGTATGAAATTAGAGCAGTTCTGTTAACATTTATTATTTATTATTTGTACAATCTAAATGATTAATTTGTTCTCAGAATCAACACAATGCTATTAACAATAATACGAGTGTAATGAATATAATTGACACTGTGGATTCATCACGCATTACGTCTGTATCGGAAGTAAGATATTTTCATTAAAAAAAAAGAAGAAATATCAACACATACGCAAAAAAAATATTATTCTGTCTGCATAGCAGGATTAAATTATTTCGATATGAATATAATTAAGAATCATAACAGTTGCAAATAATTATGACAATAATACAAGTATATAAATAAGCCGATTAATTATTAGTTTTTTGAGTAGGTAACATAAAGATCCATTTTCTTTTTAATATTTCATTAACAAAGTCATCCAATGCAAAGTAATTACTATAATAAATCATTAAAAAATTCTTCTTTTTCATATTCAACTTGTATCTATTAACAATAATGGAATTTGAGGAGAAAAATGTCAAACAAGAAGCCTTCACCTGCTTCTGCGAATTCTCTCCTTTATGGCTTATTTTTTTCAGATTGGGGACCAGAATAATTCCGCAGGGCCAGAAAGCCACCTTTGGTGAATATGATTTTTTTTATTCTTAAATTTCTCGTTAAAATATTATTTAGAATTATTTTAGTGTTGGACGATGCATTATCGTGGTGCAAAATTCAAAAAAATTGTGTGCTCCAAAACTATCATTTTCTGGCGAATACATCTTCTCAAATGCCTTATAACGTTGAGATAATGTTGTTAGTTGACGATTTGCTCCTCCGAATAAAACTTTAATTTTCGAGCTATTTTGACGTGGTTTTTCGGTTCTGTCTCATTATGGAAGGACTATTATGAATTTTAACTGATCATAAACCAATATTTTATCATCCATTATTATGCGTTTTATTTCAGTAGAGCTTGAGTTGATTTATGAGACACGTTTGGGTTTACCCGAACAATTTAAGTCTTCCACTACGTTTCGATCATATTTCAACCATTTTCAAATCTTCAACCACTTCTCGGTGAATCCCTGTAAGTTTTTCCCAACATAAGCAACAATTCCCTACAAGAAATTTCGTCCGTAACACAAAAGTTTAGAGAAATTCTTTGTTCGATATTTTCGTGTACTTGACATTGACTATCAAAACATTGTACATAAACTAGTTGACTGATCGCGCCAAAACATTACTACCAACTTAACAGCAAAATATTTTGTTCATACATTTCACGCGGTTTTTTTAATTGATTATTAAAATAATATTATAATGATGGGAGTTATAGTGTTTTTATAATAAAAAATCTATGGTCGAAAAAAATATCTTTTTTGCTTCAATAACATTTCTTTTGCCAAACGTATATAAATCTCGGTCCATGTATCTTTTCGTGTGTTATCCATTTCATGGTTCGGAAAGTATAGGCCTGTCATTTAACAACTAGTAACGAGGCTCATTTTTTACATGGTGGATAAATCAATAAGCAAAACTGCCTTATATGGGAATCTTAAAAGCCACAAGTGATTATGGAGAAGCTATTGTATCCATTAAAAGTAACTATTTTATAGAATACAACGTTACTGGATTAAAATTGAAGATTTTAATCTAGGCCATATGTAGTTTTAAGAAAAAGACCCCCCACAGAACACAACGCAATAAAATTTGGGTTTATTATGGCAAAAAGCTTCCCAAGACCATTGGACTTTTACTTACAAAGCTACACAAAAGATTATATTTACACAATCAATTCTAAAACTTTGGAGCACTTAAAAACCAATATCTGTCTAGTAATGACTGAATTACAACCCGAAATGTGCCAAAAAATTATCATCAAAAATTATCTCAAATTGATCGAGTTCAACTTAAATTTTAATAATGGCTAGGTCCAATGACATAAAAACTTTGAAAATTCCATAATTTAAGTGATAATTACAATAAAAGAGAATATTACAAAATTTCGTTGAACTTTTAGAATTGCAAATTTTAAACATTTCCTATTTTTAATTATTACTTCCAGACTTGAAGATAATTTATATTAATTATTGATGTCAATATTTCTATAAAACTAGATGCCATATTTTTCGAACCGCTACTATATCAAATATTATTCATATTCTAAATAATACTTTTTTATTTATTGGTTATTTTTGTTATATGTAACAATGCACGAAACTAAGAGTAGACACTAAAGGTACAGGTACAGGTACGTCAAAAGGGACCTTCAAATAGAATATTATATTGCACATACATATGCACTATTCATAAAATATTGACTTTTAATCGAAAACCAGAAAATATTTATTTTATTATTACTTAATAAGACGTACACAAATTTATTCAACCAGAAATAGTATGAACATATTTTCTTTCATTAATGCAAATTGATTAATTTTTTCTTTAAATGGAACCTCATTTCTTATGTGTTTTTCTATACGTACATACATAATTAACAACACAAAAAATTAATCCTTTTAGGCTATTTGTAATATAAATAAAGAAAGATTTGTTTTTTTTCTGTACATACAATCAATTTTCATGAATATGAAAACAAGGAATTAATTATACTTTTTTTAGAAATATTTCAACAAAGTGCTCCTTCAAAAAAGCTATAGTTTTCTGAACAATAACAAACTTGTAAATATATTTTTAATAATAAATTTTCTATATATGTATTTAGATAATAAAATTGAACATACTCGTTCGTAGATGATTTGAACGTTTTTGTTATTTTTCCCCATCAACATCTTTATTTCTAACTCACATTCAAGTTTTTTCCTAACAAAACTTTATGCTGTTAATATTGATAAAACTTTTGTAACTATGAAGAAATTATGAAATGTTATATTATTTTTGCGGAGGAGAATTATTTTTCATAAACCGAAAATATTTTATTGCTAAAATATGTACATTATTGCAATATATTTTTATATAAACGAAGAAGGAAAATATTTGAAATGTTTTTATTTAAAAGTAATCGTATTTTGATTTTAGTAAAAAAAATAAGTTTTTTTACCAATAAAATGTCAATAATTTGAATTGAAATAACCTAATTTATTACTCACATTAAAATATGATATTGTTTGCTAATTTTTTTAAAAATAAACTAATGATTTTATGTAAACAAAATATGACTGTATGTGTAAAATTTTTCAGGCTTAATGTTATTTAATTTAAGCAACGCAATATACTTTTTCAATTCATATAGGAGTATTATTTTCAAATACAAGTTACGAAATGGCATAGATTATAGAAGGACTGAATAGGAAAAATTATAAAAATATTGATAATCATATTTGATTATCGGCCATGTACAATATTGAACGATAAGAAATATATTCAACTTAAAAATAAAGTGTTATCTAATTTGTGCTATTGAAAGTAAATTATAATAATTCCAATTTAAATATTTCTTGCTCCTTGTTATGTTTCGATTATAAGTATTTCGTCCCACATTTTTAATATAAATTTAGTACTTATTTTTTTATTTATTTATTTTCATGGAAAATGTTTGATATATTTTTGGGTAGTTTATTTTTCTAAAAAAATATTCATATTTTGTAATAATGTATAGGAATATTGAAATTGACTACTCTAACAACTAAGAAAACATTATCCAATTTTTATTTCAGAAAGTAAAAATAACAAACATGTATTTTTTCACAACAAATTATTAAACATTTTTTTCTTATTAATTTGTTTAGTATTAAAAACTTTTGAATATGAAATAAAACCTATTTTTTACAGAAAAAAAATGAATAAGAAAAAAAAGCGAATTAACAAAACAAAAAAAAGCAGGGCACTCCAAATTTATCGGAGGCAAAGAAGGACCATCTAACTCTTTCCCACCAACGTCGACGGTGGACTTCACCCCTTTTTACTTTTCCTTGGGGTTTTTTTTGGATTTACATTTTTTATTTTTTTATAGATTCCGTACTTTTTTTTAATATTTTCTTTTCAACGAATTTAAACCTTCCCAATTTGTATGTCTTCCCTCCCAATTACTATTCTTTCCCTTTTTACCTCGATAGTTTTTTAGTTTTTTTTGTAATATTTTTTATTAATTTTCACCATTATTTCTTCTTTTCTCTTCTTCCCCTCCAATTGAGAAGTAAACGCCTTCAGCTGTCTCCATTATCCTCTATACGGTCCAGCATAATTTTTGCACATCTCTCCTAAAACTTCGAACCGCCACTCAATCTTCTATAAAGCTAACGAGAAGCATGCGTAGCAGAATAATGTGCTCTCTGAGTATGATCTTCTTTGGCAATACTCCCGTGGAACTTTATGCTCAGGATATTTTTGATTTGTATCAAAATTTTAATACCGTTCCGTCCTTTCCAACACCCAGAAGCTTCGAAATTTTTTTTCATATCATCCAAATGATTACCACGAGACTTCTTGCAGATAATTTTTGATGACTTTTTAACATATTTTTAAATATTCTAAATTTTGAACATTATCTGCGTAAATACGATATCTCTCCACATATAAAAAAAGGTCAACGACTTTAAATTGCACGAATATGGAGTCTAATTAAATAACCAAATGTCGAAATTACGCATCCTGGGACTTTTTCGCGTAATAAATCCAAAATATTTTAGGCTTGTGGTACTCTTTTGTCAACATCGTTTAGAATTGATGGTAAAGGTCTCTGATCTTTTTTTACAGTCACTTGTAAGTTTTCAGAGCTTAATTTAAGATTTAAGGCAGTTTCGCTTATTGGTGTATCCACCAACGGAGAAATAAGTCTTATCGCTGAAGAAAATTTGTTCGAAAAAATAACATCCAAAACCTGCTGTTCCAGAACCCTATCGACATATCTTCTGCGCATTATATGATCCATGATCCAAAATAATGGTTAACCTTTAACTAAAGAATGCCACCCTTGATATGCATGTTTGACAAATGAAAAATGACAGAGCTGCACTTTCCGAACCATAAAACCGGAGTGTCATTGTCGCTGGCTGCTAAACTACTTTCGAACTTCAAAACATATTCGAAATAAATTCAAACTTTAATATAAACTGTATTAGATTATGAGTGAAAAATGTTATTTTGCCATTTTAATGAGATACATTTTTAAATACTTTTAATTAAAATAAGTTACAATAGAAAATGACAAAAGAATATCTTTTTTTAAATAAAAATAATCTTTGAATTAATCTATATATGAATATATTTATTTAAGAAAATTAAAGTGATTCAGCAAAATGATTGTGGTGGCATTGTAATAAAAGGAGGCAAAGAATAAGATCATTTGGACCTACAAGAAGATTTTGCATTTGATTTTTTTTTCGAAACATATTTTGATCAATCAGATATAAAATATATCAACTTTTTTTGATAGTTCCAAATATATACCATCAAATTAGTAAGTTAGTCAATTTATAATATATCTTCTTAATATGTATAATAAAAAGATAACAAGGAATAATAAATAGATATATAATAACGAAAAACTTCTCTAGAGCATCTCTTAAAAACAAAATGTATTCAATAAATATATACAATAACATTTAGGGAAAGTATGTAAATAATACCTCCGGCATATAAAGATACAACAGAATATTAAGTTAATTCAAATAAATGTAAATATAATCACATAAATTGAGAACAAAAACATCCATCGAAAATGTTTTTCTCCGGCAGAAATTGATTCTTAGTTCTGTCAACAAATTTCGGTTCAGCATGTTTACAGAGAAAAAATTCCCCCTCACCAACTAGACTAAGCTTACGAAAATAATGAAGCTTACGTTTGCCAAATAAATACCTCGTTAGCAGTAATATAATCAGTTTCAATAATATAAATATTAAAAATTCAATATGCTTAATTTGCAAGACTTCATTTTAATTTTTCTTTTATTCAATAGTTTTTTTTTATATTATTAGGAATTTTTTTTAAAGAATTTCATTTAGTTGGAAAAAAAAACAATAATCGTTGGGAGCTTTTATACATTATGATTTATTTAATCTAATATAGAAAATATTTTGTTTAATTTTTAGATTTCCAATTTATAGATTAAACTTAAGTAATATAGGAAAGTCAAAACATGGATAATCATGAAAGTTAAAATTTTGCATTTATTTTCTGAAAATAACATTCAGTGCATCGGATAAGTTGTTAGCTTTTCGCTCCAGTTAATTCGAAAAGAACAAAATCAAATTCGTTACACAATACGTGCATATGCATGTGCAAACTGAATCTGCAAAAGGAAAATTTAGATGCTGTAACATCTCGTATTCTGTAGATCTCATAGTATAATACAGAACTAAGAATATTATCAATCTGAAAATTTAATTCTAAATAGTTTGTACTACTCATGGTATGTACATATAAAGCACTAGAACGTATCTGGCACGGAAAACGATGAGACGAACTAACATACAATACCCCTTACCCCACTCCCCTTTTTCCATAACAATATTTTATTCAGATACCCTTTAATGTATGTGTACATATATACATGTGTATGTACATATGTATGGATATGCGCCATGTAGAGACCCCAGCTACGTGCAATTTTTCAGTGCATTGTAGAAATTTTTATTCATTGAAGTAGCTGATATTTATAGCAGCATAAATTAAGGAATTGCACTCATTTAAAATAGATACCGCCATGAGGGAACAGTTCTTATATTATTTATAACAATTCACTTTATCGCTATTTTAAAATATTACCACTATTTTAAGTTTATCAGAGAAATTTTGTTTTCCTCTACTATTATACAGGTTAATTGGCATATAAGAACAAATGCTATTTTACTAGAATTTTTTTATTAAATTTTATTTGAATATATGACTGTAATGTCAAATAGAGAATTCAAAATTAACCTTCAAATAATATAAGATAAACCAGCTATGATTTGTACTAAATAAATACGAATTTTTTTATATTTTTCAATTAACTAAGAAATTCTTAAATTTCAATAGAGTTTGAAAAAAATAGTTCCTATTTGGGAAAAATATATTTAAAAGTGTGTAAATTTTTACCTTTTATAAATTTACTCAAACTAGATAATATTCAACAAAAAAAAACCACAAAATTACATTATTTTTATACAATTGATTAAAAATCTATTTTAAAAGACATGATAAAAAGCTAAATGATTGTAGATTTAAAAAAAAATCTTTTTATAATTTTGGTTGTGGTTTTTCTTTATTCGTTTTGGTTTTTTTTCTTACAAAGAAATTAATCTAAATTCTATGTTTGCTAATGATTAAAACTATTAATTAAACTAGATTGTAGGCAAACACTACCTAAAAACCCAATTAAAAGCTTTGCAATTATTTTCCATTTCTCGACGATGAGATTACGCTATACTCTAAGGTATTCTTCATATAAACGAGTAGTTCGTTTGCAAAGTGCGGGTTGACCCTATTCAAATACTTTGTCGGTGTTTGCAGACAGGTACAAGGATACTTGATTCGTATATGCATATATTGTAGGTATATACATATAATCCATATAAGAATCAGAATGGAGCTATTTACCTTTAATTAAAACTCATATTTTAATTCGCACGTCGCATGTTGCTTTGCCATTTGCTTTGTTTTATATAAAGCACAAAATACTTGAACAGATAAGAATACAATATATTAAAAATATGTACAAAGGACACAATAAAGATAAAATTCTCGTTTCTATGTATAGATTCATTCATTCATAAAAAAAAACAGTAAGTTTATTTTTGTAGGAAATATGCAAGGAATACGCAGAGTAATGAGCTTGATTATTTTATTTTTGTATAATAACCCTTTCCAAATAGTTATCTTAGATGTAGATATACATCGCCGGAGGTGTTATTTCCACTCTTCGAAGCAGTGCTGGAAGGCTTTAACTGAAATTACTATCAGCTGCTCGGTTATCGAAAGTAACAAAATGACGTCCTTTTAAGTGGTTGTTTATCTTGAGGAACAAAAAAAAGTCACACGGACTGTCGTCAGATAATTAGGATGCTGCGTAACCACGTAAATGACTATTTCCGTAAAAAAATTCGTTCGAAGACTTATTATCAGCTTCAGTATTAACACAAGGTCAGATCTAACAAGAGCCCACACTAGTTCCACATTTTCATCACATTTCGCTGTAGAAAGCCTCCCTGAGCAAGATTCATTTTCCACTGCTTCTCAGACCTCTGATTTATGCCGCCCCAAGAAACTTGTGCTCTTGATAAGGAAAAATCCCTATAGACTCATTGTGATGTTTTGTAGATCAAACTCATTAATTCAAACTCAACTAAAACTTTGGTGGCATATCGTTGCTCCAAAGCATAACTTAACTTAGAAGGTCGCATAGTTACCGGGCGAAGTTGAAACATACACTGTATATCCAGGAGAGACTACCGTACATGCTATCTAGAGGGTGATTCCGCACTATTTTCTGTCATACCACGTATAGTGTTGAAAACATTTTCGATTCTGACTATTGATAAATTTATTCTAAGTAGTTTAATTTGATAATTTTAAAAATAACCTAATCTAAAAATAAACCAATACTGTAAATACTGTTTGATTTTTAATTGAATTTAACTCTACAAGAGCTAGTTTCCTTTCAGAATTGCACTCATAGACACCAATTAGGTTTGTTCTATTGACATAACAAATTTCAATAAATTCTTTATTAAATCAATTAAAATGTTAGGAAAATATCCATCACAATTCATTTTCAATATTATTCACAAGGTAATAAATAATAAAGAATTCATATTATCAATTAAATAATATTAAACAAATCAATAAAATAATTATTACCTTTATTAATTAAGATAAACCGAAAGTTTATAAATATAGTTTATATTAAATAGTAAATATTGGACTATTTATTTAATCGAAACTACAATATACACATATCAATTTCCGGATTAGGAAAATCAATTTTTTACACCTTTCAATATATATTATACGAGGAGTGAAGTTCATTTATTTGCCACATAAAATAGGTGCGCTTCATATCCACCTACGGGTACAACTTAAATTTCAAGCTTTGTATATTAAATAAAGTCACTTTTATATTATCAATATTTATTAAGGCAACATTCTTTTTGATATCATTTGAAAAAAAATCTAATCTCAGTTTTGTAAAAATAATAGCATTACTATTATCTATATTTAAAAAATAAATCTTTATCAATAGAACATAGTGATGCTAAAACTCTTCAAAAATATTATATTTAATTTCGAAGATCAAGTTCAGAATCCGTTATCTCTTATAACTAAAGGTCATTCTGACTGTTTTCATTAACTTTACCCTAAAATTTAAAAAAATTAGTTTTTTCAATAACCTTATCTAAATTTAAAAAATTTCCCCATAATTGAACAATAAATAAAGAATTTTTTCGAAAATTTTACTTAAATTTTAATTATTTTTATTTCATTATTTTTCTTATTTTAGTTTATAACTTTATTATTTTATTAATTTTTGTTTAATTGCACAAAATATTTCAAGGATAAAATAGCTCAAACATTGTGGACTATTTGCCATGTTAACAAAACACTTATTGGATAATCAGTTCGCCATTAATTTAAAAAAAAAATGTTTATTAATACTTTAATTAACAGCATTGAATTAATATTTATATCTTTATCGAGTCTATCCAAATACAAGAGCCAATAGCAGTAATATAATCAATTTCAATAATATAAACAAGAGCCAATAGCAAAAACTTGGTATTTCTGTTACTTAAAATGACTGGTCTCTTTTCTTATTTGTATATTAAATCAATTAAAAAATATACTAATTCAGATTTATTATTAATTTTTAAATAAAAAAATGTATCAACTTATAAAAAAATACCTAATAAATAAACAGCTTGTTGTCAGGGAACAAATTATGCATTTTGTGATTCGGAAAATACGGCCTGTCATTTAACAACTAACTATTGTAATATGTACACGTATGTCATTGAAGGGTAGCATTTCTTCAATTTAAAGTTTTCCATTTAGCGTCAATAAAAATTTGAGAAAACTTTTTACATTATAAATTTGAGAAAACTTTTTACAAACTGTCGGATATTATGGTCATCAAAATGTGGTTCATATATGTGGTTTTAAAATCCCAAAACTGACTGTGAAGGAGCAATTGTATCCGCAGAAAATAATTGTTTTGTGGATATTTTGGTCAGTTGGTGTTATAGTCCCATATATATTTGATGGATAGGCCATTACCGTCCATTCGGAGCACTGAGGCCGTTTGCTAACCAACTTTTTCTGGACCGAACTTGAAGATTTTAATTTAGCCATATGTGGTTTCCATAAAGTGGCTCCACAAGTCACACAAGTTTTAGCTTTATTGCGCAAAAAGTTTCCAGAACGCGTAATTTCGAGATTTGGTGATGTCAATTGATCTATAAAATCGTGCGATTTAAAGCTGTTTCTTTTTTTCTTAAAACTTAAGAGTATTTAAAAACTAAAATCTGTCAATTAATGGCTAAATTACAGTCAAAAATATACGAACAAATTATTGAAAAATACCTCAAAATTATCAGGTCCATTTGAATGATGTTATATTTCATACATAAAGGCAAGGTATAAGCAATATCATATAACAAAAATCTAAATTAAAAGTATATTTTATTTAACTCTACTTTCCGAAGTATGACTGGGATAACCCTTTATTTATGATTTCTTTAAAATAACTCATACTGAATGCAACAAGGCATATTGTATAAATAAGCTGCTAAATATACAATACATATTTATTTAAATTTATTATAGAAGCTTTTTTTAAAATCTAAAAAAAAGTCCAAAGAATTTTGATAATATTAATACTCGTATATGTGATTGAAAAAACCTAATCAAAATAATTATTACTTGGACAAAATAAAATATTTAAACCAAAGTTTATCTTGTATTTTGCACTCACACATAACATATTGCGAGTATGAAAAAATAAATAGTATAATATTAATCTATGATTAAAATATTATTTCAATTCTGCTCATTATTATAGCGCAAGTGCACTTCAGTTGAATCATTGCTGATTTACGAGTACAGCTATATATAAAGAATACAAAAATATCCAAGCACAAAATCTTATATCTAAAAATAAACTTTCAACGTTGTGTCGCGCTGACTTAATGTAATTTACAAAAATCAACAGATATTTAC
Organism: Atherix ibis; assembly: GCA_958298945.1. Lineage (NCBI taxonomy): Eukaryota > Metazoa > Arthropoda > Insecta > Diptera > Athericidae > Atherix > Atherix ibis. The sequence goes on along the minus strand of OY282606.1, from coordinate 92,037,521 downwards.
ACAAGTTCAAATCTTTTTATTATAATAATTAGTAGATTTTATTGTTGTTGCGCAAAAAATACACTAAATTCTAGTGTGATCGATAGAAATATGCTAAAACAACAATTTCTAGTAGATAGTTTTCTTAAAACATTAAAAGAAGTACAAAATGTATTTAAGAATAAAATTTTAAATGTTTTTCTAAAAATATTCTCAATATATCTGGCGATGATGTAGAAACACATAGTAATTGTAATAATATGCAAATTTAGGGCAAACATCTATTGTTATATAGATTTAAAAATATAATTAACAGAAATTTAACAATTTAACAAAAGCGACAGTACAAAGACCGATTGTCTGTACATACGTGTATTAATCAAAATCAAAAATTATAAGTGTGGTAATTTTCTTGTGTACGAAAAATTATATGATACAATATTTTTAAGATATTTTTTGAACACAAGGAAATGACACCACCTATTGTAAATTGTTTTTCAATAAATTTGTTTTTGAAATATTATTTTTTGAATACTTCATTAAAAGGCTATTGTTAAGAATAGCATTATTATGGTTTTTGTTTATTGAACTAAAGATATATTTTTAGATAAATACTAAAGAATATTCTCTTATGAAAACATACACTATATTATTGTTGTCAAAGGTGTTTTGTGAGCACATAAAAAGGTAAGTTCGTTATCATTTCCTCAGGAGAAAGTGCGGAAGAAAAAAAACACCTGAAAAACCATCAAAGGTCAGGAACACGAAAATATCAACACCCGGGTTGATCAAAGACAATAACCCGAAATGGAAATAATAACTAGGCGAAGCATGGCACTACATCAAAAACTGCACGAAATTAAGCAGTAGGGCAGTTGCAGTGAACCGGCTTGATCATCTGCTAAGCGGAGACATGGGCAACGCAATGACTCCCTTTATCTCTTCTAACACTTTCCACACGCGCGATCTGCCAAATCATTATGTAAAGTTCTTTTAAAACAAGTGTTTTCGAAAAGAAAGAAAATTAATCTGTTAAAAAATATCTGCTTGCATGACGACAACTGTTTGAGTTCATTAGCAAAAATATGAATTTTTTCTTCTTTTTTTAATTATCACTTCATGTAACATTAATACTAAAATGTATATGCTAAGTGCAAAGAAATTAAAGTAGAAATGGAAAGGATTACTGGATTTTTGGGAAATAGCGTAGGGCCATACCTCAGTCGGATGCAAACCCACGACCCCTTGGATGATAGTCCAGTACGCTAACGACCATGCTACCAAGCCGGCTAATATTGTTTGTTTGTTTTGTTAACGGGACACCAGACCTCGCCAGACGCTATTGCATCTACGTGTATCTGCTCAGGCGGTCTGATGTTCCGAAAGGGAAGGGTAAGGGATAAGGAAATGAAAGAAGAATAGAAAGTAAAGCGTTGGGTAATTAGCGTAGGACGGGAGAGGACCAGGTTGCTGCAAATGGGAATCGAACCCACGTCCCTCTTCTTGGTAGCCCAGCACGCTATTGACTGTGCTACCTAGAGGGTAGGCCGGCTAATATGCATTTTTTATTAGTAACATTTATTAATAAATTAGTGTTTATTTACTAATTCTCATAATTGGTTTGGGATTAAATTATAGTTTTTTTTTTAATATTATTAAAAACATCATCAAACTTAGTTTTAATTGCACCTATTAATTTGGTTGAGGTTTTGTATTACATTTCTATTAATTTATTAATTTTCTGCGTTAGTATTCTCACAGACAAATTTTTCGAAATGTTCATTCATTTTTTTCATTTGACTTTTCAGTAGCACGTTGTATTTCGTTACGATTTATTATCCGGATATAAAAACAAATCATATAAAAAACAGTTTCCCAGTGCTTCCTCAAATTGTGGAAATAATAAAAGAACTTGTTCCTCAAATCTTGGGTATTTCCCCAAATATCAAAATAAAACCGATGTTGCACAAATACCGGCTAGGCTGTCTGGTGAGATCTTGTTAAGGTTTTTTTTCCTTAGACGCAGCCATATCAAAATTAAAAAAACCTTAAGAATTTTCTGTACTTTATAGACATGCCAACTTTTATTGTAATCTTTTTTTGCTTTAAGGCAGAATTCAATATGCTATTTTTACTCTATATATAAATACCTTGGATTTTAAATTTATATTTCAATCTGCGCCAATTTCATGACTACTTAATTTTATTTTCAGTTTCAATTTTAAAATTTCTCTTTTACTTCCTGATCTGATTGAAAATTTTGAAACTTCTCTTTTACTTCCTAATCTGTTTGAGTCCATTAGTTATTAAGAAATAACTAATGGACTCAAACAGATGGAGCACTAACGGTAGTTATTTAAAAAAAAAAATAAAAAAAATCTTTTTGAATCTCCCCTTATTTTTCCTAAACTAGGCTTACTTTTATACTTGTTCACAAAACAAAAGTTACCTTAATCCAACCTACAACAGTAGAAATATACGTCAAACTACTAGTGGTTGCAAACAATTGTCGGACAATGTATAATAAAATTAGACTTTCTATCAATAGAATAAGTTAAGAAATGTTGAGCCAGCAAACCTGATATTGATTATGTCATTATTTTAATTTCGAAATCAATATAATTATTTAAAGATTTTTTTAACTACAGAAATTTAATTAAAAACTTTTGAGAATATATTTTTTAATTCGACATTATGTCTAAATATCAACGAAGAAAATTGGTTTTTGTTATAATTTTTTTTTTTAAATTTATTATTAAATGTAATTAAATTATTAAAAAATTAATTATTCGATGTAAGCTGAAATTAAACTATTAAACATTATTAGATGTAATTAAATTATTAAACAAAAAATAATTAGATTAAAACTATTAAAATCATTGTTCTAATTGCATAAATTAAAAAGGACAAAATAATATTTTCTAATCTATTATTAGGAACAATATCTGTGTCTAAGGGGAAAAAACTTTTATCAATTAATTATTTAAAAGTTTTTTTGTTCACAAAGTTTGACATTAACACTTTCACTTAAGAATTATTCACATTAGCCTATACAAAATACTGATAGAATGGGTCTGAAATTATAGTGATTTTTATTCGGCAATTTTAGTTAGAGTAATAAAAGTAGGTAACTTCCAATAATAAGGATTTGTTTTGTCCTTTTTGTTTTTGCAAACAACTAAAATGTAATCCTCGTTGAATAAAAAGTTTTAATCCTAGTATGTATGGTGCTTTGGAGTGTACGCATCGAATTCAAACGACAAATTTAATAATTTAAAAGTTTTTATTAGATGATAGGGAAGTAAAAGCTAAAAATTAAGAACTTTTCAAACGACTATTAGTATTATATATTATATAATAAAAATAAATGCTATGAAACTGATGATTTAGAAAATGGCATTTCAGTGGAGAAAAAAATGCAATATTTCGGCATTTTGAAAGTGTAAAGAACTGAAATGCTTTTGCGATAAGCCGTTTCACAATAAATTCTAATTGCCTTCATATTATGGCAATGTAAGAAATTTTGAAAATATATAAAAGACTTCCAAAAAGTATACTAGCTATGTCAGTTAAAAGAAGAAATGACTTTAAGAATTTTCGAGAAAGTAATTTTATAAATACAAATCTAAAAAGATTATTGATATTTTGTAGAATGGCAATTTAATGCTTGGTAATTTGTAATATTCATAATCGTTATGACAAGAATAATTATAACCGTTTGTATATAAAATTGTCTTAAATGGTTTTTTTACTATAAATAAAGGAGATCAAAATTGATATACACATAAAGAAATAATAGCTTTATCAATTATTGTTTATCAAAAAAAAAATCTATGCACGTAATAAGGGCAATATTTTTCAAATTTTATGTATCATAAAAATATCCTATAATAATGGGTTAACCAATTTGAGCTTTGGAAACTAAAGTTAAATAAAGAACAATAATTACAACTATTCTTGCATAACTCGTCAATTTTTGATGAGTTTTTCGCACATTTTGAGCTGTAATTTGGCTATTACTTAAGGAATGTTGGTTGTTCTCGAAAGTTTTAAGGATTATATGCGTGCACAAAATTTATCGCGTAACCTTATAAGAAAGTCCAATCATCAGTTCTTGAAACTATGCGTCTTGAGAAATTTCGCGCAATGAAGCCTAAATTTGAGTGTGGTATGATTTTTGGTGCTCTTTTATTAAAACCACATATTGTTTAGCTTAAAATATTCAAGTTCAAACCAAAAAAAAAGTTAGTTATCATACAGTCATATCGCTCAGATATAACGGCAACAGTCTATCCTTATTCATTTTTAAAGAAATATTGGTCAATGACATCTTTAGATCAAAATACAGTCAGTCCATTTTCATGAATACAATGGCTTCTCCACAGTTGGTTGTGGTTTTTCAGAGCCCTATTTATGACAATTTTGCTTATTGATGTATCAAAAAAGCAAAGTCATTTGTCGCGGATACAATAGGTTCAACACAGTCACTTGTGAGTTTTTAGAGCCCCATATATGACAATTTCACTTATTGTCAAAAAATCAGCATCCAATCGGCGCTAATTTTGCGCAATTTTAACGCATCAATATGTGGTTAGTCTATTCATAATATAAAATGGTAAACGTTAAACTAAATAAAAACTTAAGGTTTCATATTTTGTATTATGAATAGATTCGAAAATATGACTATATTTTCCAACCTACAAAGTGAATAACACTTTAGATTAAGATAATTGCTAATTTCTTTTTACATAAACAATCAAAACTTTAAATTTTATATGATTTTAAGATTAAATAATTTTTTTTACATAATTATTTAATCATAAAATTACATATTTACTAAAACAAATATAAAGAAACGTTATTGAAATCAATCCTTTTTATTTCATATTACAAGGGTAATGTTATTACCACAATAATAAAAAATATATATCCTCTAATGTGTAAATGACAGGCACTTATATTTAATGTACATTCAAAGTTGTTAAATTATGTCAGAAATATTATTATTATTGGAATCATATACACGTATATGCAAGCTACAAAACGATTAAAATGCATATCATTCTCAACATAATTTTTTTCTTTATTCGACTAATAGCCATTACTACTTATAAAGGAATGCATAGCGTTAAATAAAAAAACAGTATTGATAATTGTATTCTCCATTTATATAAGAATATCTAGAGTATAAGAATGTGCATAAAACCCATTAATATTAATTATGGAGGAAAAAAAATATTTGCTATTTCTTGAAGAAGATTCTTCTGGAATAAATATTGTAATCCAAAAAGGAAGTTTGAAATTGCTTTTTAAGAGTTTTTTAAGGTGTGACACTAAATATCGAATCCAGATTTATTTATGTTTACGTCACCATTAGTTTTTATGATAACTACAAATTTATATGCAAAAAACAACAACATATTTTTATATCTTTTTTATATGTTGAAAATGACGCCTCTTCTATTTTTTTACTTACGTTAAGACTATCATAAATGAAATATGTGTAAAAGTACATGGAAAAAAATATGATTCTTTACGATAAGGATTTTTTTTAAAAAGAAGGAGCATTTTTTACAACAAGTCCCAATTTGATCGATTTTATTGCGAAAAAGAAAAATTGATCAATAAAAACATTGTCGAAAATTTATGTGTTAACTTAAGTGACCATTGAATAGAACAGATTATCTAGAAGCAAATATTTTATTCCATAAACAAAACAAACAAAATGAAACAATATTAAAAATCAATACAATATTTTTATTTGTTATGTTATATAATACTATAGAGAAAACATAATTTTTCGGTAAAGTCATTTATGAAATAAATCGTTATATGAAAAATATTTAAAAAAAATTTATCCAAACGACCTCAAGACAAGTAAAAATTCAAAAATCAAATAATATTTAAAATTACATGGGATACGAGTATTAAGTTAAATAATACCTCGTACAATCTAAATTTTCCACATTCGATATGACGCTTTTTACGAGTATTAAAAGTTAAATTTATTAAATATAATATTAAAAAAAAACTTTGAAAAACTGAAAAACATTTTGGTGACGATATTTTGAAAGTAAAAGCAAAATTTTACAAGACAAATAACCTATTTTGAGTATAATTCCTTCAGTTGAGGAGCATTAGTTGAAAACCAATTCAGCTAGTCGACAAGGACTTCTTTCTAGAACTGATTCAAGTTGGTTTTTATTTTTATTACTTTTATTTTTATAGACATCTACAACTATATACAAATATGTTGTAATAAGCAGACTTATATTATAAGTTAATTTACACATATAGTATCGTAAATTAACTTATGACACCCATCGAAGTTTCTCCACCTAACAGGAACTACAAATTATATCGAATTTACTCTATCTTTAGTCTGTGATGAATGTTTCCGGGGAGGGTTATAGAGGGAAGTTCTCCTACGTGTGTATTAGGATGATAGGATGAATGAGAATGAAATTTTTAATAATGGGAAATAACGGGTTATCCATTTCGTGGTGAGGAAAGCACAGCCCTGTTATTTGACAACTGTCAATCAGTCATCAAGTGCGGCAGCAGTTTAGTATGAGGTTTGCCATTTTCTATTATGGATCTACTATACGCCAAGTGGGTACTGGAATAACCGGCTTTGGATTCTGATTTTTCGAACAAAATTGTTTTAAACAAAAAGTTGGGTTATTGCTCACTAAATTTAAGTCAATTAGCGAAATTTTCATATATGAAGGTCTAAAAACCCACGAATTATTGTGGAGAAGCCCCTGTTTTAATTTTAATCTAAAGGTGCCATTCGCCCGTATTTCTTTAAAAATGAAAAAGGACAGATCGTTACCGGTAATTCTGAGCGCCATGAACGTATAAGACCCGATTTTTTTTGACCTGAGCTTGAAAATTTTAATCGGTATCATATCTGGTTTCAATAATACGGCGCCACATGCCACACAACTCGACAAATTAAAGGTTTATTGTGCAAAAAGTTCTCGGTATGCATAGCCAAGATTTGGTGATGTCAATTGGCTTCCAAGATCGTGCGATTTGACGCTGTTAAACATTTTTCTATGGTGCAACGTGAAAAAATACCTAGAAACAATCGAAGCCTTTAAGAAGTGTCGTGGTAGCTATTATCATTTTAAAGCGGATATCAACCTTTTTTAGGAGAATCTTTGATTGGAAGTACTGGATGCGAAATGAATTGACACATTTCGTTGAAGCCCAAAATTTAATTACCTACGTCCAACTGGGTTTTGCTATTGTGCGTTGTTTACTATAAATTTACTATTTCTGCTGAAATCGGATATATTTCTTGAAGATTCTGTATTAACGGCTATTTGGAAACGACGATGGTAAAAAAATGAATCTATAACAAGATAGTACGTATCAGTAAGGAAGCTCTTGAATTTCCAGAGGAGCCCAGAATATTACACACGATCAAAAGTATGGGAGATGTCTAAAAATACTCGTGGCCAATACAGTCAAGAACGCGATGGCATTGCTGAATTGTGAAATGTTCAAATAGGAAGCCAAATGGGTGATCAAGAATAATTTTTCATTACCTAGGAATGTATATAGTCATTTTAATAGAAGTTTCATTGGACTCATTGGACTTGCGAAAAAAAGTTCATTGCTTATTTTATTTATATGTGATCTTTCTTCTACATCGTCATTTATGTAAATAAATAAAAATCTAGAAATTTCTCACAATTAAAATAAAAATTTATATTTAAAAAGGAAAATTGAAATAATTTCGGAAAGACGAAAGTTTTTTTTGTTTATTATAAATATCGAAGTTACGAGTATAATAATAACAAAATAATAATTAACTTTACAATTTGATACATATATCAAATATCGTATTTGAGCTTACGAATACATCAAAAATGTACTTCATATTAAAGGCTCTCGGAGGAAATAGCCCATTACTCATGCTGGATATTCTACTTATACAGTCTCCGTATTTAAGCTTAGGTTGAGAACAATTTACAAAATGAATTATCGCGTATATCTAACAATGAGTAGAACCTAACACGTTCTAATTAGTATTAATTTCCTGTGCAAATATACTGTAACTTTGCCGACTATAGAAAACTCTGAGCAAATATAAAGGAAAATCGACTTGATAATACTCGTAAATAACAATCTTAAGCCATTCATATTTAAATAAGACAAAAGAATATTTTCTTGCAATTAAAGTTTTTTTTTCGTCTTTAATTTACTAAATTATTCAAATTTGTATGGTTCGTCAATTGTTTTTGACATGAACATAATAATTCATTAAAACACACACTGCATGTGCTCTCAAACTAAGAACTATTTTATATCAACTTTTGTTTATTTGTTAAAATTAAAAAATTTTCATTTTCTTTATGAGCATTGTTTATTTTTATTTTATTGTATATGTGTATTTTTAAGTAAACTTGCACCCTAATCAATAATCTAGATACTATAAAGTACTCCTAATTAAACCATAATTTCTAAATTTACATAAAATGAATTTTGAAAAAATTATTTTATTAGTTAATTAATCTTGTATAAATGTTCTCTGATATGGTGACATCGAGTTCGAATGCGTTTTAGAACATTCTGTTGACAAATGTCCTTCAGTTCCATTTCAGTACTAATGTTACTTAAGGTACGATTAGGCGATTGCCTTGTTAGTTAAGGTACGATTAGATGAATTTTTTTTGCAAATATTGTTAGACAAACCATTTTCAATCCATTTGGAAGCATTGTCTAACCATATTTACAGGCGACATCAGGCAATCGTGTGATCACACTTTGGGACCATTTTCAGAGCATTTTTAGTATTTGCAAATTGTCAGATGGTGAAATTTATGCCATTGGCAACGCCAAAATAATCTGACATTAACTTTAACATTTTAGTGAAGAATTTACTCCTTTTTTTCGTTTTTAAAATTCCTCCTTCTTCTCATCAATACTGTTTTCAAAAATATATGCTACTGAAATTAGGGCAACAATTTTTTGTTCCTGGACATTATTTTCACATAAATTAAAATCTTATACGTGTATTTCACTATTTGACTAAAACAGATAAAATAATCAACTGACAACCAAAAACAATATGGCACTTTTTTCTGACAATTAATGCAGAAATTTTTTATTTACATTAATATGAAAATCGTGTAATCGCGTAATTTTTACTCGCAACCGTACCTTTAGATATTAAAAGTCTTATTTTAATATGATATTAAAAACGAAAAAGTCCTATTTATATAAATAACTATATTGTAATAAATACTGTTCAATTTTAATAACTTTTGGTGTTGAAATCAAAAATATTATTGAAACGTTATTTTAATAGCAAAGCTTCTGTCAATGATCTAATCACTCCAAATACTTTTAAGCAAATTTCCAAAAAATTAAACCTGTTTTATAAACTATATATGCATATGTATATGATATAATACTCCGTTCTGCCTACTTTGCATTCCCTTTAAAAATTTGAAATAAACCTTTTACCTCTACATTCTCACATATAGACTCATAAACCTTATCTTTAAAGGATACAGAAGTTTAAGAATTAGTTTCTAAATTTAATGATTAAAAACGAATTCTTAAACTTATTTATCCTATAATTGAATCTACTCCAATCATTCATAGTCATCAATTTGGATTTCGCTCCCAATAGGCCACTATGCAAGAGTCCTCCGAGTTGTAGATTCTATACCATTTTATCTTAAGCGGAAAGATTATTGCCCTGGAGTATTTCTTGACATCTCCCAGAATTTTGATCATGTCTGGCGCCCAAACTTACTATGCAAACTAAATAGTTACATTTCCTCTACTTGCCGATTTTTAAATAATATCTCTTACAACCACATTTTCAAGTGGTTTACAATCTAGATTAGTCTGATTTGCTTACTTTCTATGGTGGTGTTCCTCAGAGTAGTATCCTTGATCCTACATAATAACGTGAATGTATTACTTGGTATAAAAAAAATACACTCGCCTTTCATTCCATTATAATCTATTCGTAAGGAAAATTTCTTCCTATACCCACCGAATAAACATTTGTTGACAATAGCTGAGAGTCAACAAATGTTTATTTATCACAAGTAAATCATGTGTGATAAATAAATATCGGTCAAGCACCGATATTTATTTATCACACATGATTTATTTCAAATTCGTTAGAGATAATAGCCCTAAAATTTTCGTTATTTAAAATCTACTTATTTCGTATTTGTAGTTGTAGATATTAAAAAAGGGAATGAGATTGATTTTTTTTCCACAATTTCATTTTATTTTTATATATTACTGTTATCCTCTTAGGCAGCTACACATCCATGGAGGCGTTGAATAGCTTCAGCTGAAATATGCTTTAAGCTATTGGAAAAGTTGTGCTCTGGATAAGGAACGTTCGCTATTAGGCTTGCCGAAACTTTTCGTAAGTCGAAATCGCGGATTCACCAAGCTCAACACAGCATTTAATAGCACATCGTTGCTCAAAATTTCGTTGTTCCGTATTTGTAAGACCCACAAAAACACAATTTCACTTATTAAGCTTTATAGTGTCGCTAAGTCACCGCACGGGGCTGAAATGAGTGACAGACGCACAAGCTATCTAGAAGGTAAATCCGCAGTGTTTCCAGATCGCTCTCAGTAATACTACTCTCATTACTTTTCTGTCATATTTATATAATTTTTATATTTATGAACAGTTGATATTAATACTTTTAATTAATTAATTACGATTATATCATAAAGTGATACAAAATAAATATTCCTTTATTCATCTAAAGGTACATATATTATTAGATTAAAAACCAAATATTTTTGGATGATTGTAAATTTTTTTAAATTTAAAATAAGCACATTGAATTGTATATATATCATTTTTTTGCGAGTATATACTCATATGTACGTTTGTAAATATATATTCTCTCACAAATGCACAATATCAAATATTCAAATGCATATTGGATAGTGCATAATTGTTCAATTTATTTTTCAGACAACGAATATTGAACATTTATAAACCGAATAAATAAAATATTTCACTAGCCATTTGCAAGGAATTGATGACAATCGATTTACATCTTAATAGAAAGTCGTCTGATTGATTCTCTGGGTTCGGTAATTGTCCGTACATATTCAATAGTTTTTTAAATTGTATAGTGTGCGTCACAAAACTTATTAAAAAGTTAAAAATTTTCCGAAATTTATTTCATTCTTTTGTTTGTTTACAATGAATTTTTGTTATTAATATTAGTAATTTTCCAAATTTAATTCGACTGAATATTAAGTGCAAATTTTTTTTTTAATCGAATACAAATTAAAAGTAGATGATAATCAGGTATGAAAAGATTATTATCATCTCCTTGAAAAGGTTCAAAGTCTTTACAAAAACAGAATAAATAATAATTTGTATTGACCAAAATTTCAAAAAAAAATCCCCTTTAAATTTCAATTAATTTTCGAGATTTTAGAAGAGCACTCTTCCCTCCCCCAACCCCTCCCCTTCCCCCTTCCAATCCACGACTTAACGAAATTCATTTTATTTTAACACCAAACATTAAATTGGAATTTAATCAAATACTGAACCTTGGATTTATTGTTATTTCGATTGAATAGTTAATTAAATTAAGTTTAATCATGGTGAAAAATTTAAATGTCTTGCAATTTAATATAATAGGGGTTCGAATTGATTTATCCATTTATATGATGATCAAAATCAATCGCATTTATAAGCAAATCAAAAGCTTTCCTAGCTTTCTATTGAACTTGATTTCGATAAATCAATTGAAAAGTGAAACTTGTAAGCACGACTGATAGTAAATCGCAAAAACGTTGATAAAATAAAAATATATCACGTTAGATATGCACAAGAAACTGTTCTATTTACTTGTATTTATGTATTTATATTGTGAGAAAAAATTGCAATTTTACCAAATAGAATAAGAAACAAGTGAGCCATGACGCATTATATAATATATTAAATATAGCATTAGATAAATCGCCAGCAAAAGACTTCTTACACGACTCGATCATTTTGAGATAATTTTTGATCATATTTTTGCACATTACGGGGTGTAATTCGGTCATTATTTGACAGATGTTAGTTTTTAAATGCTCTAAGAAAATCTGCATAAATACGGTCTTTTACGCAGACTCACAAAAAAAAGTCCAACGGCGTCAAATCGCATGATCTTGGAAGCAAATTCATATCACCAAATCTTAGAATTATGCAAGCTGGAAACAAAATTTGTAATGTTGTATAGCTAAAGGCACTGTTCTCTTGAAACTAAATACGGTTGATTTATATTTTAAAATTCAGACCATAAAAAAATCCGAATCAAAGATATATGGAATAATGATATCTTCAGACCAAAATGCATATCAGACAACTTTCCGAGGATATAAAGGGTTCTCCACAATTACGTGTGGGTTTTCGGTGCCCCATATATGAAAATTTTACTTAATAACGTATTCACATAGCTAAAAATAAGCCTCATCGCTAAAAAAATTTTGTTCATAAAAGTTTTCAAAATTTTAACGCATCTTTAACTTATAATGTGAAATGGCAAACCTCGAATTAAACAAATGCTACCTAATTTAAAATATATATTTGATAGATATCAAACGACAGAATTTTACTTTCCGAGTCACGAAATGGATAACCATATGACATGTGTCATCAAATTTATTAAATGTTAAACATAAAAAATTATTCTATTTTTTAAAAAAAAACTATTTTTCAAAAAGTTATTTTTGGTAAAAGTTATTTTTGGTAAAAGTTATTTCGAAGAAATTTATTGTTGACAAATCATTCTTTAACAATTTGAAGATTGTCTATGACAAATACTTAATATCTGAGAAAGATGAAGAAGGAGGTTAAATCTTACCGGCTTTGGGCTTCGAAGTCACAAAATTTCATCTAAAGACATAAATATCATATAAATTTAATGAAAATTAATATTGCATAAAATTAACAGATCTTATAAATACATATTTTTTTCCTATGCATTAACAAATATTTTTTCCATAAATTAATTATATAATTTTAACATATATATTCAAAATTATTTCTTTATTATTAACTCAATTTGTGCCAATAAGAATAAATTATTATATTGTATTTAAGTACATTTTTTCTTTTTTTAAAAAAATGGCTTTTATTTTATTTTAGCTTAAGAAATGGTTTTTTTTATTGTAAAAATCGCTTTTATTTCTTCATCCGTAAATTATTTAAAATTCGTTTTATTTAAATAATGTTCAAAATTTTTAAATTTTAATAATTATGTCATCAAATTTATTAAATGTTAAACAAATCATTCTTTAACAATTTGAAGATTGACTATGACACATAGTAATTAATATCTGATAAAGATGAAGGAGAAGGTTAAATCTTACCGGCTTTGAAGCCGCAAAATTTTGATCTAAAGATATCACTATAGCCATCTAGCGAAAAAATAATAGATTTCTTTTTCCCCAAACTATTATTTACTTATGGAATTTTAATACGAAAGCTTTTATGTATTTTTTAACGTTTTGCAAGTACTTCTACCATATACACATATTTCAGAGTATAAAGAGCTTTCGTATTATGAACCTAAGAGTGATGTAAGATACTTTATGTGATTGACCAACATGTGTAGGTTGTGGACATTATTTAATCACATTGGTAGACTAGCTTGATCGGTAATTGCCCAGATCTGATGTTCACATGCACTTTTTTTTAATGGCATCATGACCTAGAAGAAGACTAGGAAATTGTTTATTTCTGACATAGGCACGTGTTTAGAGGTCATTTTTTTACCATTGGAGGCGTTTTCAATCCAAACTTTTGTATGAATTTTTTATGGCTGGTTACTTACTAGCAGTCAAATAACTACACTTTAAACTACTATCAATGCACTGATACAAAAGTTTATATTGGAAGTATCTTTTAGCAACAACAACTAAAAAATAAAAATAATAAATAAATCGATTGTATTTAGAATTGTTCTATTTTTCCAATAAACCAAGTAGTGAACTTGAAACATAAGAAAAAAAGACTTTCAGACGATTTAAAACACCACTTAAAAGTTTAAGGTTAATCAATTGTTATTGAAATTTTAATTTCAAACGCTATAATACTCGTATTTACCTATTGGACTGAGTTTTATTTAAATTTTAAGTAAAGTGTTAACATTGTTTGCTTAAATCTAATGTATTGTATCGAATTTGGAGAGATGCAAATTTCAATAACTCTGATTTGGAAGGATTATTACCCAAAATAAGTTTGTCGAACATTATTAATTAGAAAATTCTTGAAAAAAGTACGATTATTTATTCGAATCAATACTATTTGTTATACGAGATGTGGCAGAAAATTAATGGGATTGATTTTTTTTTTTGCAACAATGTTATTTTAGCTTCAAACAATAACATTATCCTTTTTAAAGTAGCTCCCTGAGCAAATATACCAGGTATATAAGCTTAAATCCGCTGTTTGGTCATAGATGGCGTAAGTGAGCGTATTAAGCTACCATTTTTTTTTTTTTTTTTTTGAAAATATTGGAAAATGGGTGTCGCATAAATTGAACGATAGGCAGATGGAGCGACGCCAAAACACATCCGAAATCTTGCTCGCCAGACAAAAAAGAAAGTCGTTCCTACATCGGATTGTGACAGGCGATGAAAAGTGGATATATTTCGAGAATCCTAAATGCAAGAAATCGTGGGTTGATCCCGGCCAACCATCAACATCTTCCCCAAGACCAAACCGCTTCGGACGGAAGACGATGCTGTGCGTTTGGTGAGATCAGCAGTGTATCATCTACTATAAAATGTTGAAACCTGGTGAAACTGTCAATGCTCGCCGCTACCACCAACAACTGATCAAATTGCACTGTGCTCTGCATGAAAAAAGGACGGATTATCAACAAAGACATGACAAGCTGATTTTCCTCCACGACAACGTCAAAAATGGTCCGAAACTACTTGGAGACACTCAACTGAGAGGTGCTACCCCACCCCGCTTATTTACCAGACCTGGCCCCTTCCGAATACCACCTGTTTTCGTCGATAGGCCACACGCTCGCTGAGCAGCACTTCGATTCTTACGAAGACGTCCGAAAATTGCTTGATGAGTGGTTTGCCTCAAAAGAGAACGAATTTTTTTGGCGTGGTATCCACAAATTGCCCGAGAGATGGTAAAAATGTGTAGCTAGTGAGGGCAATTACTTTGAAAAAATTTGTTTTTGCTTTCTATGAGAAAAAACATGTGTTTTTTTGACTAAAAAACAGTGGATTTAAGCTTATAAACCTGGTAAATCGATGGAAAAGTTATTTCCACTATTCATAGCAAAGCTGGAAGCCTTCAACTGCAATTGCCTTCAGTTTCTCGTTTATGCCTTTTAAGATGTGAAATCGCGGTTATGCCTTTTTGGGAACAAAAATTTAAAAAAAACTTAAACAGATGTCATATTGGTACTTTGAATAACATCTTAAATAGTAGCTGGAGAGCCGCAGAACCCTTTTTCTGATCATTCCAAAGACTTCTTTCTAAAAATCTTAGTTGACAGTTTGTCGTGAAGGGATAAGTTCAGTTTTCGGTGTTAGAGGCATCCTGTCAGAGCAAGATTAGTCTTCCGTCTGATGCAAAGAATTCCATTTCTGAACCATCTGACACGAAGAATCCCATTTCTGAACCTTGAACGTCACAAAAGCCCTTACTCATTCCACATTTGCACCAATTTTCGATGTGCAATACCTTTCTGTGCGAGGAACATCTTCCACTGCTTCTCGGTCCTCTTAAAATGCATTATGCCCCTCCGGAAAACATGTGCTCTTGATAAGAGATATTGCCCATAGACTTGTTGCAACTTTTCTTTACTACAAGAACACAACTTTACTCATTTCGGTCTATAGGATCGTATATTACCCGAAAAAGTTTAATCTTACGCTGCTAGTCTAGGAGGAACAAACGTACAAGTTATGTGAGAGGGAAGATTTCTATCTTACTACTTTTCTGCCACACCTTGTAATATTTCAATGTTTTACATTCTTTGTGTGGATGTTTTTTTAAGAAAATTGTGGATTTTCTGTTTTTTTGTTTGTTGGAAATTCCTAAAGCTGACCCTTCTTTAGCTCCTTTACAAATTTGTAAGTTGCCAACCTATTTATAAATTTAAAGGCTTAAATTGAAGAAAATACAAAACGATAATCCAATTGGGGATGATATTATTTAAGAATAATTTTCAACAATTAAGTTGACAGGAAAAATATTCTATAAAAATCAATTTGTAGTAAATTTTAAATTTTTTTAATCAATAATCTTTTTTACTTAGAAATAATGTTACTGAAAATAAAAGTCCAATGAAATTCCAAGCTTATGCAATATTGCAACTATTAAGCATATTAAGCTAAGTTGCAACAAATAACATACTATCGATTGGAACAAAATGAAACTATTGTATATACATATAAAATGAGGGTCAACTTGTCAAAATTATAATCTAGACAAGCAAAGTATTGTGTAATATTGTAAAATAACACAATTTCCGTAACTCAATTACAGGAAACCTTTAGAATTTGTTAGTACGAAATGATTTTTACATCGAATGATTGACAGAATAATATTTTGTATGTTTTGAAAGTTAAATGCAGTAGCCCTATTGAAATGGAGCGTAAATCCTATACTATTTAAATGTCGTTTTTATTTTTATTTTATATTTGTGAACTGTTGAAAACTAAATTTTATTGAATTGAAAATAATTCCCGGTTTTTCCTTTTTTTGATAAAATCTTTGTACTACTATATATTATGGTAAATGAGTGTATAATATTTATTTTTAATGACAAACGTACACTTTTACAATGGGGAAAAATTACCAACAAAAATATTATTTAAATAACTATTGGGTGTATAACTTAAAAATGCGGGATTGACAACAGATGGCATAACTTTTACACATGGTTTGTGTTAATAATAACTCATATGGCATTTTGGAGGTTAAACATCTGTCATTCATTCTCGATTAGTCATTGAACCAAATAGTGTAAGCAACAAAGTTTTTTTTTGCTTCAAAAATGTCGAATTTCGTACCAAAAAAGGTCCCATTTGCGGGAAGTGTTGATTTAACAGTTCGGCTGAAAAGTTTATAAGGTAACACAGTAAAAATATTTTTTTTTGCAAAATTCATTTTTATTATTCAACATAGTTGCCTTCGAGGGCGATACAGCGATTATAGCGATCTTCCAACTTTTCGATACCATTTTTATAGTACTCTTTCGGTTTTGCCTCAAAATAGGCCTCAGTTTCGGCAATCACTTTATCAAATTTCTTGCCAGCGAGCATTCTCTTGAGGTCTGCAAACAGGAAAAAGTCGCTGGGGGCCAGATCTGGAGAATACGGTGGATGGGGAAGCAATTCGTAGCCCAATTCATTGAGTTTGACCATCGTTTTCATCGACTTGTGACACGGTGCATTGTCTTGGTGAAACAACACTTTTTTCTTCTTCAAATAAGGCCGTTTCTTAGCGATTTCTTTCTTCAAACGATCCAATAACGCTATATAATAGACGCTGTTGATCGTCTGTCCCTTCTGGAGATAGTCAATGAATATTATACCATGCGCATCCCAAAATACAGACGCCATCACCTTGCCAGCCGACTGTTGCGTCTTTCCACGCTTTGGATTCGGTTCGTCGCTCGCTCTCCACTCTGCCGACTACCGATTGGACTCTGGAGTGTAGTGACGGAGCCATATTTCATCCATTGTCACATATCGACGCAAAAATTCGGGTTTATTGCGCTTTAACAGCTCCAAACACTGCTCAGAATCATCAACACGTTGTTGTTTTCGGTCCACAGTGAGCTCACGCGGCACCCATTTTGCACACAGCTTTCGCATGCCCAAATATTCATGCACGATATGTCCAACACGCTCTTTCGATATCTTCAGAGTCTCAGCTATCTCGCTCAACTTCACTTTACTGTCATTTAAAATTATTTTGTAGATTTTTTTGACGTTTTCTGCCGTAACCACCTCTTTTGGGCGTCCACTGCGTTCTGCATCAACTGTGCTCGTACGACCAGTTCGAAATTGACGAAACCAATATTCCACAGTTGAAATAGCTGGAGCAGAGTCCGGATAACGTTTGTCAAACCATGCTTTGGTTTCCACTGTATTTTTTTTCATCAAAAAGCAATGCTTTATCAATACACGTAATTCGTCTTTATCCATTTTTTTTCAATAACAAAAGTTGCTTCACTCAAAATGCTATATCTCACGAACCAATCGACCGATTGCTGTCAAATTTTGACAGGAACCATTTGAAGCATGCTGATTGCTGTCAATTAAGTAGACTTTTGCAAGAGGCGCCATCTAGACGTCAACCTTATAAACTTTTCAGCCGAACTGTTACTTCTTCAATTTGAAAAAAAGTGCAGCTGAAGCACATCGATTGCTCACCGAAGCTTATCCTGAATATGTTCCATCGATTTCAACGTGCGAGAGATGGTTAAAATCGATGGAACATATTCAGGATAATAAAATAACAACAAAATCAACTTATCAAATAATTGTTAGTTCTTTTATTTCAATAATAAATAAAAAATTTAATAATACTTTTATAAAAAATATTTTTAAAGTTCTAAAGCTCTATAAACAAACATTCTTTCATTATTATGGTTAAAGAAGGAATAAAATATTTTCTGCTCTGATAGTATTAAAAAATATTGAAAAGTTTTACTCTTGTTTTCAAACAAAAAGTTCTAATTTTTTTTTTTTACTTATATTAAAGTGTATATAGCAAAAGAGATAATTGCTAGAGTTTGAACACAGAATATGTGAAAAAATTAAAATCGATATTCTTAAAAGTTTCTTTTTCGGGGAAAATAGATGGTGAAAAAGTTGATAACAGAATATTATATTATTTGACGATAAAAATAGTATCAAAAGGATAAAAGGAAACACCACAGGGAGTTTTGAATAATTTTCACCAAAAAAGAAATGCTAGATACAATTGAAAATTTCTCACAATCTTGCTGTTTCGATTATATAAAAAAACAACATTTATATTATTTTCATTTCATAATTTATCGTCAATGAAGGTCCTTAAAATATATCTATTGCCTACTCTGGTTTTGGCAGCTGCTTGTATTTGCAAATCAAATTCTTATCTCTTAACTTTGACGTGGGATTTTGTTAAGACAACAATAGTATAACTATTTTCATTTTATATTGTACATTTAGGCTATTATATCACATCATAAGTGAAAATATTTATAACAAAGATACATTCAAGAAATAAATAGCATGTTTTGCGTGATTTAATGTAAAATGGTATGTACAGTGATTGTAAGAAACTTTTTTGGAGAATTGCAATAACAAATTTAATTTTCTCATTAATTTAAGAGCTGCTTAATGAGAAAAGTAATCAAAATAATTAATATATGACAAAATATCTTATCAGTAAATTTATTAAGTTTTGTTGAAAAAGTAGATTATTTTTTGGTTTTTATATTGAAAAGATATTTAGAAAACTAAGGTTACGATTGGTAGAAGAGCCAAGGTTATTTGTTTTTCTAGAACGTCGAATTGGGTCAACAGCTATTTCAACATTCAAATTGAAACTTTAACAAATTTCTATACTTGAATTTGGGTTTAGACATAATAATAAATCGGCAATTGACCAGTTAAATTATGAAAATTAGTCAAATGATATAAATAGGTTTTGCCTGCCATGGGATAAAATTAAACAATTATAATTTTTTTAAATACCATATTTATACAATTTATTAATTTATTAAAAATATATATTAACAACAAATTACTGTACCATAAAATGCTGTCCAATTTGTGTTTCAGATAGTAAAGTTAAAGAAAATATACTTAAAATGAAGGATTCTATGAAATTTTTATATCATTGTATTTTTTGGGACGTTGTTATTATTCATGAATCATAGTGCCTATAACAAGACATATCCCACAACTCGATCCTTTTAAAGTAATTGTTGATGCCTTTTTCACACAATTCAGACTATATGTCGGCCGGCCATAACTTGATAGATGTTTGTTTTTTAAATTTCTAAATTTGAAAGATTGTCTACGTAAATACGATCTTTACGTAGTCCAACAAGAAACAGTCCAACGGCATTAAATCACACGATTTTAGAAGCCAAATTGACATCATTAAATCTCAATATTACGCATCCTTGGAACTTTTCTAGATTAAAATCTTTAAGTTCAGGGCATCCTTGAAATATATGATGTAGATTAAAATCTTTAAGTTCACGCAAAAAAAACAAATAACGGTGAACGTTCCCTCCCTCTTTATCTTAAAAAAAAAAATGGGGTCTATTACAATTTTAGGCCAAAGTCACTTTTCACGGATATAATAGTTTTTACACGATTACTTGTGGGTTTTCAGAGCCCAATTTATGGAAATTTTTGCTTAATTTGCTTATTGACATATCTACCGAGCGAAAAAAAGCCTCATTGATAAAGAACATTTTTTTCTACAATAAAAAAATGACAAATGTTAAACCAAACAACAAACGCTTCTTAGTTGGCAGCAGTATATAACAGGCCTGTACTTTCCGAACTCCGATATGGACAACATTTTATTTTTTCTCATACCATTTTAATCATAACAGAATCGTGCACTAATTTTTTAATTTTTATTAGTTATTAAATACACCATTTTACATATCGAAATGTGCAAATATAGATAATATGCTAAATACTATATCAAAATTAATACAATTTACACTTAAATTTGATCATTATTGAAAAAAAATACTTACTAAAATTATCAAACTGCATATTCATCTAAAAGGATACCATATAACGCATTCCACAATATCACTACCAAAGAAATTTGATATCTCACCGTGAAGAAATAATAAGAAATTTTATTTTTAGCACTGGCAATAATAATAACAATAACTAATACGAAATTTTACTAATCAAACCACTAATCAAATCATTAAAAAATAATTACATAAACATACATACATGATAGTTGAAATTGAAAATACTGTTACGCTGTTCTTTTTTTGTCAATTTAATATAAATATAAATATAACTTATTATTATAGGGAAGTTCAAGAAAAACTTTATCGGATCAAACTTTTCGTTATCCGTTAATGATCCTTGGACCATTGAAAGAGCTTGCAAAGAGAACAACTGGTAATTCGGGAAGTTCATCGCATAAAAATACCAAAAAAACAAAAGACGTAAATATTAACAAATAACAAAGAGTGCTTGATTAATTTTTACTTATTTCTCTATTTATTATTATTATTATTATTATTATTATTATTATTATTTCTCTAATTACTTACTATCTATTTTTATTACTATTTCTATCGTATACTCTATCCCATTTTGATATTATTTTGAATAAAATTTTCCCACTTCAAATATATTTTTTAGCAGCTTTCACACATAGATTATTTTGTTGATCTTCTTTTTTTAGATTCAGTTTTTTCAATAGTTATTTTTACTAACACCAATTTACTGCTTTTCAAACACAAATATTATATTAAAGACACAATCAAATTATAACTACACTTGAGCGAAAATAAGGACCACTCGAAACGGAAATAATTACTTTTTTGGTATAATTATTTATAATCAATTAATCAAAAGATAATAGCAAATATGTATTTAAGATAATACAATAGAAAAGATGTCTTTGATACATACTACGTTCTTATTGTTTTGTTTTTTGGTGGTATAAATAAATGGTATTTAATAAATTTTTTTGTAAATTAAGCTTTTGTTCAATATATTTCTTGTTAATTCCATGAATAATTTGTTAAGTTATTATTACACAAAATGCACAAAATATTCTACAAGTAATAGAGTATTCGAAAAGGTGCCATAATTATTCTGAGAAAATGTGTTCTTAAGTCACATAACCTCTTAAATTACGAATCATAGGAAAAAAGAAACTTTTTTCAGACTAAAGGAATAATAAAAAGAGCACATTCGTATACAATTTAAAAATAATGAATAATTTAAAATAAACGATTATCCAATTAGTACATCGGGAAATAAATTTACTTTAAATTTAAATGCTTGCTATTGTGCATTATTCAAATGACCACTACGAGATCCCTTTGAGGTTATTTTGAATGACTTTTTCGCACATTTCAGGCTGTAATTTTGCCATTACTTGATGGATGTTGGTTTTTAAATGAAATGTTCTAAAGTATGAGGATTGGCAGCGTAAACATTATATTTTATGTAGTTTTACAAAAAAAAGTCCAAAGTCGTTAAAGGCCATTTGACATTACCAAATTTTAAAATTACATATTCTGGAAACTTTTCGTGCAATAAAATGAAAATTTGACATGTTGTGTAACTTGCGCTTGCTGAAACAGCGTGGTGCAAATTATAATCTTCAAGTTCAAACTAAAAAAAGGCGGATTTCATATGGCCTCTTCTTTCCATTTTCAAAGAAATATTGGTCAATGACAACGTCAGATCAAAATACACACCAGTCAGTCAATTTTCGTGAATACAATACTTTTTCACAGTTAGTTGTGGTTTTTCAGAGCCCCATTTATGATAATTTTGCTTATTGATGAATCCACCAAGCAAATTAATGAGCCTCATCGCTGAAGAAATTTTTTTTTCCAATAAAACTCTTTCCCAATTAATCCCAAGTAAAATTGATATAAATATTATGCAACGATTTTTTTTTTGTTGAAATAAATAATAAAATAAGAATAGCAAATGGAATAAGTTAAAAACTATGTCCACTAAACTGATGAATATTCAACAAGGAATGGAAATAACTTTTTAAAAAAATTCAACATATGGAAAAAAATTTGACATCAATATGTTTTCGCTAAAGCCAAAGAAAAAAAAGAGTCTATTATTAAATTATTAAATAAAATTGTTCCCATTACATTCATCATTTTGTTAATCATCAATAAATTAGCATCTGTTTTTTTAATGAACCTTGTTTTTTTTTAATAGATATTAAAAATTTTATAGATGCATCAACGTACATATTTGTATATACTTGTATGCATGAAATAACATTCAAAATAAACTTGCAATAATGAAATGAAAAAAAAATTTCCATACAACCATATAAGAGTAAATTGCAGAAAAACTGTGATTATCATATGTAAATTAAATATTTATTCAAATATCATGCATGTACAATAATTATAATAAAAAAAGCTGCCAGTTGCATTTAAGTATAAAAGAAGAGCTTTCAATAATATAAAAAATGGTTTTTAATTTTTCTTATTTATATGAAAAAATATCTGCACTATAAAAATTAAATACTGAATTATTATAAAATAATATATATGGTATATAAGTTTGTACAAGGAGTTTATTGTATTTAAAAAAAGATTGAATATCAATTATAGAAAATTAAAAAAAAATTACATACCATAGAATACGAAGGAGAAAAGTTCCTAAGGAGGTGAGGGAAAATCATACTGAAAAGTTTCAGTGATTTTATTTTTAGCTTCTAATATAATTATTGTCGAATAATTAAAAATACCAGATGTGACAGAAAAGTATATAGACTTACTTTTTCTGTCACATCTTGTATTTTTACATCCCATATTTTTTAAAAATCAATTTGAACATACGTGTATGGACTAGAACTGTGAGTTGTTAAACTTTTCAATTCTCTTCGTATACAATTCCTGCAATCCAAAATTATCCATTAAATAACTGATGTTCCCTTTTATGTATGCAATTATGACTTCAATGTTTCTTTCGTAAGTGAGTGATGTGTTACTTGTTATAAACAATTTCACTCTCGCCTTTTCTTCCATGTTAATCTACTTTTGAGAAGAGTTTCTTCGTATATTCTCCCAATAAACACTTTTAAGAATTATTTAAAATAAATAATTTGAAATACAGAAGCACCGCTGGATAATTACTTCTTCTTCCTCTTTTTCAAGTTATTTTAAAGTTTTGTTATTTAAAATCTGCTGGTTATTTATTTATAACTGTTAATAATAAAAAAATAGACAATCAAAACAAACGGAACAGACCGATTTTATATAATAGTTTTATTTTATATTTTTATGAATTTTATTTTTATCAAAGTAGTTCTCTTGAAAAGGTTGTTTCCACTTTTCGGAGCAGTGCTGGAAGGCTTCAATTGGAATCGCCTGCAGCTCTTCGGTTACACTATCATTTTAAATGAGGTAAATAGGAGAGCTGAGGAACCAAAGAAAACCCTTTTTCCGACAAAAACTTATTAATGGAAAGTGCCTGGAATAACCGATTTTAAGCGAAGAACTATTGGCTTGTTCGGAAAGTAATTTCGTTTTTTCTCAACAGAGGACTTAATTGTATTTTTTCAAAACCAACTTCATACTTAAACCACATAAAGCGTTTTCCTTTGGACCAATTTTGCTACTAGTCGGTAGCTGCGAGTAGATGACCAAAGGAAAGCCAAATTCTAAACACTAGTAGAAACATAACCTCAAAATAGTCAGCAACAATACTGAGTTTACTAACACATAAACAATAAAAACTGAGTTTATTCACACATAAATAATACTGACAAAAATATGACTCTTCAACATAAAGAACGAACCCGCAAAACTATCTATTTTCACTTTAGCAATTAGTAGTATTTGGTTGATACCCTATTAAATATGGAAAATGAAAAACAGCATTTTTGGCATATTTTACTTTTTTACTATAGAAAATATAAAAATGCTGTTCAAGCAAGAAAAAAATTATCCGATGTGTAGTGTATGGAGAAGATGTGTTAAGTGATCTCGAAGATGCACCACGTTCTGGATGGCCAGTTGAAGCTGATGAAGACACAATAAAGGAATTAATTGATGCGAACCGGCGAATAACAACTCGTGAGATCGCTGAGCAATGTCCGATTTGACTGGCAGAACCCTTTTTGTTTGCCCATCAAGGATTACTCTATAAAAACTTGTTTGACAGTTTGTCCTGAGGGTAAAAGAACTTTCACTCGTTCAACATTTTTATTTGTTTTTACTATTAACGGCCTCCCTGATTCGTTTTCCACTGCTTTTCCGATATCCAAAAATATGCTTTTTCCAAGAACACAACCTCATTTACCACGCTTTTAGGGTCCTTCCCGGTCGAGGTTGAAGCTTTAACTGTACGTTTAAGTAGTACTATATGTGTGGAGAAAAAGTCCGCAGCGCTTTCAGACCACTTTCAGCACTTATCTCTACTCATTACATTTCTGCCACACCTCATATAATCTAGCCACTATTCATCAAACGAAAATATTAAGGATATTATCTTAGTTGAAGTGCCAATTAACATTATCTGCATATATAAAAGCATAATCCATTTATATCAACTTGTCATATTTATACTATTATATCCGTTTTATTGGTATATCTTGATTTTCCTTCGCAAAATTATATGAATCTTTTGAATAGTGTCGTTTTACTACTCAAAGACGTGTTATCGTTAAAAGGCCTTCAAATAGCAGTTGGTAATGATATATAATATCAAATTATAATTGACAAACCACGTACACCTTGAAACAAATTTAAATAAATTAAACTCAATCAAACCATAGAAATTTCTAGGCGGATTATATAGTCAAACGAAAACTGTACTAAATTGTGAAAAGGAAATTTTACTTTCTTTTAGAATTTCATAAAAAACAATAAAACTTAACTCCGAATGTTGAACTATGATTTTTGAATGGAAATGGATTCTACGTGTATTCTTATTAAATCAAACCAATAATAGTCTGGATAAAAACTAAATTTCAATTAGTATATAATAAAAAATAAACAAAATATTTGTAAATTAATTCTAGAAATTAAGTTGATTTTTAAAAACAAATGTAAAAAACAATTTCTACGAATTAAAATATTATTGACTGCATGATTTTTGAAATAATTTTGTTTGTATAAATAACAAAAACTTGATTTGAGTTTATTTTCATTACATTTCAACAAAATAATCGAATTTCATAACAAAAACTAGAAGATTCTTTACAACTATCATTTATATAATATCAGCAAACCGTGAAGTTTACTTTGTATAGGATACAAAACGAACCATGACTGTTTATAATACGTTTTGGGTGATATTATACTAAAAATAACAGAAAAACGTTAATACAAATAACCTATTGTAATATTCGTAAAAAAAAACTGGGTTCTTTTAAAACGTCTAACTGGCATTAAATGTGGATCCTCTGTAACTAGTAATTCGACAAATTTCTCTCTAATATTGTATGATAATAACATATCTGACCTCAGTATAAATTAATCTAAGTTTAAAAAATTGAATAAGAGATGTTTAATAAATATGCTACAAAATAATTATAAGAAAAAAATAATATTTTCTAAATTTGGAATGAGATTTTTGAAATTACTTAAATTCACACGTAAGAGCATCATCGAAAAATGACAATGTTTTATGCAGAAACGTACTTAAAACCATAAATACCATAAATCTGAATGATTTGACAATTTTTTTTGCATATATACGAGATCTGTTCAAAAAGTATCGCGAATTTTGTGTTTTTTCAAAAATTATTTATTTATTCATGAATATCTATTTTGTCATCTTCAAAATAATCCCCACCAGATATTATACACTTGTGCCAAAGTTTTTTCCAATCCTCGAAGCACTTAAAAAAATCATTTTTTGTGATCTTGTTCAGCTCCTCCTTCGATGCCGTCTTTATCTCCTCAATCGTAGCGTAGCGTCGTCCTTTCATGGGGCTCTTCAGTTTCAGATCTGGCGAGTCGTCCTTTCATGGGGCCAGATCTGGGGAATACGGTGGCTGCGGCATTATTAGTGTGTTGTTTTTGGCCAAAAATGGCAAAAGCCAATTTTTGCTGTTCCACAAATTCGGGCGTTTCTGGTGGATTGCTTCGCGCAACTTGCGCATAACTTGCAGGTAATATTTCTTATTGACCGAAAATTTGCAATCAAAGAAAAAATTGTAAGCAAAACCTTCACATTCGACCGAACTTGGCACTTTTTTCGGTCTTGGCTCGTTCAGCAGCTTCCATTGGGATGATTGTGCTTTGGTTTCCACGTCATAACCATAAACCCATGATTCGTCACCAGTTTTGAGCTTCTGGAGCAAATTTGGATCGTCACGGACAGAGTCCAACAGCTCCTTGGCAATGCTTTCAGAGCTCCATATACGGCAATTTTGCTTATTTACATATCCAGCGACCCGAGAAATGATCCTCATCGCTAAAGAAAATTTGTTCCTGTTAGATTCAAGGAAATTTGTTCCTGTTAGATAAACTGCCATCGTTTCATAAAATGGATAATCCAGTCATGTCTATACTATACAATAAAGTTAAGAATATAAAATTTCATTAATATTGATTGGAAGTATGGCAAAATGATTATCTATCATAATTTAAATAGATTTTCCATTAAAATAAAATATTTTATTAGAAATAAAATTAAATAAAGACCTACCTTATGATAAAATAAAATACTAGAATTGAAAAGCGAAAATGATGTGACACAATACATAAACTTCCTCCCCAAAATACGCTTTCCTTCCCCCACATACGTGTTTGCACATCCTCATATAATAGTACGTATATGTATGTAAAAAATACGAATAGTACGTTTTTCAGAATGATTTTGTTAGTGACCGTTTTGAAGATTTGTTATTCAATAAGCTCATTTTTATTTCAATCATTTTCACTTTATTTTATTCGCCGTTTGTCCCCCCAATTCGTTTTACGACTTTTTGTGATATATTGTAAATTTTCGTAGATATAACAATATGTTTGTGGAAATATAATATGACTTTCTAGATTCTCCTATATTTTATATACACTCATAAATATAACAGAAAGAAACAATATTTTCTAGATTCAGTTCTGCATCATAGAATGTTTGTGAACAAATAAATCTTTGAATATAATAAAAAATGAACGAAATTTATATTCTTTATTTTTTTTCGATTAATTTATGATCCTTTGGATATTTGCTTCTCATAATTTAGATTTTATTTTTCTTTTTCTTTTTATTATTGTTGCCAAAAGCCGATATTAGGAACAATTTTTCAAATGGAGGTAGGTGTTCATGTTATCAGAAAAGATTGATTGTTTTGCTCTTTTATTTTGTGTTTACCTTAAAAATGTCAATAATCGACATACATAGAAACATTTATAACTAGTTCGACTATGTTAGACGATAAATTTGTATTTGATGCTAGTGTATATTCCTGTGCAAATGATTTCTGAAACAATTTTTGTGAATATTTTCCAAATATGTGAGTGAGTTTGTGAATGCCATTTTAAAGTATTGCCCATAAAAATATTCGTTTTGCTGGAATCTTTTCAACATAGTTGGAAACGATCCAAGAAACCAAATTGAAAAATCGAGAACGTCAATCGATTCGAATACTCGTATAATCTGAGCTCATACAATGCTTTTTTGTCATCCTACCATCTATCCTTCTATCCATTCCATTCAGGATTTTTTAATTTATCAGACTAGCTATGTTGTGCAATCTCATAAAAAATCTAACCAAAACTTTAATGTCCTACCAGCAAAAAAAAAGGAAATATATTAGTATATATTTATATATGTATAAAGTATATAAAGTTAAAAATAAAGGGCTACCCAATTTGCAGTTTAATAAAATATACGTTGAATTTAGGTTTCTATGTAAATTTTATTTCATTATACGTGTATCATATTACCCAATATACATTCAAATTGTTGGCACAATACTTCTGGCAGGACTCGATCATTTTAAGACAATTTCTGATGATTTTACACATATTTCAGACTATAATTCGATAATTACCTGTCAGTTGTTGGTTTTTAAATGATTTAAAAATTTAAAATTTAAAAAAATGTGTGCTCTACAAGAAGAAGTATAATTGAAATAGCATCGAATCTTAAAATTACTCGCGGATTGTGGCATACTATTGTTAAAAATACATATGGTCCAAATTATTATCTTGAAGTTCAGACTAAAAAATTTTTTTAAATCCAGGTTTAGCTCTCAAAATTAATAGTAACAATCTCATTTTCTTCATGCATATCAAAACGTCATATTTTACGGATACAATGGCTTCTTTGCAGTCACTTGTGGATTTTCAGAGCCCCATATAAGGCAATTTTTCTTATTGACAAAAACAAATGAGGGTCATTGCTGAAAAGAAAATTTTCTATAATCTCCGTAGGCATGGTGAAACTATAATTTTTGCACCAAAAAAAATTATAATTATTGCACGCTGTTGAAAATTTTTGATTTATAGTTTAAAATGGCACACCCTGTACCAAATAAGGGCATAAATGTTACATACCTGTTAAATAACGGTGGTGTAATTTGCAAACCATTAGATGGATATATACCTAATTTGCGTAACAACTTTTTCTTAAATTTATTAATATGACAATTTTTTTTTTTCTCAGAAATTTATTTAATAATTATTTAAAGCTTTTGAACAGATTTAAAAAAAATGTAGATAACATTTTTAACTACATTAGATATGAACTAATTTCAAATGCAAATCCATCAATCTCAGTACATGCGATTTACAATCAAAAGAAAATTTTTGAGATATGATCGTTAGTTAAAGCAATTTAAATTATCTTTAACTATCATAAATCATTAATTTTCCATTAAAAGGTCATTACTTTAAAGCCGTGCAATTTGATTGATGTATAAGGAATGAATTTGATAAATTTTAACAGCAAACCTTATTGGTACTTCCTTTTTTATCTACAGAAAATAGAACAACAACCAAATTAAAATAATGTGAGTGTCGAGAGGGGAGAGGGGATATTAAACAATATAGTAACAATTAATCGATATTTAATGAGTTGCTATAGTATTTTAGATACACGTATAAGCTTTCTCATTACTACTACTTATTATTGTTTTTTCTATTTTTATCTTTATTACAGGCAATATAGATAAAATTTAGATTAACAATTTTCACTTTGAACCAATTTAAACCAATGTCCTTTTCGAATAATGTTTAAATTAATGTATATACTATTTAGGTTAAGAGCTATTTTTTCAAAATCTTTATACTACTATGCAAATTACGAGTAGCATATAATTTTTTTAAAAAGCATTTGTCACAATTCTAAAATAAATATTTTTTAAATTTATTAGTTACTATCACCATTATGTTATATTAACTAAGTACTGAAAAGATAATATTTTATTATCTAATTACTGAAGTAATAATTGTATCGCATAATTCGAAAGTAAAAAATAAAATTTAATTATTTTTATTTTTTAGCAAATTTTTTTCATTTTAATATTAAAAGAAAATAATTTTTTTTGAAGTCTATTTACAATAATTTTGCACAAGTTTTACCAGGTTTTTTTTATTAATTTATATTCAAGCTGGTTTATAAGCTTATATAGTGGTATCACGATTTACGAACCGGTCTATAGACTAACTTTTCGAGATACGAATTTTTTGGTATTGGTTAGTCAAAAAAGTTCGCGACGTTTCTTGAGTAAAACAGATATTTTTATCGATAATGTTTCGCGATTCTTCGGACAGAGCCATAAAAAAATACGGTGTATGCAAAAAAAAAAATTATTATGAAAAAAACGGTGTACGCACAAAAATTTTTCCAGGAAAGATATCTAAATTTTTGGCGAGTCATCAAAGATGTATGTGTCAAGAGTTCCTCTTGATCAATTTTAGCCGTTTTCTCTTGATTGTTTGGCGTAATATCTTGAATTGCTCACAGTATAGTAATGGTTAACAGTTTGACCGAACGATAGTAGTTCATAATTAAAGTTTTTTTTTATTAAGGACGCTCAAAAACAGTTGTGCATGAGCTATGACGGTTATATTTATTAAAGATTTAAGTACATTCGATATCATTATTATTTAAAAATAGCATCGTTAAATTGGTCTGCACGGATTCGTTCGCAAGATTGGGCTGAATCTCGTCGATGGTTTGAATGATGTTCTCCAACTCAGAAAGTGTTGCCGATTTATAAGCATAACCCGGGGGTGGGCAAATGTGGCTTCCATTAAAAATATAAATAAATTTTTTTTATTACTTTGACCGAACTTTTATCGTGAATTTGACAAAGTGAAGCATTCAAGTCGGACGGTCACTTCGATAGTAGGTCTTCGATTCAATTAAATTAAATTCAATTTGAATTTATGTGTTTAATACTACACATATATAACCCATGGTGTGGATGTTTATAATGTCTAAGGATATAAAATTGCACGACCTTAGCGACCAGCTGATATCAACATGTTTCGAAATAATGCAACGTGAAAACATCGTCTGCAATAAGTCCGATATTTCAACTGATGTCTGGCAAGTCGCACCGTCCTGTTGGAACCAGACATTGTCCAATTCCAAATTGGCCAAAATAAATGTTGTTTTTTTTTAAATTTATATTCAGTTGAGGCATAATGATGGCTCCCGACTGAAATCCATAAATGTTGTTTTTTTTTAAATTTATATCCAGTTGAGGCATAATGATGGCTCCCGACTAAAATCCATACCAGACAATAAATTTTTTCTAGATGCAAAGGAATCTCCTGGAACTGTTGTGAGGGCTTTTTGTCCCAGATCCTACAATTTTACTTGTCGACGCGTTATTTAATCGTATAGTTCTCCATAATTGAATGGTAGCTATAGCCTTAAATTATAGAAGAACTGGATAGGCCTGTAAACAAAAATTCTGTCCAAATAACCTTTCACGGAACACTTTAAATTCGAGAAAGAAAAACTTTCTATTTACTGTCGTTCAGAATTAAACTATTTATGCAAATGTATTAATTTAAACTTACTTTGTTCGTAAAGTATTTAAAATTTAATAAAACCGCTTTTAAACTTTCACTTCGCGAAAAGTATCTAAACGTAAACAAAAGTATGCAAGCACTTCGGTTTGCTACCGTTTCATGGAGAATGGCATGATTTAAAACTCTCCAAAAGTCTACAAAATTGAGGCGCTTGATATTCGATTGATATTTACAAACTAAATAATAAACCTAAAATACAATTGCAATTAATACCAGAAAATTGGGAAAAAATATGTTGCCTTCTATTTAAATTATTTTTTTGTTTGAGTTAAAATGGATATTGATTATGCTTTTGGAATTTAAAAAATTTCTTTTACGAAAACTAGATTTCGGTGGGTCTCATGTCTACATAAAAAATCTACAAAAATGTATGCAAGCAGTACGATTTCTAGCCGCTTTTCCAATAAATTAGATATTCTTTAAACGTATAAGAATGTCAGCGCTGTCATTTAAAATATCAAAGTAGTAGGATGGCAAAAATTGAGCGTACCTATTTAAAAGCCCCTTAATTTATTCGGCATGGGGAATGCCACTAATTTAGAGGTTTTATGCATGACGAAAAAAAAATATAACAAAACATATTGGTACCATTAGTTCTAAATATTTCGGACAACACCGTATATTAGACCATTAGATCAAGAAATATTTGTTTATATTTTGGTTTTAAGAAATTCGATTAAATTCAATGCACTTTGTAATTAAATTGATAATAATAGTAGAAATTTGCATGATTATAATTATTAGTTTATAGAGATAAATCTTTAACATTATATAGATAAATTTTATTTAATAGTTGTTTATTTTTTTAAAAATTATAATTACAGTTTGAAAATGATACGAAACTTCAAACTCTTCCTGACGATATTATTCGAACGCTTTCACCAACCGAAATGGATATGGTGGAGCAACGGATGAAAAGCCGTCGAAAATTACTAGTGCAAAAATGTGCAGAATATGGCCTTGATATAGCAGGTACACAACCGAAAAATAAACACAAAAAAAGAAATAGTATAACAATATAATATTTATAAATGGAACATTAAAGAAATTAATCACATTATTTATTAACAGGGAATGAATCTCTTCACAAGCCCAATCCATGGGAATTTTTAATTAATCGTAAATATCATTTGATATGGTACGCAAAATATCTCTACATATTTTAGACAAACGTAGATACATACATATATGAAAATGAAATTATTTGTTTTTTTTTTGGCTATTCTTTAAATGATATTGAAAATAAATATTTTAATTTTTTTTGTCGTGATTTTATCAATTTTTTTAGGTGTAATGTATTTAAAGCGGCATCATCATCGTGGATGTATAATTTTAATATTTTAGCTGGCTATACACCAGAATTTTTGAGAAAGACAAGCGAAGTACCTTTAGTTTTAGCTAGAAAAAAATATCCAAGAGTAACTATAGAAGAGGTAATATTTGAAAAATTCAAGTTTTATCTATTTTAATTTGAATATTATTACAAATAGCTTCAAGAAGCACAAAACGATTCAATTACATTTATAATATCAAGGCATCCATTCGAAAGGTTATTAAGCGCTTATAGAGATAAATTTGTTTTTGCCGTACCACATTCATTCCATGATAAATTAGGAAATAAAATAGTTCGAACGTACAGAAAAAATGTAAGTAGATTTTTATTAAAAATATTTTTTTTAAATTTTTATTAATATTCATTATTTATTTGGAAATATATATATATTAACTAGCTGGCGTACGCTGTGATATATAAGATGCGGCGTGCGCTGTGATGTGCGCCTCAATAAATAAAATATATGGGTTTTTATATTTAGTTAAAAAAGACTTTATTGTAATGCAAATGGGTATCAATATTTTTTGATGTGCCTATTCTGGAGCAAGTAACGTATATGTGTAGTTGACTATGGGCAAAGCAAGTATTTTCTAAATTCAATCCAACAACATTTACCGATTGTTCCTGCGTTGTTGATTTTAATTGCGAAGGCAATGCGCACTGGAAACTGAACCCGCTTGAAATCGAAAGGCAAATTAAGGCGAATCATTTATATCTGAATTATACCTGTAAAAACATAGCCGCATTTATACCTGAATTATACCTGAATAAATTTGCGATTGGATGAGAAAATATAAATAAATAAATAAAAGTCCCATAAGACTTCAAAATCGTAAAAACTTAAAAATACAAAGAAACGAGAAAACGCTGTGGAAAAAAGACAAAGAAACGAAAAGCAAATATTTTAAATAATTGCACTACAATACTATTTTGGAGATTAGTTATACATAGAAACACTTCCCATACCCAAAAACCTATATATACAAATTTTCATGATGATCCGTTGATCTGTTAAGGAGTCTATAGCGAACATACAGACTGACAAACATTCATTTTTAGAATTAAACAAAAATAACAATTATTTTGCAGTTCACCTTATAAATGTCTAACATTTTAATACGTGTATAATAAAAGAAGAGCTGGAACTATTAAAATGAAATTGTCAATTTGATACACATACGTGTATACGAGTAGTTGTAAATAATTTTTTTTTAATTATCATTTCAAGTAACATTAGTACTGAAATGTATATTCTTAGCGCCATTTTGGCGACAAGTTCTAAATATTTAATTTATTTTAATCGAATAAAGTATGGTGATATTTATATTGTAGTATAAAAAGCAAATATTGATTAATTAGAAATTTGATTGGTTCATGATTTTTCAAAATAATTTCTATTATTATTTTTATAATGTTAAAAAAAATTTCACCATAGGTAAATGGGTTTAATCCGCAAAATGTTTGCATTCTAATTTGTAGAAGTTACATTCTACTTAAAATAATGGGTTATTCAGTTTGCGCTTCAGAAAATAAAGTAAAATAAAACACCATTTAAATTCAGATTTCGTTTCAACTTTTATTTCATTATATTGCTTGAAGCTTGTCATTATGCATAAAATATAACATTATTCAAATATTTACCACAAGACTTCTTGCAAGACCCGATCTTTTTTGAAAAAATGTTTGATGACTTTTCCGAACACGTCGGGTTTATATTCGACCATTACTAAAGATATGTTGATTTTTAAATGCTCAAAAGTTTAAGGATTTTCCGCGTATCCAGATTAAAATTGTCAAAAAATCTCGGCATAGTCAGTAACGGTCGCTCCTTCTTCATTATCAAAGAAAAACGGGCCAAAATGGCTTTTCCGAAAACAGTTATCGATACAATGGCTTCTTCAATGTCACTTATAGGTATTTTCAGAGCTCTATATACGGAAAATTGGATGATTGTCGTATCCATCCAGCGAGAAATGAGCCTCATCGCTGAAGAAAATTTGTTGGAAAAACCACCATCCAAAACCTATTTTTCCATAACGCCATTGTCGTAGATTTTGCACAAATTTAACCCCTTTTTTATGCGCTATAGTATCGATAGTAAAAGATATTACGTAATAATTTGTAAATGTAGTGTAAACGTGGATTGTATTGTTTTATGTCCAATATACTTAGGTAGTGAATATTTATTAATAATATTCAACGCTGCCATTTTTTAAACTACCCCCATCCCCGCAACACTCTACTGCAATGCTAGTATGCAACCATGCCTTCGTCAACGAAAAAGCGTTCTCTGTTGAAGACAGAAGCATTTTTATTTTTATATTCGATAGGCAAATTTTTAAATTAATATTTTTTAGATTAACTTTTTTCAAATATCATTTAAATATAAAAAATAATTTAATTCTTATAGAAAACTGAACGACATGTACCAAAATATCCAACATTTGGTGAATTTGTTAGTTGGTTATTGGACGAGGTAAAACGAAAAAATTTCATCGACATGCATTTAGTTCCAGCAACGAAATTTTGTACACCTTGCCTAATCAAATTTGATGTTATTGCAAAATTTGAAACACTAGAAGAGGATCAATTATATTTAATAGAAAAAGCGGGCCTACAACATATTATTATGCCAGAATGGAAAAATTCTGGCAAAGGAAAAAATACGCTTGATCTGTTGCAGACATTTTATTCGCAACTGACACGCAAACAACTCGATGGCCTTTATAATTATTTTAAGTAAATATTTATTATACAATATATGATTATATTCAAAAAAACAATTTTTATTTTCTCTTTTTGCTAGATACGACTTTGAAGTATTCGGTTATAGCGCTGCACCGTATTATAATATTTTAAAGCACGACGATCACACAGAAACGGACAGCCCATCAAAAAGTATAAAAAATTAGAAAAATTTGTTCTTCCTGAATATCTTGCACAGAATCGTATACTGAATATTTCAAATATGACCAAAGTTAAAATTTATCTGATGCTGTTATATGACCGTGTGTGTATGAGGAAAATTATTAGTAAACATGAAAAAAGACAAATAACAATAACAACAAATATATCTAAACTCAAATATTAAAGGCCTGAAAAATGCAGACTTACAAGCACCTTATAAAATAAAATACTTTTGAACGAAAAAAAAATACATACTCGTATATGTATATTCAAACAACGAATCTTTGCAAATAACAATTGTAATTTTTGTTCTTCAAATAGAAAGCATTAGTTTTGTTTAAAAAATAAACAACTAAAACTAGAAGAAGACATATTCCACAAAAAAGTTCCTTTTTATATAAAAATTACTTCTATTCCATTAATTAATAATTATTCATTCAGTAAATGCAGAGGCAATTTGGAACGATACATTTTGAAATTTTCCAAAATGCTCCGAAATTGTCCGATTCGAATTTTTTTTTGTAAATATGTTTTGAACTATATGATTGTCTTTTGTTTATTAGTTTATATATTATAGATGATAAATAATTTTTTGCTCAAATTTACATAAATATTTATAATTGGCTTTAAATTTTAAAACGTAAAAAAAATCTTTAAAAATCTAACTGAATCAACATTTGATCATCAAAACTTCATTGCAATAAAAATTCATAATTATTACAAAAAAAATTTCATAATTATTACAAATTTAGCAAGAAAATAAAACTAGTAAAAGAAAATTATTATACATATTTTAAATCGAACAAATAGAGCATACAAATTACAATGCTTATGTGCATTTAAAGCCTATGGAATTTTAGCATATTTTCATGGAAATTTAAAATAATATGTTTATTCAAAAACTTAATTACACATATATATTATGAAAAAAAAAAATTTCAATTCCTATTGCAATTATTGTACAATTGTAAATCAAACTGTTTAAAAAATAGTAAAATTGTTTATAAAAGAAATTTATACATAGAATAAAAAAATAGAAATTAGTGAAGAAATATTAGAAAATCAGATAAGAATGGCTTAACATAGGAAATTTTACATATTATTAGAAATGAATTTACTAATAAAGTATATCGATTATTAGATAGTATAGTCAACTATCTAAAATTATTCAGCTCGTATACTTAACAAATTAAAGTTCTTATTTTATCCAAATTGCCTCAGAATATTGTATATTTAAAAAATATATATTATGCTTTTATATTTATATAGAAATGGAGTCAAAAACGTTCTCTATTATAATCAAATTCAATACTTAATAAAAATTTCATTTTGATGCAAATAGAATTTAAAATAAATTAAGTTACAAAATATTACATAATGTTACTATCAGAAAATAAAAGTTATTCAGTTTTAAGCGAAAATAATATCTTAAAAAAGAAAACCATAAAAAATATTTAACTTGCCATTCATATTGTAGACATATCATAAAAATTTGCAGTGGAAAAACGTCTTTAAAAATGAATAAAAGTATCGAAGTATATAAATGAAAATATTTAGTAAAACATACTTAGTTCGAAAATTATTAAATATTAACCACACTGATTCCATAAATTCTTTTACATTTGCAATAAAAGTGAAGCAAAAAAAAGCAAATATCTAAACAATAATAAAAAAAAATATACCAAATATAATATCCAAAAATGAAATCAAATATTTAGCGAATAATATAATTTAATTAATTAATATAAGGCAAGTGATAGTGTACGGAAATAGATACACCAAATATATGAATTTGTTAAAAATGATTTCGGAATTAATTATAGGTTGGAAAAATTTTAATGAAAATTATTTTGAGAAAAAAAAAACAACAACAACATAATATTGCTAAAATTAAACCCAAAAACAATAAAAATAATGAAATTATTTAAATCGAGAAAAAAAGGCTTTTATTAATTTCCATTTATCACAAGTTTATTAAATGTTCGTTGAACACTTTTGTGTTGTGATTGGGTAAGTACTTATAGTTTTGTAAATTATTAAATAAAATTACAATGAAAATGTTCTTCCTTTTCGTGTTATAAGGCTTACAGGATAATTCAATGCATTTACTTCCAATAATTGAAAAAAAATACGCCTTCGCTTGTTTGACTAAGAAGCAATTATTTTATAAGACTAATATGATTATATTTAATTGCTCACATTTTTCTAACAACTTATTTTAAGGTATTCAAGATTTCTCTGTCTATTAATAATTTATATGTCCGGATAAGCTCTCAATTACAACAAAAATTTAGTGTTTGCTTATCTGCACACGAAATGGTCAAATTTGCATAACATTATATTTAATTATTTCATATTCACATAACCTTTATGTTCAATTTCAGATATTTTATTTTATGAGAATCAATTGTAAGTTTTTTTTCATTAAATTTTCAATTAAATTAGGGAAATTTGGTAATTTTAAATCAATTTTTTACTAAAAGTACATCTTCTGCAGATTTTAATACATTGAACATAAAAAGAGTTGTGTTATAATACATTATTTAAATTTCATATTTTATTTATTATGTAATATACCAATTTATTTTTGTAAATAAATTATAAAATTCACTTAGTTTATCTTTCATATTGAAAGTTATGATATGGTTTTCGTGTTAAGTTAGCGCGTATTAATGCTGAGTGCTATCGTACGACTGACTGTGCAACGCACATTTATTGCCATGGTGCTCAGCTGTGTGATTTTTAAATCCAATTGCCACATACTCCCCCACCAGTGATTTGCTCACGTTAAAAAATGAACGAATCTGTTCGGTGGACGAATAATTCTCCCCGAATGTGTTTGTTTTGGTAAAGAATCTTTGGATTCTAATTCGGCTAAAATTCGTGTTTTTAGTGTTTCGTATTTATTTAATAATGGTGGATGTTCAATAATGTCAATGTGTTTCGTATTTATTTAATAATGGTGGATGTTCAATAATGGCTGTAGAAATTGTGGTCCAACGATCCCAAAATGTGATTAAATTTCGTTGAATCGGTTGTAATGCCTGCTAATAAGAACTGAGCTTCCATTTGCATGAAGTATAATTTTGGAGCAGTTTTGGTGAATGGTGCTGGTTTGACAGACACCCTATGAATTTGATTTGCCGAATTATTTGGAATATTTATTGCTTGCATCTTGAAATTCTGGCGATAGAGGATTTGCCTTCGGTGGATTATTAGTTGCCATTGCGAAATTTTTAAAATTTTATTTAATAATAATAAAATTATCTCTGTTTTTGTCGGTCAAGGCGGTAGTTTTCCACAATTGTCCCTTTCCTTAACAAGCTTTTGCTTGAATTCTCTCGCAGCGATTTAAATATCCAATTTGGGTTCAGAACTCTTCTTCTACACACTCTGTTACTTCTGTTTACTGCGATTGCTAACGCTGACGCTGATGCCACATATGTAGTAACTTCCAGGCTATCCTAGCTGATGGACGATTGTGTGCCACTTTAGGCGTTTTCCTTTGGACCAATTTTGCTAGTCCGGAGTAGTTGTAGCTGTCATCATCTAGTCCACCTCGAACGAACGACCACTTCGAACGGTGAGTTACGCATACAATTTACGTTAGGTGGATTCTAGTTGCTGAAGTGAAAAAACCCGATTTTTGCGGGTTTGTTGGTTATGTTGAAGTGTCATATTTTTGTAATGTTTACTTTATTCGTCCAGAAAAAGCGAAGAGAAATGGAGTCAAATATTAATCGAATGAGTTTTTACATAAAAAATAATTGCAAATTTATAAACTGACTGCTTTACAGGTTGCTATGGAATTATTTCACGTGATGGAAGGTAGAGTAGATTTAATTTTATTGGATTCTTCAGAGGCAAGCGAGACATCAGATTCTGATGATGATGTGCCTCTAGGTATTAAAAAAGGTAGAGTTGAAAATTATGTGGATGCAATTGAAAATTACAAGGATTCGGTATTCAAAAAACACTTCAGATTAAGCAGAGTTGTCGCCGAAAGGATTATGGGTATGTAGTTTTCATTATAAACACTAATTTAATGAATAAGTGTTGCAAATATCGCACTCTTTTAGCTGAATACAGTATGTTTTTACACCGTCCAAGGCGTGGAGGACGTGCTGCTGCTGTTGAAATATACATCACGTCGTGGTTTCTGGCAAATACTGAAACGTACCGACAAATTGGAACAGATTTAATGTAACAGAAAGCTCTGTCTATCGAATTTTATACCGCGTCGTGAAATGGCTTGTCGAAGTGAGTCCCAAGTACATGGGGTAGCCAACAGCATCCGAAATGCAAAATAACCAGATTGAATTCGCAGCTATGAAAGGTGTGCCAGATGTTCTTGGGGCTATTGATGGTTCCCATATTCAAGTCAATCCTACTAAACGTGTCAAACAAGCATACTACAATAGGAAAAAATATTGTAGTGTGCTTTTGCAGGGAATTGTAACCGCCGAGAAAAAATTTATAGATGTGTACTGTGGTGAACTTGGTTCACAAATGCTTTTGTGTGAATTCATATTTATTATTATAATAAACGCCTCCTCGGCTTACAAAAACAAGAGTATTTTTTTATTATATATATAAAATATGTTAAGGCAATTTATTCAACGTTTAAATTAAATAATTTCCGTACAAAGTTTAAATTAAATAATTTAAACGTTGTCCGGAACACACCCACGCCAGTTCACGTTGACAAGTACAATAAGTATTGGCAGATTGTTGCTGACTGTTTTGAGGTTATGTTTTACTAGAGTTTAGAATTTGGCTTTCCTTTGCTCATCTACTCCGGACTAGCAAAATTGGTCCAAAGGAAAACGCCTTTTATGTTCAGCTTCTATGGTAGCCGATTTTGCTGCTGCTGTTTGTCTGTTGCTGTTGCGCTAAGTTCACCTTTGCTTTTGATGTATCTTTTTTATGTCAGTGCAATTTCACAAACAAAATTCCCGTCACGAATAATTAAATAACGTACATACACAAACGCACTGCCAGTCAAAATAACAATCCTCTCCTTGTTTCTCTTCAGCTGTTTCGCTGACAATTCGTGCTCATGTATATAGTCTGTTAATATAATTTTCTTCTTTTTGCCTTTAGTACGTTTTTAACAAATTGCGTATTTGAGAAATTACAGTTCTTATCATTTGATTTTATTTTAACACGTACAAATATGAATCGCACGATTTAGATTTCAGACCGCAATACACACATCACGTCAGGGTCACCAATATGGTTATAAAAATCGTTGTATTTATAACACATTATTTAAATTTCATATTTTATTTATTATGTAATATACCAATTTGTTTTTGTAAATAAATTATAAAATTCACTTAGTTTATCTTTCATATTGAAAGTTATGATATGGTTTTCATGTTAAGTTAGCGCGTGTCAATGCTGAGTGCTATCTTATGACTGACTGTGCAACGCATTTATTGTCATGGTGCTCAGTTGTGTACAAGTGAATGCTAATGTGTACGTGTAGTATGCATGGTGTGTGCATGTTTGTATGACTGTTTGTATGAATGTTTAATTTTTAAATACAATTGCCACAAACATATGGGAACAATCAGTTTCAAATCTTTTGTTTTATTATGAAAAGCAGAAAATCAATAAAACTACGAATGTGATGGTTCTTTATGTATTGTTTGTGGGACTATTTAAACTGTAATTTTTTTTAAAATAAGGTATTTAGATAAAAAAAATCCTCA
Source organism: Atherix ibis (assembly GCA_958298945.1). Lineage (NCBI taxonomy): Eukaryota > Metazoa > Arthropoda > Insecta > Diptera > Athericidae > Atherix > Atherix ibis. The sequence continues at coordinate 91,995,849 of OY282606.1, read as the reverse complement.
TTTTCTAATGAGAATTTCATTGGAATATCTAAATATTAACTGCCAAGTCCATTATTGTAATAGAGTGCGGTCCAACTTGGACTGACTTTGGCATATTGTAGCCGTTATGCTGCATTCCTCGGCAATAATTCTTGAGTCAATTGAAATTTGTATCCTCAGGATCAATTTTCATACTGCGCCATAGCGAATTTCTGGAAATTCCCAATTGAGTAGCACGTCGACAAAAGGATATTCGTTAAAACTTTTGTGTACAACCTCCACAGTTTGTTCATTACGAACAGATCGATTAATATTTATTCGTGGCTCACCAAATACTGCACCACACTCCTTAAAACGGGTTATTAAGTTTGTTAGCATGTTTGCACTGGGAGCTGTAACAGTATTATAATGCTGACGATATTTTCTTTGTGTTGAGATCATTGGGAAGAAGGATAAAATTCAACAATTTTGACACGTACTGAGTATGAAAATATTATAAAATTCTTTATAATCTGCCAAAAAACGAAAGAGTTATTATGCATTTTAAATCAGTTACTCCAAGTTAGCCCACCCTGTAGCTTTTAAGTGAAAAGAGAATTTTACCAACTGAAATCTAATATTTGCTTCGTTTACATTCGCAAATGAAAATATTTTGCGATACATAAATGAAACTCCTTACCTTTTAGTACAATTATTAATTATGGGAATTCCAATCACAATTTTGTCGTCCCGTATTTTTATCCATACATCCCCATATTGAGCCAATGGCTGTTTTTCATCTAATTTCTAAACGGAAAATTTTAATAGTATGAAGAATTATAATTAAAAAAATTATAGAAAATCGAATAAATATTTTATTTACATCACTTCTAGTTTGATTTGGTCCGAAAATAAAATCACTTTTAACTTTAATAAATTGTGATGCGGTACGCTCTCTAATCGCTGAAAGATCAACATTTGCCTTTTCAACATCATTACAAAGGTATTCAAGAATTTCATTTTGGGAATGTTTTAAAGAACGTTTAATATCGTTTGTACTATTTATATCCTCAAATCTGGTCAAGACGGGTTCCTTTTGCTCTTCGAAAAATAGTGCTACCTGAGCTTGGTAGCTATGCTCGGGATCAACAATTGTAAATTTTTCTATTTTGACATGTTCTTCAATGATCTACAATAATCTACTCGTTAGAAATATGAAAAACTTCAATTACAATATACCTTATATTTATTATTTGATCTCTCTAAAACGACAAGTTTATCAAATACTTTAATGAGAATATATATTCTTGTAATTTTATTCTCGTATGAAATAAACTTTCCGATTGAAATTTTCTCTTTCCCAGAATTTTGATTATCTAGACTAGTCGGAGAAGTTACAATTTCCTCATTTACACTCATATTATTGTCTTTGGGCACAAATAATGGCAGTGTGTTGCCTACAATAAAATAGAATTTAAATATAGTACAAATTATTTTTTTGGATATCATACAAATGAAAATTACCCTTTAATACAGATTCACTTAAATCAATTCCACAAATAATATTTCTGGATTTAACTTCATAAAATTTCAAATCTTGTGTTAATATAACAAAGAAATAATTTTCACGATTTAAAGCAAAACTAATTATATAAACAGCATTTTTAACTAGCCTTTTAGGAATTTTATTTAAATAATAGTTCTCCATTATTTATTGAATAAGAAGAATTTCACTTTAAAATGTTTCAAATTTGCGGGATTTATTTATTATTTGGAAATCAGTTTTCTTATTAAATGTCAAATTAATCGACCAACTCTATCAGCTGATTGACTATAGTCTACCATTGACAACAACCTTTATCTGGTATAAATTTTATTACGCTGCGAATTAATTAAGTATAGTAGGTTTATAATTAACACAACTTGTTTTTAACTATTTTTTTTAAATTAACTAACTTTTCTCTTTTTTTTCTTTGAAGCCACCACAAAAAAAACAATCTGTTCTACCTAATCATTCTAGTTTTATCAAGGACAAACACCGTTCATGTATGTCGTCCAAAAACTCTGACCTATAGGCGAACGGTTATCGAAGAGGGCATTACAGCGTTGCTGCATGTAGGTGACTTTTGGAGCAAAATCGGTTTTGTTGACAATCTTTTTTTCCTTCTTCGTACGGGTGCGCCAACGCAGCAGCAAATTTGTGTTCTTTCTAGTGAACATATTGTGCTTTCGTTACATTAAAAATGGGATTAATTTTCGATTAACTAAGTTATTACTTGGCGAACCCGCGTACCTGAGTTCCTGACAGTAGCTCAATAAGCAGAGTACAAACCGAAGTACTCTTAAAAACAAAAAAAATTGATTTACACAATAACAAAAAAATGAATCCTTAAAAAAATAACAAAATCTTTAAAGTCGAACAAATAATAATAAAACATATAGAAAAGCCGAAAATTGGAATAAAATAAAATTGAGAGGAAATATACACATAAATTTCCTTGCGGATACGCAAGACAACTCTTCGTTAATTATCGTTTAACTATGTTGAAAAGGATCCTCGTATATTGAAAAGGTTAACTGAATGTAATAGTATCATTCCGAGAAAAAATGTTATTTCTTCATTATTATTCAATGATAATTGCTCTACCTCTCAACGCTTCAAAATGATCCTTGCATATTATACTTCTCTACGTAAACTATTAAATTACCCGCCAAAAAAGAACTAAAATTATTAAAAAATTTTAATAAAAGAAAAAAAATTGAAACATAAAAAAATCAAATAAATTAGTAAAAACAACAATATTGCATGTTTGCATTTTTAAATCGTATTTATATCGAAGTATTTTTATATCAACGTACAAAAACCAATTTTTTTTTATTTTATATTAAAAATAAATAAAAATTCAATTAATTTATTTTTTTATCTTTTTTTTAAGTATAATTTTGTTTTCTCATTCAAATAATACATAACCCTTTCTTTTATTCTTAAATATCTAAGTTTTAAATTGTTAATTTTTTATTTGATTTTATTTTTTTACTTCTATTCAATTTTATTTTTATACAAACTTATATTACATTTTATTATAACACTCTTTTAAGATTAATTATGATAAAGTATTGATTCAATTTTTTTTTTGAATATATTCTTATCAATTGTCTAAATTTAATTCTCAATATTTTATTCACAATTTAATTGCAATTTTCAAATTAAGACTTTATTTTATATATATTACATTTGATAATTTATTCATATATATATATTATTTTTTATAATTTTACGCACTCTTAAAAAGCTTACTTTACATTTAAAAAAAAAGTAAGTCGAAGTAATTTATTCAACGAATTTGTCCCAAGTATTCAAATAATATTTATTTTCTTTTTCCATTATATATAAACTTATTTGTTAATTTTTATTTCACTTTAATTGCTTTCGATACTTATCGACTATATTTTAATTATGTTTTTTCTTCTTTTAATAGTGACTATTATTTACAAAATATACAGTTTTGTACTTACCTTAAAAATTCTAGCATTTCTTTAAGTTTGAAAAATAATCAAATATTTTACTTTTTTTCCTTTCTTACCAAGAAAGAATTTACCAAAAATGAAACAAAGGAAAATTTGTAATGTGAATGAGAATTTAGCTACAATATTAAATTTTCTTGTTATTTTTCCCCTTAAATTGATCATTATGGAAATTGTACAACCAAAAAAAAGAATTCAAAATAGAAAAAATAATTTTTAAAAAAATATCAAATTTATTTATGTCCTTTTTTTTATACTTAGTATATTTTTAATTTGAATATCTTTTTCTGGTACTTAAATTTTTGAAAATAAAGATTCGGTCTTTTGGTTTTACTAACAATAAATCACCTAAAAATTTTTACATTGACTATAAGTACCTAAATATGTAGTTTTTTTCTAAACTCGTAGGATTTCATTAATTGATTATAAAATTTATTCAATGAGCCAATTAAAAAAAACTACCAACAGTTTTCAAAAAATTTCTATTTCAGTGTACTTAATTATTTCAATTGTACTCTCATTTCAAATATTTAAATAATAATTTATTTTAAAATAATTTTAAACTAGAAAAACACATTTTTAATTAATTCCAATCTTTTATGAAATGTAAATTATATAAATGCTTTGAACAAAATTGCATGAAAATCTGAATTTACTTTCCCATCCGACCTTAAAAATGATTTATTTATTATTTTCGGCAGTTTACTACTGAGTAATTTAGCATTTTTTTATAAAAAAAAAAACTACCATCGAATTAGTGTTCAACAAAAATATATGAAAAAAAATCAAATATTTCTGAAAATCAATATTTTGTTAACAAAATAAATTGTAACACAAAACTAAAGAAATAAAATTAAAAACCAAAAAGAAAGTAAAATTAAAGAAATTCCTCAATAGAACAGCAATTCCTCTATAAATAAACACATCTATGCTTTTTAGTTTTATGTTTGTTTTCTTTTAATATTACTTAAAAATTTAAATTACATATTATATTTAACCATATCTGTATATATGCATGTATATAAAATATAAAGAAAAAAAGAAAACAAAATACATCTTAACAAATTATTTTCATATTTTTTTTTTTGTAAATTGTTACTATAGTAAAATTAATAAAATAGTTTTTTTTAAATTATTTTGGATGCATATTAATTTTTGCCTATTTATCATTTCTTCCATATTTTTATTAGCTTTCGCTGTCCATCTAATAATGTTATTTTTTATGATTTTTATTAACCGATCACAGGTTGTTTTTTTTTGTCAATTTCCTTTTTAAGATATTTACTTAATTAAAATTTTAGTGTTTTATTTTTAATCTTAAAAGTTTCAAATTTTATTTTATTTGCCTATTTTGTTTTTCTATTACCCTTCTAATAATTATTTTCTATATTTTATTTTACACAATTTCGACACAAAAAAAAATAAACACTATCCGTTCCTGCTCCGATGTGCTCTGCTTTTTTTATTGAAGTATGGGTCTGCACTCAGCACCGTTTTGTATTTTATTTTTTTACTCACTTTTTAAATAATTACCTTTCGAATATTTACTTTTTCTACATTATATTTATCTTTACTTTTTACTTATTTTTCTATTTGTTTTGTTTTTCTTTGTTTTTGTTTGTAAAAATTTAACTTAAAACAGAATATTAATTTTTTTAATTATTTTATTACTTACATATCTACATCAAGAATTGCTAAAAAAAATAATATCTATATTAATAAAGAAAAAAAAAAAAGAAATATATAAAATCTTGTCCAGAAAAATATAAAATGCGTATGCACGCGAATAATCAGCCCTAATCCATTTTAATATTATTTATTTTTTCTGAATTAATTTCTATTTAATTAAATATTAAAATTAACCCCCCAAAAAAATCTTTATTTTTAGTTTAAAAAAAAATTTAATATATAAATCTTTAAAAATCTAACGTATTTTAATTCTTTTTTTTTGAGAAAGTTTAAAAAAAATTGAAAAATGAGAGATGAAGGTCTCGGGAATTGTGGCTCAATGTGTATGGAATAGGAAAAGGGATGATATTGTATCTTAATATTTTTTTATTCTATTTAGTCGTTAACTTAATACGAAATTGATAAATTTTTTTTGTTCCTATTATTATATAAGTTTTATTCGATTGAATCCAAATGAAACGGATGTATCAGGGACACCTGTCCACTTGCAAATAGCCACGCAAAACCAATTACATATGACTTGCAATAATGCCTTTTCGTTCGCATTACTAAGTACGTTTACAATGGCAAGTTATCAATTAACTAAATCTTCCGATATAAAATAATCCAACAAAACCAAATAGTGTATTGAAAGATAACTCGCGAAAACAATTTAATATAAGTCAAATCTTTGTTTTTTTTGTCTGTTATATCATTCTTTGATCATTTATTTGATTTAGCTAAGCACAGATATATTATTGTATATGAATCGCGGCTTATCACAAGTGGAAATGATGCCATAACGTTAATCCTCCGTTCTCACAGTTTTTGGAATAAATGTTTTTACCCAAATTTCTGTTTTAATATTTATTTTTACATAATTTATATTTTCTGTGTTCTGGTATATTTTTAAAAAATATGTGAACAACTACGAGAACATATATGAAACCGAGCAATGTATCCACATTAAATTGAAGATACGTAAAATTATTGATCACTTAAGGTAGGCTTTATGCAGTAGTACACTTTTGCTAGTCTCTTTTTCTTGCTCCAAAAAGAACAGCATGTCGCGCATATTTACACGTTTTATTCTAGGTCTCAGTGGCGTATTTGCAATACCCATCGTTCCAATGCCTGTACTTCCAGTTTGCTACAGTAATAGGTAGAAAAAATATATTAAAATAACCTGATTAAAAAAGAGATCCAGAGGCAACAAAAATTGATACTGCATAAAACCAATTCAGTAATTACCGATAACGTTGTCGTTGAATCTCCATCTAATTTTGGCTTTTTCCTAGGTCCTATCGCTTGAAGGGCAGTCATATTTGCTTCTCGTTGTCTCAGCTCTTCCATTTCTGCACGTTGCATCTCCTTTGCCTGTGTAGTATTAATTATAGTTAATAAAAATTCAAAGGAGTTTTTAAATTTTTAATGCGCAAACATAAAAAAAACCAACCTTTGCTTTCAGTTTTGCCTGCTCAGGATCTTCGAGTTTCGATCTCGATTTTGCCGCTCTAAGAAGCATTTCACGTTCTTGTTCTTCGTGCCTCTTCTGTTCTGCCTTATCTAATTCCTCTAAAAACTTTAATTGTCCTCGAACATCTCGCGTCACTTCGTATCGAGGATCCGCCTTTTAACACAAAAACAATTATAAATAACATAAACCACTATAATTATAAACAATTTTACGCACTTTTATAGGACAAATCCTATGTTCAGCGATCACAGCTAATTTTTCTATAATAGTTTTCAATCTTTCTTGGCATGCATGTGATATTAGTACCGCAATATCTGTATTAGGTTCGTCTAAACCTTGCTCGCTGCAGACAGCTCTTAAACGTTGCTGTAGAGCGGGTAAATGAAGAAAAATTTCATCCTTACAAGATCGGATCTGTGTTCCGATCATTTCAGTCGAGCCGAGAATTTGTTGCGATTCCTCTAGTAAATTAACACCACCCATTGCGGCCACATCATTTATATCATCATCCCCGTACATATTAGACATTGCAGACTGTTGAAAGTGTGCAGCCAATGCAGTTGAAGATGCCTTTTTCTCCTTCTCCTTAACTGCAGACTTTACGGTAGATGCTTGAGTGCTTTGCACTTTAGAAGTAGTCACACTACTGATCGATGTTGGTGTAGTCGCTTGATTACTACTTAAGATACTGAGCGGTGGTATGCCATGGGCATTGTTTATGGTATGAGACATTGTTGTTGTTACAGTAGTCACTGCAGTTGTTGAGGTTGGAGTTGCAGTACTTACTAAAGATGGTGTCGTTTGTAACTGAATCTGTTTTACTTGGGTCGAACCCACCTTCATAGGAACCTGCGTCGCTGCCGTTGACGCATTCTTGACCAATTGTCTACCTGTTTGCCTTGCAACTTGAGGTGTGGCTCTAATCTGTACATTTGAGCGGATCTGAAGAACGTTTTGCTATAAATAAAAGCAAAATCCAATTTTTCCCAAAATGTTTTTTTTTATTTAAAAATAAACAACACATACTTGTGAATGTGTAAAAATTGACTGTGAACCACTAACTGCTTGAACAGGTGAAGGTGATTGAATATTCTGTACTAAGGCCGATGAGGTTCCCGGTCCAGACGCCCGAATTTGTGTGTTCATGCGTGATCCCTGTGTCCCCGTTACAGCTGTTCCTAATTGAATAGGTGTTTGGATTCGAACTGCATTGCCGACCTGTTTTGTTATCGTCGTTTGTCCAATTGGTCGTGGTCCCGCCGGAGTAACCATTCGTACCTGCGTTTGACCTATTGTTGTTAGATCAGCCGGACGGATCTGCGCTTGGATTTTCTAAAATATTAAGGCATATCATTTTAAATAATTTCACGAAAATTTATAATATTACCGGCAGTTGATTGGTAACTGTCGTTGATCCAATGACGGTTGTCGCAACTACATGTTGTGGCGGAGGATTAATACCTTCAATATTTAATTCTTTTGTAAATAACGAATGTCGCAATAACGGTAAACTTTTCTGCAAATATTAAAAGATAAATCATATGACCTAACTTACTTATAAAATTGCAAAAAACACGATGATAATCATTCATTTTTAATTCTTAATTTGCATTAATTTATATATCAGTTTAAGTATGAAAAGTTATAAATTTTAAAAACTGCATCATACTAAGGTTAATTTTTACGCCTACTGTTTTATATAATGAATTAATTACTTCAGTTGTTTTGCTTAACATTTTGCAAAATAACTAAAATGGATAGGAAACATTTTGCAAGATAACTAAAATGGATAGGAATCGTTTAAAATTAAAAAAATATTTTCGTTAAAATAAAAAATTATTAAGACTTAAATATTACGTAAAATAATTTATTTAAGTGTGTTGATATAACACAATTTTTGTGTATTTTTAATTTCTCCGAAAAAAAAAAATATTTATAATATCTGATAAGAGTAAATTTTATAAACTCCTACTAAAAATTTTATATTAATTTTAATGTAATCACGTAATGATGGCAAAAATCGTTTATAATTAAAATTGATTGGTAAAAAGTTTTAATCACAGTAATCGAAGTGGATATCAATATTACCTTAAGGAATCCTATTAGACACGGTTGTGGACTTGCATTTAATAAACGTTCCAGCCTATCGCAAAATTCTTCCGGTTCGACTTTGGCATCAATGAGTTCCTGTATAAGACCGCGGACATTTTTGTCAACTGGCTTCGGTTCTCTACTCGATAAGTCGATAAGATTCGATAGAAATTTTCGGCATTTCTCTTTGGTATTTCCCTGTAAAATTTGTTTCTTCTTTCCAATACATATTCCTTACGTTCTCATTCACAATTAAATGTTTTACCTGAGCGGCAGTATTTTGTGTTGTTTGCGTTGTTCCACTTGCTGTTGTCGCTGATTTCGCTTGTTGCTGTTGAATTTGTACCTGATTTTGTTGTTGTTGTTGCGACTGTTGTTGTTGATGTGTCTGATGATGTTGCTGATGTTGCTGCTGCTGTTGATGTTGTTGTTGTTGATGTTGTTGTTGTTGGTGGTGTTGTTGTTGTTGTTGTTGTTGTTGGTGGTGTTGTTGTTGTTGGTGAAGAGCATGTTGTTGCTGTTGCAACTGTGCATGATGAATAGTTTGCGTAAGATTCGGCACAGTCGTTACTGCATTTTGTTGAGATTGCACTTGTTGATGTATTGTTGCATTCGATTGATTCGCTAGCATTTGATTTGCATTTGTTGAGGTAACCGAATTAACAACTATACTTGTTGCAGACGTAGCTATTTGTTGTTGCTGCTTATGTGCACATTTTTTTTAAATATTTCCATAATAAATGAATAAATAAATAAAGAACTTCATTAATATCGATAATTAAATTTATAAAAAAATGTACAATTAAGATCATAATTTCAACATTATTTTACTTTAATATATGTAGATTATAGCAATTTATATAAAAATACTTTTAATAATTATAAGAAAATTAAAACGATCAAAATATGTAAGCAAACATTAAAAAAAAATTCAAGAGATAATAAAACCATTTGTGTTGCTTTTTTTTCAATTTAAAAATATCTACTCATTAACACATGTATGTCCACAAAATAACAATAAAATTTAAAAATTATAGATGGATAAAAAATTTAATAGAAAAAAATATAAAAAAATGTCTATATTAGATAAGTTTTTTTTAATTAAATTTATATAACCAGAAACAGTAAATCAAAATGTAATTTCAAATAAAACTCTTTTTAAAAGTAAATAAATAAATTTTAAATACTAGGAAATATGTATTATGTATATAGATTAAACGATAGTATTTAAAATTCATTTCATAGAATCATATGCAAATATATTTACTATAACTACTCGTAAGTATAATATAAATAGGAATATTCCTACACAATTTATAGTCATGCAAGGCAGAGGCATTCTTTTTAAATTAAAATTTACAAAAAAAAATTTATTTGGTAAAATATAATGCATATTTTATAATTTCATGAATGTAGGAACTGTAAATAAGAGAAGTTAGAAAAATATAATTAATTTTAATTACTCTCATATTTTCGGTATCTGAATAGGAATACATGAGATAAAATAATATTTCCATTTTATACAGTTTTAGCTCACTTTGAACAAAATATTATGTTCTTTCCCTTTTATGGAGAAAATATATTTTTATACAATTTCTTTGAACGTACAGTTCACAATATTTCAAATATTATAATTAATTTATGTATGGTAGTAAATACCCAACGATACAAATTTTTGAAAGCATTATTTAACTTACTTTCAATAATTAAACATTCACAATAACAAATATAAATAGTAATTTTCGTGAAACTTTTTTAGCATAAATTATTATAATAACCATTAATAGGATTATTTTAAAATTTTCTTTTAGAGAGTAATCAAAATATCAGAAATATTCGGTATCTCAAATATTTCCAAATAAATAAATTTTCACTGAACTGTTTTTTTATTCAACGAATATATTGGAATAATTAAAATAAAATAAATCCGTTAACAAAAACGCAAAGAGCATATAAAAATTCTCACCCAATTAAATACATTCCGCTTTGGATAAGAAAAAAAATCAATTCGCTAAAATAAATTGATTTCCAAATTTCAATTAATTCATAATCAAACTCGAATAAATACAAAAATATTTCGAATATAATTCAGATGGAAATTTGTTCATCAAATTTAACTATAGGTAGTAATAAGTTAATTATAAAAGAAAAAACTAAAAGCATCAAGCTAATGCTCTATTATAAGATATATTAAATTAATTTTATTTATTTGTTTTTGTTTTATATTAATTAAAATAAATGCAAAATTCTTATTTTACATATGCACATACAATTCCTATTTAAAAATTATAACATGGATACATAACATTACAATAATAACATTTTTTACTGCATAATATTTTTAAAAAAATGTTTTAAACGACTCAATAATAGAATTAAATGGAGCCATAGATAATTGTTGCATATATGCACGCATAAAAACAATTTTATTATATGGAGAGAGAAAAAGAGAGACAAAGAGATAGAGAGAGAGTGAGATTGAGATTTTATTATATTTAATTACATTTTGTTTCTGTTTCACCTGATGTTGAGTTACAATCGTTTTACGTAGTGCTAATGGTGGCCCAGTAAATCTACTTACAGCCGGTATTGTTTGCAATCGAATTGTATTCCCAGCATTTGTCATATTTGGCGCGACAGGCGGCGTCGCTGGTCCAACACGCAAAATTTGATATTGTCCATTCTCAGTTTTCAACAGTAACGTTTGTGATATCTGTTAGTTTTTTTTTCAAATTATAAAAATAAATAAGAAAAAGTTTATTTAAAATTAGTTTTAATATAATATTAATTATTTGAAAGAATACATATAAAAAACAACTTTTAAAAGACAAATTCATATGGTTGAAAAATGGCCTTAATCCATTTTATTTCCACAGTCCCATTGTATGTTTGGGCCAAAGATAGTTAAATGAAATTTATATTATTTCGTGAAAAATAGAATTCACACTTATTTAAAATTGCATTCAAGTACAGAATATCAACTATTTGATATTACTTATAAATTACAATTTATGGAAATTTTAATAATACTTTTAAAAAAAATATAAAAATTGTCATTAAAAATTTCAATCCTTTTTTAATTATAGAAAGTTGAGAGATAAATTCAGAGAATTTGTTAAATTCCAACTTATACAAGAAACAATCTATAGTAAATTGAAATTCATGTCGGGACGATTTAAATTAAAAACAAAGAAAATAGTTGCAAAGAGTAGCATAATATCTAAGACTTAATTTTGGAAAAAAATAGAAATTCATAAAAAAATTGTAGTTTTTTTTAATTCAATATATAAACAATTTGTTATTACCGCTGGACTTGTTGGTCTTGTCCCAACCATATGTGGTCCTCCTAAGACAACACGTGGTGATAATCCACCAACAGTTTTTTGTTGATTTTGCGTTGGGGTACCAGGTCGCATCCCGACTATTTGCACACTACCTGGAATCATTGTTGGTGTACCAACAACGTTTTGTTGAGTTTCCTAAAATTATAAAACAATTTTTTTTAAATTCTACTTTTATTTTCAATTAAAATGGGACAATTATAAGAAGCATTTTAAAAGCGAAGTTTGTCAAAAGTGCACACATAAGCAAATTACAGCATTTTTATAAGCATTAATAAACATTATTAAGGAGTTTTTCTATACTAAATAGTACCTGAAATAAGAAATCAAACTTTTTATAATATTCTTAATATTACAAATTGTGTCTATTGAAATAAAATTATTGCTAAAAAGTCTGCCATTAAAATAAAATAGTAAAAAGAGAATTATGTAAATTTTACAGTTGTTATTATTAATAACATAGTTTTCAGAAAAGCAATTTAAATTTTTGTTTGTTCTAAAAGCATAATGCATTTCAACTTACTATTAAAAATTTTTGTTTACAATAGGAACAGAGAAGTAAAAATTTAATTTATTTTATGGAAAAACAAAATCATAAATAAACAATTATTATGACGATTGATATGTTTAAAACTTATGATTTAAAATAGCATATGATTTTCTGTTTATTTTTTTGATATTAGAGTTCATATTAACTGACATTGAAATAAGATTAAAACTATAACGAATATTTAACATTAAATTTGTATTTTTGTCAATAACAAATCTTTGGACATAATTTTCTTTATTTATTATTTTTTTATGCTTATTATAATTTGCATATGGCACCATTATAAAAAAATCATTATTATTTAATTATGAATGTAAATAATATGGATCGATTGAGGAAAATTCTTGGTACAGAAAATCAAAACTGCCTATCATCTCGGACGGAATATTATTATTATCGAAGTTGTGTTATAATTTAAGAACTAAAAACACAAACAAAATGAAAAACAAAGAATTTGCTTATATTTCTAGAATAAACACAATTATATTGTAGCAACTTTTATTAATAATTTCTAATATGGGATTACAAAAACTATGACAACCTACAAAAAAAAAGCAAATAAAAAGGCAGATTTTAAAATATGAAAAAAATAGGAATACACACTGCAGATGAAAATACCTGGTTGATTGTTTTAGTCATTGTAACAATTCCGGGTGCACTTGAGACAAGACCCGCTGGCAACGTGACAGCTTGATTTTTAATTACCAGGGTTTGAGTTGGCCCAGCTGTTCCTCCAGTTTGATTTTGTTGATGGGCTTGACCAGCACCTGTTGATATTGTTTTGATAGTGGTTGCATTTGGTATACCACTGGCCGATACCGTATGCATGATCTGCTGCGGTTGCGATGTTATACTAATTGTACCATTGGACAATGGCTGACCGGCAAATGTTAAACGATTCCCAGTCGCTTGATTGCTATTATTCATTGTTACGATTGAGGCTTGAGATTGCGGCACGGACTGATGTTGACTATTACTTATTCGGTAAATTAGCTTGATTGGTTCATTGCTCTTTGGCATATTCTGTTGATAATTTTGGTTATTTAGTATCTGATACTGTTTCTGATGCGGTTGCAATTGTATGTCTTGCAACTGTTGTCGATTTTGTTCTTTAACTCCACACCTGATATTTAACTTAGGTAATAAATTTTGCTCCTGTTCTCGTTTTAATACGTTCTGATTTAGAATATTTTCAATTTTCACTTGATTGTTGTTATTATTATTAAAAAATTGACTATTTAACAATTGTTTCTGGTCTTGTTTTTGTTGCTGATTATTTTCTTCTACTTGATATTGTTGCTCTTGCTGTTGGTGTTGCTCTTTTTTAATTGTATTTGTAGTAATATCAAAATTCTTATACAATTTATCACTAAAAGTAACTAAAACTTTACTATTATTATCAGTGTGATTATTACTACTTAAATAATAATTATTTATATTATTAATATTATTTATATTCACATTATTTAAATGCAAAATATTATTATCTTTAATTTGTTTATTTTTAATCTGATTTGTTTTTGTTGCTGCTGTATCGCTATAATTCGATAAATTTGATATATTATTATTGTTATTATTATTATTAGATGACGTTAGATGTTCTTTTGATATGACAACACTACCACTACAGCAATTGGTAGTGATACAATTTTTGTTATTATTATTAATATTACAATTCTGTTGGTTTACCTTAAAATTATTTTGATTATAATTCAATTGATTGTTTATTTTTTCACTTAATTCTGGTTCGAGGCTATCACCAATAGCGTTAAATTTACTGAAATCAATATCAATTTTATTAATTGTTTCGTCTAATAAAATTCTACCAGCTGACGCCATTTTATCGCCACTGCGAACATGACAATGATTTCCACGGCAAATAGCAACTCTGTTGGACTGGTTCTAATGCTGGTGCTGGTGCTGTTGCTGCTGCTGCGGCCCGTGCTGCCGCTACTGCTGCTGATGAACGAGAAGGCAAATATGAAAGAGGACAACAAAACGACTACGATGACTTCAATGAAACAAATATAGTTCTTTTCAATTTTACAGCTTTTCATTATTGAAAATACTCTATCTCCGTTGCTGTCATTGCTCTGAATGCCGTTTGACAGGTACAAGAGCGGAACGGCGCTATACTGAAAATCTGAACGCGATTTCATTTTTAATCTAGTACGAAACCGATACAGTAAATTCATCGTTTTTGCTCGTATAAGTTCCACATTGCGATACAAGCCGTGTATAAGAGATGGATGTTTGCAGGCCGTAAGCAGATATTTTCACTCTATTTTCAAATACAAGAAATATGCTATTAAATTTTCTACATTATAAACAATCTTCATTATAATCCTCAAGCTATTACTAAGCAGCGTTATAGCCCCGATTTTATTTTTCACTGAAAATGTATTGATTATATTTTTTCTTCACTTTAAATGGTTTTACATTTTTATCTTTATCCTCATTAAGAACCTTTCATCATTCGATAGCGATAATTATCAAGAAACGCATTGGACAATAAATTATCAAAAAACATTACCCTTCACTATTCTGAGATTACTAATTGAATCCGACACGAAACACTTGATACGAAACACTTGAAACTGAATATCGCAGCACAATGTGTAAGCGAGAGAAAGATAATTTCTTCTTTTGGCGCCACAGGTATTTTTTTAAAGCCAAATTTAGAAAATTTCAACTTAATTTATTTTATATTGCAAACAATATCATATTTAAAATAATATTTAATATTAATAGCCACGATATTATTTTAAAACACTACACCAATCACGATTAAAAATTAATTTCTAATTTTTCGTATCAGATTTAAATTTAAAAAAAAAAGCAAAAAAAAAAAGCACGTAAATGACAGCACAAATGTCGTCGGTGACAGAGTTGGCAATCTATTACATTTATTTTTCTATTTTATTTCTTTATCATACTTTCCTCTGACAGAGCACAATAAAATTTCTCTTCTGTCTTACTCACTCGGCTGGTAAGTTTATCTAATTTCGGTCAGCGCACCGTCATTGGATATATTGAATGGCTTTGAATATTCAGAAAAATGAAATAGTGTTACTCTTTTTCATCATTCGATGGGCATATATGACGCTGCGTTAAAGCTGAACTCAATATGGGAACGCAGGAGCAGCAGCAGCAGTAGGCTGCAGCAGCAACAACGACGCCGCCTTCCGCAAAATAGACCAATATATTTGGCATATGGCAGACAATTACCGCGTTACATGCACTTTTATGATTGATTTTACTCAATAGATACGAAAACTATTTGAAAAATTGAACTTTCTACACAAATCACTTCACTGGTTATCCTAATTACGTTTTAAATACATTTTTACCCGCGTATGAATTGCTTTCACATCGATTTATACACGAAAAACTCTAATAGGCACTTGGCAGACAGCTTTGGCATATTTCTTCTGTTTCCACATTAAATCTTTATTTTACTGGTAAATTCCATACACCTCATGTACCTTATATATTATATTCATGTTTACGAGTAAAAAATTCCAACTATTTTTAGTAGAAACACTCGAATTTCAAAAAGGTTATGTTTACAAAATTTTTCGTAGCTATATGGGATTCTTCTTAAAGTCACAAACTGAACATATGTCGATAACGCAGTCCACGACCAAGCGTTGTCATAAATGTATCTGTCATCAACCGATAGATGACACTAAGATTCGTTCAGTATTCGATATTCTTCAGGGTAGAGTTTCTACAATATCTAAATAATTTCTTTCGTTTTATTCCGAAATTACTAAATGTATCTGATAATTTCAAAAGAATATTTTCCTATTTCTCAATAAAAAATATAAATATTTTCTTTCAAATATAATAACAATATATTAATTCATAAATTTCTTCAGAATCATGCAAATGTTTATTTAATCATATAAATCAAACTTAAACCCAACAAATGCTCAACCAATTATGAGCAACACAATCCAAATTTATTAATTTTTATCTACAAATAATAATGGATGATTATTCATTTTGTGGCTTGGAATGTACAACCCTGTCATTTAAAAATTCATAAATATTTGTTTATTTGAAATTGTACCATTTTGTATTATGAATTTTTTAACCACCGACCGACCGACCACCAATGGCTGCTGACTGTCTGAGTGCTGCTACAACAGGCTTTGGACAAAATCGGCTGATTTCTTGCTCGTAGGGTATGTTAATTGACCAATAAGAAGGGGTTTTCAACACATGTAACTGTGGAGAAGGAACTTTATCCACGAAAAGTGACTGCCCTGTGTGTATTTTTATCTGAATGTGTCAATGTCCCGTATTTCTTTAAAAATGAAGAAGGAGAGACCGTTACCATCAACTTCTTTAGGCATGAAGATTTTAATCTGGATCATATTTGGTTTCAACAAAATGGTGCCACAAGCCATTCAACATAATAAATTTTGGCTAGTGTTTACGCAAACAATCCTCAAACTTAAGACCATTTAAAAACCAATATCCATGAAGTGTTCTTCGCCGAATTGCAGCCCGCAATTTCCGAAAAAAAATCACCAAAAACTAATTTGTGGCGGTTACTTGCAAAAAGTCTTATGGCGGCTATTTGAATAATGTTATACTTTTTGCCTAATGGAAAAGTTTATGTAATTAAAGTAAATAAAAATCAGAATTTTGAGTTAATTTTATTTAACTTTACTTTAAAAAAAAATTAGACAGTTTAAAATCAAAGATCTATTAAACTTTTTTTCATTGGGTTAAATGAATACTTAAATGAAGAAAAAAATATGATGAAACAAATTTCAAATCACAATAAATTTATTCATTCATCTACTTAGAATAACAATATGCATTATATAACCAAACAAAAAAAAATAATAAACAATCAAAATATATATTTTTGAATTAACTTCAATTTTACTTTCTACAACAATTTGATAAATTTTACAATTTTGATATCTTCTGCCATTTTTAAATCGACTTTATTCCTTTTCATCACTTCGATTTTGCATGATATAAAGAACAATTGATGCAATAACTGTAACAAGTCCAACCGTAAAAAAGGTCCAATGTACCGCATCCAATTTTACTAAAATATTGATTAATTTCGTTTTGATTGTTTGAACCATTTCTTGATTCAGTTGAATACCCTAAATAAAAAAAAATATTTATCATACGTTAAAAGAAGTTATAATTATAAATTATTTGCAATTATACCTCTTCTACCCAAAGTGCTGGTACCAAAGATGTAGTTAAATTTTCTGTTAAAGTAATCTTATTGATTTGCTTTAAGAACATGTTAAATTGCACACGTTTTCCTCCTCGAAGAGGAACACCAGTCAACTGTAATAAAATATAATTTTCAACATTAGACAAAAATATTATATAATATTATACATTAAACATATTTTAAAAATAGGTTATATCTATAAAAATTTATAGGAAGGAGAGAAAATTGAATTTTTATATGGAGTTATACAGAATCTAAATTACATATTATAGGATCTTTAATGATTAAGTCGCTTAGTTAGCCTAACCATTGGATCAATATTTCTCTATGGTTCGCAATTGCAATTCATTATTTTACCACCTTTTTGGCTTCGAACATACGACCTATCTATAAGAAAATCACGAGCCATTAGCTATAAAATCTTCCTCCAAAAATCTGAGGACAAGCTTCAGTGTTTTGAAGCAAATTTCAGCTTTTCATTTCTAATAACTTTCGGACCACTAATCTTTGGCTAATTTTAATATCTCTCGTTAATCTTATCATTTTCCGATTCTCTTTAAGATAAGTTACCTGCTATCTTTCGCGACCTTTTACTATTTACTTGATTCTATCTTTTTCTTTAATCACAATTATGTATAAATACTATTTTTAAGTTGGGTGTATTTAGAAATGAAAATTTTCCAAATTTTTGTAGCTTTTTTATTTGTTTTAATTTATTTATTACTAATTTTGCCCGATGCGCCTTTCTACGCCAAAATAAATATGAAACAATTAATTTGTGCTCCATCCAGTGAACAATGGATTAAAATCGAATAAAACAGTTTTAAATTTTTAATTCTCATGCGTTTGGTTTACTATTTTAATTAAAAGTCCATCTAACTTCGGTGTTCTAGTTGACTTCAGCGATTGGAGGTCGATGCCAATTTTCAATAACTACTTATGAACGCTCCATTATCACGTCTTCCGCGAGATTTGTACACTCCACCGCCAACTTGAAGGTACCATCGGAACGTTTTTAAATTCCCATCATTCGATATGATATCCCGCGAGATAATATCTCTCTCACCATTTCCGAGAATTAATGTGGTGATTTTTCTCGATGGGAATATTTTATGTTTTAATATCGGTCAACTTCAATTTCAAATTGCTGGTCGAAAAAATAGGAAATTTTGCTTTTTTCTAAAAAAAACAACCAAAGCCATCTGTTCTGGTTTTGAAAAAAAAATGATAATGAATAAAGTTATTTTTTTTGTGTGTATGAGAGGGATGGGAAGAGGAAGATATTAAAATTTGGGCAAAAGTTCCACAGGACTATGAGCAATGATAACCATACTCAGAAAGCACATTTTTCAGCTGGGCATGCTTGTTGCTAGCCTTACGGGCAGATTGTGCGGAATTCGAAATTTGGGCTGTTATGGGCTCTTATACCCACTATAAACAGAAAAGATCATGCCAAAATATATTGGGGGTAATGAAGACACCAAATAATGTTCAGTTCCCCATGGGAGGGAAAATAAGAAAAAAAAATAATAAAAGGAGAAAGAAGTGAAAGGAAAAAGAAATAATAAATTCAAAATTAAAAGAAAAAAACTGAAAGAGTGAGAGGAATTGGGAATGAGAGGGAAGGTAAGAAGTTGCGATGATAAAAATAAATAGACAAGAAAAAAAAATCCAAAAAAAGAAACAAATTATTTTTAAAAAAAAGGAAAGAATAAAAAAGTAAAAAGTCCCAAGGGAAACCTAAAAAAAATAAAAGAAAAAACAGAAGAAAAAGAAAGAAAAATGGGTGAAGCCGACCAAATCAAAGAAGTGTGCAAAGTTTCATCCCAATCGCATTAAAGGTATAGGAGCACATAGAGAGCATACATTATCTATCTACATAGATACATAATAATACGATAAGACCATTCGAGAAATGCTCGAATTATTCCAGCCACACGTCCGTCTCAAATGCGTCCATTTGGAGCAATGGAGGATTATTGTTTTGGAAATAAAAATGTCTCGATCACAGGTTCATACTCTCAAGCAATATTCGAGCAGTGTTTGCACGCGAGCGCGATCAAAAATTCGTTCAATCAGAATTTGTTCGTGCTTGAGTTTTGCGTTTTTTGCGTTTTGCATTCAAACAAATTTTTTCCTTTGATTATCTAATATGATGATAAAAAAACGAATATTTGAACAAAATATAAGAAAATAATAAATACAATTAAAATATGGAAAATATGATAATTTCAAAAGAATGAACCAACAAAAACGAAGTGCACCAAGCACCGACAGTGATTAGACCGATGATGGACCGAAGAGCGTCGAAAGCAACGACGGCAACTGGTCCTTGTCAAAATATTAAAATCTTCACAGACTTATGGAAATACACAAAACTCCGATTTTGTTTTAATTTTACAGTTCTTGTTCAAATAATATCGTAAATTTCAGTGGTTTTTTTGTGTAGCAGGATTATTGTTTGACAGTCGAATTTGAAATATAAACAAGGTAAGTGAATATAATAGTTATATTAAAGAAACTGTATAAAACACATCGTTTATAAATAGTTAGTTTTATTGAAATTCGTAAATTTTTGACACAATTTGCAGTTCAGTTTTCAGTTGGCGGTAGAATTGTATTCCTACCAAACGAAGAGCCAAACAAAACAAAAATGGACGCCTTTTTACACAAGTATTTATATTAACCGATAATAAATATTAGTTGTTGCTAGAGCAAGTGCAGAAATGTTGTAAGACGGCAAGTGTTGCTATTAACATAAAAGCTCATATGGAAATACTCAATCATTTCATGCACACACGTTCTACTTCAAACAAAACTACAAATCACAGTGTCAAAATTGAGAAATGTTCGCGTTCAGAATGATCGAGCACTATTCGTGTTAAGCCCAACATTTTGATCGTCTCAAACATGATCGATCGATTGGGTGATTTTTTTGTTGTTTGGTTTTTCATATTTTTATTTTTGACAGATGATACGTGATGTGTGTCAAAATTAAAAGTGCTCAATTAGCATTGCCATTTTATTAATAGAAAGACTATTGTGAAAAATTTGTTTCGCACACTTCAACCACTTTATGGTCATCATAATCGGGCTACTGAGCAAGCAATTCAAGCTATAGTGACAAAATTTTGCAGCAAATTTAACGCTATTGAACACCAAACCACCAATCCGAGTGCGTAGAGTGCTTATAGAGGAAAATATTGCTGCCGTAGCGTCCAATATTGGTGAAGACAGCAATTTCTCCATCCGTCGCCGTTCACAGCAATTGGGATTGCGTTACTCGACTATGTGGAAGATTTTGCGCAAGGATGTTGGTTTAAAAGCATATAAAATATAGATTGTGTAAAAAGTGAAGTCAAACGACCTTCCAAAGTATCGAAATTTTGGTGAGTGGGCCTTAGAACAACTTGAGGAAAATCCGTTTTTTTCTTCAAAAAATTTCGTTTAGCGACGAAGCTCATTTCTGGTTGAATGGATATGTGAATAAGCAAAATTGTCGCACTTTGATGAACAACCACAGGTAAAACAAGAACTGCAATTGCACCCAGCAAAATGTACTGTTTGGTGGAATAATCTTTAAAGATTACGCTGGCCGCAACATTACCGTTAAAGGCGCCCAATATCGCTCGATGACTTCGAACTTTTTTTGTGCCCAAAATGCAAGATTTGCATCTGGATGACGTGTGGGTTCAACAATATGACGCTACATGCCACACAGCACGTGAAACAATGGACATATTGAGAGATGAGTTCGGTAAGCAATTTATCTCACGTTTCGGACCGGTGAGTTAGCCGCCAAGATCGTGCGATTTGACACCTCTAGACGATTTTTGATGGGGCTACGTGAAGCCACTCGTCTATGCCGATACACCAGCGCCACTTTCAGTCTTGGAGGACAACATTAAACGTGCTTCAAAATTGGACCTCAACATTTACATGAAATAATTTCTAAATAGTTAATAACAAGCATTGATTTATTGATTCAAATAAAAAAATTTCTATGTTTTTTTATGAAAATTGAAAACCAAACGATTAAAAAATAGTTCGAGCCAAAAAAATGGATAAATTTTCCTAAAATACGAACATTACATGAATTTTGTAATCGTAGCTTTAGAATAATAAAACTATGTACCTGTACCAATTATACAACATTTTTAGACAAATTCCATAGGAATTTTTTTTTTAAGAATTATTTATCAAAATCTATAGCAAAAATCATCCTAAATAAAGAGAAATAATTAATTTAACCCCTAAAATAAAAAAATTAAAAACAATAAGGATTGAATCCATTGATACATTATATTATTCATCAAATTTGAATATGAGTTAAAATTTTGTGTTAAAGAAAAAAAAATTAATAATAAAATTTTCGGTGATGATATTTTCATTTAATTTCTAAAAGTTACTATTTCCATATTTTAATAATTTATTTATATTTTTGAATATGTATCAAGTTTATAATTTGTTATCGGACAACTTTAATTGTAAATTTTATAATGTGCTAATAATATACTCGTAAGAATATATGTCGAATGAATTCATTAATAATATTATTTAAAAAAGTGTGCGATGAAAATTATTATTCACTTTTCAATGAAACCTAACTATGATATTCTTCCTTAATTGTCCATCGAATTAAAGATTTTGTTTTATTTTGATCATTTTATTTAGCATATGAATAAATTTGATCAGTAATAAATATCTCAGTTAGAGGTGATAATTTTTAGTAGTAATATTTAGTCATATAACCATTAATTTTTATCGTATACCATATTTATGAATTTGTATTTTGTTTTGCGTATATACTCGTAAATATGTATATTTGTATTCGTTTAGAAAAAAATTTGAATATTGTTAAATTTTATTTATTTATTCATTGTTTTTTTGAATTTTTAACGAAATAGAAATGCGTGTTTATACGGAGAATTCTTATTTCACTTTTTTATTTTTTGTAATTTATATTATTAAAATATACTACTTTGTAAAATTTATGAATTCATAAAGTGAATTAATTTCTATTTATTTAAAAAAAAAATTGTATAAACTAGCAAATATTATGTAAATCTACAATATTTATAATGTTAACTAAATTCTAAAAGAGAAAAATGTACAAAACAACTTTAAGCAAAATGGCAAAAGTTATAGATTTATTCATTTTGTAATTTGGAATTTATAACTCTGTCATTTAATAGTTGACAATAATATATTTTGTTTAAGATAATGAAATGTTTAAGTAACAATTTGCTATTTTCCATTAAATATTGGTAAACTGCTAAATAACACGTTCGAATTATAAAAACTATCTACAAAAGTGATTATTCTGCTTATAAACACTCTAAAAACCCATAAGTGATGAATTACCGAAAAGTGATTGTTTGATCACTTTTTATTTTAAAGGTGTCATTTTTGCTCTGAAGGTATATTTCTTTGAAAATGAAGAAGAAGAGACCGTGACCGTCCTTTCTATGCACTATGGTCGTATGATAACCAACTTTTTTTAAATCTAAACTTAAAGATTTTAATCTAAACTACACATACACATATATGTGGTTTCATAAACACGATGCTATAAGCCACACAATATAAAAAAAATTCGCTTTATTTCGCGGGAAGTTCCTAGAACGCGTCATTTCAAGATTTGCTGATGTGAATTGTTGTCCAAGATCGTGTGATTTGACACCGTTTGACTTTTTCCTGTAAAACTATATAAAAGATCATTTTTTAAGCACATAATTTTCAAATTTTAGAGCATTTTGGAAACGTAACATCCGTCAAGTGACGGCAGAATTATAGCCTAAAATATGCGAAAAAACCATCACAAAATTATATCAAAAGAATCGAGTCCTGCAAGAACTTTATTTAAATAAATTTTTATCAACATCTTAATTGTAAATGTTTTTGATTTTTTTTTTCATTTCCAACACACAAAATCGTATAAATATTTACTAAAAAATTGTGACTAATTTTTAAAATATTTCAATCTGTACCAAATTTTCCATAATTTCATATAAAAAATTACAGATAATTTTAAGAAAACAAATTTGTTAACAAAAATACTATAGAATGAAAAGAAAAAAAACCATTCATATTTTAATAAGATATGGAAAAATTCAAAAAAAGCTTCACGATGATATATTATTTGTGGTTTTATCAACCACAAAGTCTAGTATGAATGGAATTTGTAAAATTTTATTGAAATCGAAAGTTCTACGTAAAATATTTTCCCCACACTTTTTACGTATATTCCATTTAAATTTACATATTTTACAATAAAAAAATATAATAAAGTTATACAATATGGTAAGATTAACAGAATTTAATAAAAATAATTATACAGAAAAATTTGATTCTTGATATAAATCACCAGTATATATTAGCATTTTAATATTACTAATAGAACTGATTAATGCAATAAAATTATTATTTAATTAGAATTTAAAAGAAATAAAACTAAAGTAAAGCTTTTTTTAAACTAAATTTTTAAAAACAGAAATTAATTTTCTTGGGAAATATTTCGATTTGATCAGAGATTCCGCATAGAATCCAGCAGCATTTTAAAAGGATATTGGTCACATAAAAAATTTTGTTTCTTTAATTTTACAAAAATCAATATAATAAAAAAATATCATAATTTAATTAAGTGGAAAAAAATTTATTTAAATCACTTTTATTATTATTACAGAAATATTGATCATTGATTGAAGCTGTTTTTATTATTTATGTTTATTTACAAAATTTTTATTAAGCGGAAATTCGATGTATTATGTAAATTATTTCTTAATTGCTCAAGAATCAATAAGCTTTGAATTAATTTGCATCTAAATATTCAATTTATTTATCTACTTATAACTGCAAAATGATGAAGCTACGAGTATATTACTTTATATTATGCTATTGTATTTCATTCACATTTTGCTAAAAAAAAAATCTATATTTAAAAATTTTTTTTTTCAAAAACCATTTAAAAATTAAATCAAATTTCTGATAGTGAGTTTGATCAATTTTTAAAATACTTTATAACATCATTTAATAGAAGAAAAAAAAATAATGTAAATCCATTAATAATGAATTAATTTTTTTAATTCTTTTAGATATAAATTTTTTTTTAACTTTCATAAAAAAAAGAAACACAAAATAAATTTTTTCTTATGATTCTAAATTATTATATTTTCATTTTATATTCAAGTATAATATTGAACTTTTTTTAAAAATAAAATCTTTTTTTTTAAAATAATTTATTGTACAACAAATTCAAATTCACTTCTGATTAAAAATAGTTTTTTTTTTCTTTATAAATAATTTTGCGGATAAGGTCGAAATGTGAAAATATGTCCTTGAACCTAAAGCGAATGATTTTACCAAAATGGAATCCAATTAAGAAGACAGTTTAGAAGATTTAAACTAGTTCTTAGAAAGCGATTTAGGACTTTTTTTAAATATGTTATATTAGTCTGTTCAGATTTTCTTCAGTAATTTTATTTTTTCTTCCAATGATTAATGAACATCTTGAATAATCGAATATTTCCATTAAAAGTAGATATAATTACTTATATTTATAAAAGTATAAAGAGTATAGGTAAATATCTATTTGGTATTTCCATTCGTATTCATGGATATTATTAATTGGAGATCATTAGATTCTTAGTACTTTCTTTGGTTAGATTACCAGAAATCTCTTTGGTTAGATTACCAGAAATCTAACCAAAGACCACCCATACTGAAAAAAATTAATCTTCTATAAAGTATAACTTATTATTAGTCTTTTACATAAATTGATTTTTTATCTTTTTGTCACAGCTTTACCATCTATACTATTGTAACAATAGTGCTACTTGTTTGTGCCCTCATCTAGACAATTGGGAATTTTTTCAGTTCAAAATATTATTTCTAATTAATCAGTACTAAATTGTATTTTTAATTTGATCTATGTTGAATATGGATTTATTGTAAAAAAGATATTGTGTCCAGAAGATGGTAGTTTAGAATGATGCTTAATCAATAAGTAGTGTCTATTTTATGGTAAGTGATTTTGTTGATTAAAACAAACAAACAGTTTTATTCTGAAAAATTCACGTAATAACAAAAGTATACTATTTATCTATATATCAATTTAGATTGATTTAATTCGTTATTATGGTTTTTTCAAGTAGTATTATTTTGATGAAAATTCGTTTTTATCTTATATTGGTTTGAGGATCTTCAACGTCTATTTTAAGACTTTATTTAATATGGTTTGGATTGTCTCTTGGCAAAAAAACTCGACGAAACGATTTTCACAATTTTCTTTTGATGCCAATTTCTTATGACTAAGGAAGTTTTGCTTCTGGAGAAGCATTACAGACGTGTGTGGCCTGGCGTTGTCCTGATGGAACACAACACCTCTCTTGTTGGCCAAGTTTAGCCGCTTCTGATCAATCGCTATCTACAAACGGTTCAATTGTTGACAGTAGATAACCCAATTTAGTGGTTTGCCATAGATAATAATCAAACGCACAGCTAACGGCCTTCTTGGCCGTTAGTCTTGGTTTGTCTACCGTTTGAGCCGCTTCACTGCGGTGTAACCATGATCGTTTTACATAATATTGTCGTATGTGACCCATTTCTCATCTCCAGTCAAATATCTCGATTACAGGTTCGTACTCTCAAGCAATGGCCCATTTCTCATTCCCAGTCACCATCCGTTTAAGAAATGGATCGATATCGTTCCGTTTGACCAAGACTTCGCAGATGGAGATTCGATCCATCATGTTTTTTTGTGTCAATTCGTGCGGCACCCAAACGTCGAGCATCTTTTGGAATCCAGCTTCATGCAATTAGTTTAAAATTGTTTTGTGGTCAATCTTTAGCTCCTGGGTGATGGTACGCTTGATAACATGCCGGTCTACTTCGATCATTGCATGATTTTATCGACATTTTCGACGATGGTTCTACCTTTGCAAGGTGGATTTGAGACATCGAAAATACCGGAATGGAATCTACGAAACCAAAATTGCGAGTAATTGGCTATGACAGTATCGGGACCATAAACACCATTCACAATTTCAGCCAAAAAATATACCGAATTTTCTCTCTGTTAACTTCCATCTTTTACACTCTATAACTCACAATTAAATCGACAATCAAAAAATTGTAAAAGAATTATTTTTCCTATGGAATATAACTTTTCCAATAAACACTACAGCCATCTAGCGAAAAATAATGAATTTCTTTTTCCCCAAACTATTATGAACTTGTTCTTCAGCCTATCTTAGTCCACTACTGAACATAGGCGTCTAGGCCTCGCTATGTATCCTGCCCATATCCATTTTAGACTCGTAATACCTTCTATCACATCAGTGATTCCTGTTCTTCTGCTAATTTCTTCGTTGCGAATATGATCACGCAAGCTGACGCCTCACATTGATCTTTCCATCGCTCGCTGATAAACTTTGAGTCTCTTTATACTGTTTACTGTGAGTGTCGTAGTTTCTAGTTCATAGGTTGTAATAGAGAGGATGCACATATCATAGTTTTTCCGTCTTAAATTGATGAGTGTATTTTTGTTTCTAATTATGTAGCTGAGCTTACCAAAAGCTGGCCAAGATAAGCTAATCCTCCTATTAATTACCGCTGTCCGGTTGTCTTGTCCTAGATACATTTTCCAACGTGGTGTTATTGATCGAGGATCTATGAGTTATCTGGGCTCATAATTATGGTTTTATGAAGATTCATTCTTAGTCCAACCGAACGAGAGCTTTCTTCCAGCTCCTGCAACATTATTTCGAGTTCTTCGGCGCCACTACTAACTAGAACGATATCAACGGCAAAGCGTAAGTAGTTTAGATGTTTTCCATCGATTTTTATGCCGTTTTGATCATAAGAGGACGTATTCTAACGCCAACGTGAAGAGTTTGGGTGAAATTGCGTCCCCCTGTTTGACTCCTCTCCCAACCAGGACCCTCCTCGTAGTCTAGTCAGCTTATATGGATTATTGTATTCAGTATGTTTCTCTATCAAGGTACGCAACGATTGAATGTGATCGATTGTGCTAAATCCCTTCCTGAAGCGCTATTTCCAAAGTCTGTCCTCCAGCTTTAAGCATTTCAGTAGTAATTTAGTCTTCTTCTGACCCTCCGTTTTGATTTATCAACGAGTTTTAGTTCCTCAGACCCCACGTTTCAAGCTTCTCGTTATATGTGTTGATCTTCTCTGTGGTAATTTCTCCATTTTCGTTTCACATTTTATGGATTTCCAGCTTCCCTCGTGCTGGAAATCCATAAAATGTGAAACGAAAATGGAGAAATTACCACAGAGAAGATCAACACATGAAAAAATAAAATTTTTTATATAGGTTTATAAGAAAAAGTCCAACGGCGTCAAATCCTGGGAGAATGACATCACCAAATATCGATACTACGCGTCATGATAACTTTTCGTGCAATAAGACCAAAATTTGTCATTTTTTATAGCTTGTGTCACCAACTTGCTAAAACCACTTATAGTTTAGATATAAATTTTCTAGTTTAAGCTAAAAAAGTAATTTACCATACGGCTTTAGTGCTCAGGATTGACGGTAAAAGTCTCTCCTTTTTCATTTTCAAGGAAATATGAACCAAGGACACCTTTATACTAAAATGCACACCAGACTTTTCGCGGATGCAATGGCTTTTTCAGAGTTACTTGTGGGTATTCAGAACCCCATATATAGCAACTTTACTTATTGACGTTTCACGGAGCAAAAAATCAGCCTTATCACTAAGGAAAATTTTGTTCGGAAAAGCGTGCAATATTGCTACAGCAGAATCACTACTTTTGTAGAAAATTATTTCAATTTTATCGTTTCGTTTGGTAATTAAGTAATTCATAATATAAAATAGCAAATATTTATTTAAACAATTATTATCTTAAATAATGTATATATAAAATTATTATCAAATGACAAGGCTATACTTTCTAAAGTATAAAATGGATAAACCTCTACTTCTGCATATGAAGATTTTGTTAATGAAGAAATGCATATTTAAAATAAATAATTTAAAATTTGTATTAAGTATTAATAACAATAGAAGGTATTTTACTTGAGGTTATATAATGTCTATTTTCAATTCATAAAATTATTTTAGTTTAAAAAAAAAAAAAAATAATAATTCAAAAATGATGAAAAATTACTTTCAACATTTATTACAGGATCAATGTTTAGCAACATTTTATTGTTGCAGCTTTGATGATTGTCAAATTAACAAAACTTGAAATACGAAAATAATTTTTGTATAAGTATTTCCGATAATAAAATTCTATTATCTAACTATTAGTTGACATTAAAATAACGATTCATAAAAGTTAAAATATTCTAGACTATATAAATGGATTCCAGGTGTTCCGAATTAAAATATTAAGGTAAGAGCAAAAAATCATTTCCATAGAATTAGGTAAAATCTAATTAAGTAAATATAAAATTTTTCGGAAATATGTTAATATTTGAATAAATTTGTAAAAAAAATAACATAGTAAATATGCTAAATAGAAAGTGACATCACTTTCGTTTTTTGTATTTTTTGTACTATTTCGATTATGCTTAATTTTGTGGTTTCCTTCAAAACCACAAATGTAGTCTCGTAAAAACTTTGTAAACTAATAACTAATATATCTTGTAAAGAGATCAATATCAATTCTATTCTTATTTATTTAAGACAAAAGAGCATGCAAACATTTTATACAGAATTTTCTTAGAATTCATACTAATCCGATTAATCATCTGAGTCATTTATGATTTTCTTCTGGTCATTTAAGAATTAGAAAATATTTTTAAAAATATATTTTTTTTCTTTGCAAATTGAAATTTTGTTAAAAATATATTAACTTTAGTTATCGATTTGAAAAATATTATTATTGACAATCGTTGGTTAACAGTATTTATCAAAAAGAAATGTGCAAACAACTTTTAGAATCTTATTATTTAGTAAATTTAGAAAAGTACTTACATGTTGAATATCGATGAAAATTTTATGTTTTTCCCTATTTGGTTTGAGTCCTTTCACCAGTTTTGTATATTCTTGAGCAGCGCCAAGCAAATGCGGCATAGTTAGAACAACCGGTGCATCTTTTTTATAAATAAAAAAACATCAGCATTAAAACTAAATAATTATTGCTCATAAATTGTATGTAATAATTCAATAAATAATTTATAAAAATATAAAAAATATAAAAATATAAATTTGATATAACAGTAAATACTTTATCAATCAATTGGGTGATTATTTAATTATACATACTTTCAATATTTCTTTTTAGTTCGATTCGATTATTTTGTTGTTTTTTAATTAAATAAAATTTTAGAAAATGATTTATTACGAATATTTAAAAATAAAATAGAACTTTAGATTCTACGAGGATTGGATTTAATAGGTACGTCTCTGTGAATTTCAGTTAAGGAAGAATTTAATGTCGATTGTATTCTTTCCTGTTTCTTAATACTCTCTAATATACAGCGTCTTCGAAAGGTAAGTCTTAGATTAAAGAATACCTGAATATATATATACTCAATTTTTTGTCTAAATTATGTCGTAATGCTTGCATACTTTTGTGTAGATTTTTTTATGTAGACATGATACCCATTGGCATCTAGTTTCATGTAATTCAATTCCAATAGCATAAATAATATTCATTTTAACTCACTTATTCCAAGAAAAAAAATATATTTTAAACACGACAAAGCAATTGTATTTTAGGTTTATTATTTATTTTATAAATAACAATCAATTATCAAGCGTTTCAATTTTATAGAGTTTCAAAGAGTTTTAAAACACGCCAATCTCCATGAAATGGTAGCATACCGAAATGATTGCATACTTTTGTTTACATTTAGATACTTATCGCGATGTGAAAGTTTAAGTGCGGTTTTATTAAATTTTAAATAGTTTACGAACAAGTATGTATAAATTAATACATTTGCATAAATAGTTTTATTCTTCACGGCAGTAAATAGACAATTTTTATTTCAGAATACGAACTGTTTCATGATAGGTTATTTTGCAAATATGTGCGTTCTGACGAATATATTCTTCAAAAAATTTGGATAGAATTTTTGTGTAGAGGCCTATCTTGTTCTTCTATAATCTAAGAGGTAAGTGCACAACTTTAATTTGAGGTTATTTTGTTTAGATGTTCTCTATTTGACAGTTATATTTGACAATTATAGAGAGTAGATGTCGTGTTATTATTATGGAACCTTAAAAATATTTTTCAAAAGTAATGCATAAATTACTGTGATGCTTTCAAAATTAGATGAAAAATTGGGTTGAAAAAATGTTGAAGTGGTTAATGTTTATTCTAGAGTAAATCATTTTAAAGCTAACGTTGAAGTGGTCAATAGACCGAAGCCTGGCCGATTTAGATCCAGGTGCTCAATCGAGAATATTGTTGAAAGTGTAGCTGAAATTCCAGGAAACTCGCTACGCATCTCACACATGAATTGAAGCTTTCTCAAACTGTTGTTAGGAATATTTTGGATAAAGATATGCCTGTTGACTTGAATAAAATACAAGTAATAAAATAATTTCAACCCAAAAATCATATACGTATAGGACATAGGAGCAAAAACGTTTTATAGCTTCGTAGAAAAGAGCCTGATTTTTATAGGAAATTGATAATGAGAGAGGAAGGCCTGTTTATAATTAAAATGGCCGGTTCTGGGAACGAGCAAATTTAGAAAAATTCACGAACGACTCTTACAACCTCGTAGAGTAATTGTGTGGTTAGTTGTTTAAGGCAGTGGTGTCATTGGTCAGTATTTCTTTCAGTATGATGCAGCGAATGTACGTTATAGATAGATGGAATAGAACTTTTCCATCAATGAATTGGACTAATTGTGGTTGAACGACATGCCGCACACCACACGGATTACAATGGATATTCTGCAACCGATTTTTTTAAAGTGACCACATTTAACCGCACCCGATTTCTTCATAATCGGATACTAAAAAGTCTGTGTTAACCAACCAGCAACATTTGAATAACTCAAACAAAACATACGCAACGAAATCAATGAAATCAATACGAAAATGTGTGAAAGCGGTTTGAAAAATGTCATTAAAAGAATAGACATTTGTAACAAGGCTAAAGGCGGCCTCCTAGCTGATATTATTAAGTCCCGTATCTTTATAAACCATATCACTGTGTTTTCTATCAATCCTAAATTATTTGAAAAAAAGTTGTGAGCTTATTCTCAGTTATTAAAATACATGCTGCATTTTAAATAACAATTAATGAAGATGAACAAATAAAGAGAAATTTCTTCAAAGCATTTAAAATTAGCAACAACCATTTTGAATTAAAAACAAAAATTATTTTTTTTTTCTTTTTGAATTTCTCATAATAAAACTTTTGTTCTTTTTAATTTTATAATATAAATTTATTATTTTGTATACACTTTTTTATAACTATATTTATACATTAAAATATAATAAAAAGCTCATTACATTCTAAATTGTGGCAGTATACGATGACATGTAATTAAAAAAATTTCCCTAAAAGTATTTAAATACAGACAATCGTTCAAATTATTTCGCTAGATCGTAAAGTTACGGAAAAAACAATTTAATTAATAGTAAACTAATGTACGAACAGTTTTTTTTATAAATGAAAAAAAAAACCATTCTAAACTATCCTTTTAAGAAAAAATCAAATATTGATTCCCATTGCCCTATTTTAGTTGTTGGTGTTTCTCTTGATGACTGCAAAATCGTTCTTGTGGCACTTGTGGAAGGTGTTGTGGATCGAGCTGTATTACCGCCCGCTAATGTTTGTATTTTGCGCGTTGTTGAAGTTTTCTGATTCTGAGTTGTAAAGCTTCCCCGTTGTTGTGTTTTTTTATTGTTAGAATATTGTGTTGTTGAAGTTCTAGATTTATGTGTTGTTGGAGTATTCACAATTTTGGGCGTCGAAGTTTTTGGCTTATGAGTGGTAGTTGAAATTATGACCTCCTGGTTTAAATGTATTTGCTTTGCACTTCTTGATTTCTCCGTTGGTGATAGTTGTGGGTATTGACTTATCCAAGTTCGCGAATTTTGAATTGTTTGCGCTGTTGAAATTTGTGCGCTCTGGGTTTTTAGATTTCTGGAATTTTGTATTTGTGCATTTTTCAGATATTGTGTTGTTGAAGTTTCAGTTCGAAAAAATTTTGAATTAGGTGTTATTCGTGCTGTCGTAGTTTTTGGTGTTTGAGTTGCTGTTGATCTTTTAGATTTATGCGTTGTTGAAGGCGTCGTAGTTCGTTCTGTAGTAGTTTTTGGTTTTCGAGTTGTTGTGGAACTTCTAGGCTTATGCATTGTTGAAGGTGTCGTAATTCGTCCTATAGTAGTTTTTGGTGTTTGAGTTGTTGTTGATCTTCTAGACTTATGCGTTGTTGAAGGTGTCATAATTCGTGCTGTCGTAGTTTTTGGTTTTTGAGGTGTTGTAAATTTTATAGATTTATGCGTTGTTGAAGATGTCGTAATTCTTGTTGTAGTAGTTATTGGTCTTTGAGTTGCTATGGAACTTCTAGATTTATGCGTTGTTGAAGGTGTCGTAATTCGTGCTGTCGTAATTTTTGGTCTTTGAGTTGTCGTCGAAATTCTCGATTTATACGTTGTTGAAGGTGTCAAAATTCGAGATATAGTGGTTTTTGGCTTCTGAGTGGTTGTTGGAGTAATTGATTTAGTCTCTACTCTTTTAACTATCGGTCTTGAAACATTCTGGTTTGTGGAAATGCCTTTGTTTTCAGAACTTGCAGTTAATAATACAGAAGATTTTGATTTTCCGTTGATTAATCTCGAGGTAGTTGCTGATGTTATACCAGAGTATGAATTAGGTAGTTTCGGCGATGGTGTTAAAGTTTTTTGCGAAATAGGGATCTTAGTTGTTATTGTCGTTTTTTGCCCCTTTTGTGGTGAAGGTGTAATATTTGGTCTTGGAATATTGTACAAATCAAAGTACGTATCAAAAATATTCCTTGGTGGAGCTTTTGTTGGTAGCTTAGTTGTTAGTTTTTGAGGAGTTCGGGTTGTTGTAACTTTGGTTGTTGTTATTCTTGGAGGGCTTTTTGTTGTCAATTTGGTTGTTATTATTTTTTGAGGAGTTCGTGTTGTTTTTGTTGCTTTGGTTGTTGTTAATCTTGGAGGACTTCTTGTTGTTATTTTTTGAGGAATTTTTGTTGTTACTTTAGTTGTTATTATTCTTGAAGGGCTTCTTGGTGTCGGTTTAGTTGTTATTACTTTTTGTGGATATACTGTATTATCGAAATGCCATGCGTAAGACTTAGTTGTAGTTGTAAGTGGAATTGTTATTGCCGAAGTACTTCGCCGAGTTGGCTTGCTTGTGCTTTGAGCAGAACGGTGAGTTTTTTGTGTTGTGTACTCAATTTTCGTTGTCAAAGGTAGAATTGTCGATGTTTTTGGAATTGCAGTTGTAACTGAAGGTATTATATTAGGTTTCTTTTGAGAAGTACTACTTGTTGTTGTTCTTGTTGTGATTGGCCTTGAAGTTGTCGTGATAATTTTTTGTGGATTATAAAACTGAGTGATTTTTTCCGTCCTAAATATTTTAGTCGTGGTGGTAGAAGGTCTAGATGTAGTTATCGTTCTGGAATCTGCTTTTCGTGTATTAGGAAACTTTGTTGGTGCTGTAACTCCTGGCTTAACGGATCCAGTAAAAATAGCATTTTGTGTTGTAGAATCTATTATGCAATCTTTAATATATGATTCAGAACGACCTTTACAATGTCGCGAATAGACAGTCCAAGCATTAAAACCATTTCCAGAAAGTTTTTGATGTTCACTATGGATTTTTTTAATACATCTAACATCATCGCTTATATCATCATTTTCTAAATCAGAGCATGAGAGCCCACAAGCTTTACCTTTGCCTGTTAATGAACACCAATAGATGTCACTAATTTGAAATAGGCCATGATCAGTGCTTCCATCCGCATTTAACCGACCAACGGCAGATGTATCGAAATTTGATTCATGTTTTGCTATACAAACCCAAGTTGCAATCTGCTCTTCAGGTATGTTATGCTTTTCTGATAATTCGGTAGCTAATTCGCAGGGTGTATATACTTTATTCGTTTTCTCTTTCGGTTTCTCGTAAGTTGGCGTTATCGTCGCAAAACTCAACCATGGATTATCTATACTAATAATATTTTCATCATCAAAACATCCCACGATATATTTATTTACGTCTCCTGTACAATGCAAACTATAAGCAGGCCATGCTGAAAATCCATCGCCAAATGTTTCTTTATGTTTATTGTAGACTTTTTTTATACATTCAACATCATTAGTGATGTCTTGGTCTTCCAAGTCTGAACAAGCAATGTTACAAGTTTTTCCTGAACCAACTTCTGCACACGAATCCAAACCATTTATCTGAAAGAGACCGTGACCTGAAGTTCCATCACTATTCAAATCTCCAACCGCGAACGTTTTAAAATTTGCTCCGTGCTTTGCTATACACACCCAAACTGCGATTTGTTCCCGAGGAATGCGATGTTTTTCAAGAAGTTCATTAGCAAGTTCACAAGCTTTGTATACTTTTCCCGAATTTCTTTGGAAAAAAACATTTTGAGATACTGTTTGTGAAGTAGTCAAAGTACTTGCAAGTTTTATTTCATTTTGGCTACTATCATCAAAACACCCCGTAATATATTTATCCACATCCCACTTACAATATGGATTATAAACTGCCCAGGCATGGAATCCATCTCCAAATAATCTCTGATGTTCTTCAAAAATCGCTCGTACGCATTGAACATCGTCTGTAATATTGTCGTCTTCCAAATCTGAACATGCTACATTACACGCTTTTCCAGCACCTGATTCCGAACACCAGTAGATATCACTTATTTGGAAGAGACCATGATCACCACTTCCATCTGCATTTAATCTTCCAACAGCTGATGTCCTAAAATTCGATTCATGTTTTGCAATACACACCCACGTTGCGATTTGTTCCCGAGGAATGCGATGTTTTTTGAGAAGTTCATTAGCAAGTTCACAGGCTGTGTACACTTTCCCAGTTTTCTTTTTTGGACTATGCTTTGGAGTCACAGATCGAGGAGTAGTCCACCCAGAATTTGGCTTTATTGAATTTGGACTTTCGTCATCGAAGCATCCTGTAATATATTTGTCCACATCCCATTTACAATGTGGATTATAAACTGCCCAGGCATGGAATCCATCTCCAAATAATCTCTGATGTTCTTCAAAAATCGCTCGTACGCATTGAACATCGTCTGTAATATTGTCGTCTTCCAAATCTGAACATGCTACATTACACGCTTTTCCAGCACCTGATTCCGAACACCAGTAGATATCACTTATTTGGAAGAGACCATGATCACCACTTCCATCTGCATTTAATCTTCCAACAGCTGATGTCCTAAAATTCGATTCATGTTTTGCAATACATACCCACGTTGCGATTTGTTCCCGAGGAATGCGATGTTTTTTGAGAAGTTCATTAGCAAGTTCACAGGCTTTGTACACTTTCCCAGTTTTCTTTTTAGGACTATGCTTTGGAGTCACAGATCGAGGAGTAGTCCACCCAGTATTTGGCTTTATTGAATTTGGACTTTCGTCATCAAAGCATCCCTTAATATATTTGTCTACATCCCATTTACAATGTGGATTATAAACTGCCCAGGCATGGAATCCATCTCCAAATAATCTCTGATGTTCTTCGAAAATTGCTCGTACACATTCAACGTCGTCTGTAATATCGTCGTCTTCCAAATCTGAACATGCTACATTGCACGCTTTTCCAGCACCTGATTCCGAACACCAGTAGATATCACTTATTTGGAAGAGGCCATGATCACCACTTCCATCTGCATTTAATCTCCCAACAACTGATGTCCTGAAGTTCGATTCATGTTTTGCAATACACACCCACGTTGCGATTTGTTCCCGAGGAATGCGATGTTTTTTGAGAAGTTCATTAGCAAGTTCACAGGCTTTGTACACTTTCCCAGTTTTCTTTTTAGGACTATGCTTTGGAGACACAGATCGGGGAGTAGTCCACCCAGTATTTGGCTTTATTGAATTTGGACTTTCGTCATCGAAGCATCCCGTAATATATTTGTCCACATCCCATTTACAATGTGGATTATAAACTGCCCAGGCATGGAATCCATCTCCAAATAATCTCTGATGTTCTTCGAAAATTGCTCGTACACATTCAACGTCGTCTGTAATATCGTCGTCTTCCAAATCTGAACATGCTACATTGCACGCTTTTCCAGCACCTGATTCCGAACACCAGTAGATATCACTTATTTGGAAGAGGCCATGATCACCACTTCCATCTGCATTTAATCTTCCAACAACTGATGTCCTGAAATTCGATTCATGTTTTGCAATACACACCCATGTTGCGATTTGTTCCCGAGGAATACGATGTTTTTTGAGAAGTTCATTAGCAAGTTCACATGCTTTGTACACTTTTCCAGTTTTCTTTTTTGGTTGATTAGTTGGCTTAATGGTGGTCCCTCTAGTAGTTAATTTGGGAGATAATGTGGTTGTCTTTATTTTGTGTGTTGGGTTATCGAAACAACCTTCGATATATTTTTCTGATTTCTTGTCGCAGTGCGTCCGATACATACTCCATGCATCGAAACCATTTCCAGATATTTTGGTCTGAACTTTATGTATTTTTTTAATACAGTTTATTGTATCAGTTATATCATCTGATGTCATATCAGAACATTTGATGTCACACCCGTTACCTTTCTTATTAGGCGCACACCAGTGTTTATCATTTATTTGAAAAATGCCATGATTACGACTACCATCCTTTTTTAGCTGTCCTACAATTGATGTGCTATAGTTTGATTCATATTTCGCTAAGCACACCCAAGTTCCAATTTGGTCACTTGGTAAATGAAATTTATATTTAAGAGCATAAGCTAGTTCGCAACGTTCGAAAACTTTTCGTAGATTCTTTCGCTTAATCACTGTATATTTTGGACTAGAAGCTTCTGCAATATCATTTTCGCAGTATTCTATATACTTTTCAGAGTTGTACTTGCAATGTGTTCTATAGGCACTCCAAGCTTGAAAACCATCTCCAAAGAGCCTTTGATGTTCGTCAAAAACTTTTTTAGCGCAATCGATATCATCAGTTATGTCATCATCGAGAAGATCGCTACAAGCTATTTCGCAAGCCTTTCCAGCACCATTCCTAGAGCACCAGTAAACATTACTGATTTGGAATAAGCCATAATTATCACCTCCAACGGCGGATGTCATTAAGTTTGACTCCTTTTTGGCAATACACACCCAAGTAGCTATTTGTTCTTCTGGTATCTTATGCTTTGTCCGAAGCTCACTGGCGAGTTCACAAGCCTTATAAGCCTTATTACCACCAGTGCGCTTATAGGGTTCATCATC
Organism: Atherix ibis; assembly: GCA_958298945.1. NCBI lineage: Eukaryota > Metazoa > Arthropoda > Insecta > Diptera > Athericidae > Atherix > Atherix ibis. Next base: position 91,957,619 of record OY282606.1, on the reverse strand, counting down.
AGTAGATCGTTTTTGCGATGATCTGGTTGTTAATCCGGACTCAAGAAAATTCATATCAATTTCATCAAAGCAATCATATATAAAATTTTCTGATCGTCCTTTGCAAAATCGATCGTACACAGTCCACGCATTAAATCCATCACCAGATATCCTCTCATGTTCTTGATAGATTTTTTTTGCACATGCAATATCATCGGAAATATCAGAATCTTCTAAATCCTTACAACTAACTCCACAAGCCCATCCATAACCTGGAGGTGAACACCAATATGAATCACTGATTTGAAATAATCCATGGTCGGAGCTACCATCAAGATTCATATTGCCGACGGCAGAGGTATTAAAGCTCGATTCATAATGTGCTATGCATACCCAAATTGGAATTTGTTCGATTGGCAAATTATGCTTATTACGGAGCTCCTGCGCCAGTTCACAACGATCATAAATTTTTTCTCTACGGTTAACAAGGTCAATATCTGTAGTTTTTATTAAAATTGCTTCAGTTGTATTATACGTAAAGGAAGTTAATTTATTAGCAAAACATTCGGCAATATACTTTTCCTCTTTTCCTTTACAAAAATATGAATACATTGGCCATGCACTAAATCCATCGTTCGAAATACGCTGAGTTTCTTCAAAAATCAACTTTACACAAATTAAATCATCTGCCAATTGGTCATCCCGTAAATATTCACAACTTATTCCACATTGCCAACCTCCACCGGGAGGAGAACACCAATGTGTGTCACTTATTTGAAAAAGTCCATGAGCACCATTTTCACTATTTCCAGTTCGAGCCGAACTATTAAATTGACTATAATACTCGGCAATGCACACTAAACTAGCAACCGTTCCAATTGGCAGTTCATAATTATTTCGTAATATATTGGCAAGTTCACATTTCTCAAAAACTTTTCCAATCACAAAAAATCGATCTTGAAATATGCCAATCAAGATTGTAGTCGTTAAATATATAGACCACCGAACCATTATAATCTATATATTTTTTTCCAACAAAATATTGTATTTGATTATTATTATTTTGTGTGTTTTATTTTATTTTTAAATTTTAATTATATTTAGGCTTATTTATTATTTTCATTTGTACATTAAAAAAAAATTATTATTTATTAAAAAAAAAAAAATTATTAAAAAATTCGTAATAAATGCTAACGAAAACAATTCGGATTAAACGAATGCAAACTGTTGATGAGAAACGATTCGAATCGCAGTCATCTTGCAAATACCACGTCTTAAGTCATACTAAACTATCGTCTCTAAGATCCTCTCAACATATAAGACTTTATAAGATTTCGTTCATGTATTTTATGGTGTATTGTACTGTGATCACTTCTGCAATCATCTGCCAAGATTAATTGGCCACTTTGCTTATAAACATATTGGATACAATGATACTAAAAAAAACCAGTTAACAAATGAAACAAGTTTGTTAGGCTACTTAAATACATGCTCTCACATAACACTATGAGTATTCGATACTCTTTTAGGTATGGCTAAACGACTGAATGCATAATTCCATAAATTCTCCTTCAATTTTTTTTTCTGTTCTTGCACCGACATTTATACGTTATCTTTAACTTTATGTTCTTATAGTTTTCGTTTTCTTTTCAAAAATAAATTGTCATTTTATTTAAATTTTATCAGTTAATTGACTTCCATTCATTTGAATAAAAACTAGTGAACTGAAGACAATAGTGAACGGTATTCAGTGTTTAACTCTTTTTATTCAAAAATTTCTTATAAGCCAAGTTTTCGATAAAGGAGATATTTTTATTGTTAATTAACTGATGAAAATGGGAAATTTCTAATAAATTATCTATGCCTAAATATCTCAAGTATTATAATAATCAATCAGTTAAGGGGGTGGTAGGGTACCCTTTTAATTGATTTCTTTTGGAATGATTTGCACTTAAGCATGCCGCCAATATTACTCATATTCAAAATCCTCACCCATTTTTTGATGTTGACACTGCCATAAAATTCTCCAGTTTTGTATATAAAAGATGCATACCATGATTAACATGTGTACATGTAGGCATATTCGAAGTCAATAATTTACGCACGTGGTCTCAACGATGAACGATAGATGGTCTTTAGTTGAAACCAGTTCCCATTATCTATTACTACAAATACTACCGTTTTATTATACGATCATGTTGTTTACACCTTTTAGTGAATATCTTTTTTTTTGTAGTTGATGCCAAAACACAAACTCATATGAACACACATAAATACTTACGATCGGTGAAGATCCGCAATAAGATATTCGCGAAAAACTAAAAAAACGATCATGTTCTTTGGAATAGTGGTAGGAATAGTATGCATTTTGTTTTATGCACATTAAGAAAGTATTCTTTTATTATAATTGAATCGTTGAATACATAATGAATTGTAATATAATTCATTATTGGAAATTTCCAACAACAAGAAAAATATCATTCCAAGTATAGAATTTAGGGAAAAAAAAACAAATTAAAAAAGATTCTATAAACATACGTGTATGAGTTCATATTCATAGATAAATTGCGCTTGTTTAAATCGAAAAATATTTACTTTATATATTTTGTAAGCAAAGAATCATTCATTTTGAATTTTTTTTAATAGATTTTTTATTTATTAATTTACGTTGTTTTCAACGTAATTCTTTATATCATTAAATATAGAACCGGAGTTATTTATATAAATACAAAATTTAAAAAAAATATATATTATTGTTATATAAATACATAATATAAATGACTTATTTGCTAATGTGAGCTTATACTCGTATATCTTACCAACTCGGTTTGATCAGGAGGAACATTCTATGAGCTTACATTATAGACTAAAAGAGGTTATCCAAGTTGTACTTTGAAAAGTAAATTAAAATTAAATACATTTAATTTTTAAAATTTTAATTTAATTTTATTTAAATTTTTTATATAAATTTTGTCATTATGCATAATATATAACATTAATCAAATAATCCACCACAAGACTTTTTGCAGAACTCGATTCTTTTAAGGTAATTTTTAATGACTTTTTCGCAAATTTTCATCTCTAATTTGGCCATTACTTGACTAGGGTTGGTTTTTAAATGCTCTAAAGTTTGAGGATAGTATATATTAATATGAAATTTTACGTATCTTCTCAAGAAAAAATGAAACGGTGATCAAATAGCATCACCAAATCTTGGAGGCCTATTAGAATCACCAAATCTCGAAATAGCTCGTGTTGGGAACTTTTCATCCAGTAAAGCCAAAATTTGTCATATTTAGGTTATTATATGGTTGTTTTTAGTATAAAATCAAAAGGCATTTAATAGTAACGATTGTTTTTAGTATAAAATTAAAGGCTCAAAATTGATAGTTCTTCTTTACGGTTTCTTCTCTTTATTTTCAAAGAAATACGAGCCAATTTTAGACTAAAATTTCGCATATACAATGGCTTCTCAACAGTTACTTGTGGGTTGCTAGAGCCCCATATATGGTAATTTTGTTTATTGACGTATCCACCGTGTGAGGAATGAGACTCAGCGCTAAAAAAAATTTTGCGCAAAACGTGGCTACGACAGAATTACCATTTTTGTAAAAAAAAAATAATTTGAACATATTATTTGGTATTTACAATAAGTTAAAACTTAACAACTTTTATTTTAAATGGCATATATAATTAAAAATTATCAAATGACAAGGCTGTACTTGCCAGACCATAAAATTGATAACCCATTAAATTATTGATTTATTGAAGCAAACTTGTAGATCCTACCTGTAACCAGGAATAATATATGAGCTTATATTATAAACTATAAGGTGAATTATATGATTCCAAATTGTTATTTCTTATTAGCACAATTTTTTGCATGTATTATTTATAACATTTTCGATCAAATCTATTTTTTAAGTAAACAAATGTTTTGTAATATCCACAAAAAAAAGATAAACTATTCCTTAACATCAAATGCTTCTTGCATAAATAACGTCTTATTTAAAATCTCATATTTTACGCGTAACTCAAACCAATAATTTAACACTAACTCAATGGGTTTTTGTTTCTAATTACCAAAAGTTACTTTTTTAATATATTTTTTTTTTAAATCTACTTTTCAACTATATTAAAATTAAGTCATTCTTATATTTTTGTTGCATTTATGTTATATTTTATTGTACATTTTATAAACTATTAAAAAAAAATTTTAATAGTTGTCTTTTCTACAAATATAATATGGACATTTTTTTTGATTGATAAATAAGATAAGAATATCTATATTAACTTAACTATGAGATAATTTACATTTTATGAATACTATTATTAAAACCATTTCTAAGTTAATATCAAAGTTTTTTGTATATATTTTTATATAGAAAAAAAAAATATTTTAATTTTGATATTTATGAAAAATTATCAGATTTACAATATAAAAAATTTTATTATTTTTTTTTTCAAAAAATAAATGGTAATCGAACAAATGCCAGCATTAATATTGTTAATATTGTTTATTTAGTAATAAAAAAATTAATTTATACAAAAACGACTTCTTTTAACATAACATTTTTATTCTGGTTCGTAGGAATAATAATAGATTTTCCAATCTTTTGTTTAAGTTCATAGTATGACATTTTTAATTCGATATTACTATTTGTATTTTGAAAATAATCCTTGTATATACAGTGGTGGTCATTTACATGGAGTCATCTGCTTTAAACACAATCCATCTTTAATTTTCGTGTAAATTCATATACGAAATGTTGTGCCATCTATTATTTAGGTTAGGTAACTTATATACAAGCAATAAAATGCAATGACGTTTACGGAAAATCCCGGAAAAAAAGTATTTAGTGACAATCGGTCAGGAAATAATTCACTAAACGTAAAAAAATTATAGAAAATAAAATGTGGAATCGATAGAGAGTATCGAAACTGAGTAAAATTACATCCCCTTAAATCGTTAAAAATTATTAAAACCTAATAAAATTAATACTATCGCTCAGACTGTTTCCAAAAGACTTTAAAGAATAAGTTAAATGGTAGAGTGGGAAGTAAAGTTTCCCTTTTTTTTATCGAAGAACTCGATATCATGCCACTTGGCCAAATACCGACTAAATTTCGCTTCTGATCATCATTGAATGGCCAAATTTATATAAAAAGGGTATCAAACACAAAAAGATTACCTCAAAGCCACCCTCCACCAATACAAAAAAATTCTAAAACATAGGGTAGGAAATATAAAGTCTTGCAGATCCACTTTCTTGGTACAGAGTAAATCGTAATTTTTTTGAATCAACGAGTATTGGTCAAGAAAAAATATTCCTGAAATTCGCCAGCCCTCTCTATTCTTCTGATTATAGTCCGTCTGACTTTTTTATCCCCCAAGATCAAAAAACACCTCTTAGAACGTTATCTCTGTATTGTCGGTAACATCTAAAGCAGTCCAACCGAAGAATTGAAGTCGATTCCATTTAAAACTTTCCAGCCTAACTACGAAAAATAGAATAAAAGCTTCCGTCCAATAAGGCAGATAATATTTACGTAAACAAATATTATTACAAAAGAAAAAAAACATCAGTTATATTACTTTTCCATCATATATCGTATGTAAATATTTTACAAAATATAATGCAGCCTCTAAGATGAAATAGATGGCCTTGACATGGACGTTGCAAAAGAATACTACAAAGCTACGTAAACGAGTAAAATTGTTGGATCTTGGATAAAAAGCAAACAAAAGAGATCCAGAAGGTTACTTTCTATATAGGAAAACTTATTGTCTGGTGTCGATTTTGATTTGGCGTCATCATGGAGGGTTACTGCTTTCGAAATGAGACTAGCGCGACAGTAATAACTGTCAATCGCGAGAGGTATCGACCATATTTTTGGCATCAATTGGGCGATATGGACTTAGAAACAAGAGTCTAATTACAAACGTAGTTTCTATGTCGCATTAAAATCGTTTTATTTCATACATGGTTGGTCTAACCAAAAACTTTCTCCAGCATTTAATAGACCATACCAATCCACTCATTCAAGAGTCAATAGAAAGGATTAAATCCCAAGCCACCCAACACAGATACTTACACAATGATTACCTCTATGCCTCACCAGTCATTATATCTGATTTTGCTAAAGATAGTGATATTATGAACATTCAGTTTTATAATTCCTTAACTCCCCATTTCCATCGTGGTTAGCGGAAGCAACACAAAATTCCCAAAAATCCCAAACTCCTAATCCACTCTCCCTGAATATTCCTTCCCCTAATTTTTTTTTAAGTCTAGAATTAAGGTTACTCTGTAAGCAATTAAATATATAGAATATAGTGTTTGAGCAAGCACATATAATTTTTAAGCCATAGTTGTAAGCAATTCATGTACTTAGTCATATAAAACTAATTTACTATATAAGCAAAGGATCTACAGAGCATGTGTCAGCTCTACGTTTTAAATACCATGTAAATATGTGCAAGTAATATGGAAATAATAAATGCTCTACTACTATAAAACGTTCTATGTTAAATCAATGCGCAAATCGAGCATTGAGAATTTAAATCACTGTTTTGACGAATCCTATTTAATCGGCTAAGTAAGTGAAGCGTTCAAGTTGTAGGTAGTCGCTTCAATGATAGGTCTTCGGTTGAATTGGTTAATGTAACTATATTGTGGCTCGTTATAATATATGGAAAATCGGAATGCGGCTCTCATTGACCTTACGCGTTCTCAACCATGGTCTATGCTAATAAACCGACAACAGTTACTGAGTTGGAGAACAATATCATTCAAGCCACTGATCGGTGAGATTCACCCCGATTTCTTCATTTTCAGAGTCATCCAAAATTTGACCTATCGAATCACGTTCTGTAAACGAAGCCATAAAAGCTATTTGAACAATGTTATTGTTTCTCCGAGCTGTTTTCAATTTTAAAAAGTGAACATCCTTAAAGATATTACGACTTATTAAATTCGAATTATATTCAAACTTATTTTGTAATAATGGTTTACACATGCACTTTCATTAAATATTTTACTCTAACAAATGAGGTGGCTCTATTTTAATGACCACCACTGTAGATACATACTCGTAGTTTTGCGATAGTGCGAGAATATAAGCCTCTAATAATTGGCACTTAATATACGGTAGTATCATGAATTTCATGTTTTATTTGACTTTTAATTGGTAATAATTAATAATTCAATATAAACAAGATGCTCATGATGTAAATATGATAAAAATCAGTAGAATAAATACGTTTTAGAATAGCAAAATTCAAGGAGTTCAATTTTTTTTTATTTTTCTAAGTAAATCCATAAAAAATAACGATTAAAGCGTAGTCAGTTATTAAAGCATATATTAATTGGTTAACTTTTAAGGAAATTTTATATTGCATAAATAAAGGTATGAGAATTATTTTAAAAGCCTCAACATATTTTAATAAATAAATTTATAAAGTAGAATACTGACAAGTAATACATTAATATGTGCTCAAAATAAGTGCTAAACCATAGCGCAGTAATAAAAAATAAATAATTTTATGAAAAATGTTTGTTTTTCTTTTACAAGAATACGAAGAGTAATGTTGGAAGCTAAAGCTTTTAAATTGGGAAAAAAAATTTATTTAATTTAAAAAAAAGTTGTTTCTTTTTGTAATGACTACGAATATTTGCTCTTTTTCAAATAGAAATAAAACTCAGTCGTCAAATTTGATTTTATAGAAAATCTATTGATTAGTGATAGTTTTTGTTTTTAATACTACAGGTATTAAAAGGCAGTTTCACATCAACTTTAAGGTCATTTGTTATAAGCATCAGAAGTAATCGATATGTAAAAATGTTTACTAAAACTGACGGAAATCTTATAATTATACGTTACTTTCAAGGTTATTTATACTATAATATGATTTATCTGTTTATCTGTTTCTATTAGCATAATTCGAAAAAAATTTTATAGTAAAGGGATATTTATTTCTTGGTTTGGAAATTATAATTCTATTATTTGACAAGAATTCAAAATATATGTTAATAAAGATAGCATTTATTTGGATAAAAATTTGGAATTTTATATTAGTTAGAAGAACAGGCTTTAGATAATGATTTATCGAATAAAAGTTTCTTAAACGATTAGGCTCTCAAATTCTTCTTTGGTAGATACAATTACTGTATATAAAGTTCAAAAAACCTATAAATGACTGTAAAGAAGCTATTGTATTTTTTTAAATGACTGTTTGGTGTGCATTTTGGTGTGAAGGTGGTATTGGCCGCCGCATTGCTTTTAAAATAAAGAAGAAGCTTTTTTTAGCCTGATCTTAAATAATTTCATTTGGTCCATACCATATGTAGTTTTGACAAGTTAGCACCACAAGTCACACAGCGAATTTTTAAGCTTTATTGCGAGAAAAGTTCGTAGGACTCGTAATTTCCAAATTTGGTTATGTCAATTGGTCTTCAAGTTCGTTTGATTTGACGCTGTTGGACTTTGTTTGTGGTAAGCTATGTAAAAAATCGTTTTTATGCAAACAATTTCCAAACTAATCTTTTAGAGTATTTAGAAATCAACAACAGTCATTAAAAATTACCTCCAACCGATCGAGTGCTGCAGTACGGCTATTACTGTGAAAGGTAATAGCCACTTTTCTAGACAGCGCAAAATGAAAAATGGTATTCCGCAGGGATCCCCGATTTCTACACCACTTTTCATCATGTTATATTAACATGTTGAAAAGTGGGAGATACATTAACTCACTCCCCTCTTCCTTGCAAAAATATTTTTTTCCACTCGTAATTTTCAGAAAAGACAAATCTAAGGCGGCCGCTACTGCCAGAAGGGTTTCGGCCGCTAGAAATGGGACCATAATCGAGATCATGTTTGCCGCAAGCTGAATTGCCAAAACACACATATTTGGCCGAAACATATCGCCTCACCCAACCGATTCTATCTGCGTCTTGGGAGTAATAATCTCTCGTTTGATCTTAATATCTAACATTTTATTAACCGGGTTAATACTATTTACACTTAAGTTAAACTCCTAGTTAGTAGAAAAAATACGCTGAAGCAAACTGAGGTAGTCCGAGTTATGGACTACTTACTTGATCGAACTTTACTGTATTACCTCATACATTGCGTTGGTATTCAAGCTGGTACAGTACGGCGGCTGGATGCGGCAGTAAACTGTTGCAACCGATTGACTAGAGATGCTTACTCGACCTACTCAGTTGGATCTATGTTAATTGAAACGGGACGTGCAGTTATACTTGAGTATATCAAAATGCCCAAATTCGCCTTTTCTTCAAAAATCTTCATGTCGGAGAATCCACCCTTTTCTATATTCCGTCCCTACTTATGGACGGTTCTTTCATCATTAACACCCATTCTTTCACTAACAGTTCATATTATGATTGGAAGCCGTGGTTGATATCAGTGCTAAATATATTGACCGAACCGAGCATCTTCAGGAAGAATGAACGTAACCTGCTGCTACACAGGAAATTTTGCTTGTAAGAGCTTAATAAAATGAAAAATGGCATGCTTCTATTCATGGATGCGGCCGTAAACGACGATGGTTATGCAGCGCGAAGGCGATTGCTTCTGTGAGGCGGCATACGGTATTTTTCCCATTAGTTCTGCGTCCTATTATGTCGAACTTTGGGCCATCAGTGTTGGTATTGAGATAGCAGTCACTTTTAATGCCCATCAGAGAAAACCATATAAAAATATTTTTATTTTTTACTGATTTGCTCTCTGCAATCAATGTCATTAAGGGTATAAAGAGCAACCCCATGGTAGACCTCATTCACCGTTTTTTGTTAACAAATAAAAATGTAGCACTACGGTATTATCGGAAATGAGCGGGTAGACTTGCTGAGCATATACCCGTCATGCCTCAATTGCTCACCAAGTGGTAAACTCTGAGATGAAGTGGCAAACACATAGATGAAGCCGGACTGAAAGCCTGGCTTTCCTCTAACACATTTCTATTAAAACCATTAAATCATACTTTTCGGCCTATATATTCGAAAAAAATCCGAAGTTTTGAACAAGAAAACCGTTCAGCATTAGAATTTGTCATACTTCCTATTTCATAACCTTCAATCCCCCATTTTCCAAAACTGCGGAGTTTTCCTTACAATTTTACATATCGTCAGGGACTTCCGCTTTATCGTTAATCTTTTCTCTGGTAACCATGGTAGTAACAATGCATAAACTAAACTCTAATTTCTACCTAACTAACTGTTACATCTTATAGACTTGTTGTACTAAATAGTAATTTAGTTTTGCTAATCTGTCCACGTATGACATATAAACATTCAAGAAGTCGCATCGTAAATATCTGATCGATATTATATTTTGTACATAATGGCACAATTTAAGTAATATAATTGTATAAAAATTTTATAAAAATATTATTAATAAAAATATTTTATTTTAACTTATTTTCCAAAGTATAAATTGGATAGTCCTTCCAGAATATGATCATTTCTTTTACTCAAAATAATATATCCGTTTTAGTTTAATGGTTAACAGGGGTCATCGTACCCAATATTTGTTTTGAAATAAAATTTCAATTGAAGTAAAGAATGGAATTTTTCTTAAGAAATTTTCTCGGGATTTTATTATACATAAGTAATATTATTATGAATAATTTATTCATACTTAAAAGTATAATGTTTCACTAAAAATAGCAACTGATCTTGCCAAAACATAGTTAAAAAAATTAAAAATTAAATAAAGTAAAAATGAATGTATCGTATATGTTCGTTACAATACAATATATTTTTAAATCCAAACAAATTGTAGAATGTAAATATTTAGTGGAAATAAAAATTCAGAAACATGTACGAGTATAGAATTACATATTAAAGATTTTAATGCGATCTAAACATTTTTATTCAACTAAAGTTTGTCCTCTATTTAAATATGAACTGTTGACCTTCATTAGAGTGAAATTGGAAAAATCCGAATTTGATAATAAATATTTATGAAAACTTTGAAAAACCATAGATGGACAATTTTAAATAAATATTTTGTTGCTTATATTAAATAATATATTTTATTTATGTGTCCATGATCTTTCCTAAAATATGAATAAAATATATTAAAAAAGACGCATTTTTATAGTTAAAAAGTAAGCATAAATATTGCTAGTGCAGATGTTTAAAAAATACGAACTTTTATTATTAGAAATAAATTACGATTTTGAATTATGGTAATGCAGAGGCGATAAGATTAGATTTTCGTAAAATATATTGAGCAAATCCAGTTTTATATACTTCTACAATAGTTCAGTTGATTTATGAGCAGGCTATTTATATTGCAATTGAATATAAACTTCTTAATATTAGATAAAAGAGTATATAACTTATCTAATAATCATTTTCTTCGATAAAAATATTCATATATCAAATACTCTTTTTAATAATAAAAATCGTATCAAAAACTACAAATAGCTTTAAACCGTGAAAATATTACTATTTATTTTAAATATTTTTAAATTTTTTTTATCATTTTATTAAGAGAAAAAAAAACAAAAAACAAGATAAGATTTTCATTTTGTTAATGAAAACTAGTTATAGTGAATCAAAAGTTTTTTTGCATAGAATTCATATCGACCATTAACAAAATAAGATATGAACAAAATATTTTATTGGTAAATATTATGATGTGAAAAATTAAAAATTATTTATTTCGAAAATCATTTATGATTTTTTTAATTATATGACATTAGAATTTAAATTAGATTTAATATCTATTTAATACTATAAAAAGCATGTATACTATAAATTAGAACAATTTAATGATAAGGGCAATATGATAAGTCAGTGATAAATGTAAGAGATGTAACTGCTATTAGCAAAAAAAAATCTTTAACATTATAAAATTTTATTTAAATATGTTTATTGGTTTAGTTTTGACAACCATTAGAACAGGCGAATATTATGGAAAAAAGTGAATTTTGTTTGTTAATAAAATACAATTTTTTTACTAAAAAGTTTTTTTCTTAATATGGAAAAAAGTGAATTTTGTTTGTTAATAAAATACAATTTTTTTACTAAAAAGCAATATATGAAAATAAAGCCAACCTTGAAAAGTACAATCTTTTCAAGGTTGGCTTTATTTTCCAACCTTGAAAAGATTGTACTCCTCGCTAATTTTTTTTATTTTACAAAAATTAATAAATTTTGTTGTTGGCGTACGAGCCCAGGCAACGCTGAGTGCCCAGGATGGCCAATTTAGGTCACCAACGAAGAAATGATTAATTAAATCTATGATATTATTTTATAAGACCATTGTATGAAAGTATATAAGATAGCTTTGCATCAATTTATAACTGTTGATAAAATATGGATTGGTCAGATTTCAGTTAAGCAATAGATTTCAAATAGCACACGTGCACCAAAGAAGATCAGGACAGTTACATCGGCAGGAAAGGTTAGAAGAAGACTGTTCATTTTTTGAACACAGTTGCTTTTGCTTATTGAAATGAGCCCAACCTCAGTCAACGTATTTTCTGCGCATTCCATAGTCGCTAATTAATAGTTAATATAAATTTGGCAAATTTTTATCGAAATAAATATAATCTTAAGTGATATATATATTGAACAAATTTAAACTATTAGGGCTATTACTAACTAAACCACGAAATAGATAACCCTTTAAAATCGTATGTAGAAAATGCATATTATACGAGAGCAGTATGATAAGTCAGTGATAAATAAAATATTGAATTAATTTATTCAACAAAATCTAAAAAAAGACGGATGGAGCCAAATCTGGTAAAAAAAAGGTTGCCGAATTTGGTAGTTTTGTCTTGATTTCAATACGCAACTGGTCCAACAATGCCGTATAATATTGTCCTGTGATCGACTTTCAGATAGTCTATGAATATTATACCATGTGCATCTCAGGAAACCGTAGACATAACGTACTATTTGTCACCGTTGGACTTTTATTGTAAGAGTACGCAAAAAATTGTATTTACGCCGACAATCCATAAACTTCAGAGTATTCAAAAAATAACATGCTTCAAGTAATGAGCGTATTACAACCCCGAAATGAGCCACCAAAAAATCGATTTCTGTAAGAAGTCGCAAGCTAATTACTTTAATTATTTATATTTTATTCATATTGCCATACTTTAATCATTATATTAAAACTAATTTTTTTATCAAAATCTAAATATAAAAAGTTTTTTATTTAACTTAATTTTACAAAGCAGAAATTGAATAACTCTGTAATAATATTTTTATATAAAAACTTTTCAACATTCCATCAGCCTTTGGATGTAGACACAAATGGTTCATATGAAAAAATCTATTGTATTATCATTTTATTTTCCACTTTAATTATAATTAAATTATTTTGATAAGTTTATAATAAGTTCGATTTTTGTTTATTTTTAAATTGCTATAAAAAGAAACTTTTCCTCTGAGTTATTTAAAAAAGCATAGATGGTTAACTCTAATGTAAGAAGACTACCTTGAGGAATACCAGAAAAGAATGGGAAAATATTGCACAATGAAACATTGAAAAAATCACTAAAATAATAATTATAAATAAAATAATAATACCTGTTCTGTTTAGATTTTTTCCAATAAATATATTTTCACCTGAATAATAAGTATACATTTTTATATATACTCGTATTAATAATGGAATGAAATTTATAAATTCTATTGTTTTCAGAATCAATAGAATGAGGAAAGAATTTTTATAAAAGTTTATTTGATAATCGAACAATTGAATAGAATTAAATATAGTTTCTTTAGTTTTTACTATTAAATTTAGAAAACTCCTTATACTGTCGACAATGTTTTTAACAAAAAATTATTTTTAAATTTAGTTCTACTATTTGTGTATTTAAAAAATAATTAAAAGCATATTTCTGTGTTGCATTAATACAAGTAATTTATTAAGATATACTATCTTCATGTTATGTTAATGAAATTACTACTCTTACTAAGATAAATACTTTATATTTATAGTCTTATGAAACAAGAATTAAGTTATTTGATTTAGTAAATATTTTTAATTCGTATTACGTAACAAATCATAACACACGGGTATGCATCGAAAAATATAATATATGTGTATTGTATAAATTTATGTACTTGTTGTTATTTAGAAACAAATTACCATGTATGGATATAGTTGATGCGTTAAAAATATACTTGATGGGTTAGTCAAGGTAATAAAGTAAAAAAATGTCACCTTTCATGTAATATAGAGAAAATGAAATGGTTTAATAAATTTTACTTTGCTATCTAGTAAACATTATTTTAGAGGGTCTCGTACATTTTGTATAATTTTTAATATTATCTCATAAAAAAACCCAATAAAAATGAATAAAATTGTTTTAAAATTTTTAATTTTAAAGCAATTTTAATATTTTTTTAATTATGGCATTTACATATGAGTATATAAATTCTCATGGCAATATAGTTACCTTTTGATTATTCATTACCATTGATATAATCATAAAAATATTACCAAATATTTAGTTTTTGACATTGCAATAAATAAATGTAAACGATTTAATCAAGTTTTTTTTCCCTCGATACTATAAAGATCTTCATATATAATTTTGATTAAGTATTTTAAAAAAATGCATGCATGTATAAGAATACATACTAGAAAATAATAATATTTATTTATTATTATTGATTAAGTTATAAGTAAAATATGACATTTAAAATATTATAGCAACGCATCAATATAGCCATAAAAAGGTTAACAGAAAACTTTTGTACTTTGATACGAGGTCTGTTCAAAAAGTATTGCGAATTTGGTGTTTTTTCAAAAATTATTTATTTATTCATGAATATCTATTTTGTCCCCTTCAAAGTAATCCCCACCAGATATTATACACTTGTGCCAACGTTTTTTCCAATTCTCGAAGAACTTCAAAACATCATTTTTTGTGATCTTGTTCAACTCCTCCTTCGATGCCGTCTTTATCTCCTCAATCGTAGCGCAGCGTCGTCCTTTCATGGGGCTCTTCAGTTTCAGGGCCAGATCTGGGAAACACAGTGGATGCGGCATTATTAGTGTGTTGTTTTTGGCCAAAAATGGCAAAAGCCAATTTTTGTTCTTCCACAAATCCGGGCGTTTCTGGCGGATTGCTTCGCGCAACTTGAGCATAACTCAAGTAATATTACTTATTGACCGTTCTACCCTGTGGCAAGAACTCATGATGCACCACGCCCCTGCAATCGAAGCAAAACCTTCACATTCGACCAAACTTGGCGCGCTTTTTTCGGTCTTGGCTCGTTCGGCAGCTTCCATTGAGATGGTTGAGCTTTGGTTTCCACGTCATAAGCATAAACCCATGATTCGTCACCAGTTATGATCCTTTAGAGCAGATTTGGGTCATCGCGGACAGACTCCAACAGCTCCTTAGCAATGTTAATGCGATGCTGTTTTTGGTCGAAAATGAGTAATTTTGGTACGAATTTCGCGGCGACCCGTCTCACGACCAAATCATTGGTAAAAATCGATATGTTTAAGTCCTCAGCAACTTCTCTAATGGTGATTCGACGATTGGCCAATACTATTTTCTTCACTTCATCAATGCTTTCGTTTGTTGTTGACGTGCTCGGGCGTCCGGCACGCTTTTCGTCGTTCACATCGTCTCGGCCCTCTGAGAACATTTTGTACCACCGATAAACTTTGCTTCGGTCCAAGGTAGCTTCACCATATGTCACAGTCAACATTCGGAATGCGTCCGCGCAATTAATTTTGTTTTTCACACAAAATTTGATACAGATTCTTTTATCCATTTTTTGGAATGGGCAGAAATCGAAGACGAGCCAAAATACGTGCAAGCAAAGCAGCTGTCAAAAATTAACTGAACATTCAAAATGGCCGAAGTAAGTGAGAGACATGAGTACCAACATACGTAACCCGCAGAAATTCAAAATTCGCGATACTTTTTGAACAGACCTCGTATGAGATCATATGAAAACAATATACTATCAGTAATAGTATTGAATAATTTATTTTTTAATACGAAAAAGTTTTATTTAGATAATATAAATACTTACCAATACATGAACTCAAATCTAATGCACCAGAATATAGACAGCCATTTTTCTTTTTGACGATATTAACAATACGATCGACGCAAAAGCATTCATTCGAATATTCAGGACCAATTTCGTTTAGGAAATTGCCACCAGTTGAGTATCGAAATCCAGGAATTCCATTGTATTTAACTTCGCTATCAAAGAATAACTGCACTGATCTGCAGATGTCCGAGCTAAAAATGTACACGGAATCGCCACGATGTCTAAATGGAGGATAACTAGATGCATCTGTACCATTGATTAGATTGCAAACTGATATTTCATCGTTGGTTGAATTAAGCCAAACTTGCAGTGAACTGTCCTCTTTCCACTTTTGAATTTCCAAAGTTTTTTCTGCATTACCTAGACCAGTATGAACTTCATATACACCATCATGTGTACGATTTTTCTATTTGGGCATTAATTTTAAATACAATTTTTTTTTTTCAAAAATACTTTGTGAAAAATCTATCTTACATGATTGAAAAATGAAAATGCTAAACTGCCATCTTCCATTTGCCGAATTGTTTTTGATCCTTTCTCTTTGATTTGCTTGCATATTGCTCTAGCCAAGCCAGTTGCATTTATACAAAATCGTACACCATCAAACAGATAGTCTCGTACAGTTGTTGATACAAACATTGATGATGGATTGTTGAAAACACCACCCAAATTTGCATTTATCTGCGCCATTAATAATGCCATGCCAGGATCACCCTCAGCTATCTGAAGAGCCGACTAAAAATTACAAATTTATCGCTACAAATGTTAGTAGTTTCCCAACATACCAAAAAAGCTACTTAATATTAATCATGCTAAAATTTTAACTACAATATTATCAAAGAAAAAACTGATTTTTATCTAATTATAATTAATATTAAAAAAGCATTACGTGAAAACAATTTATCAAAGCAAAAAAAAACTATAAGCTTATAAAATATTCTACTGGATTATCCATTCTGTTCTATCATTAAACTAATTGTTAAATTAATATATTGTTTACGATAATGTTTATTTAGTTTTAAGTTAGCCATTATTTTTAATAGATTTTTTAATAATCGAAACCTTACGTTAAAATTACAAAAAAAAATTACAGATGGTGATTATTCACTTCAGTGATGAGGCTTTATAGGGTCTGGTATGTACCCTATAATAATCAACTTTTTTTGGCTTAAACTTAATCTTTTCAATTAAGAACCTAGGAGGCTTTGGCAAGTCGTTGTAATAAACCACAAAACAAATCAATTTGTTTTAGCTTTATTTCGCGATAAATGACAATTGATTGAGATATTTTAAATATAACAGATATTTATCAATATCTTTTTACATGTATTTTTTTTAAAGACATTTTTTTTTTAATGTGTATAATTATATTAAATAATTTTATATCTTCCAAAAATAAAAACATAATTTTTTTTAGTTTTCGTATTAGTGTGATTGAAGAGCATCCGTTGGACAGTTTCTTTATGAAAATAATTGTTTGTATGTTTGTATGGAAGGCCACTTACACATAAGTCAAGTGCCATTTTCAGAGCGCAACATTCGTGAGGCAATTTGGCGACTACAAGTATCGTGTGTGGGGATGTTACCAGTTTCCTAAACGAAGCTGGTCTGTTTTAAGAAGGTAGTAATTAGACTTAGTTAAATTTTGTAGAGCATATAGGTATATTTGTATCAGGTTAAAAAGTGGACTCGGGAATGAAATTTTTGGATCTAGGAGCCCCACAATGGGAGGAACTCTGCTAGGAAAGAAATTCTTAATTTGTTGGCATTTGCTAAAAAGCCACAGCATTGCTAAAAAAGGCATTTGCTAAAAAGCCACAGGAAGGGTGTGGTTTCCAAAAAGAAAGTTATGCGTGAGAGGCCTATGCCGTATCCGAATTCTGAGCAGTTTCTGAAAATATTACTGAAATCATTAAAACGATACCAGTATGTGTTCAGATATAGATAGTTTTTTTAAGAATTTCTAATATAATACTGTCTGTAATATAAATTATTATTTGTACAAATGTTTTTAAATGTGAAAAATAAAATAAATTTTTTATAAGAATTTCTCAGATTTTAGAAAATCACCACTTCAATTCGCTATTTTTTCTATATAGCCTTATATATTTTACATAAATTTTTGTTTAAATTTATTGCCATGAATAAAATTTGTATCAATGATTAAAATTTATTTATTTTTTTAAAAAAGCTTCGATTTTATAGTTTTATTTATTTTTATACCAACACTTTTATTTTTCATTATTTATGTTTTGATTTTGATAAGCAACATAATATTTTATCTGTTAAGACAAAAAAAAAATGACAAGAAAAAATGCCCATCAAAATAGATATTTTTCTAGTAATTATTAATAAGACGTAGAGTATGGCAAAATTTTTAAGAATAAATAAACATACAATCTATCTAACAATAAAATAAGCAGGAAAAAAATTTGTTTATCAAATAGTTATCGATGAATTTTAAAATACCATATTTATTCAAAGGAGAATACTGATTTTGATAAGATATCTGTGAACCTGTCCACTAGCTAATATTACATTAAATGTGAAGGGTTAAAGTGCTATGTCCGTGAAACGGATCTTTCTGAAACAGGCATTCGTACTTTTTGGTAAGTTTTTATTTTTAATTTTTTTATGATAATGATTTTGATTTTTTTTTTTAAATTATCATTCTTTGTTTAAATTTTTATGAAGTGATTGTGTAAAAACAGCAAGAAAATTTAATACATGTTTTTGGTGTTTACAGGTAGTAAAAGGAATACAAAATAATGTAGTGAGTTTGGATTAGATTTGTTTTAAAATTAGATTAGATATATTTTAGATCTGCAATAATTTGTGATCGATTGTAAGATGACTGCACAATATTAATTTGAGGTTATTTTTGGTGAGCTATCATTCTGTCAGTTGATATTTGACAGTTATAGACAATAGATGTGGTATAATTTATAGGAAGCATTATAACATCAAAATGATAATTAGATGAAAAATTGGATGACGCTTCGATAATTAGATGAAAAGTTAGGTGGGAATACGTGCCATCAAATTCCAACGTTTATCGTAGAGTGAATAATTTTGAAGTTTTCTAATTAAGTGACTTTAGTGCGCTGCAACCTTGAGTTTGGATCCGGCCGGAGTATCTTTTAATAATTGTCAAAAAGGCCTGAGTTTTTATTGCGCTAACAATTTACATTTCAGTAAAAATGTTATTATAAAGTTTTTTTGAGAAAAACCGTCTTAGAACCGGATGCTCAAGAGAATATTCCTGCAATGCGTGCAATTTTAGCTAAAGTCCGGAAACCTCCTTAAGACATCATGCACAAGAACTGAAGCTTTCCAACCCGTTGTTTGGAATATTTTAAATAAATATTTGCATTTTATCCGTTAAAAAATCGGATGATACAGTAGCTTGAGTCCAGATACAGTAACTTGAGCATCTGCGTTTTAGAGCTCCATAGACAAGATTCTCATTTTTACAGAAAATTGGCGAAAGGCATTTGGGCTTATACGGCTTTCTCAATAAACAATTTAGCCGCTTCTGGGGAAATGGATATTCAGAGTCAATTCATGAACAAGTCTGACACCCTCGTAGAGAGACTGTGCGGTCGGACGTGTCATTGGTCAAAGCTGTTACGGTAACTTATGAGCGATATACGGACATGCTACAGAAGTTTTTCATAAATAAATCGGATTATTTGGGGTTGGACGACATGTGATCGTGTCCTCCATTAAAACGGGCCCCAATGCAATTTAATGAAATTTTTTCGATCCTTGGTTTCTAAACGAAAATTGGTGATTTCAATTGGCACTACCGCTTCCAGATTTAATCGCTTCCAATTTCTTCGTGTGTGGATACTTAAAAGCAGAAGGTTTTACTAACCAATCAGAAACAATTTAATAACTTATAAATAATTTAAATGATTTCGTTGCATATGTTTTAAAAATTAAACGAAATCATTAAATTATCCTTAAAATGTGTGAAAGTGTGTTAAAAATGTAATAAAAAAACAGACATTTGCTACAAGACTAAAGATAACCATTTAGCCAATATTATTCTCCAAAGAAGATAATATGGTATAATACCCAAATCTATCTGAATAATTTTGATAAAAATTCATGTTTACGTAGCCATTTTTAAAGTTTAGAGGACTTTTAAAAACTATCATCCATCAAGCAACGGCCGAATTATATACCGAAATAGATGAAAAAGTCATTAAAAAAAATACGTCAAAAGGATCGAATTTTGCAAGAAATAAAATACAATTATACTAAATTTAAGCAATAATATAAAATATAAATTTTATCAAAATCTAAACTTAAAATTTATTGGTTTTCACTTTATTTTCTGAAGCAATAAACTGGATAACAAAGGCAATTTTTAAATTTCGAATAGGACAGGTTCACGATTACAAAATATTTTTACAAAACATTCTTTTTTGTAAATTTACAATTCAGTTTATTTTTAAATACTCAAAATAAATTTTTAAAAATATTTATTTGAAAATATTACAATAAATTTATATGATGCTGATGGAATTGCGATCACATATACGTTTGTAATAATTATAAGAGTTTTGTTTATTTTATTATCATTAACTTGTTTTTGTATGCGAGTATCTATGTATCTTTAAATGGCTTGACAATGATATGTATATCTAATTACCTGTAATTGTTTGTGATTTCTTTTTGTGAAGTTTAATAAGCTTCAATATAAATTTTATTAATGTGATTGTTATTCTTTCAAAATTTCGAATTTCTCTTGGAAGTTCAGTAAACTATAATAGTAGATTTGTCTCAAAATAGACAATCTTTTAATTCATCTTATAACTTTATTGTACGTATAATTAAATTTAAGAAACGGGTCTCTTTTATTGGTATCAAACAATTAAAGTCTTTCTTTTAACGTATTTATTATAAATTAAAAACCATATATCTAGTCATAAATGTGTAATTATAAAATGAACCCAAGACAATATATAAAAGTGTACTTTTTAATATTCTATATTTAAAAATGTTTATTGCTTTTAACTAAAGAATAGCATTTTTTTGTTTTTGTTTTTCAAACTTTCAAAAAGTCTTTAATATTCATAGTTGCTCTAAAATTCAATTTTTTAATATGAAAATTTTGAAAATAAAGTGCAAAACAAAATCAAAATAATATATCTAAATAGTAAATAAGAAATTATTAACAAAACTAAAATTGCACCGAAAATACTATCACATTATAATGAAAACCTATTGATTCGATCATATTATATTCCTTAGAAAAAGCATTCGAAAACTATTCTGACTTACGATTTTTTACTATTCAAATTGTAAAAACTTTCATCATTCCCAAAAATATATAAATTAAAGATAAAAATATTTATGAGACATGTTAGTACAATAAATTCTAATATCTTTTCAGAATTCTCAATTATAATACCGAGTTATCCATTTAAAAATTCTAAAAGTACTACCCTGTTATTTGATAGCGGTTATGTGGTAATTTTGTCCTAACCACGTTATTCAATTTAATCATTTTGAATTTCTGGCTCAATAGATACGCCAATATCCACAAAACGGGACTGTCTGGTGTGCATTTTGGTCTGAAGGGCCGTATTTCTTTGAAAATGACGATGGAGAGACCGTTAGAGTCAATTCAGAGCGCTATTTTAATTTAGACCGTATTTGGTTTTAACAATATGGCACTACAAGTTACACAAAATGACAAATTTTATCTTTATTGCGCAAAAAGCTCCAACAATAGCGTAAGTTTGAGATTTGATGATGTAAATTGGCCTTCAAGATCGTGGATGCGATTTGTCGCCGTTGCACTTTGTCTTATAAAATTATATAAAAAATCGTATTTATGCAGATAATTTTGAATTTTCAGAGCATTTAAAAATTAACATAAGTCAAGTAATGACCGAATTACAACACGAAATGTGCGAAAAAGTTGTAGAAAATTACTTTAAAAAGATGGAGCCCTCCACGAAGTCTCCTAGCAATTATTTAAAAGACATGCATTATGACAATGTTAATTCAATATAATAACAAAATTTTTTTTATCAAAATCTTAATTTTAAATATATTCTATTTATAATTACTTTCCAAAGCACAAATCGGATAACTCTATATTTTGATAATTTGACAAAATTTGGCATTTCTGTATATAAAAATATCTAGTTTTCTATGGTTAAATATATTTTAAAGGATTCCAATTTAACTAAACGATGACCTAATTTATCCAAAGGATTTCGTTTGTACTTCTTATAAATTTGAATTTGAATTCAAGTAATTTCTTTCAAAAGATGACATAGATTCTTTAAAACTACGTTTCAGTACAAAATACTTTTCAAAGTTGCTACGGAAAATATGTACAAGAAAAATAGATACAACTGTTAATTTACTTATTTGACAAAAAAAACCGGAAATTAATAATAATAATAATTAGAAAAATATTTAAATTAATTTAACTATTCAATCAAAATGTATTTTTCTAAATAAGCAGTTAATAATAAACTGATTTATTTAATAACGAAATTTATTATATTTACAATTATAATTATTTTGCATACACCAATTTCCTATTTGACAATAATAAAAACTTTTTCCAATTTTTTTTTCTCGACTATTCAAAATTTTTTATTTTCAACTAATAGAGTAAGTGTCAATTATGTTATATAAAATTTCCCAATCGAATTTTATTGTAAATTAGAAAAGAAAAAAATCACTATGGCTTTTATATATTCCAACCTAATATTTTAGACATGCATCTGAACAAAATAAACAGTATAAATTGAAGAAAAGAAGAGAACATCCAAAATTATAAATAGAAAGAAAATAATTTAAATAAATAAATTGCTATCAATTTATAATATTGATTTTGTTCGCAATTAATTGATATGAATTGTAATTTTAGATTAAAAAAAAATTACTTTACGTTTCCCTCGAATTCTTTCCAGAATACGTTTTAATATTCGAACTATTGGTGTGCGATCAATAGTATTACTGAATTTCGTTGCAAAATTTCGTATAATTTCTTTTAAGTCTCGTTCTAAAACTTGTAAAAATACCTGCAAAACAGTGCAATAACAAAAAATTTACTAAAACAAAACTGTTCGATCTATTGTAGAACGTGGGCATATTGAATAATTCGAAGCTAATACTTATAAGAAGTTACTGTCGAAAGGATTTCACTTACATTCATTGGCATATTAAGGACAACAACTTCATCTGATTCTGTAAATGGAGCAGAAGCCAATGCGTCAAATTCGAACCGTTGTTGTTGCGTATAAATAACAGTAGCTCCATTTTTCGAGAACTCTCTAATCGATTTTCTTCGATGTTGTCTATTATAAAAATATTATTATAAATTATCACAACTTAACATATAATGAAGATTTTTTTAAAATTTAAATAATACTAATACTCACCTATAAATATACGGACCCACTTCATTGACTATTGGTATATCACCTTCTTGAACTTTTTGCGGATTAGTGACATTGAAAACATATACTTTAAAGTGAAGAGGTTGTGGAACATTAACGAAGCGATCAAATTGTTCGGTGCCTTCTTTAATTAAAAGTCCCTGAAAATTTAAGATAAAAAATATTTAATAAAATAATTGTATCTGCAACTACACACAATTTGTATCGACTAGATTTTTTTAAGAAAAGATACATGGGTATGAGTACGGAATGATTTATTTTAGAAATTTTGATGAGTGCATAATAGAAGGATGGGAGTGAACAGTTTTCTTCTTCAAATATTAGAGGAGGATGATAGGATAGATGCGAATGGAATTTTTTCTAACACGGGATATGCACAGTTCACGAACGATTGGAACCAAGAGTTCGAATCTGTATGATCATATCGGTTTCTGTATCGTATTGTAAAGTAATAATTTGCTTTTTGTTGTCAGTTTTGACATATTCGCAAAGCCAATGTGTGGAAAGAAATCTTTCACCTTTGGTCCAGCCTGTCTACTCAATAACCATTCAGCAATTCTGGGTAAGAAAACTTCTTAGAATTCGCATTGGTCAATACCGCAATTACCCATGATTTCCTCTTGTTTTAAAGCCCTTTTTTAACCATCTTAAATAGCTCAATTTGCTCCACAAAATTCAATACTGTCTAACTTTTTCCTTCAAATAACCATCGACCAGCTTCATTAGGAGAGCTGGAAATGCCAAGCTACATGTAACATGAAATCGCTAAATGGCTTCATTGTCTTGGCACTAAAGAATGATCTTTGGCTCTTATCTAGGACTAACTTTTAACAAAAAAAGAGAAAGTCCACGTTGCCCATTCTTACCAAAATGTAAAAGTAACAAGAGCACATCTTTGCATTTTTTGAACCAGGCTTCTGTAAGATAGTGGTGACTGTAGAAAGATATTTTTGATGTGTAAAGATAAAATACATTTTAAAATAAAATTTTTATTAAATTTAATTTTATTATATTTCCTAAATTTTGCCACTATGCATAAAATGTAACATGATTGAAATTGTGCCCACCGAGACCTCTTCAGTTAATTTAATTTTATTATATTTCCTAAATTTTGCCACTATGCATAAATGTAACATGATTGAAATTGTGCCCGCCGAGCTCCATCCTTTTCAGTTAATTTTTAAAAACTTTTGCATATATCTCGGACTGTAATTTGGTCATTATTTGACGAATGTTTGTTATAAAAAAGTCCAACGGCGTCAAATCCCACGATCTTGGAGGCCAATTCACGTCGCAAAATCTCAAAATGACGCTTTCGGTGAACTTTTTGAGCAATTAGGGTAAAATTTATCGTGCTATATGGCTTGTGGTAGCATTCTGTTTTAACCATATATGGTCCAAATTAAAATATTTAAGATCAGACAAAAAAGTCTTTGCCTTTTCATTTTCAACGAATTACGTGCAAAAAGCACACCAGCCAGCCACTTTTAATGGATACTATGTCTTCTCAAAATTACGTATACGTGTAGGTTTTTAAAGCCTGGCTGGTATGCTTTTTGCACGTATTTCTTTGCTTAGTGACGTATTCATCTACCACCGAATCATCAGATTTTTAAACTTTTACATATTATTTAATAGTTAAACTATCTACAATATAAAATGGCAAATTTTATTCTAAATAAAAAAGTTCTCAAATAATATATATTTTTAATATCTATTGAATAACAGAGCTATACTTTCCAAACTATAAAATGAATATTACTACACAATAAGTTGTCAGAGGCATTTTTTTCTTCATT
This sequence comes from Atherix ibis, assembly GCA_958298945.1. Lineage (NCBI taxonomy): Eukaryota > Metazoa > Arthropoda > Insecta > Diptera > Athericidae > Atherix > Atherix ibis. The sequence continues at coordinate 91,932,335 of OY282606.1, read as the reverse complement.
TATTTCAATACGAATCATAATGCAAATTTAGTCATTATTAAAATATAATATTTCATTGACAATAAATATACAATACACGTAGAAGCTTATTCTGAGTAAAAATTCCTGGGAAACATTATTGAACAATCACTCAAGGTGCTCAATATCATCACAAAATAGTAACATTTATTGGAAAATATTCATCAATTTCTCGTGGGAGATTCCAAATAGAAACTTTTGTATAAACTAAAAAGTTACAATAACATTGCATTTAATATAGAAAAACATTTAAAAAAATTATCAAAAGTTTAAAATTACTAAAGATTTTGATTGTTCATTCAAGTAACGCTCGATAACCTATTATTAAAGATATTAGCTTCTTGAAAACTAAAAAAAAGACTAAGGTTAAGCCTATATATAAGTTGATTTTTTTTGTTTAATAAATAATAAAATGAATTGCATTTGATTATTGGTTAAAGAAAAATAGATATATGTAGACATAAATTTACAACTTCCTCTTCCTTGAGTAGTTAAATAAATCGGTATTCAGACTCGACACAAACCAATTTCCGAACTATTTTAAATATTTTACTAATTTTAATAAATATTATTTATATTTTCATGTGAGAAAATTCATAATTTTCTGGCAATTAATTATATTTTTAATTATATTCGTAAAAAAAAACTTCTAATATAAAAACGTGTTTTTTTTTGTTGAAAATAATTAAATAAAAAGGACATATTTACTGACGTATCATTAATTTTTTTATGATACTTAAATATTTATAAAGATATTTTGTGTCGTAGAAATGATATCAAAATAAATATTTCGTTTTTCTTTATCTATAAAATATCTTTATCTTATATTAATTTTATAATTTATGGAATTTCTATGCTAACTTTATAGCGAAAAAATTTGAATTTCAAATACTATTATATATTTTTATCAAAATCATTCAATATTTCCCATAAAAAAAAATACTTAGTCGAAGTAAAAAATTTTCAAAAAGGTCAGCAGATGTTAAAAAGCTAGGCAATAGATAATTGAATTTTCAATAAAGAATAATACTACAATATATGTTATATAAATAATTTAAATAAATTTGTTTTTATCATTTTTATTTATAGTTAAGATAATAAAAGTGAAATAAAATTTGACAAAAATATTATATATTTAATTCTAAAAAAAAATTAAAAACTTGTTATACTATAACAATTCAAACAGTATTTTTTATTAAAAAATGTTAAAAATAATTAATAATATTTTAGTTTTTCAATAATATATCAAAGCAGTTTTCGTTTTCTATTATTTAAATATAATTTATTGCTAATTAAAGCTGAATAATATTGAATAACAAATTCTTACTTGATCAGATGTGATGCGCGATTAACGTCTACAATTTTAATTAATTTATTATTCTATCTAGAAAATAAAAACTTATAGTTTTACATAGATATCTTAAGAATAAGAATTATTTTCAAAAACTAGTTTTTAGTTTTTTTATAGTTGAATTTAAAAAAATATTCTTCAACATGCAGTGGTAGCCAAAAAATTTGGCTCATTTCGTTTTTATTACTTAATTGGTAAATTACTCATTTTCACAGTGGGGTTTTTTTAGTAGCATCTGTTGGGCTTTGTATCTACCTGGGACATATTTTTTTTAGTTACTATTTAACAGTGGTGATTAGCAAATCTTTTAATATACGAGTATTAGAGGGTAAATGGGAAAAGCTCCGTATGAAAGAAAGGTGTCCAGTTTGACTTTTATGCGAGCAACTTATCGACGAGGTCAATTGCTGTTCGGTTGGGATGTGCACAAAGAATGGTTGCAGCAATTGTGAAGTGTTGCAAGGAAACTGGGAGTAAAAATCGCTTGATTTTTACTCCCAGTTTCCTTGCAACACTTGGGCCTGTGAGCACATCAGTTGGACTGATCAGATGTGTGGGATGCTATCATCTTTTCTGACGAGTTCAAATTAAAAATCCATGTAAGCGATGGACGGTTATTTGGCTGACGTAAAAAAGGCAAATGACTGCCAGGAGAGTGCCTGCAAATGATACCGCCAAAAACCGAGGGTGAAATGCTTTGACAATATTTCTCTGGAGACCAAATTTTTACATACACACACTACAATATTATCTGGAGTCAACAATTATCAAGCTATTTGACGATACCTGCCATTTTATTTTTCCAAAATTTACGTAACAAAACCTTGACTATTCATACTGTAGATTAAATCTACAGCATAAAAAAATGTGTTAATTTTTTTTAAAAAAGAAATTTAAAAAAATTTTGTAACTGAAAAAAAATTATGAAAGCAGTAAAATTTACCTTTGCAAAACTTTTACCATTTTATAAGAATTATTTTATTTTATTATTTAAATAAATAATAAAAAAATAATCATTTTACAAAGATAAACATTTATATTTGCAAAGACCAAAGTGAGCTAATCTTTTTGGCCAGCACTGTATATGCATGTATGTATAATGTTATTATCCATTTCGTAAAGCTCTTTTATTTGACAATTAATTAAATATATATATTTATATATATATATATCAATTAAGATAACAAATATTTAGTTTAATATGTACCATTTTACAATATGGATCATTCTAAAGGGTACGTTGAAACTGTAAAAACTGCGGTGATTCTGCCGAAATCACGTTTCGCACTTTAAAAGGAAACTTACGAAGCTTCAGCAGTGAGGCTCATTTTAATGAGCAAAATTGTCATATATAAAAATTCACAAATGACTGTGAAGAAGGTATTGTATTAGCGAAAAGTGACTGGATGGCATCATTTTCCCTAAAACGAAGAAGGAGAGACCTACTCTTAATTTTTTATTTTAAATATATTTTATTTAGCTTGACTTTCCCAAAACATAAATTGGATAATCGTTTATTTTCCCGAAACATATGTATATTGAGAAAATTAAAAACAATAATACAGGGTGGACCAACTTGGACTGGCTGACATAAATTTTGTATTTTTAAGTGTTTTTATTTGCTTTTTTTAAAATCTGGTTGGCTTTTTCTAAGGCATTTTGCATTACGTTGCGGAAAGTTGCTGGCTCAAAATTTGCAATTTCTATTCGAATATACTGCTTTAGTTTCCTAATATTTTGTGATTTGTTCACGCAAACCCGTTCCTCCAAGAAACACCGCAAAAAAAATCAAGAACCGTTAAATCTAGGTAACGAGGTGACCAAGCGAAATTTGAATTTTTTCAAATTATTCGACCATCGAAAATTCTCGAAGAATTATGGCCGATAGAGTTATTGGTCCATATTTTTTCGAAGATAAGAGTTAGCGTCCCCAAACCGGACCATGTTAGAAATTTACGTCCGGCAGTTCTGAATAACCATGACATATGGTTCCAGTAAGATCCAGCCGTTGTGCTGCATCGCTCGGCAATAATTCTTTAGACAATTGAATTTTGTATGGAAACATTCTCAGATCAAGTTTCAAAATGCGTCATAGCGATGTTTTGGAGATGCCCAATTAAGTAGCACGTTGACGAGATGGATCATCGTTGACACTTTCGCCTACAGCCTCCACAGCTTGTTCGTTGCGAACAGATCGATTAAAATTTTTTTGGGGCTCATTAAATACTGCACCACACTCCTCAAAACGGGTTATTAAGTTTCTTGTCATGTTTGCACTGTTATATGAATTTTAAATCACTCAGTCCAAGTTGGCCCACCATGTATATGCTTTGAAAAGGCCTAAAGATAAAATATTTTCGATGTGTTGCTTTTGATTATAATCAAAACAATCCTTTACCCTTCAAAATCAATTATTTGAATCGTCCAAATTATAATTTCCAAATCATAATAATTATAATTATTAAAATAATAACATAAATGCCCTTTTATGAAGGTTTCTTTTAGATACTCTACAATAATTAGATCAAAATCCTTTTTTTTAATCATATTAAGTGTGTCACAAATTACCCAAATATGCAGGTTAAGGTCAGACAATATTATTATGAGTAATATTGAGATAATGAAATTATGATTGGATCTTTAGATAAAATTTATTGATTTTGATTAGAAGAAAATAGTTATTCTGTTATCAGTTAAAGTAATGTGAAATATTTTATTCGACCTTTGTTTGGATTTTTTTGAATTGCTTTTATAATTACAAGGCCAAGTATAAAGGATTATGGAAGGTCCTAACTAATATTTTATTTAATTGAACTATGTATTATCTTTCAGTTTACTAGCAGAATATAATTTCTAACCTTAATTAACTTCTTTATCTATATTATTTTTACCTTCATCAGCCAACAATTAATTGTATTTATAATAATTTGAGTAGTTTTTACAATTAATTTTCGTATACAATATTTATATTGGAATTATTTTTTATTATTATTTCTGAAATATGCATGTAATTGTTTATTAATTTTCTATATGGTATATTTTGTAAAAAATAATACTAGAAATTAAATTACAAATATATTTATTAATATAATTAAAATTTTACTTTCCAGTTCGGCAAGTAAAGTAAAATAAAATTCATTTTAAATTTAAATATTACTACATATATATTTTATTATATTATTGTAAATTAATCTTGCCATTATGTATAAAATATAGCATCATTCAAATGATTACTACGAGACTTCTTGCAGGACTTGATCCGGTTTTCATACAGTAATAGCGCTCAGAAACAATTTTAATGATCTCTCCTTTTTCATTTTCAAAAAAACCACGCCAATAACATCTTTAGACTAAAATGCACATCAAATAGTCACTTATATCGGATACAATGGCTTCTTCATAGTTAATAATGGGTTTTCAAAGTCCCATTAACAGCAACTTTTCTTATTGATGTACGAGTATAAATTGAGCGAGAAATGATCCTGATCGCTGATCATTTTTAACGTATTATTCAACAAACATTTAAATAGATATATAAAATTGATAGACTTTTAACTAAATAAATCTTATTTTATATTATATATTAATATGACAGTTGTCAAATGACAAAACTATACTTTCCGAAATACAAAATGGATAGTCCTACAAAATTTTTATTTTTTTAACAATTCAAGAAAATTTTAAAAAAGCAATAATTTTTATTACTTAATATAAAAATAAATTAAAATATATTACTCTTTTTTAATTGAGCGGAAAAAAAAACTTTCATTTGCATTTTTGAATAAAATCATAAAGAAAATCATTTTACCATAAAGAATTTACCGCCTACGTAAGTTTATTGCACTCGGAAAGTTAATTTAAAAAGTAAAAAACTTAATTTTGTTTACTTTTTTTTCAAACTTATAAATATTTTCTTTGAAATTGTAAATAATTTTGTTTTCTTTACACCATCTTACAATAGTTTTTAACTATAAGAGTTTGTTTCTGTACTATTCATTTTCAATAAACAATTTAAAAAAAAATATGTTGATAATAAGTAAATATGTAATAAAACTTTTAATGTAAAAGGTGCGAGTCTCATACAATATGATTGCTGTATGAATAATTGTTAAAAAGCCATTACAAAAAAAAATATTAATAATAATAGCTCTATATATGTGTGTATGTATTTGGATTAAAACAAAAAGCTTTTTGAATAAATTTATTGACAGATAACAAGTGTTTCCAGTGACCTGGTCCAGCATGTCCGGTCTGTGAGATATCAAGAGATTATTTCATAACCACAATGGGCTCAGTGACATAATCGAATGCTTATAACCAATCCACTAAATTACTGTTTTACTAAATACCATTCGAAACAGATACAGATAAAAATCGACGTAAATGTTAGTGCAAAATCTAAAAGGGGGTTATAGGAGGCAATTACTGAATTTTGACCACAGTGATAAGATTAAAACCCAAGCCTTTCAACTGGGAGCTTTTTCTCCTACTTTTTTTTCTCTCTCTCTCTCTGCTTCAGCACCACGAAATAAAAAGCTTCCTTCAACATTTCTTCGTTGAATAAAGTTTTATTCGTTAAGAAATTTCAGCAATTTTGTTTTCGTGTTTCATTTTATAAAACATTTATACATAGAACATAACCGTTTGTTAACTGAACGATAATATAAAATAAGAAATTAAACAATAGTTGCAAGTACAAGGTCGAATCCCAATGCCGGCTTTATGAGTGCATATATAAGACGTATATATGTTAAATTTGTGTATAAAATAGAGAAATTAAATAATTGAATGATCAATATACGATTTTTATTTAATTGTAATATTCCCTCTCTCTTACTAGAAATTTATATAATATTATAACAATTATTTGATATATTTTCCTATTAGATAAATTGAAAGTGCACACACGTATATAAAATCATAATTGTTATATGAATATTTAATTTGCAGAATTAATATCATATAAAACATTGCCTAGTAATTAATGGTATTATATTAAAATGTTTCAATTAATATTGCTTATGAATTATTTTCGTTAATTCGAGTCATTTTTAAACTAATCAAATGTTATTGCTAATTATTATCACTACTTTTTACTATATTAAAATTTTACTATTTTAGTTGAAGTATGAAATTGTTAATTTGTGAATAATTTTTTTTAATTACATTTTCTAATATTACTTTTTAAAAAGATCTAAAAAAAATATGGTAATTTATTAAATTATTTCCACTTTTCTTTTTTTAAAAGACCAAATGTACATTTTTTCTAAATGTAGGAAGTATCCTAGATCTAATACTTTATAATATTTACACCCATGATATTCCATGTTACAGTAATATCCTTACCGCAACATATGCTGATGATATTCCATGTTACAGTGATATCCTTACCGCAACATATGCTGGAAGAGTATGAGAGTAACATGACATAAATCTAGTGATGTTACTCTCACACTCTACCATGAACAGATCCCTGATGTAACCTTAAACGGCAGTAATATTCCACAAAAAAACGGGTGTATGTTTCCTTGGACTTAAATTCGACAAACGGTTAACCTGTAACCCTCACACGAAAACTAAATAAAATGATCTTAATGGACGATACAAACAATTACTATGACTACTAGATAGTAGGTCAAAACTGACAACAAAAAGCAAATTATTACTATATAACACGGTACTGAAAATGATATGGACATATAGACTTGAACTTGCCTTCCAATCCAAACCCCACAATCCCAAATCCTTCGTAAAATTGTCAATGCCCCCTTTTATGTGCGAAAAACGGTTATCTAATGTGATCTAAATGTTCCATTTGTTCGTGAATTGTGCATCTCCCAATATAAAAAATTCCATTCGTGTCTATCCTACCATCCTAATCCTTTATCAAGAGAACTGTTGACTCCCACTCGACATTAAAAATGGCGATGGCCAAGAGATTTTTTAAAATTATAAAAGAAAATTATTCTATTCTAGAATAAGCATCCTTTACATGTCTTCACGTCCTTGTATTTGCATTCATAAAAATCTACTCATTAAATAATTTGAATAAAATTACCTACATACAATTTAGATTTATTTGAATACAGTTATGGTGAAAAAATTTATATTATAAACAATTTTATTCAAAAAAATCTTAGACTATTGTATAAAAAATAAGTAATTATAATGATTTTTTTAAATAAACCCTTAAACAATATTTTAAAAATTTTAAAATAAATTATTGGATATTTTCATATTTATTTTTATAATTTTTTTCAATTAAGGCTCTAAACACAAAATACAATACTTTGAAGAAGAAATTTCTTCTTCAATAATATTAAAAATAATTCCTACTATAAATACGATGTATAAAAAAAATATTCAATTAATATACATATGTTGTTAAATATTTTTTAAAAAATAACAAAAGTAAATAATCTTAATTGCCTTAAATATAACGAGTATCATTCTACTTTTTAATTTTAACATAAACTTATAAAAAAAAAGGAAACTTAAATTATAATATGAATGAATTACTGAAAATGATAAAAACTACAAAGAAATCAAATTATGTAATTTATTATGTCGAAAAAAGTTTTACTCGAAATTTCTATAAATAATTCCGTATTACCAACACAATCAGGTCAATATGAAATTACCGTAAAGATATTTAAATAATTTTCTTTTATTATTATTTAAAATTTAAATGTACAAATAAATTGTGATCAATTAAATTGAGTAATGGGTGACTTTTTTCTTTTGTTGGTTGTAACATTAAAAGGGAAAATTACTTGCCTCTTCGATTTTTTTATTGACCACAGTGGGAAACACTCCCCACCCAAGTATGGCACCAAAAATGCATCCAACCAGACCGGCTGCACCGGTGAGGAAAATCCATTTAACCATCGCCAATGCAATTTATAAAATTACCAAAAACAAAGATGATTACACTATTTGTTAACGACAATTTGAAGAAAAAAATTATAACACAATAATATATTGCGTTGAATACTTTCACACTTTCGAATATATATATATATATCGTTTTTACTATTTGTAACCTCTTTGTTTGAGCTTTCTAAAAAAAACTAAAAGAGCAAAACACACACAGGCAAAAAAAAATCACCACCTAACTTTAGTATTTAAAACTATACAATTTCTCTCTGGACCAAATGACTAAGTTGCAAAAATTAATATACTTGAATTAGTTTCAATTTTTTTTTTCTTTTGAAAGAATTGTTAAATTTTAGCACTGACAATATATATCGAAATCAGATCAGATAATTAACTGACAGTTAAATAAATGGGCAGATGGACGCACTTACACAATACTACAATCAAATTAACGTTGCACTATTTAAAAAGAAAAACTTAAAAACCTCGAAAATGTTTTCTTGGCTTTCTGTTGAAGCTTCGCAATTTTTTAATATTTTGCACATATATAAATAAATACAGCCATAAGATTATATGTGTATTTTGAGCATGGACTGATACTAATCGCCAAATATTCGTATATCCGAAATGACCGAAATGACCAAAGTAAATATAAAAATTAACTTTTGGGCTCCGAACTGCTGTGCGGTTTCATGTCCAATAAGTGAAAGTCCCTTTTGCGATCGACCATCAGTCTTTCGATTCGATTAGCCCATAGCCCGTAGGCTTATAATTTTGATTTTGATCGCATATAATATATTAATGCAGCACTTTAATTAACTAATATTTAACTAATAACAATCATAAGCTCATGCTACCACAAACAAAACCAAATCACATTTCGCTGAGGACGAAATATACACGCCCGATTTCGTCCTCTTGTAACATATTGAATTGGTCGGTCTAGTACCAATTCAATTATTGTAGTTGCAAGTTTCGATTTTAGTTTCGATTTCTCTTCCACAAAAAAAAACTACAACAAAATAATCCTTTTTCGATATTTCTTCTATTCTTTAGTAATATTTTAAAATTGAAAACTTTTTAAAATAAATAAACTTTTTTTGAAAAATATCCAAAATATTATTATGTAACGTGTATTATAATCGTATGTTGTAATACTTAAATCGAAAATTTTATAATTTTAGCTCCAATAGCTGTCGATCTGAAACTATACAATCTAAAACTGAACCTCAAAAAATCTGTTGGCGAACTCTTTGATGATGTGGATGGAGGTAAAACTCTTTGTCAGCTCAAATTTTTGGTGGTACCAAAAGAAAAGCATTCGCCGATCCCCATCTACAATGGTCATTTCATATCACCAGAGTGTACATCAAACATTTCACGGAAAAAAACCTTATCCAAAAAAAACTGGCTATACATGGTTGCCGAAAGAGAAAAATTTATTGGAAGTTTTACATCTACCAAAATATTATTTGTGTAAAGAGTAAAAATAACGATATTGTATGGTTGGAACTTTCTTTTTCATATGCGATAATTCATAATATTTTATTAAGTATAAAATGATGGTAAATGACAACACCTTGATGTACTTCAACGAACGACTACAAAATCAACCTAACAAATCAGTAGATAGATTACTCATCACCGAATGCAGGAGAAATTCAAATTTTTTATTACACCTGCATTAAAAATTGACAATAGTTACTGAAACATGTTCTGCTTACGCCGATAACTTTCTGAAATACGAATATTCCATGTAGTATGAAGATCATATCTGATATCACACTCAATCAAATCTAACTTACAAACTAAACATATTCTGTAATTAAAAACAATTTAATATCAAATCTGAATATAAGGAATAATATTCTTTTTTTCTTTTTTATAAAATGACGTAAAAGTAGAAATACTTTATGAACAATATTACAAAATAAAACTGTGTCTGCTGGCATAATAACACGTAATTTAGTGGTTAACATTTTCACGCATTACGATGATATTGACAATGGCAGTGGATACAGGTAGTTTTTCACATGCAACTAGTTTAATCAGTTTTCCGTTGCATCTCTTGTCATATTGCAGATCTGAATTATGCAATTTTTAAAAATATTATCAATTAAAAAATCGATGAATTTATTTATGATTTTACTTTTTAAAAAATACTGTAATTTTTTTATAATAAATTATGTTTGTTTTACATTGCATTTTTTTATTGTTAAATATAAATCTTAAAATATTATAAAATGTAAAAAAAAAACAATAAAATATAACTCAATCGGTAAATTTTACAAAATCTTATATTCTTCTGAAAACGAATTTATATCAACCTTTCCAAATATTATGTACCCATAACAAAAAAAAAAGCTTTTCAAAACTACCGAAAAATTTAGGGAATTTCTTTAGTTGCAAAATACTTTTCTTTGGTTAAAAAACTTTCAAAAAAAAGTATTTTGAAAACCAAAGAAATTACCTAAAATTTTGTTTAAAATATAACCCAAATTATTGTACTACAATATATATGGCAAAATTTTCAAAAAAAAAACCGGAAAAACCAACATTTAAAAAAAAAAAAAAAATGTAAGTGAAAATTTCTAAATTATTGCTCAATAATTTGAGCAATTTAAATCTATAATTTTATTAGTGAGTATAAAAGTTGCAATGCTTTGCAAAAAAAGCTTCATTATAAAATTATTTTGAGCCTCATGGTAGGCAATCTGAGCCAAATAGCTTTTTTTCTGAATAAATATATTGTTACTTTAAAACAGTTCTCTACCTAATCGCATTTTTATATTATTGAAAGATAAAAACAAAATATTTAAAAATTTTCAATTTTAACAGTTATATTTTTAATGAAATTGAATTTATTTACATTCTTTATATTAATTATAATAATATTAATTTATAAATCATAAATACAAGATTAAAAATTTAATTTTATTTCACCAAGGAGCGATTTTTTTGTGTGGGAATTGCTGTATATTAATCACAAATATCCGTTAATAATAGCGTAGTATCTGGAAAAGTGTTCGCTGAAATTTTGTCTGCAGAAACTGACATTTTCCTTGATTTTTGTGTACACCGTTGGAAATCTGTATATTATCTTTGCTTCAGTAATTATAAATGTATTCTCAGTTTTTACTACAATATTATCTCTTCGGATCCACTTAAATTCTCAAATATTTATTGAAGTTTCAATTCATCGTTGACAATAATAAATGATCCGATATCCCTGTCAAACATAAAGTGTTGTTCATTTTATAGTTCAGCAAGTATAACCCCGTCATTTAACAGCTGTTAATTATTAATGCCATTCAAGATAATAATTGTTTAGTTTATAGATTGCCATTTTATATGATAGATCATTATAGAATTCGAAAAAAAACACCGATTGAGTGCTGTTTGATTCAACACAATTTTCTTCGACAATGAGGCTCATATCTCACTCGGTTTGGAACTTCAATATGCAAAATGACCATATATGGGGATCTAAAAACTCACAAGTAACTGTGGAAAAGCCATTATATTCGCGAAAAGTGACTGCGTTATGTACATTTTGGTCGGAAAGCGTCATTTCTTTAAAAATAAGCGCTATGGTCGATTTTAAGCTGATTTTTTTTTTGGCTTGAATTTGAATATTTTAATCTGGACCATATGTGATTTTAACAAGACAAACTGTTGGCCCAATTGTACAAAATGTCATCAAGACGAGTATTTTCGAGATTCTATAATGTTAATTGGCCTCTGAAATCGTGCGATTTGATACGCTTATACTTTTTCACGTGGCACTAAGCGAAACACCGTATTTACAGAGACAATTCTCAAAAAATTAGAGCATTTAAAAAGCAACATGCGTCATTTAATGATCGAATTATAGCTAAAAATATACTTTTTTATAATATAATAACAAAATATTATCAATATAATGAAATAAATAATTTGTCAAAATATGAACTTTTAGTATATTTTATTTATTTTTTATTTTCAAAGCACAAATTGGACAACTCTTGATTTTTCAAATCGACCCATTATGAAAAAATTGTCAATTCGAAAAAACCAATAATATTTTATAAATTGTTTATGGTACCATCTTATTATAAAAATTATACTGCAAAAAATTGTTTAACTTTATTTTAGTCCAAAAAACCTCATTAATATTTTACAAAAATTGTTATTCGCATTTCAAGAATATGACAATTCATTTACTATAAATGTTCCAAATACAAAGGCGCAGAAGTTTCGTTCTACTTCGATTCAAGTCTATTTTAAGCATTTGCATGAACATCTGTATTTATTTTGAATATACATAATCGTTACATTCCATTAAACAGGCAATACTATAAATACGAACGTATACTGTATTCATAAGTTTTATACTAAAATAGTACCAAGAAAAAGAAACTCCATAATAAATAACCATTATTTTATTTTGGATAAGTAATTTATTAAGAAAAAATTCGACAAATTTTGCATATATTTACAAAAATGTGTGTATGAACCATTAAGGATTAAAAAAAATTTATTCTATTCTGGGAGGATTATTTTTTATTTGTCAAAAGTTTTCTATAAAAATTACGATTTAACCATTACGAGTTATACGCATGACAATATAATAAATAAATAAATTTTAATTCAATGATAAACGCTCGGTTATCGAAAGATGATTTGTTCTGGAATTATTTTTATGTACCAATGAAAATCCATGACTGATAATAGATTAAGCATTTGTTTTTATTAATCATACTGGACTCTGACTTATTTATAGCTATTAAGAATATATTCAAAAATGAGGTTGTACGATTATAAGAGGGAAAAAAAACAAATATATTTGGTGGAATATTTGATTTTAAATCGAAAAAATTAACAGCAGAAATATTTTTCAAATAAAAATTTATTATTTTAAGATTTAATATTTCTATTTGGAAATATTACCTTATTTACTCGATAATTTAATTTGAATATGTATGTGAAATCTCAAGTAAATATTAATTATGATATATTGCATATACATACATAGGTAAATATTCGCACATATTTTACAAAAATGAAAAATTAAATAAACAAATAATACGTAAATGGTATAATCGTACAACTTTATGCATCAGTTGTCGAGACTAAAAGCAGACACTACTCATTTTGATAATACTTTTTATAAGTACAATAGTTCTACATTATATCAACGAAAAAAGTCCACTATAAAAAAAGAAAGTACTTTAATGCGCAATTTTGCATTTTTTTTTATTTTGATTTTGATCATTTTATAAAAAAAAATTGTTTGGTTTAATATTGTATATATAAAATGAATTTGTCGCTTGATTTTTATTTTCATATGAAAAACGTAAATAATTGAGACGTAATTTGAAATTCTTTCATGATAAAATTATTTAATAAATATAAATATTTATATGGCAGTGCATACATATTAAAATTATACATGACATAGAATAATACGAGTACATACCATATTTATGTATGAATGTATATACATTATGGTGCTGATTCTGATAATTTTTTTGTTGATAGAAATTATTTAAGCTCTATTTTGGCTTTCATTCGAATTGGTTTAATCTATGCTTGCTCATATATATTAAATAATTATATGAATATTATTTAATTATAATTGCGCAAATTTTGAGTTCAAATTCAATTGAATTATCAAATTCTTGCACGAGCAAATAACGTGACTTTTACAAATATTATTAAATTTGGTACGAGAACAGTTAATTTTTTTTAAAATAACGCAAAAATAGAACTTTAATTTCAATTAAAAAAAACTAAAAAAAAAAAAAACAGGGAAATGACAAGATTAAATGTGTACATATGTACGTTATCTAACATTATTTTTGTTACTATTTTTAGTATACTCGTATATAAATATACAATATGAATGGCTTTAGTAAATTCAAAGCTAAGCACATGTTGAATAACTTTAGCAAAAAAAAAAAGTAAACAAGTCTGATTAACATGTAGAGAATTTTAATACGCTCTAAATAAAAATTTTCTTTTATTTATATTATTAATTATTTATTTATTTATTTATTTATGAAGTTAACCATTTTTAATATGATATGTAAAGATCAACAAGACAGCTATTCGTACAGGCTGCTACAAGAAAAATCATCGCCAAAACGAAAAAATTTCAGAAATTTTCGACAAATTATGCGCAATTTAATTACGCAAAATAAATCGGCTGAAAGCTTGCCGGCAAAGCTTCTCTTCATACATTTTTTCTCTATCGCACCATCAGATATGTTGCAACTGTCTCAAAAAAGTTTCTTTCTATTATTTTTTTTAAACACTATCTGCTGACATCCACAAACAAAATTATACGATAATTTAGCATACAAATCGTTTTAACATTTGATAGTATTTTTATCTAGGATTTCAAGGTTTTATTTGTTTACATTTTATTTATGATAGCATTTAATTCGATTATATGTATATATATAAAAAAAAGAGTTTTAAGATAAGTAATTATTTAATATTATCAAAGATAAAACATTAAAAAATATTATAAAAATTTACAAGAAAAAAAAAGATTTCGAACTAAGATGTATATTTTTGAGCATTTATTCCACATTCAAAATAAAAGTTTATATATTTGATGGTTCGATAAGTACAATGCTGGCATTTAATAACAGTCAAACGTATTTTTGTATATATGTTTTTATTTTTAAAATTAAAAAATATTTTACCATTTCAAATAGAAATTTCATTGACTACTTTTATATTTTTATATATAATTACTAACATACAATATATTCAAAAAAGTATAATAGTATAATAAAAAATACCCTTATATATTTATGTTATTCATTTTGTGATTTGGAAAGTAAGAATTTTGAATTTCCGCGGGTTACGTATATTCGATTTTCGATTTTTTTGTGGCGTTATGTTGGTACTCATGTCTCTCACTTATGCCGACAAGTTCGGTCATTTTGAATGTTCAGTTAATTTTTGAAAGCTGCTTTGCTTGCACGTGTTTTGCCTCGTCTTCGAATTTTGCTCAATTTCGACCAAAAACAGCATCGCATTAACTGCCATTTTTGGCCAAAAACAACACACTTATAATGTCGCAGCCACCGTATTCCCCAGATCTGGCCCCCTGTAACTTTTTCTTGTTCCCAAAACTGAAGAGCCCCGTGAAAGAACGACGCTACGCTACGATTGAGGAGATAAAGACGGCATCGAAGGAGGAGCTGAACAAGATCAATAAAATGTTTTTTTTAAGTGCTTCGATGATTGGAAAATCGTTGGCGCAAGTGTATAATATCTGGTGGGGATTACTTTGAAGGGGACAAAATAGATATTAATGAATAAATAAATAATTTTTGAAACAAATATAAAATTCGCGATACTTTTTGAACAGACCTCGTATATTTAGATTAAAAGTTTAGTTACCAAATTAAAATACATTAAAGTTAACGTTTTGCGCACTCAGAGAAGATTTCTCGCTCACAAGTAACTGTGGAAAAGCCATTGTATTCCCGAAAAGTTACTGTCATTGGTCCATATTTTTTGGAAATTACCGAATAGTTACCGTTATCAGCAATTCTGAGCTTTATGACCGTACGAAAAACGACTTGAACTTAGAGATTTTTGTTCAGCAAGATGGCACCACAAATCACAAAACATAACAAATTTTGTCCAATTTTGAGATTTTGTGATGACAATTGGCCTCGGAGATCGTGCGATTTACCGGTGTTGGACTTATTTTTACAGAACTTCTTTTGTGTATTTACACAGACAACCCTTAAACTTTAGGCCATTAAAAAACCAACATCCATCAAATATTAGTCGAATTACCATACGAAATGTGGCCAAATCCATAAAAAATTATCCTAAAAGGATCGAGATCTAATGGCAAAGTTCAAACAATATAAAAAAATTTAAATGTTTTATTCAACTGTACTCCCCAAAGCATAAATTGGATAGCTCTTTATATTCATATATGTAATTTTATAACATACAACAACAAAAATATGTGCAGAAAATATAATAATGGTTTTACTTACGTATACTGTATATTATTACAATAGATATACATACGGTACACAATATGTATAAAAGTAGAAAAGACAATATACTCGTATGTATTAATTATAAAATTACGTTTTTTTTGTTATAAAATAAAATATAAATTATATTTTATATTATGAAAAAATTATATTAAATAAAATATTAGTAATTTTCTGTAGATAAAAACTAATTTTCATCCATTCTTCTTAGAGAATTATTAAACAAATTTATGATTTAATTATATATATTGTAATTATATGTAAAGTGTATCCGAAAAAAAGTTTACTTTAACATATATTCATCATTTTATTAACTCGTATTATGCCGATATTGCCATTTATTTTATATTTTCTACTAATATTTGATAGATAATTTACTCACTAATTAATAGTTACAGTATGTTCATTTGTTAATTAGTTATTTTTATTTAAATATTATTAGTTGAAATTATACCAACCTGTATCTGGAAATATTTTTCTCAAAATACCATTCTCTTCTACACTTCTGAGATTAATAAGGAAAATAAAAATTAAATTATCCAGAAAAAACTACTATTGCCCCTACATCAAAACAAAAAAAACTTAACACACAAAATATTGTAGCTAATTGAAATTAAGAAGAAAAAATTCGGTTTAAAATATTTTTGGTGTGAAATTTAATTCCTTCAAACACATACCGAAGACATTTTAGACCAATTAGTAGCAGATTTAAAATTGTATCTTGTATAACAAATTAGTGCATTCACAATAGTTTGTTATAATATTTACTAACTGCATTTGTTTTTTTTTAGAATTTTTCTTAATAAATGTTATTTAAATAAAAATATATTTTATTATTAAAAAGAAAAATAATTTGCAATTTTACACAAATATTATAATAAATAAATGTCTATATTTGTTTAAATTATTATATTTAAATGATAATATTCATTTTGAAAGATAATTGTAAAAGTACATACACGTATTTATCTTTAGCTGAATATAGATAATATGCAACGAATTCTATCAAATTTGATCTAGACTAATTAAAATATTAAGATTTATTCGAATATACCATAATTTAATATATGACTCTAATAAAATGATATATGAGAAAGACCTTAGGAAAATCATATATCTGATAGTAAGTATTATACACTGTCGGTACACAACGAATATTTACCAACAGAAAACAATATTATTGCGAATAATAAGCTCAGAAAATGTATTATAGAACAAATCTTTTGATTTATAAAATTATAAATCATAATAAATCAAGAGATTATAAAAGTGTAATTTTTATAATTGTAATATTTAGAAATGGGTTTAATTATTTTATAAATATTTCTTATCAAACTCTTGAAATAAGGCGACAAAAAGTATAAAAGTATAATTCTGCAAATTTTAAGATTTTGATAAATTTCAAAAAAAAAACCTATTTAAAATGTTATTGTTTTACGAGTATAGTGTTTTATAGTATATATTTAGTTAAAGTACTTGAACTTTTCTTTCAAAACTGATAATAAAACCATTTTATTTCGATATCATTAATCTTATAAAAAAAAAGTTGCAAATAAAAAAATATTACATTTGGTTATTTTTTCTATATATTTTTATTAATTTAATTGCATCAGAACAAATCGATGTTAACTCGACAGTCATAAACTTTTCCTCCTTCTTATACATATGTATTCGCATGTACAATATATAAAAACAATATATATATTCCAGTATTATAATTTTTTGTATAAGCACCTTGATTGCAGTAATGAAATTTTCAATTTAAAATCGCAAAATGCTTTTTTTGATGATATTTTTAAATTTGCTACGTGATATGAAAAAAAAAACTTTTTTATTAAAGAAAAACAAATCGACATGTTTGTATAAGTTTAAAAAATAAAATTCGAAGTTATTCTAAAACATAAATTTCTTTTCGCAAATTGAAAAAGAACAATTTTTTCCTTTTTTTTAAAATTTTACTTGTATAATAGTATATTTTTAGAAAATTATTCAGAAACAATTTCTGATTTTTCACTCCTTACTATTCATATAAGCTGGATCGCAGAGTACCATAATATGTACGGCTGTATGTATGTTCATACATATTTATAATAACTATATTTTAAGTCTACTAGTTTTTTTATGTATATATTATTCATTTTATATTAAAATTATTTACATTAATTAATTTCTAATTAAATATGTATTAATAATAAATATCCACCTACTAATTAAATGAATTGGTTTTTTTTTCTTTTTTGAAATTCTATTGGATAATTTTGTTTTTTTTTGTTTTTGTGAGAACCATTTTAAAGGAAAACAATTATTTTTTCATCACGTCTAAATCGATTGCTTCACTGAATGAAGTTTTAGCAGATGATCGGCGTCGACCAGTCTCCTTAATCGGTATTGTTTTCTCACGTGATGGTCCTTTTGGTAAAGCCGGAACTCGAATTTTCAATACGCCATCAGTAGATAGAGTAGATGCCACCTGTTCAATATCATATTCAGCCGGAAGGGCATAGCGTCTAGCAAATTGCCTGGAAATATATCCGTGTTGATCTGCCCTTTCACGATGCTTCCCCTCAACAACGATACAACTGTCTATAACTCTAACACTTAGCTCATTAGATTTATAATGAGGTACATTCATCGTTATTTGAAAACCATCCTCATCGAATGAGGATATTGTTTCCTCTTTAGGTGTAGCATCATTTACTTTTCCGGTCGGTTCTAGTAATTGTTTTGAGGTGCGGCGCTTATAGTACGGTTGCAATTGATGCGGATGGATAACATAGCCAGAATCATCGATAAAGGATCGATCAGCAATATTATTGATCTCTTCTGCTACTCCATATAATAGTGACGACATTTTACACTATTTCTATATATTTATTGAAATTTTTCCTTTTTTATATAATATCAACAGAAAAAAGCACTAAAATTCCCTTCTTTATACAATTAATTTACTTCCGTAAACAAAAATTATTTATTGTTCTGCTATTGATGTAGATTTTTCGTTCACTATCATCACCAAATTAAAGTTCAACGATTTCTGTTCTTAAATAAAAATAATTATATTATTTTGTTCCGAACACGACAAATGCGTTTTAAAAATACTACTCTTTTAACATGTTCAGCTTCAATTTATAACACTACCTTAGTCGACTTCTACTTTATCAACAGCAGTACATTTATAATCTTCAAAAAAAAAAAAGCTTTCTGAAGAGAACAAATATGATCGCTCCAACAAAAAAAAAATTAGTAATAATGTAGAGCTTTTAGATTTTCTTTAATTAATTCCAAAATAAATAAAAATATTTTTTAATATATATAATTTTACTACTTGGGCGACACAAACAACTTAGAGAGATTACGATAAGAAACTGAACGAATTTGTCTTATTACTCGGCTTTTGAAACGATCAAATTGCGACTCGAACAATATACTCGCCACCAAATGTGCTATTTTCAATTTTTCGTCCATTGTCGTCGTCAAAGAATTTTATTGGAAGGGGACCAATACGATGAAAATAAATTATTTTGTTTTCATTTTTTACAAAAAACCATTTTATTTATGTATATAATAAATAAAAGTTTTTATTTTATTAAAAAGAAATCTACTGATTTAAATTAATTTTTGTTATAATTGCAACAATATTATTATCACACTAGTATTTCCTATAACCGCTCGCTTAAAATTAATTTTTCGTGCTGGAGACTTGTGTGTTAACCGTCAACAAATTTGCCTATACAAATACACATTCGGGTTCGGAAAAACTTTGATATTTATTTATGAATCATTCTGATTTCGACCATTGCTAGTTACTTAAGAATTGTAAATTTCGACCATTGCTAGAATAAATAGTAAACAAGAACTTGTTAAAAATTTAAATACATAATATAGAAAGTAAATTATTAAGAACAATTTTTAAAATGGAATTTGTAGGTTCAACCAATGAACACTTACTCTAATAAATTAATGCAAAATTAATGACTTCATACAGACGTGGATTTTGTCAAGAAATGGAAGAGGCAAGAGACTTTCAAAAAATTTTGATGAACTGCAGGATGTGATATTTGCGAGTACATAGATAGAATAGGTGAAAAGAAAAATTAGTACTCTTCAAAGCTATATTTCGCGATAAAGAAATTTACTGATAAGAAGTAAAAGAAGTAATGCTGGAGCGGACGAATATTATAAACCCAAATTGTGGTCTATAATATGTGAGCATTCCTGATATATGCCAGTGATCCCATTACCAATTACATCAACATTGATGTTTATTCTATTTTTAATTTAAATACGCAGGTAGATAGTGGTGGTGATGAGGTAACAAAAGAAAATAAAGAGCAATAGTCGAAATAATAAAATACAAATTCTAAGTTAAATTATGTATTTTTTAAAACTATTTTTAAGTTTTTCATTTTAAAAAATAGTAATTTTTAAATGAACATGAATTTGAATTTTATATTCTTTATTACAGAAATTTTTGAATTCCTACCACCATTACTGTCCAACTTTAGATGCTCTTCTGTTGGGATAGCATTGATAATTTTCATCCGCAAGGATAATTTTTATTTTGTCCACGAAGGATAATTTTTATTTTGTCCACCTATAGAAAATGAATAAGTTTGTATATGTAATTTCGTGATGTTACCCATTTCGGTATTATTTTCGCCAGTTGAAATAATTATGGCTACTAAAATAAACTAACAACTTTCTTCATCTACACATATGCGAAGATATTTTCTATAACCTTGTGTAGTCTTTCCGCGGTCTTCTATACTACTTTAACCAGCACCTCCATTTTGATTTTTGATTTTCCTCATCGATTTTAGTTGCAACCACCAATAAGCCAATAGCAGCCGCTCTTAATGTATTGCCAAAATTGCTGTGCAATTTCTGCTCGAAGTGATCATCGCCGTTAAGTTTCCTCAACAACTTTCCATATGCACCGTTCTCCATATAGGCACTCACCCGCGTACTAACGTTAGTGTGGAAGCGGTTGATAGTTTGTTGTTGATGTTATGTTAACCGTGTGTGAAACCGCCCATAGGATATATATATCTGTCTGGTAATTTTTTTGCTGTTTGGTTTTTCATATTTTTACACATGACACGCGACGTATGTCAAAGTCAAAAGTACTCAGTTAGACTTGCCATTTCATAAATGGAAAGACTTACATCCGACCAATACTTACAAAATTTTTAAATTTTATTATCAAAATTCGTGCCCTGTAAAAAAATATTTTGCGTACTTCGATTATTTTATGTTCATCATAATCGACCTACTGAGCAAATAATTCAAGCCATATTGACAAAATTTGGCAACAATTTTACGCTATTGGACATCAAACCCCCAACCCGCATGCGTAGTGTGCGTACAGAGGGAAATATAGTATTAGTGTTGGTGAAGACTGCGATTTGCCCATCCGCGCCAAAGCATGGCATAAAGCCGACCGACCTGCCAAATCATCGAATTTTAGGGCCTTAGAACAACTTGAGGAAAATGTGTTTTTCCCAAAAATTGCGTTTAGCGACGAAGCTTATTTCTGGTGATAAATTGTCGCAATTGGTCTATTAAACAAACACAGGCAAAACAAGAACTGCCATTACACCCAGAAAAATGTACTGTTTGGTGGAATTGTCGGTCCATATTTCTTTAAAGATGACACTGTCCGCAACATTACCGTCAATGGTGCGCGAGTTATAGTTCGTGGTTATCGATGAAGGAATAATTATGTTTCCTTCAGATAATATAATTAAAACACAAACACTTTTCTTACAAACACCATTTATTAAAACACAAATATATATATAAAAATTAAACGAGAACAAAAACTGATTTTAAGTTTTCGTTACGAGGACTGATTTAGAACTGCCTTATATAATAAAAATACATATTCTCCAAGGCGTCGCTTGGTATATTAAAATGCTTAATAATCTATTTTAAAGTTTGTGAGAACATTCCAAAAGGAACTTAAGATAAAGTATTTTAAGCTGACAAATCGAAAAACAATTATTCATATTACGAAGTATTTAAAAAAGTATTTATGCATAAAATTAATATGATATCTTGAATATTAATTTTATAAAACTAAGATATATTGTATTCCAAGAAAAATATTAAAATATATTTTGTTTGGACGTAACTCCTCTCTCCTTAAGAGGAAAACTTTCCAAGTTTTTCGTGATAACAGTTACAGTACGAAATTTACAATATAAATATATTGACAAAACAACAATTATAATGACAATGATACAAATAATACTAATTATTGAAATTGTAAATGTATGATTACCTTTTTCAAATTTAAGTTCAACAATTTCTTTTGTATTATTGATTTGCTTTAACAATATTTCATCAAAGGTAATTTTTTCATATGAAAAATTAAAACTTATAACACTATTTGGAATAACAAAACTGTGCTTAAACTCTTTAAATTTATTAGAATATACATTATTGTTAAGTTTTATACTACAATTATTAAACGATATCAGATAATTTCCATTTAAATTAATTATCCTGGTGTCACAAGAACTACTTAGAGTTACATTATCTTGGTTTTTTAACAATATTATTCCCTGACTATCTCTACAATTTCAGAAAAATTATTATAGATTGTCGGACAATTTTTCTTTATCAAACAATTATTACAAATTTTCAAATTTTTTATGTCTTTACTTTTTTCATAATTATATATTGAATTTTGGTAAACAATAATTTCGAAAGGCTCAAAGCTTAATTCTTTTTTATTTTTATTTGAAACTGGTATTAATAAACTTCTTTGAATTGTGATTATTTCATTTGGAATTAAAATTACAAAAATTATATTACTCTTATCATCTTTCATTGTTCCTAATTTTATATTTGCTAATTTACTTATGTCTATATTATATTCGTTTATTTCATCATCGGTTAAAATATTACTATGAACTATTCCTAATCTAGAAGAAGCAATATTTTCTTGAATATTATCTACGTTATTCCGTAAAATTTGCAATTTTAATAAGTAATCTGTATATAAAATGTATGAAAATAAGAATTTATTTTTTATATTTATTTCATCAAGTTTTTCAACAATTTTAACTCTATCATTTTCAATACTTTGTTTTAACATTACAAAAGTTTCGTTAAATTTTGTATTTATTTTTACCTGTTGATTTAAATTATTGATTATATTATTAGAATTTTTATCAATTACATTTAAATGATTTTCAATATCTTGTCTATCAAAATCATCCATACTTCCATACAACCATTTGTTTACTGTTCCGATAACATTAAATAGTCCCCTTCTATTTCGATGGGGCAATAACGTTTTTAATTTGTTCCTAATATGTTTAATTTCCAGATTCAAAATTCTAACTTGTTCGTCCTTTAGCATTAAATTAACATTTTCTTCCAAAATATTAATAGTGCTTTCTATTTCCGCTGTATTAATGATGTGTAATATAGTACTATAGTTCAAAACTATATTTACATCGTCTAATTTTATCTCCGTATAACCAAAACTATTCTCAATAGGTTCAATTATTAGTTTAGAGTATACAGTTGACAACATCGTTGCAAGGATTATTAGCAATTTCATTAACGTCCAATATACCTGCAAATTTCGATTTTCTTTTAATATTGCTTGTGTGAATATTTTTTAGATTATGTTTTAAATATTTAGGTTCCTGTTTATGTCTTAAACTTTTATAATTTTTAATATATCCCTCATTTCTAATTTCTGTATAATCTTCCCTTGCTGCATTCCTTTTATTTATGTAGCGTTCTTTTTCTTCAACCATATTTGTATATATTTTTGTTTTGTTACATTTTCCTTCTTGTACATTTATTGGTTTTTCTCTAATAACAGAATGATAACTATTATTATACCATTCTAAAGCTTTTGACATTTTCTCTTTTATACTCAGATTACCATTTTCAATCCCTAATACTCTTATCTTTTCACTAAGTGTATTGTGTAACCGTTCTATATCTACGTTACCTGTGTGGTTGTTTGGCTGAACTAAATGCAATTCAATATTTTCGTTTCTCAAATAATCCCTAATATTTATACTTCTGAATTCATTGTCGGTTGTTAATTTTATAAAGTGTCCCCTTTGTGATTTAAATTCCCTTAATTTTTCTATTATGGTTTGATTGTTTCTATCTTCTAAGTAAAAGGCAGTGGCAAATTTTGAAAATTTATCTATAAAAGTTAAAAAATTTCCTTTTGAATTAGTATAAACATCCATATGTATATGTTCTTTAATATCTTTTGGTGTTTCCGTTAATTTAAATTTGGCTTTGATTGGATTTCTTGAATATACATTTCGGTTTGAATTATTATTATTTGAGTTAACCGTGTTTCTACTATTGTTTTCGAACTTTGACCTATTATCTGTCAATAAATTTTCCGATTCAAAAAGATTAAATGCTTCTCTTATATTAGAAATATTTCTACCTATCAGAATAGAAGCTAACTGCGGATTCAAATTATTTTTAAAAGTTCTAAAAATTATTTTTTCATTATTATCAGGTTTAAATTCATCTGGTGAATCCTGGTCTAACTCATATTTAATATTTAATTTATTTAATATAGTACGTAAATTATAATAATAATTTCTTACATTGAAGTTTTTTAAGTTGAACGCTTCATGATACATCCGATGATAAGTTTCCCTGGGACTAAATGCTGTAATTAATTCCCGCTTCACTTCGTTCCATGTGGGGTTGAGTCCTAAACCTCGAACAACTTCAGCAGCTCGTCCTTGAATTTTGGTGTTGATTATTTTGTTTCCCAAATAATTTTTCAAAGGTTGTATAGAAGTGAGGGTAATTATTGCCTCAACTTCCTTTAAAAAATTATACAACGAAAAACTATCGTCGCCTCGAAATTCTTTAAGGTTATTAATTTCCCTTATTAACTCGGTTTGTCCCAAAATAAACGCCATTTTTTTTTTTTTTTTTTATTAAACTTTTTCACTGCACTTTAATAAGAATTATTTAACTTTGTCTTTATAATTTTATAATTAGTGTTTTATTGTAAATGGTTTTTTTTATGTGTGTGTTTTTGTTGTTAATGTTGTTCTGTGTTCAATTTACGTTCACGTAAAAAGAATTCACTTTTTTTTTTTGTAAAAAAAAACAAAACAATTCCTATTACTTAAGAAAGGAATCCTACCGACTGCGCCAGTTATAGTTCGTGGTTATCGATGAAGGAATAATTATGTTTCCTTCAGATAATAAAATTAAAACACAAACACTTTTCTTACAAACACCATTTATTAAAACACAAATATATATATAAAAATTAAACGAGAACAAAAACTGATTTTAAGTTTTCGTTACGAGGACTGATTTAGAACTGCCTTATATAATAAAAATACATATTCTCCAAGGCGTCGCTTGGTATATTAAAATGCTTAATAATCTATTTTAAAGTTTGTGAGAACATTCCAAAAGTAACTTAAGATAAAGTATTTTAAGCTGGCAAATCGAAAAACAATTATTCATATTACGAAGTATTTAAAAAAGTATTTATGCATAAAATTAATATGATATCTTGAATATTAATTTTATAAAACTAAGATAAAGTTTGTGAGAACATTCCAAAAGGAACTTAAGATAAAGTATTTTAAGCTGACAAATCGAAAAACAATTATTCATATTACGAAGTATTTAAAAAAGTATTTATGCATAAAATTAATATGATATCTTGAATATTAATTTTATAAAACTAAGATATATTGTATTCCAAGAAAAATATTAAAATATATTTTGTTTGGACGTAACTCGCGCATCGCTCGATGACTTCGAAGTTCAACAAGACGCTGCTACCATGCCACACAGCATGTTAAACGATGGATATATTGAGAGATGAGTTCGGTGAGCAATTTATCTCACGTTTCGGACCTGTGAGTTGGCCGCCTAGATCGTGCGATTGGATGCCTCCAGACTATTTTTTATGGGACTACGTGAAGTCACTCGTTTATTCTGATAAGCCAGCATTACTTGCAGCCTTGGAAGACAACATTACACTTGTTTTTGGAGAGATACCAGCCGAGATGCTCGAAAAAGTGGTTCTAAATTGGACCTCTCGAATGGATCAATGTAGTAAAAGTGGTTATCGATTCAAATAAAAATTGGATATACTTTTGCTGTGTTTTCTTTGGAAATTTTAGAACAAAACACTTAAAAAATCACGCATGATTATTTGTCCAAAATTTTCTTCTTCCAAATGTTCTTTCACACATAACATTTTTTTTTGGTATGAACTAATTTTATAATTTTGTTTTTATACAAAATGTAGCTTATTAAATGATAAATAAACAATAAAAAGTAACAAAATAAAAAAAATTATTTTTTGTTAATAAATATAGCATTTTTACTTCAGCAGAAAGGAATACATAAAATTCTGCATTAGATCTAGATTGTCAGCTTCCTATAGAGTAATTGAAAACTGTACACACATTTTTCTAACATATATATATTTGAAAATTTGTACCAATATTTTTTTTTAAATATACTTTAAATTCTATTAAATCATTTTTGAAAATTATCAAATTACAAAATTAAAATAACCCTTATGACGACGACGACACTGATATTGTAGCAAATTGAATATTATCCAAAAATAAATGCCACAGCTCATTTGTAAACTTTTTTGTTAAATAATTTCTTTTAAAATAAAATTATTTGATTTTCTCTTGTTCTTAAATTGTATAAATAATTTATGTATTCACTTTCTACAGACTGTTTATTTACTTTTAAGTAAAATTTAAAAGTCATTCAAATATTATTTCACAAATACCAGATAATCTATTTCGTGGTTTAAAAAGTAAAGTGTTGTTATGTGATAGACAAATATAATAAGGTAACATTTACAATTAGATAATGGACTGTGTTTTAATTGCAAAAAAATGTGGCGATTCTGCCGTAGCCACGATTAACACTATCAAATAAAAAAGTCATCAAAAGTTATCTCAAAAAGGATCGAGTCCTACAAAAAGCTTATATTTTCAAACAAATTTTAATATTTTTTTAGTGGAATATATTTTATAAAATTGAATAGTATAAAAATATAGTTGCACTATTGCTTTGAATTATTTACGTATTATTACTACTTATTGAATACTATTGTTTGACTCTTTATTTGTATTACCATAAATAGTATTTTAAAAAATATCAGAAAAACTTTACATTAATGCTTAAAAATTATTTTGAAAAATTAGAATCTGCAGATGTTACGCTACTGATTAATTTCAATTAAACTTAAAACAAAATAGAAAAAGTAAAAATTCAAAATACGTAGTATTTTATTGACTCCATGTAATAATGGTAATTTTTTTTATCTCTCTACTCTAGAAGAATACTGATAGACAAATCATGTTTATAAGACGTGCTTGATTTGAATTGCTTATCACAAGATTGTTTTTCTTTTATTATTAAAATATTATTTCTTCTCGAGATCTTTTCCATATACTAGTATTTTGTTCAGTTCTAAAAATTCCTAAAAGAATATATATTTATTCCAGAAGACTTATTTCTAAGGAAGATTTCTGTTTTTTCTCATGGTTTGAAGTCTCTAAAGTGCGCAGCAATAACAAAAAAATTAATATGATTACAACAGAGTTTTTATATATTAGAAATATTTTCACAAAAATTCCTAGAAATAGAATTACTAAATTTAAGATAAATTTTAAATTTTTCAAAATAATACACATTTTTATATAATAATTTTTTTTATTGCAACTTGCAACAAAATAAACATAATTTCTTCTTGTTTTCGTAATAGTTAAAAATTATATTCTTGCGACGATTTTAGATACGGTATTCCAGTTAAATCAATAGGTATAATTCGTCCTTCTCTATCTATATTTTTCATCTGCGGAACTTTTACAGTAAGAATACCATCTGAAGATAAACTGCATATGGCTCCGTGTTGATTATAACCTTTTGGAAAACAATATTTCCGAACAAATTGTCTAGAAATGTATCCATGTTCGTCTTCGATTTCTTCATGTTTAGCCTCAATAATTATAGATCCATCACTGATTTTAACCATTAAATCGTCAACTGTAAAATGCTGCACATTCATTATTACACGAAAGAACTCCTTCTCAATTCCAACAGAAATGCAATCATTACTCGAACGACGTTGTATAGACATATTATTAATATTAAATAAATTTTATTAGAATAAATATGCAATAATCAAATGAAAAGAATTTTATTTTAACTAAGCACAATTTTATCAAGTGTATCAATAATTTATTAGAGAGCTTTTAAAATATTCGTATTGGCCTCACTTCTGGCACAAACATTATGAAATTGGAAAATATTCTACTATCTTTAAATCTATTAAAAATAAATTGAGGCTAACTTTATTAACTGGGCCATATTATCTCTCTTTAATTATAGATTTCTCATTTGAAATCAAAATTTCTCGTCTCTTTATAAAAACATAATTGACAGATATTTATTTAACAAATTATTATAGAATATTTTGAATATACACATAAGTTCTTTATTGTTGTAATCTAACAAAAAAAAATTGAAATCATAAAACTATTGGATTGGCAACTAAATGATTGCGGATTTTGTCAATAGATGGTATTACGTGTAGCACATTCATTTGTTATGTCAACGTTTTCAAAGCATCTAATCTATATTGTTTTCTTGTTGTTTGTACTTCCACCTTTAATTTAGTAAAAAATTGTATCGTTTAGCTATTTAGTTTTGTTTTCATCCAAATTTAAAAATGGAAGGACAAGACGTGCATTTTAGACATATTTTATTGTATTATTTCCGAAAAGGCAAGAGAACGCATCGTATATACACAAGAAGTTATGTGCCGTATATGTAAATGAAGCCTTGAAAGAAAGGCAGTGTCAAAATTGGTTTGGTAAATTTCGTTCTTGTGATTTTTCACTAAAAAATGCGCAACGATCGGGTTGAAGTTGATGAGACCCATATCAAGGCCATTATCG
Source organism: Atherix ibis (assembly GCA_958298945.1). NCBI lineage: Eukaryota > Metazoa > Arthropoda > Insecta > Diptera > Athericidae > Atherix > Atherix ibis. The sequence continues at coordinate 91,903,113 of OY282606.1, read as the reverse complement.
ATTCAGATCGTTATAGCACAACACGTGAGATTGCAGAGAAGCTCAATCTATCACATACGTGTACATGCATTGAAAGAAAATTAAAACAGTTTGGCTATGTTAAGAAACTCGATTTATGGATTCCTCATTAGCTTAAAGAAATTCATTTGACGCAACGCATTAGCATCTGCGATTCGCTTCTGAAAATCAAAGAAACGGATCCATTTCTGAAACGACTGATAAAGTAGATAGTTTCCAACAACGTTAATCGGAAACGATCGTGGGTGATGCGAGCTGAACCACCTTAGACGACATCAATAGCTGAGATGCACCAAAAGAAGATTATGCTGTCAGTTTGGTGGAATTATAAAGGAATTCTGCACTTTGAACTTTTACCAAGAAACCAAACGATTAATTCCACTGTGTACGTTCAACAACTCGTCAAATTGAGCAATGCAGTTCAAGAAAAGCGGCCAGGATTGGCAATTCGTAAGGGTGTTGTTTTCCAGCATGACAATGCAAAGCCGCACACATCTTTGGTCAATCGCCAAAAATTATTGGAATTAGGTTGGGATGTGTTGTCACATCCACCATATAGCCCTGACCTAGCGCCTTTAGATTACCATTTATATCTTTCCATACAGAAGTCCTTAAATGGTAAAATTTTTAATGACGCTAATGATGTAAAATCACATTTAATTCAGTTTTTTGCTAGCAAAAGTAATAAGTTTTACGAATACGGAATTTTTGACACTGCCTGAAAGATGGCAAAGGGTCATCGACAAAAACGGACAATACCTAATTTAATAAAGTTATATTTTTAAGTAAAAATTTTGAATTTTTCTTATTTAAAATCCGCAATCACTTAGTTGCCAACCAAATATATATACTCAAGAAATTATTAGGAAGGGCAAGGAATATTTTTATCAATATAATACCATACAGTATTATTCATTTTATACTTTAGAAAATAAAGCTCGGTTTTTTGCCAGTTTTTTCTAAATATATATTATTAAAATAAAAATTAATTTATTCTAAGGTTTGCCATTTTATATTTTAAAATTATAAAAACTCTGTGCAAAGTAATGATTATATGCCATAGTAAGTTTTCGCTTGATGGTGGATATGTCAATAAGAAAAAATGCCATATTGGAGGATCTGAACACCTACTACTGACTTTGTAGAACCAATATACTTCCCACAGTTGGTTAACAAAATCACACAAATATTTAAGTTCATTTAAACATTTATTTAATTCAAGTATTAACATACACATGTGTGTATATTAATACTTGAATTAAATAAATGTTTAAATGAACTTAAATATTTGAAATATAATAACATATAATCTACTTTAAATGCAATATTACTTTTTAAAATATTAGATACATATATGTATGTACACACATAACTATTTCGTTATCAATTTTTGCTAAAATGTACTTATACTATTAATATAAAAAAAAATTAATTCTCCATCTTACATAGATCTTTGTGCGGTGGACCATTAGAAGAAATGTTCTCCTTTTCAGACAAATGAGACGAGTTTAATTGTTGAAGTTCGCATAATTGTTCCGTTTCAGTCGATTTGTTGAACATTGATTGAGCTTTAACTGTTAGGATGCCATTCGATGATAGAGTAGAAATCATTTTATCAGGATCATAATTTTCAGGAAAAAGAATTGTTCGCACAAAATGTCTCGAAATGCATCCATACCCATCTTCGAGTTCTTCCTGTTTTCCCTCGATCACAACTGAGTTTCCGACCATTTTCACACTCAACTCGTCAAGTTCAAATTGATTAACCTGAATAGAAATTTTGAAACCATCCTTTTCACCAGGTAAATCCGAACATATAGATTTAGTTCCAGCACTATTCCTTCTCTTCAACACATATGGTAAATATATGTTCCGCTTTGGTGGCATGGTAGTAATATAAAATCGAGGAGCTTTAAAATACCGTATCAACAACCAAATCAACATTATCATTAAACTCGTGTATGAAATATTCCAAACCTATTCGCCTCTTTGAACACATTTTTGAATAGTATTTCACTGTCTAAATAATACTTGCTTTTATGAAATAGTATTTTTGAAATCAAAATTAGTAATTTGAAGATAATTTCTACGCTTGCTACATGGAAAACTTATAACATCTTTAACCTTTCATTTTGATTTATTGCCAGTAGTTACTCATCATAAATAGGATACTTGTTGATTTGTTATGGAACTTAATGGATTAATTTAAAACCTAAGAAGAAGATTTCAATCAATTATTTGTATGCGCGCTTCATAATTTTTTATAAACCACGAATATTTTGCTAATTTCTAATATTGTTAAAAATATAAATACAACCTGTATACAGTGTATGAATTATTATTGAAAATAAAGGATCGAATGTGCATAATTCAATGGCTCAGATTTTTCATTTCACTGATGCAGGTACCATATTTAAGGATAAAATTATTTTTAACATCAACAAAAAAATTGTAGTAATTTTCCCGCGTCCGGTTGGACTTTTGGTGTTATTATAAAACTACAATGAATGTAGAACAGATATTTTCTAGTTTTGTCTCCAAAGGGAGGAAGAAGGGAATTTATTAATTAATTAGTAAAACAGAAAAAAATCTAAAACTAGTTGAAGATAATATTGACTAATACATAAATTATTACACTTTTAAATGTCATCAGGCCAAGTTCATACATTGTGTTTTTCTTTTTTCTGGCTGCGGTCGAAAACTCATTAATATCTAAATTCGCTTGGGCTTCGAGATTTTAAGAGAAACATTCGATGACTTTTAGAGAGTTTTGAAAACAATCGAGAATGGTTCTCGAAAACTTAACATAAAAATATTTTAAGAGTACAAACATTTTAAGAGAAATGCCTGTTCGCCTTGCATATGATTATTTTTGTTAATCATGACAATGGGTATGTATGTTATTTGTTTGAAATAAAAACAATCTCGATTGCTCTCGAAACTTCTTACCTTTTGCGCTCACTCCGAAGAGTATATAAATGCGTTTCGCTTTTCCCCAGTCACACAATATTGAATCAAACGTTAAGAGAGTTACTTTTGATTGAAGCAAGTTTTAAGCAATCCAAAGGTGATTTTTCAGTGTTTCTCAAAGTAAACATTTTCAAATAAAATTATTGGAAAAATGGCATTGACAAATTATCTACGAGATTTGTCCAATGAGTTGGATAGCTTGGATTTAGGATTCTATCCGCGCCGGAACTGCCATAGATGGAGACCATGGTTGGAGTGTGTTCCGTTTTCTGATAATAAAATATTAAAGGAATTATTGGAACATAAAGAGGATGATGGAGCAGTGACCAATATTGGAAAAGATTGTTTTCAAGTATGCATGAAGGTTCAACAATACCAACCGAATGAATTGACTGTGAAAACAATGAACAATTCAATTGTAATCGAAGGCAAACATGAAGAACGTCAAGACGATCATGGTTTTATCTCAAGACATTTCGTTAGAAGGTATGCCTTACCTGAGGGCTTTGATTCAAAGGAAGTGATTTCAACACTATCATCGGATGGGGTTCTTACCGTAACTGTTCCACCACCGAACAAGTCCTTAAAAGCAAATGAGCGTGTTATTCAAATTCAACAAACTGGACCTGCACACTTATCTATTAAGGAAAATCCCAAAGAAGATAAAGCCAAAACCGAGAACTAATTCCACATTTTTAAAAAAAGGCCATGCTACAATATTTTATAGTTTTATATTTTGATCATGAATTCAAGACTGATGTGTCCCTCTGATTTTTATTTGTAATAGAATATTTCGTTTTGTTTATTTTTTCGAGTATAAATAAAGTGTTTACTAAATATAATAATTTGTATTTTGTTTATTTTTAAAAATCGATCTAAAAATATTATTTGTTTTCTTAAGAAATGGAAATTTGAGTTTTATTTTGTAGAGAATTATATTAAATGAGGATTTCGCAACAAAAATATAAATTTATATTTATTTATGATTTATAAATTTATTGGTACTGCACAAGTACAGTCAGTTGAAAAATAAATTTTTTCTGACCAACACTGTAATTTTTTGCATTTTAGTATTGTCATCTCAGACTTTATATTTGGCCTCCTACTATATTTTCCCGAAGTTGTATATTTGGTGCTCTTTTTTGCCTATACTGTTTATTTCAGTGTTATCCGCCTTTTTGTATTCAACAGTTAATTTTAGAGTTCTACATTTTTTGGTAGAGATAGACTATTGTATACCTTAGATTAAAGAATACCTGGATAGGCCCGTTCGTCAGATTTCCGTATATGTATACACAATTTTGTGGCACAATTATTGCAGAAGCGTCGAAAAATCGCAATTGTAATATATTTTTGTGTAGATTTTTTTATGTAGACATGACACCCACTGCCATCTAGTTTTCGTAATAGCAATTTATTGAATTGCAAAACCATAATTTACATTCATTTAAATTCATTTATTGGAAACAAAAATACAATTTAAACACAACAATAGGCAATTTTTATTTTTTATACAATATTTCGATACGAAATGGAATTCTATTTAAGTTTATTATTCATTTCGTAAATAACAATTAAATATAAAGTGCCTCAATTTTGTAGACTTTCGGAGAGTTTTAAAACGCGCCATTCCACATGAATGTGGTAACATACCGAAATAATTAGCTTTTCTTGTCATTTTTCAAGTTGTTATTTTTGCGCATCAGAAAGTGCAAGTAAAAGTGTATTTTTTATTTATTTAGAAGTATTTACGACAAAGTAAGTATTTATATAAGTAGTTATATTGTTAATAACATTTAATAGGAAGATTTTTATTTCAGAAAATTAAGTGTTTTATAAAGCGTTGCCAGAAATTCGACGAAATGAGGAAACCGGGAATTTCTTTCTTTCGGTAAATTGACATCTTCATTTATACTAGACAAAATAACAAAAATTTAGTTTACGATGTGCCTAACTGGCTTTTAGTGATTTGTTTTGTCCAAAAAGTGGTCAGAAAGTGAAAAGTTCGGCATGCAATGAATATAAACAAATGCGATGTTGACAGTTCAATGTTTACCAGAAAATAGTTCAGTGCCGGTGTATGTAAAGTGTGTGTAAGAAAATTTAAGGGAACGACTTTTTAAGTCTGTTTACGATTGCTGCTTTCATTGTGTTAAAATAAATAAAGTATATTCGGTAGGCTTATTATTTAAATAAATTGGTTTGCACTTGTGATTTCGCTTGCTCTATTAGATAATTTTGCAATGCATTTTCTAAATAATATTGTTTTCAATATTTTTAGAATATTAGTTATTAATTATTTAAGTACATTTTAATCTTGTAATTTAGTTTTAAAGAATTTGCTTTAATGTTGTATACGATTAACTTCTATATTATAGGGAATTTGATGTTCTATGTAATTAATGTTTTTTTTTAATTTAATTTAAATGCAAAATGCCCATTTAAATTACCATTTCCATTCACAAACATACATTTATATTATAATGAAGCTTTTTGTATCTACTTATGCTTGTTTAATATCAAAATTTATATTTGCTAAGTTGCGGTGTGGTTTTATTTCAACATAATCATAATATCACATTCTCCCATTTAATTTATTTTGCATTTTTAGAATGGATTTTTATTTCTGTAGATTATTGTTTTGATATAATCAGATAGCTTGCAATTTATATTTCTACATGTTCTTCAACTTTGTAATTCTGTTTTAATAAATAAAATGAAAATATCATAAATAAATAAATAATATTTTAAAATAGAATACTGTTTTATTGCAAATTTCCAAAACTAATTCCATCAAACAACAATGCCCGCAATATTAAAAATCTATTTGTTTACGCATAAATGACATCACATGAAAATAGTTTTAAACAAACCGCTAAAATCGTATACTGAAGTTTAAAATTAGCCCCCAATGATTTACGCCGTTTCTGTTATTTTACATGTGTGTGCGTTCTACGAATGTATTACCAACAAAATTTTGCCACAATTTTTGTGTAGGGGCCTATCCAGTTGTTCTATAATCTAAGTTGTATGCTGTATCCTTAGATTAAAGAATACCTGGATAGGCCCTTACCGTATACGCAATTTTGTGTACAAATTTTTACTAGGGGGATATACTGTCAAGATTTTTTTATGTAGGCATGACACCCACTGCCATCTATGTGTCGTAATGGAAATTTATTTAATTGCAAAAGCATAATTTATATTTATTTTAATTCACTTATTGGAAACAAAAATACAATTAATTACAACGATAGGTCATTTTTATTTTTTGTACAATCTTTTGATACGAAATGGAATTCTATTTTAGGTTAATTATATATTTCGTAAATATCAATCAAATATAAACCGCCTCAATTTTGTAGACTTTCGGAGAGTTTGAAAACTTTAATTCTCCATGAAAGTGGAGACTTGGGGTTTTGTCATTTGTGAATCTGATGTTGACAGTTCTATGTTTACCATAAAATAGTACAGTGCCGGTGTATATAAAGTGTGTGTAAGAAACTTTAAGGGACCGAATTTGTTATAATAATAAATAAAGTTTATTCTTCGGTTTTTATTTTGATTGCTCTATTAGACCATATTATAATGCATTTACTACATAATATTGTTTTCTTTTTTTTTAGAATATTAGTTATTAATTTTTTAAGTACATTAAATTTTTCATATTGTAATTTAGTTTTAAAGCATTTTCTTTAATGTTGTATACGATTAACATCTTACTATGCATATAATTGCTTTCATATAATCAAATAACTTACAATTCATATTTTTATATACTATTCCCCACTTTAAAAATGCTGTTTAAATAAATAATATACAGTGAAATAAAGAAAATGAAAATACATAATAAATAAATAAATATGTAAAAATAGAATACTGTGTTTTATTGCATATTTACAAAACTAATTCCATCAAACAAGACCCGCAATATTAAAAAATCTACTTCTTTACGCATACGTGTATGTGTAAATGATATCACACATTAAAATCGTTTTAAACGAACCGCTTCAATCGCATACTGAACTTTTAAATTGGCCCCCAATGATTTACGCCGTTTCTGTTGCAATGCATGTGTGTGCGTTCTATGAATGTATTGCCAACAAAATTTGGACAGAATTTTTGTGTAGAGGCCTATCCAGTACTTCTTTAATCTAAGGCTGTATCCAATTCTACAAAAAATATTCAGTGAGCATTTCTACACAAAATATACTGGGCTCATTTTTTAACGAATTATTTTATTACCATAACAATATAGGCCTTTCCACATTTAATATCCACATATTTCACAAATTTACAGAATAATATTAAAATATCTGGCAAGGTAAAAATGCATAAAAATAAAAACTTGAAATAAAAAGCACAAAAAGATATGATTTTTATTCTATTTCATTTTTTATTTACGATTTATTTTAGCGCTTACAAATTAATTACAAATCAGTCTTATATTACGAATACAATGAATATGTGAATAATATACCAGTGAAATATTTTCTACCAACTAACATTATTTAATCTTCCATTTTGTCTTGGGGTTGTTGATCGCCATTTGCATTATTCTCTTTTGTTGAATTGTCCTTAACTGATAAATGAGCCGGACCTGTTTGCTGGATCTCGATTATACGTTCTTTTGCGGCTAATTTGCCTGTAGCTGGTGGTGGTGCTTTGACTGTGAGAACACCATCAGACGATAAACTTGAAACGATTTCCTTGGCATCATAACCTTTCGGCAGTGTGTACTTTCTGACAAAGTGTCTGGAAATGTATCCATGGTTGTCTTCGCGCTCTTCATGTTTTCCTTCAACCACAACTGCATTATCAACCGTTTTAACGGTTAGTTCATTTGGCTTAAATTCTTGAACGTCCATGCACACTTGGAATCCGTCTTTTCCAACAGACAAATCACCTGCGCTTTTCTTCTGAGGACCTCGTTTAATTAGTGAATATGGAGAATGTTTCTTGTACCGTGGCAAGGAGCTAAAATAAATCCTTGGTGTTCTGCGAACACGTGATATATCATGCGGATAAATTCCGAATCCAAAATCATGTTCGAATGGATCCGTGCGAATATCGCTTAGATCGTAAGCCAAATCTTCGAGTAATAATGGTAGTAAAGCCATTTTTCAATTTTCTTTTTAACTCTTAATATTCAATAATACAAAATATTTCAATCAAGAACTGAAATAGTTATTTATGAAAACGCAACTTTGCAGAATCGCTTTTAACACTCTATTAAAGCACAACTTGTATTCAACTGTGCTTATCCAACTCGCAAGAGCTGTTTATATACCAACTAGCGGTGCTCTATAGTTACTCTAGAAATATCTCCACATTTCTCGACCTTTCGTGACGAACTGTTTATGCAATATGTTCTCTTTATTTCTAAATGTTCGCCACACATTAGTGCTCTTTAGCTATTTCTTTATTTTATACGGTATCAAATTCTCTTAAAAAATGTTTTCTCTACATGGATGAGTGTCCTACAATAAAAAAATTACACCGGCCGGCGAATTCAATGCCATTGTTATATTTTTTCTTCTAATCTTTTTATTCGAAATTCACAAAAAAATCCGACTTTATGACATATTTTTTAATAGTGTTACGTATGTGTATGTACGAATAAATGGGCATAGGCATTTTAGCACGCACTGCAGTTGAAAATCAAAGAATGCTATTGATCTACGCTTCCCTCCAGATGCATTTCATTTTCTTGGAGCGAAAAAAACGAGGAAAATTCTGGAAGCCTTGTAGAATTACTTTTATTAGCTTTGTATATCTTTACATGAAAATACGTAATTATTAAAATAACTAATTGACAGTTAATTTTTCATATAAAAACTGAGAATTAATTTTTTTTTTAAATTATCTAATATTAAATTACGTTTTTAACTATAGATGCTAGTGAAAATGGGTTTTCTAAAATGTACTGGAATTAATCATTATTTTTATTACCAAAATGTTTAAATATAGCTAAAATTTTAATCAAATCGACTATATTTATTGAATTTAATTCAAAACTTCTACTTAAAAAAATAATAAAGATTATCTGGAAAAAAATGTCCACTCTATGCACTTGTATAGTGGATATGATTTATTTGAACATTATAAATTTCATAAAATCAATATTTAATATTTTTTTAATTAGAATTTTTGTTAGTACTTTGTTTGAATAATTTTAGAGCAACCAATTTTTTTTGAATTTCATTGGCAAGCATTTAGTTATTGTATTCAGAAATGTTAGCTCGAGTAACTTCGAGAGAATTCTACATTTTTCTACACATCTGATTGGATACCACTACAAAAGTAAGAAAGAAAATCTTTTTGCAGAGAGGTGGTAAGCAATTCAATGTATTTTTATTTTTTATTTTATTTAATTTTTGTATTAACTGCAAAAAATAAATATTACAATTCAAAACGGTCTTTATCTCATTTTTTTCATCACAAAGAAATCATTGCGCTCAAAGCCGAGCACACACAAGTAATTCGTAATCTAGAATTTTCTCTTCTTTTCTACGTTCGATTTTGTTTATCTCGCATTTGTGTGAGCTAGTGTTCGAATGAGTGCTGTCGGCAACTATAAATAGCGGACTGTTTGGTGAAAACTGGTATCAGAAAACGAAAGCCGTTCAGATAAAACGTTTGCAGTGCAAATAAAGCTTGGCGATTTTATTTTCAATTGAAAAGTGATAATTAAATACGAGAAATGTCGAGTTTTCCATTTTTATTGGGTTTGGCCGAAGAGTTGGACAATGTCGTTAATCAGAGGTCATGTGTCGATAATTACGGGTTAGGATATTATCCTCAACGACACTATCATCAAAGACCGTTACTACGTCTCAGATTGTCTGATGACTATCTACCGCAACGACGTGGAAAGAATGATAAAGACACGGTGTCCAGTGTTGGCAAGGAAGGATTCCAAGTCTCTATGGATGTGCAACAGTTCAAACCAAGTGAACTGACTGTGAAAACCGTTGATAATTGCATTGTGGTTGAAGGCAAGCATGAGGAGCGTGAAGATGAACATGGCTATATTTCCAGACATTTTAGCCGAAGATATTGCCTACCTAAAGGGTACGATCCAAACGAAGTCGTCTCGACCTTGTCTTCTGATGGTGTGCTAACAGTAAAGGTTCCACCGCCAGTTAAATCGTTGGAATCGAATGAACGCATTATTCAAATTCAACAAACCGGACCAGCCCATTTGTCCGTAAAAGATAATCCCAAAGATGAAGAGGAGAAGAAGGATGCAACTCCCAAAAAATAGATTAAGTTTAAAATTATTAACACATTTTCAATAAGTATGAGGTACAGACTGCCGCAGAATATTTCAAATATTATATAGATAAAATGTATGCACGTTATGTTATTTTTAAGTTTATAACCGAATAAAAAGAAAATTAAATTAAATAAATCATTAAATTGCAATTATTGTGTTTTGCTTCCATATGTATATTTGGTTATTAGGTTTTAATGGTGGGCCTAGAGAGGTTGTGCCAGATAGTTCTGAGGTAGTTTTTTTTCTAAGTGGTAGATTATATAAAAAGTTATGAACAGGTAAAGTTTGAGGAATTTGCGTTGACACATACGAGTTTTACGTTAATCCCACAGATAAAAAAGGATATATGGACGTCGAAATGATTTGAAATTTTTGCAATCTCAGATACATTTATAGGTCATCTTTATACACATATAAGTTTTCGATGAAATGTTAATACATTGGAAATGTAGTACAGTCGTAGCCATAATGGTAATGGAAATTGATTAAACAAGTTCAGACCACTGCGTGTTGTCTATATGAAAATATTGTATAACCAACCACGAAGAATGAGACTGCAAATAGACTTAAACACATTCGCTACCATATATCACGAAATGCATACATATGTGTATTTATGTACTCTGCAGATTAGAAGGTTCATAATTATCAAAGAAAATTATTACCAAATTAAAAACTGTTGGTTAATATTACTAAATACTCATTTTTTATTTATATAAAAATTTTGACGAGAATTCGGATATTTTATCAAAATAAATTGAAAGACGACTCTCTGATAAATGCATATATTTAAAAAAGAATATATATATATGTATGCGTACAGAAAAATATAAAAATATTACTGTTCTGTTTAAAAATATACCCGTTATACATATAAAAGGTTATCCAATTTGTGCTTTGGAAAGTACAATAATATAATATATACTTCACATTCAGATTTTAATAAATTTCATTATATTGCTTGGACATTGTCATTATGCATTCTATGCAAAACCCGATTATTTTTAAGAGAATTTTTAATAAAATGTTCGTTTATTTCTAACTGTAATTCGGCCATTACTTGAGGGATGTTGGTTTTTAAATGCTGTAAAATTTTGAGGATTGAGACAGATTTCTGTGGGACTCAGTCTAATCGTTGCAGAAAAATTTCCCGTAAAGCATGGGACTACCGTAGAATCATCTCCACTATTTACGATTTTAAGGCATTGTATCTAATCTATATTTAAATGACAGGATTGCACTTTACAAACCACAAAATGGATAATATTTTATGAATGGATGTATATGCTTACATGCGCTTGTACTCAAAGCAGTATACACTATATAATTATTTAAATGCATTTGTACATACATGTAAATATAAGTGCATCTGAATTTAATATATTTTTTTTTATAGTATTACACATACATCCATTTTCAAGCAGCAATGGCTAAAAACACTGGATGATTTCAAATGCAGATAAATTATTACAGCAGTGGCTAAAAACACTGGATTTCTAGGGTTTCAGTGCATCTTTACGCACTCTTTTCTCTGTACTTTATTTGCAAATTCATGCATACATAAATTTAAATAATATATATTACTAAAAAATGTGTCGCAATCAAGCAACTACCATGCTATCATTTATTTTCATTCTATTTAAACTTTTTACTGATTATTAAAAGATTTTATATTATATAAGAAATATGAAAAATAGCATAAATTAAAAATAAACAATAATGCTTGAAAAAAGAAAAAAATCCAAGTTGAAATATTGGATGTTATTGACATTTAATTTTATCAATACACTTTATATGCAGTAGTGGCGGCATTGCGCATATGTGCAATATATTTATTTACCATACGTGCATACAACCAAACGCAGCTATTTCTACATATCGGTGGTTTACGTATTACTTGATAATGAAATTTTTTACTGAAATTTTGCAAGAAATAAACCATGGCTGCCATACTATTAAAGCTTAATAAATAAGATAATAAATAAATAACACATTGGTTTAAGTTAAAATTACCAGGCGGATAACAAGATCCGTGCAATAAAAAATGCAAACGAAAAAAACATGAACAATGTGCAGAAAGTACCAGAAGATAACAGAAAATTCGCTACTCAAAGCGCAAATGCAATTTTCCTTAAGAGAAACATCGGTTATTGGACTCTCTTATGAGATTTATACAGGTACGAACACAATACAACGGCAACTGAGCTACAAATGCAAATGCTGCCAAAAATTGACGATTTCGCCTTAATCAATAATAATAAAATTTATTATTGATAAATGATGTTTCATTCAATTTTTTAACATAACCAAAAATAATTATCTTATTTCTATTTCAATGTCAACTGTTAAAAAATAATCCTGCCACATAAAAAAACACTGAAATGTGTGTGGCAGTATTTCTACGCCACAACAAAATTAAAAGATTTATTTCGTCGGTGAAACAGCTTTTAGTTGTCGGCCGGCGTTTCAATTTTGTGCATTCTTATAAAATTGTGAGAGTTTGAAAATTTTGACAACCGACTGGATGCAGTTTTTAGTTTCAATCGCCATTGTGTGGCTATTGTATGAACTTCTGCATGTTTGTGTGCGTTATTGCAGTGTCATTTATGATAAATATTTTGAGTGATTTTTATACATTCCCATATAATATTTTCATAATTTCCCCTATATAATTATAAATAAAATAATAATTATTTTTAGAATAAAACTTCAAACAAGATTTTTTGTATCCAAATATGATTTATTGTTAATTCAATTCAATAGTCTCATTTAAAATACTATTTATAGTGTGTGTGTATTTTTCTCAGTAGCATACCAATAAGCACCTAGAAACGTCGAGTTCTCTCTAGAACTTTTCATTAGAGTCGTTGTTCTGGCAGACGAGTATAAATACTGCGAGAGTATCTCGGAACGTTCATAAGTTAATCGACAATTGGTTATTTTACATGGTGAACGAGTTAAGACTGATTCCGTTATTATTTGTGTTTGAAATAATTGCAATTCGAAAATTATATTTAATTGGTAAAAATTGAAAGATGTCAGCTACACCGTTATTAATTAGACTTCTTGACGAAATGGACAGCTTGAATGAAAGAAGTCGTGATAATGATGGTTCATTCGGATTGTTCCCGTACGGATTTTATACCCGGCAGCGTCCACATTTACATTTCCGAATGGATGAAAATGGGCATCTGCCTCAAAAGCGAAGTGGCAATAAGGATACTGTTTCCAGTGTCGGCAAAGAGGGATTCCAAGTTTCAATGGATGTGCAACATTTCAAGCCCAGCGAATTGACTGTTAAGACAGTTGATAATAGCATTGTGGTGGAAGGAAAGCACGAAGAGCGCGAAGATGACCATGGATATATTTCGAGGCATTTTAGCAGACGATATGTTCTGCCAGCTGGGTATGATTCAAATCAAGTTATGTCTACATTGTCCTCGGATGGTATACTAACAGTAAAAGTACCAACACCAGCCAAGTCCTTAGAATCGAATGAACGAATTGTTCAGATTCAACATACAGGACCAGCACATCTATCAGTTAAGCATAATCCACGAATTGAAGATGATCCAGAGCCAGAGAAAGATTAAAAAGTTACACAAAAAATACAATTACTCAACATTCGAATGATCTCAACTGAGACGCATTTTTAAAATCTATTCATTAAAATAATATTGTATTATCATTACCATTACCATCTATTGTGATGTTATATAAAAACTCAATAAAAATATTCATTCCAATCGCATTTTGGTTTTCTATTTTTTTTTCTAAAGTTGTTTATGGGAAATTGTTAGGGTCTTCAAATTGCATAGTCTCTGTTTATAGGTTTATTGGTGGCAATTGAATTCTATAGATTCTTTTAGGCGATTATTATGAGTGCTTTTTAAATTTCAATATTTTAAGAATTTAAGGTATTTGTGAGCATTTTAAAACATTTACTTATGAAATGGATGATAGGGAGTCATAAAATCTGTTTGACAGGTTAGTACCGCTGCAAAAAAAAAATTATAATTGATTATAGGGATTTGTTAATAATATATTTTAATAATATAGTATTCAAAAAAGAAAAGAACAATGTTGTAAAATATAAACCAAAGGTATCCGTCCTAACAGTACATGCATCTGTTTGAAATATAGTTTTTCTTAATTATTTAATATATTTAGTAATATGCGTAGTGCCATTTTGTTGTACTCGATTTTTTAATTTTTTGAGCATTGATTTAATTAATATTTTCATTGCTGCTATATCAATTTTATTCCATTCTTCTTTTAGAGCCGTTTTTATTTGCTTCTTTAAAGAAAACTCTATATAAAATACTCCATAATATTTTAATAAGGTGAATGTCACGAGATTATTTATAGCTTTTGGGCAATTATAAATCAACCAAAATGGAACATCCGTAGGTGGAGTGTGTATGGCATTTTTGTGATGATAGAACTGAAAGTTGTTCAGAATTTCCATTTTAGCAGTGATTTCCTTCAAATCATCCTTTGGAGTGTTCAGGCATGTAGTTTTGTTTCATAATTGTGTCTATAAGATTCAGAGGAATAGTCCCTAATCATCACCGAACTATGTAGGCCGAATATTTTTTTCATTCAGCTCTACACATATGTAGGCCGAATATTTTTTTTTTCAAATTTAAACAAAAATAATAATAAAAACGTTTTATTTTGACTTTCTTAATGAGAATATTGTCATTCTTATACGTTTGTGTTTTGCTATAGCCACCATTTAATCATGGAAAACTTCATGATTCTACAACGCCTTAAAAATAGTGAAAATTTATTATAAATATTTGTACTCGGATCGCCAGACGCTCCGTGAGTTATTTGCATTTCTTTGTTGAAATAGACATCCTACCGGAAATTTTAGGAAATAATACCAGAAACATAACCTCTCATTTTCAGCATTTCTGTGACTTCAACTTGGCAAATATTGCGAAAACCCTTAGGTCCGCATCCAAACAAGATTGGATTTACTCAAGAACTAAAGCCACTGGCCCTTTGAACTCTCAGAAGTGGATGCTCGATTTGAATAAAAAAATAATTACGGATAAAGCGCAGTTTTGGCTGAATGGCTACAAGAACAATCGAAATTGTTGTGTCTACGACAGTTCCAGGAACTTACTTTGTATCCAGAAACTTATTGTCTGGTGTGGATTACTGCACTGGGGGCATATTCTAGGTGAATGATCCATAAGGATTACACCAGAAGGGCCTACAGGTATTAGCGCACCCGAGGTCCTCAGCTGGCTTTCCGAGCTGGAGAACCACATCATTCAAGCCATCGGTGCAATTAGATCCAATTTGTTCGGACGAGTCATCAAAAATTAGACCTTTCTTGACTGTGTTATTTTTTTTATAAGAATGTTGGTATTAAATGTTCTTTAATCTGCAATAGAGATATTTGCCATAACTTATACACAACTTATTTCATTTAATTTGAAAGAATGTACACCCATAATGAAAAACATTTACTTTCGGCGATGAAAATGACATTCCATTAAATTTTCTTAACTTTGCAAATTGTAGCATTTTTTTTTTGGTTGGCCTTTACTATTATAGCCATATCCTTACAGAAACTTTACCATTATAGTCATAATTTCGCATTTTTTAATCTTTCAAAAACAATATTTTGAAGTTGTGGCGAGTTTAGTTTACAAATTAGTTCATATTTTATCACATTGTTTCCTTTTTTATTTGAATAAACTATTGATTTATTGTATTTTAGTATATTAGTAATAAATTTCTATAATTAGTTTTCGATAAAAAAAAATTCGGTATGAAATATTAAAGAACTTCTTAAGCGGTGTCCGAATCAAAAGTCGTATGTATTAGGCAATATCAACCAATCATAAAAAAAATATTGTAATTTTTTTATATATATTTTATTAAAAGAGAAATAATAATATAAATTATAAATGATTTAGTTTTGTATGGGTATAATTTTTAAAAAAAATCAAAATGATACAATCCCCCAAAAAAAAGTCGAATCTACAATAATTCCACATTAATTTTCGTTGATAATTTTAATTAAACGGTAAGAAAATTATTTTAATTATATTGTAAATAAGAAAATATCTTAATTAAATTGTTAATGTATATATACCTTGAGCTTCTGTTATTAGTCGGAATTTCTGGAAAATTTGAACTGCCATAATATTATTGTACAAGTGTTTTAAAAGTTCAGCTTCTTTAGTGATACAAAACCCTATAAAATTACTTTTACTCTAGCCACTAACGTGCTAATTGATAAAATATATTTTAGTTAAATTTTTATATTTTTCCTTGATTAATATATTAATTAATATGAACAATAAACTTACTACATATGCACGTATTAAGTATGAATAATAAATATATATATATATTGAGATTGTTGCGTCTGTAGTAGAGTTCTATTCTCATTAATTATACATCAAAAAAATCCTGAGAAGGAACTGGTATGTTGATGTAGTATTCAGGATCTGGTACTATTTCCCGTCTTGGGGCTGTAACTGTTAGAATTCCAGTTGGTTCAAGGTAACATAGAACTCCATAGATATTAAATTGCTTTGGAATTGGAACTCTTTGGAAAAATTTTTTAATAATACATGCTCCTTCTTGAGTGCTCCATTGATAATTTGCCTCAACAGTTATAGCATGATCAGTAGTTGCTCTCACACGTAGCTCATTAAAGCGAAAATCGCTAACGTCAATTTTAATATAAAATCCAGTTGATGTCGACGTAGGAGCTCCTGAATAATATTGTCCTTGACAATATTGCTCATAATATCTTAAATTCATTTCTTCGACCTGAACATTAAATCGAACTTGATGATTTGCATTCATTATCTAACAAAAAAATTAATACACATTAGAAAAACAATATAACGAAAATTATATTCTATATAACACAAAAGATTTTACCACTCGAATTTTTACAACAC
This sequence comes from Atherix ibis, assembly GCA_958298945.1. Taxonomy (NCBI): domain Eukaryota; kingdom Metazoa; phylum Arthropoda; class Insecta; order Diptera; family Athericidae; genus Atherix; species Atherix ibis. The sequence goes on along the minus strand of OY282606.1, from coordinate 91,885,911 downwards.
TTCTAAATATAATGCCAGGCTTAATAAAGAAAAATCTTCATTTATACTCGGAAATAATTTCACAATATTCCAGCCTATAGTGGGAGGTAAATATGATTGTATCGATAATATGTGACTTCTTTTTAAATATAATTATAAAATTTATAATTGTGTTGGTTCGCTTTAGCTAACCAATCATATTATGTCTCAATGTTTATATTATCAATATATTTATGAAATATTGAGACGTTTTTAGCATATTGACAATAAAAAGAAAAAAATTCCTGCATTAGCATGGAGATTTAGAAACTAACCACTTATCAATGATTATTTGTTTTAAAAATATGAACCAATTTCTGGAATTCTTTATCATGGTATTTATGATTAAGTAAAGGGTATATGCATAGTTTCAAATATCTTCTGAGTTATTCAAGAATAAATGGAAAAATTCTGGTTGCTGTTCATTCATGCCTTTGTTTATGTTAACAGCTCTAGGTACATAAAGCCAATCAAAGTCGCCATATATACACACACATATATTCATACATTCAATTCGCATTTCTTATCTAATATTTACTTTTATACGAATACGACTCAAAAATACCAATACTCTACGTTACGATAAATTGAGAATAAAAACTATTTATCTCAAATATTTTTCAGATCTTTTATTCAATGATCATAGGACTTGAACTTTTATTATTTTCTAAAATATGTATAGTTCTAACATTTAAGAAACTAATGCAATCAAAGATACATCTATAAAGTTATCAAAGAAAACTAATAATATTTTCAGACTGAAAATTTCTTAAAAAATAAAACAACAATTATTATTTTTAATAAAATATTTTATTTATACTCAAGTATTCTATTATAAATAAAAACAGAGGGACACACATCAGTCTTGAATTCATGACCAAAATATAAAACTATAAAATATTGTAGTATGGATTTTTTAAATGTAGAATTAGTTATCGGTTTTGGCTTTATCTTCTTTGGGGTTTTCCTTAACAGATAAGTGTGCAGGTCCAGTTTGTTGAATTTGAATAACACGCTCATTTGATTTTAAGGACTTGACCGGTGGTGGAACCGTTACGGTAAGAACCCCATCCGATGATAGTGTTGAAATCACTTCCTTTGAATCAAAGCCATCAGGTAAGGCATACCTTCTAACGAAATGTCTTGAGATAAAACCATGATCGTCTTGACGTTCTTCATGTTTGCCTTCGATTATAATTGAATTGTTCACTGTTTTCACAGTCAATTCATTCGGTTGGTATTGTTGAACCTTCATGCATACTTGGAAACCATCTTTTCCAATATTGGTCACTGCTCCATCATCCTCTTTATGTTCCAATAATTCCTTTAACATTTTATTATCAGAAAACGGAACACACTCCAACCATGGTCTCCATCTATGGCAGTTCCGGCGCGGATAAAATCCTAAATCGAAGCTATCCAACTCATTGGACAAATCTCGTAGATAATTTGTCAATGCCATTTTTCCAATAATTTTATTTGAAAATGTTAACTTTGAGAAACACTGAAAAATCACCTTTGGATTGCTTAAAACTTTCTTTAATCAAAAGTAACTAACTCTCTTAACGTTTGATTCAATATTGTGTGATTGGGGCAAAACGAACCGCATTTATATACTCTTTGGACTGAGCGCTAAAGGCAAGAAAATTCGAGAGCAATCGAGATTGTTTTTCTTTCAAACAATTAACATACATACACATTGTCATGATTCATAAAAGAAAATGTTTGTTTACATATTATGTAGGTGACATTACATCATCTAGAAAATTGAACAAAATTAACCAAAAATAACCATATATTAATTAACCAAGTATTTCTCTTAAAATTATATTTCTCTTAAATTCCAATAATTTTTAAGAGATATCATATTTTTACTTTTTACTTTCAGTTTTTATACGCAGAATGAATGGCCGTTTTAGCTGCAGTAATGAACAAAATACAATTTGTAGTAATAACGAGTGAGCGTGAGAAGGAATTCTGAGAACTCTCTTGAATGTTCTCGAAATGCACATAACAATTTGTTTACCATTTTTAACAGATATGGAATTGCTGCGTCGTTATATATCTACAGATATGTGCGTGATGTAAGTATGCCATACAAATGTAGGAAGAAAATTCTGACTTTAATTAAAAACTGATATAGTCACTCTGCCAAAAACTTTCATATTCTTATGGGAATGCACAAAACTTAGTCTATTTATCGTCGAAATAGATATTGTTTTAACTCAGCATTTGTAGTACAAGTACTGCCATACATTTCGGTGTTTTGTTATATGGCAGCGTTGTTGTTTGACAGGTGAATATGAAATAGAAATAAGATAATTAATAATATTTATTCGTAGTTATACTAAATAATTTAATTGAACATCTTTTTTAAATAATTAATTTAATTGCAATTGTATCTAATTGGTTAATTCGGACGAAATTCGTTAATTTTCGACACAATTCGCAGTTCAGTTTGCAGTTGACGTTCTACCATAAATTACAAAAAAAAATATAATAGGAAACTTCATATTAACATATTTAAAAATCTTATTACAAATTATTATTTACAATAAAATTTTCATTAATAAAGAGAAGATTTATTACATTTAATTTTAATATAATAAATAAAGTCCGAACGTAAATAATAAAATCTTTTCATAGTCATAGAGAAATTTGTAGAACATTTTGCCTCTCTGGTACTCTCGACTATTCAATTCAGTGTAGAAGAGTTTTGTGTTTCGAGTTGATTCGAGAAAATTGATTCTGGTATGTTCGAAATTCTATTCGGTGTATAAATACTGCTGCTCATTCCGATATGTAGCATTCGAAAATAGACATTTAAACGGTTAAGAGCTTTATACAAGTAATTAGAACATTTCGAAATACGTTCATAATAATTTTGTTTTTCATCAATTTGTGTAATTTGTAAAAGAAATTAAAAAAAATGTCAGCATTACGAGCTTTGATATGTTTGGCAGAGGAAATGTCTACGGTTGGTAGACAATTGCGTCATAATGATATCGTTTTCCGAGTTCCACAACATTTCGAACTTCCGATGAATAGTGTACTTGGTAGTTTCCGATTTCCAAGGATTACTTTACATCCTTGTACAGTGGAGCCTGAACCAGTAACAACACCTACAGTTGATAAAGATGGCTTTAAAGTCTCTATGGATGTATCGAACTTTAAACCCGAAGACCTAACAGTTAAAACCGAAGATGATAAATTAATTATCGAAGGAAAACACGAGGAACGCAGTGATAAAGAAGGATTCATTTCACGACATTTTGTAAGGCGGTTCACTGTCCCAAAAGAATACAATCAAGAGGAAATTGCTTCCTTCCTTTCATCTGATGGTGTTCTTACAGTCAAGATACCTCGACCGGCTGATGCAATCCAAGCAAATGAAAGAATAATCGAAATTCAGCAAACCGGAACTAACCATACAAAAAGTACAATAGAGAGCAAAAAAGACAAAAACAACGTCAAAGTAACATAATTATTAGTAATGTGGAATAAAAACCAAAGTTTTTTGTAATAGATATTAAAGTAAATGTAAGCAAATTGCGATTTTGAATACATAACTGGATGTATTTTTATTTTAAAATAAAAGAAATCAATTAACTTTTAAAATTGTCGGTTTTTCTTCTTCGATAAATTTCCGTTTTTTCTTTGTTTTATTTTTATTTTACGACTCGATATTGTTGACTGGGAGTGCTAATTTAGTGGAGTTCCAAATACTCAGAAAATCTAATCAAATATTTGTTTTTTTAATCGAGAATTTTTCGAAAATGTTTTTTTATTTTAAAAGTAGGTACTATCGATATTTGTATATATCAACTGATGATGATATCATTAGTTGATGATTTAGAATTTACACTTATGAATTATGAATATTATTTTTTTAATTTTTGTCAGTTTGAAACGAACAGATTGGGTTAGTCAATCGAACATTTAGGTATTTCGCTATCATAGCTGAATTTAAGATTTTTCTAAGACATAGTTCCGTTCATTTCGTAGTTTTGAAGGAACAGCTCTACATTAGATTAATTTCGGCCATTTTACATTATGGATCGTTTAACGATTGGGCGCTTATTTTTAGAACGAATTTTTTTCAGCGATGGTACTAATTTTTTTCAGCGATGGTACGTGGTTACGTCAATGAGGGAAATCCACAAGAGATTGCAAAGAATCTATTTCTATCAGTTTAAAAATTCGTGTGTTTTGTTTGACGTTATTTTTCGAAGCACAATATTATTTTTATAATTTGATAACCAAATGTATTCAAATTAAGTGCAATTTATAATTTAATGCACGGTTCAAAGTGAATATTTAAAAATCTATCCCTTTTATGGGATATTTTTTCTTGATTGTCAGCTGCAAGGTTCAATTTTATATTTCTAACAAAAAACAACATGATTTTGATCCTAGAAAATTTCATAATACTCGTACATTTGTAATTGAAATTACTTTCATTTGCGCATTTTAATCATCCATTAAATCATTGCATAGTACTTTATCAAGATTAAATTTAAATTCAAACACAATATTTTTACTATAATAATATTCAAGAATATATTGTCTCTATAAATACAACTGATATGGTTTCAGTTATATGCATATTATTATTTTAACAAACAAATATACATTTCGATAAATATCCATTTCTCTACATTCAACAATTTTTGTTCTTCATTTTACATTCTTTTGAATAATTTTTTTTTCAGTTTTACAATAAAAAAAACTAAAACGAAAATATGATCTTAAAGAAAAATTAGCCAATATTGCTAACTAACCTAAAGATTTTATTTGAGATTAGTTAAAATTACTACATAAATTATTATCCTTTGTCAAAATGAATCTTATAATAGTATTATTGTTATTTATTTTATAAGAAAATTTTCTTTCTATAATTGCAGATATGTTGACTCAAAAAAAAAAATTACTTTTAAAAAAAAAAATTTTGTCATAAGTTAACAGGTTTTAAATTATTTCATAACTATTGTCATAAAATTTAACTGAGCACAGTTAATTATTCTCTAAGCATATTCAATATTTCCTAATTGGTTCTCATTGATTAATTATTTATCAAAGTAATAAAAATAAAAATTAGACTATGTCTTATTTGTAATATATATATATATATATATATATAAATTGAGGGAATGATATTATAATTTATTTATTTTATAATGTTTGCTTTTTATGCCACCATTATGTGATAGATATTCTAATAAATTTCAATTTCAAAATCTTGTGAAATAATGAACGTGTGAATAAATGTAACTTTTGAGAGGCAAATATGACCAAACATAAATTCATTTTTCTATATATGAACTATATATGAACATACATATATGTGCTTATGTTTTGCCGCTGTTTATTTCATATGTAAGCGGTATTTTTCTCTAATTTATATTTTTGGTATGATTATTTTGAGCAAAATTTCGACCAGAATATATATGTAAGTACATATCTAATTGAATTTGGAAAAAATCATTATAAAAAATTGTCAATTATTTTGAAAATACAAATTAAATTTGCTTCAAATCTGCATCTTTATTAGATTGTCTAGTATTAAATATATTTATTTGAAATATTTAACATTTTTTTGTCCAAATTTATCAAGGACATACTAAATTATTTTGTGTATATTTACATAATTTCAATATCTGGTTGTCAAAATACCACTTTATTTTTAATGCAGTTAAGAATATATAAAATAAATCAACTGCACTGTCATATGAAAGTACAAATATTCATTTTTTAATGTTATAATAAAAAAATACGATAAATTTTTATTTCTTAAATATACATATTGTGTTTATTAGAAACTTATTGGTGTTACTGAAAAAAATTACTGGCCCCATTTGTGCTTCAAAATTTTATTTTCCACTGATTCTTTTAGCAAACACGTTACATATTACATGGAGGACAAGTGGTCTTTTGTGTTTGTTCCCTTACAAAATCTTGTACATTGAATTTAGTTTCATCTCTGGAATTGGCTCGACGACTTTTTAATTGTCTGTTTAAAAATTTTTTTTAAATATTTATATACATAAAAAAAAATATATTTTAATAAATTTACCTTGCAACAGCTAAAAATGCCAATTCTACATTTGATCCTGTTTTAGCAGATGTCTCCATAAACGTCACATTATACTCTCGAGCTAAACGTTCACCATCTTCACGTTTTACTTGTCTTTCATATCCACAATCGGCTTTATTTCCTTAAATTACAATTGAAATCAATTAAAATTATAAAGGATTATACATCATAGGTTTTTGAATAAATAAAAATATATTTTCCAACATGATAATTATGTATCTTGCTTTGTGGTAATTTTAATTTAATGTTCATAAAGCCATGAATTCAAATATGTATGGTAGGCCATCTGTTGGTTTTTTTTTCAACTTTCAAAATAAGTCAAAACACACATGTCATGATTTTTTTACAGCTGTCAAGTATAAAATAGTAAAATTTTATTCATGAAGTCATTAATAACAGAACAACGCATTTTAATTATCCAAACTTACTACGAAAATGGGCTTTCTGTAAAAATGACATTTCGGAAAATTCGTCTTTAGTGATGAAGCACATTTTCACATTGATAGTTACGTTAACAAACAAAATTGTTGAATCTGGACTGCAGAAAACTCTCATGTGATTTACAAAGAACTAATGTTGAACGAATTGAATGTGAATACCCGAAATTGTATGAATTGAATGCGAATGAGACAACACGTCAAAATATCGGTTTGTGGCTTACTTAATTCGGTAATCGAATAATATCGCAAAACGTCGATGTGAATTGGCCATCAAGATTTTAGATTTTTTCAAGAACAACATTCGACAACAAATTGAGAGCGTTTATCCACTTTCATTGGGAAAAGCCATGGAAACTTTCGATGTTCGGATGCAGGCCTGCAAACTGAGTCGTAATGAATGATGTTTTTTATACATACTAGTAACAAATTCAACATTTATTTTTAAACAAAAAGTTTTCGATGTTTGCTTAACGATATGTATTTTTTCTTTCATATAAAAAAAACTGATTGCCCACGCTATACTTTGAATAAAAGTACGATGCTTACTAATGAAGGCATACTTTTAACTTATTAAGTCTGTGTATCACTGGGAAGAGTCATTGAGAATAATTCTATTACAAAGGAATTTTGATGATACGGTAAATAAGCCGAAACTTTTTATAACGAGAAAAAGTTAGTTTACGTACGACCGAAATTTTGAGTTTCACGATTCATAATTTTAAAAGAATTTTCGGCTGAATGCATTAGATGCGACTGCAGTTGGAAGGCTTGGCAGAATCCCAAATAGGTTTCAGTACTATATTATAAATAAGTAATTTGGTATTAGTTAAAAGCTTTGAATATATCTCCAACAGTCTAAGCCATTTTTCGAATAGTAGCCACTTCAAGACTTTTTAGTCTCGTATCTGAGTTCCATCATGGCAATCGTTTTTAAAAATATAGTCCTAAGGTACGCACTTACCCCTTCGTTAAGGCTTACTACTGAAGAGTAAAATTTAAATGAACTGTTTTTTGTTTGTTTAATTTTACTGTCCACGTGATTTGTTAATATGGCAATAGAGATATCGGAACTGTACTTAGAAACAATAGCGAACACAGGATAAAAGGTTAATATGATTTTTTTTAAAGTGGTAACTTTTTTGGACAAAAACGCAAGAATAGATTATATTTTATTAAATATTATAGTAGATAATAATTATTAACTTACCTAAAAGCATAATAACAACGTCTTCTTGGGCGTACTCTTTTATTTCACCCAACCATGCTCGAATATTATCAAAACTCACTTTATTGGTAACATCATACAATAATAGAAGAGCTACATAGAATAAGAATATATATTATTAGTTTAGTTTGGGGCTAAATTATAAGGTGGATATAGTGGATATATTTTATTGGGGCTTTTATACCATGTGCATCTCTATAGTATGCATGTGTGACACTACGAAATCTCTCCTGTCCGGCTGTATCCCATATTTGTAATTTTACTCGTGTCTCATCCACCATAACAACTTTATTCTATTTCATGAAATTAATCAAAGCAATATATTAATTTATTTAGCATTACGAAAATTTGTATTAATTAATATTAATTTGTACATCCGGTATATTTTATAATATTATATAATAAATACAACATATCATAGTAATAAGTTAGACTGTTACATAAATACAACATATAACTTATTGATTATTTAGTAATTATATTATAGAAAATTATAACATAAATTTCATATAATAACACTGTGATTTTTGTTGTTGACCTTAAGAATAACCAAAAATTAAAATATGATCTTTCTCGGTAAACATGTATATTTGCTATAAAAATTTTCAAAGCTTATTCTATTATTTATTAAATTAAAATAATATTAATTGCACAAAATGTTAACTACCAACAATTATAAATTTATAATAATATAAAAAATTTTACGAAATTTTTTCAAAGAAATTTTGTTTCGATAAATTGGTGAATTTAGCTGTAGTATTATTTGCGCAGTATACCCACAAATATACAAAACTATAAAAATTTTAAAAAAATGGGAAAAATAATAATAAAAAAGGATACATGAGTTACAGTATTATACAATTGGCCTATAGTAAAAATCGATTATAAATATTGCTACCAAAATAATCATAATAATAAAGGATTATACACTTTATGCTTTTGAAAGTAATTAATTTATTGTATTGGTTAAATACTGCCATTATACATAATATACTCGTATACAATAGTATTATTCAAATGAGTGTCGCAAAACTTTTTGCAGGATTCGATATTTTTGAGGTAATTTCTGATGAGTTTTTTGCACATTTCGAATTGTAATTCGGCAATTACTTAACATATGTTTATTTTTAAATATAATCTTTAACGTAGTTTTACAAAAACAGAGGCAGACCAACGTCGTCAAAAACTACATAATTTCAGAGTCCAATTAACATGACCAAATCTCGAAATTAAGCTTCTCACGCAACAGCACTAGAATTTGTCATATTGTGTGGTTTGTTTTCTCGCCTTTTTGAAATCATATATGGTTTATATTAAAATCTTCAAATTCTGGACTAAAAAAAATTGATTTTCATACGGCTACAACGTTCAAAATTGACTGTAACGGACATTCATTTTCCATTTTCAAAGAAATACAAACCTTCAGATCTAAATGTACGCCAGACTTTTACTTTTTGCGGATAAATTGGTTTCTCTATAATTATTTGTAGGTTTTAAAGTTCTATATATGGTAATTTTGCTTATTAATATATTCACCGAGCGAGACAATGAGCTTAATAACTAAAGAAAATGTCTATTTTTAAAGCGCGAACTGTGCTTCTATTTTGTAAAAAGTTTTTATAATTTAAATTGTATATTATTATAAAATGGCAAACCATATTTTAAACAAATATTATACCAAATGATAAATACGTTTGAAATTTATTAAATGAAAATATTGTACTTTTAAAACTATAAAATGTTTAACCTTTTTTCATTAATTACAGTACAGTTACTTAAAAGTAATTACAAAAAAAGATGCACATTTCATAAAATCATAAAAAATATTTTTTTTATTAAAATAGAAAAAAACAATTGTACCATTTAATATTGAAAACAAATATCATTGCAACACAGAAGAAGAAATTACATATATTTATCTATTAAAATACTATTAGTAATATGATATTTACATATATAATATATAATTTTAAATTTTATTAAACACATGAATTTGGTTATTTAATAATTACAACCAAATTGATTAAAGTACAAATAACAACAAAAATTTTTGTGCTCAGTTAGTTATTTAAGCCATGTTAAACGTTTGAGAACATACACATATATTGATGCTTATTTAATAAAATTTCCAAAACGTATATCTTCATATTACATTGAAGATTGCATAAAAAGACAAGATGATCTATCCTATTGCATTATTATGAACAATTCCAACTGTTCCTTAAATTATTTACTATGCCACATGGTTGCATATATTTTATTTTAAAAACATTAATAACATCTAGACGATAAAGACATACATTCCACTTGGATTTCTCACCCTAAAATCTATTCCCACTGTTGATATAAAATTTCCAGATAGAAATGTTCCATCACGATATCTTACTAGTAAACATGTCTTGCCCACACCGGAATCACCTAGTAGCATTACCTGTTGATTGGATAACAGACTCACAATTCTTATCTTGTTTTAGTTTTTTTTTTTTTTGTTATATAATTTCGATTAATTCATCAGTGATTGTATACTCGAACTTAACCATTGCCGCCGCTTCTACTTTCTTTTCACATCCAAATTCAATTAGACTATTTTCCTCTTTCCAATACACAAAAGTATTAACAAATAAGGTGCTTTCGTTAACGGAACAACTTATAGGATTCGTCCAAATAGATTAAGCTCAACATATTGACAGATTTCGTTCAGTACTTTTAGAAGGTGTTATTAATACTTTTCATTTTCTTTCAATGTTGTCATAAAAACTTATTTAATCAATTTGTGAACATTTTATAGACTATTGAATACTAATTGCACAATCTTAATAGAATATGAAATCGATATCATAGCATGAATTAAATAAAACTACCAAGGTGTTTATTTTTTTGTGTGTACATACGTTTATGCTTTAAAAATTTGAACACCTATATAGAAAAGAATATATTAATTTCTAAATTTTGCATGGATATATTATATATACTTTTCAAAAGAATTATTCTGAAATATACTCATATAAAAGATTTTCATTAAAGCCGTTCAATTTTCAAAATTAAATAAAAAGAGTTTTGTATAAGCTACAGTAGATATCTTTAGTATAGATTAAAGTAAATTTAATATAATTATTATTTAAAAATAACATTGTTCAAATGGTCTTCACAGTTTTATTTAGAGGAGGTAATTCGAGAGATCTAAATTTTGGATAACTCTTCCCCATAAATAGACTTGAATCTCACCAATGGCAGGAATAATGTTGTTTTCCAGCTCGAAAAGCGTTGTAGGTTTATTGGGATAGACTATTAATTTTAAATACCCCTTATAGAAAAAACGTCTAAGGGTGTCAAATATCACGAGCTTGACGGTCAACTGTCATCAGCATGTTGTGAAAACTTTATGATAAGTCACATCGTCCTTTTAGAACCAGAAATATCTGGACACTAGTCAAATTTCATATCATTCACTTGAGGGCAAAAAAAATCTGTTATTATTCGCTCGATACCTATCGTCATTAACAGTTATCATAGCGCGACCTTCATTTCGAAAGCAGTTCGGGCCGATAATGCAGAACGAAAAAAATTAAGTTTTTCTATGGTAGATGCAAAGAATCGGACAATTTTGCTTGTTTTCCTAGCCATTTAGCTAAAAATACGCTTCGTCGTTGAAGATGATTTTTATCACCAAATCTCGGATCCGTTTCCAACTGCTCAAAAGGCCAGTCAGTGAATGTCCTAATCTACGCATGGTCTAATGACTTTAGTTCTTAAATCAATTGAATATTGTATGGATATGGATGCAAGTGTTTTCGTAATATTCATCAAGTTGCATTCACCAGAAATGTCTGGTTGAAATATGAATAAATAAATCGAAAACTGAAATTATCTATTTCTAAATACATCCAAGGAAATAAAACTTATATCGTAAATTATTAAAAAAGAACACGTAATTTCCATTCATTTCCTTTTCTTTACTATGTTTGCGCCCGGAAATACAATGACCAAGTTGACACCATTCTGAAAAATTATTGTATAAAGATTAATTTAATCCTTTTTCTATAATATTTATCTAAAGCAATAGTTTCACAAATTCTGTTTTAATAAAAAAATTGAAAATATGGAAAAAATTCCATTTAATTTAACAAAAAAAATCAGAGCATTCTATTGTCACTAAGTATAAAATTCCAAAGATTTGCATTCATAAAAGCATTTGGAAACTTACGGTAGCATAAATTCAGTGCGAATTGAAAAAAAAGCCATGCCAAAATGTTAAAAGCAGATTGAGAACCGCTGGTCTATTTAGGTGCGTGGCGATTTGGAACCATTTATTACGCTCTAAAATAATAAAAAATATGGATTGGGCTTTATTCCATTAAAACTGGACTACGGAGGACTTTAAAAATATATTCTGGACGGATAGTTTCTGTTTTGGGGGAGAAATCAAAGCTGCCAAAAGCTGTGGTGCCAATTACGAGGACAAGCAGGTGCCTTGATAATAGTTTGAGATTGCTTCTCTAGGGATGGAGTAGGAGATTTCGTGCCGATTGATGGAACTAAATAAATATTAACTGTATTTTAATATTTTAGAATCCAATGCTCTTCCATCAGGATTTTGGTTAACTGATGAAGGATTCGTTGTGCAGCAGGATGACGATCCTAAATATAAAGAGTAGGACATCTGTTGTTTTAGTTTTTAACAACAAATTGTTAAACAAAAATCAGAAATTTTCATTGCTAATGAAAGTTAAATTTATAAAAATTATATATAAAATTCAATATCATTCATATGACCACCACGACTCAGTTTCCAATCCTCCGTCCGAACGTCGAAATTTTCCATGGCTTTTCAAAATACAGTTTATCTTTTAAATAGGCCTAAAGAAAAAATCCACCTGCGTCGAATCGCAAGATCTTGGCGTACAATTCACATCAGTATTTCGTGAGATTATTTTATTATTGATTTATTATGGAACAAAACGATGATTTGACGTGTTGTGTAGATCGTAGCGCCGTCTTGTTGAAACCAATACTCATTTACATTCAATTCATTCAATTTTGGAAATAAAAAAATGTCACTGTAATGGCCAATGATTCCACTATCATTAAACATTGACTTTTTTAGGATGCATCGGTTTTTCGTAAATTACAAGAAGGTTTTCCGCACCCCAGACTTGACAATTTTGTTTATTTGATGTGAAAATGTGCGCCGTCGCTAAAGATGAATTTTGCGAAATATTTTCATAGAACGCTCGCTTTCGTAGTAAGTTTGGATAATGAAAATGTATTTTTCTGTTATTAATGACTCCATGATTAAAATTATATTACTTTATACTTGACAGTTGTTTGGACAGATATTTTGTGTCTGTCAATAGATGGCTCACCCTATAGATCAAAATTGATTGTATGTAAAAAATTTCTACGAAATAAAAACAAAGACGCGTTTTGGAAAAAATGACATGACCACCACAATCACCACGATGTCATTCTCTATAGAATTTTAAAGTGCTGAGCTGGACACTGTCTATCCTATGGAGACAACTTTCGGTGGATCCTTTTACAATGCTGGAACACAATTTCGAATGATATGATAAAAAAACTGGACTCAATCAAAAGAAGTTTTATGCGACAAAAAAAAAAAGCATTTTTTTATATTGCATTTTAAATTTGATAAATAAATATGATAATAATTTAAAATAAATTACATTAATTTTGAATTTAAATATACAATTTTTATTCGATAGTAATTTCCCTTAAAACCAAAGTGGATACATAATTTTAGATTGCAATGTGCTTATGTATGTATATAAAAAAATTACTTCAATTAAATTAAATATTAATTAATATATATTTGATTCTTTTTATAATTTTACAAGTTTTAATTTTGTTCATCTAAATAAAAAACTGACACTTTTAATTTTCGTACATTTATGAATACCTTATAACTATTGACAGAAATGAAAGAAAGAAAAAAATCTTTTTAAAAATGCTGAAACTTTTCACAAATTTCAACTTTCATTTAAGGGTTGTTTTGAAATTTTTTATTAATAAAGTTATTACACCGATTATCGTTTGATAAAACATTTTCTTTGATTAAATTTTTAATAGGAAAATATTAGGAATTCAATAAAAATTCATATATACCGAATATTGAAAAATTAAATTATATTTGAAAGATTTAAAATTAAAAAGCATTTCAATCTATACCATAATAATTCATTTTCAATGTTATAAATATACGGCAAATTTTCTTCAACCAATCATATTCTTTGCAGTTATTAGAATTATTTGATTTTCAAAATGGAAAATATTAAATTTCTAAATGGTGAAGAAATTGAACATCATAAACTGCTTCCATCTTTATTTATTCTTTTTCATATTTCCATTTTTAATAATGTAAATTTGATCCAATATTCCAATTGATTGTTTGATTGAGTTAATGATTTTTGTTTATACAATATTTCTTATGGTTTTTCCAATAGAATTTTAATTATAATTTGAAAAATATTATTTTTTGTGCATACAAAAAGGGTAATTTGTTATTCTTTAGAATATTTCAATATTAATTTTTTTAACGTATACACACACATACATACACTAGACCAAATGTACATAAATATTTAATGTACATATGGTAAATAATTGATTACATACGTGTACCAGGTATCCTTATAAAGGGCTAATAGACAATGTTTTTATATATCTGTCTATATAATTTTTTAGGTAAAAATATTTTTTTAAATTAATTTATTTAATAAAGACATTTTCAATTAAAAAATAACAACAATAAAATCATATTAATAGTCAATGCAATATAAAAAAAAACCAATATTCCATTAAAAAATAACAACTCGATTTGTGCCCTTTTTAGATTGCTTTCAATTCAGAAAAAATTCTTTTATTTTAGAAATTTTGTTTCATTTTATTTCTTTATTTCTATCAACATATTTTATACAAATATCATAGAAAAGATATAATAATATTTATTATTAATTAGCTAGAATGTTTCAATTAGCTTTGTTCGCTTTGTATACAAACAAGATACGTCGTCGTCTCATTATTTTAAATATTATGCTCAAATTAATCATCTCTTCTATAAGGTCCATATCATTAATGTATAATAAACTTAATTATCTTAATACTCAACCATTTTCAGTTAAATATGTAAATAATTTTTTTTTATTACACAAGTACTTCACAACAAGAAGAAATCATTTCGAATATTTTATTAGGTTCTTTTGTGCTATGCTAATACCTAATATAGAATGATGTAAATTTTGTTTGCATATTTTCATAATTTTTTGCCTAAGTAATTAAAGTTAAAGAAGCAAAAATAAAATACAATTTTATTATATTGAATAAAAAAAAATTATATTCAAAAACATAATTTGTATTTTAAAGTTTAATTTAGAACTATGTGTATACACGTAAATGATAATGAAAAAATCGAATTATGCTATATTTTTCACAAGTACGTCTAATGGGTTATCCATTTTATAATTTGGAAAGAACAGTTCTGTTATTTAGAAGCAGTTAAACATAAATATTATTTGAGATAAGAAAATTTTTAAACTAATAATGGCCATTTTTTTTTAAATAAATTAATTAACTTTTGAATAATGAGTTAAAATTTTAAAAAAGTTTCTACAAAAATGCCCGTAGGCACGTGTTGCTAAACAAAATTTTCTTCACCGATGTGGATTATTTTTCGCTCAATAGACATGTCAATAAGCATAATTTCTGTATAAAACGCTCTTAAAACCCACAATTAACTATGGAAATGCCATTGTATCTTGATGAAAAAGAAGAAGATAAACATACACCGTTACTGACACCTATTATAACTGACTTTTTTATAGTCTGTACTTACAAATTTTAATCTGGAATATATGTAAATGTTGTAAAAAAGTCATCAGAAATTATTTCAAAATGATCGAGTCTCGCAAAAAGTCTTGTAGCAGCCATTATTTTTCACATAATGGCAAGATTTTAAGAATATACAAAAATAATATTTTTTTAAAAAAACTAAATTTAAAGTATGGTTTATTTAACTTTACTTTCTAAAGTACAAATTGGATAACCCTCTATTAAACAAGTCGTATAGAATTTGTTAAAATTGGTGGTTTTTTTGCTATAAACTTAACTTATGATTTTTATTTTAAATAAATTATAACTAAAAAATAAATTCTAATATTCATTTTAAGGTATCTAGAATGAATTAAAAATAATAATTTAATTTAACAAAAAACGTTCTATTGGTGCGTGGTGTTTATATTACCTTTCCAAAAATATCGAACAGTTCAATTTGTTTAAGACGATTTCTTAATTTATTTTGAACATCATCATTTATATTAGTTTGTGTACCGTTGATTTTACTATTTGATTTTGGAGGTGGTTGACCAGGACAAGCATTTTGCCATGTTGGCTTATGCAAAGACTCATGCCGTACGAAATCACTCTGGACAGGTATTTCGGAACTGTTAGAAACAGTTCTGCTTCTGCCAGATGTATTAAAATTATGAACTGATGCCCGTCGCGTACTCATATTTCTTTTTTCAAATATTATATATTAATAATTAATTTTTTTTAAAATTATTTCAATTACGTTATGATAAAAGTTATTTAAATAGTTTTTTTTTAATTTGATTATATTTATTGTATTCGTCACACAGTATTTATTGATATCTACGAGTATCTATTATATACACATACAGTCACAATATGAAGCAAAATTTATTTTGTACACAATTTATTCGGTTATTTATTTTTCACAATTGAAACAAATTTACTAACATTTTTTAACAAAACTCTTTTTAAACTATAACACTTTTTTTTAAATTTTTTTTATTATTTAAATAAAAAATTTCAATAGTATAGAAGACACAATTTTTAAAATTGTTCACTTTAAATTCTTTTTCAACTTATTTCGATAAAATCAGTTAAATATTTTGCTTAAAAAGAATTTTATTTTTCTGTTTCAATTAATTTGATCAATTATTTTATGCAAGCAAAAATCTATTAATTAATAGAGGAAAATTTAAAAAAAAATTCTTTAGTAAATTTATTTATAATAATTTTTCAACTGGAGACTATAATAAAATTGATTTGAAAAAAAGTCTAGTATACGAATATTAATAAAATTAATTTTACATTAATTTACATAAGAATTAATATAGAGAAAACATTTAAAAAAAAAAAACAAAGTAAACCTATGCTTGGACTATTATGTACCTACTAGTATCTTAATATATATCAGCACGGTTCTAATCAATTCATTCCGGGTAATTATAAAAATTCGTTAGTTAATGCATTAATTAAGTAGACATTCTCATTTTACAGTAAAAATATTTTGAAATAATTTCTCTTATATTCAAACTTATTTCATATTTGATTCTATTTCATTTAAATTATTGAAAAAAACCAACTCCTTATCTAAAGTAATTATGAAATTATTGAAACAAATATATTTTAATTGTAATTTTCTAGAGGCATTACAGTAAAACATTAAAAATAAATATTTAACGAAATAAAATTTAGAAAACTTATTTTAGTTCCCTTATTGAAAATATCAGATATAAATAGTTTTATAAAATTTTAGTAGCTAATATTTTCGCACTTTTATTTAATATAATATAATATTATGATATTTTTTTTTATTTTTAGATTATAAAATACTTGCAGAATGAATACATAAAATTATTTTTAGAATATTGAAGTAAAAATTTTCACAAAATTTATACCAATAAAATTGATATTAATTTTGAAGTACAGAGTTTTCATTCAATATTATCGGTTTTAAATCAACATAAAAATATAAATATACGATTATGTTTGTAGTAGTATTTTATGATAAATGAAAAGATATTCGAAGGAAACCATATATCAGATTAATACAGAAATTGATTAGTCCATACGCACATATCTATCATATTAGATTGGAAAGTAACTTCTACTTTTAGGGTAACTTATGGCGTTAATTCAGAATTATTATGTATATTAATTGTTTATTTTGATAATATTAAAATTTTCATGAACTACTTCAAATCAATAAAATCTTTTACAAGGTTAAGATAAATGCATTGATAAGGAATTAATTAAATTCTTAATACAATATTAGAAAATTTAATAGCTCGTATTAAAAAGTAATATATCAATATGAATTTTTAACGCCATTCCAAAGTATAAATCAATGAATTGCAAAAATCAATCGATAAAAAATTTCCAAAAAAAAAGAAAAAAAAAGTTTTATTTGATAGTCATCGTATTCTATTTTTTTATTATTATATCAATAAAAAAAAAATATTTTATGTATTTAAATAAATATTGGCAATATCTTTATGAATGATATTTAACTTTTAAATAATTCTAATAAAATGCTATTTTATTGTTTAAAACTTGTACTTTTCATCAAATATTTTTGTGTTCTTTTTTTGTGAATTTTTAATTAATTTTTGTCCAAATATTTAAAAATAATTCGTTATTTTATTATTATTTAGTATAAAGATGACAAAAAATTATGAACGCACAATTTGCACATAAAAAAAATGAATTATTTCAACTTGACTAGCTACGATTCTAAAAAGGATACTTTGTCTATTTAAAACACTTGTTGACTAACAACAATTGGTTCCTGGGCTCCGTTGTAAATTGAACCAACCTAATTGACAGAGTTTATACTACTGAAGCAATAATCTAAACGATCATTCAAATTCACCCCCTACACAAATATTTTATTCTACATATACTAGCGCATAAATTCACATTTCGCACAGATTTTCACAAATATAGTATAATTCACACAGACGCAGTAAAACAGAGTCGATGTCTCAAGGGTAGTAGCATTGACTATGAGAGGGAGACCTGTATTTAGCATTGCTCGATATGATATAGACGACATTATACAATATTATCAAGTTGCATGGGATTTGTTACTCACAAGGACATTGAACGGCAACGCATCATCCTAGAAATTGTTACTAGGATACCAGACCAGCTCAAGGCTTTGCTCTAAACGGTCAACATTCGCAAATAATTGCTATAATACATATATATATATGTTTATATACGGAGTAACAATATCTCGTACCTTTATGCACGATTACCAACCATAATTATATTTTATTATACGTTCTACATTTTAACTTGGCATAATGCATATTATCTGGAATATTTGCAACAACATTTATAAAAATATATATATGTATGTATATAAATAATAAAGGATAGGTATATACATGTTTACTAATATTGTACATATACGATAACTATTTTTATTGTAGATAGTTTTGCTTATCAAAAGATCTAAATAATACTAAATACGAAAGGATTTCCTTCGCGTACACGTGTATGTATATACGAGTATAGCTTATTATTTTTATGTTGTATGTTCACAAATGCTAATATAACCAATTACATATTTTTTATATTAATTGGATAATAGCCAGAATATCTGGAATTTTTTTTTTGTATTATTTTAGCTAAACCTATGTTAATATTTTCTAATTAAGTTAGTGTAAAAAATTTAATTAAATACAAATATTTATTTATTTTTATTTTCTCAAAATCAAACATTGTAAACATTTACTTATGGTCTAGTATGTATTTAATTTTTAGAAAAGATTATTTATAAGAAAACAAACCTACTCAAAAATGTTATTTTCTATCATCCAATCGAATGTTCGCAGAGAATATAAAAAAAATTATTTTCGTTTATTCTACAATAGAAAATAATAAAAATTATTATCATTTTAAACTTTACCATCATAAAGTTAAAAGCAGAATAAATTTAAAAAAAAATATTTTTGATAAAATTATCTTTTAAGGAGTAATATTCAGTTTCAGTTTCATATAATGGGAATGTGATGAGAAAAAATTTTAATATGAAATAAATACCAATGAATTTTGAAGGTTTTTTTTTTAAAAAATAAACTGTATTAAATTTTGTAAATTCTAACGTAAAAAAATATAAATAATTAACTGAAAGGCAATAATTTATTCGAATTGTTTTGTTTTTTTTGTTAAAGATATTTGTATCTAAATATTATAAATAAAATGAAAATGATGTCAAGGAACATTAAATTTTTCTAACTCTTCTTTGGAAAATATTTTTTCAGTAAAATTATTGTCGGAATTGTTTTTACAAAAACTTGAAAAAGTTTTATAACTTACCTAACATGATTATATTAAAGGTTTACTCTTTTTAAAATTTATCGAGAAAAAATAAATCTACTTAAGCGTTTAATAAAAATTTATTAAAAATCGATAGGCCCAAAAAAGAAACTTAAGTTTTTTTTTTTATTGTAGATAAAAATGACCTAGTTTTATACTCTTAAGAATGTAAATATTTTGAAAGGGTTATTCAATTCATGCTTCGAAAAGTAAAGTTGAAGAAAATACATTCAAAATACAAATTGTAATCAAATTTTATTTAATTGTATTGCTAAACTTTGTATTCAAAATTAAAATTTTAAAGGCTAACCGACATTAGCAAATTTCGAAATTACGCTTTCTAGGAATTTTTTGCACAAGAAAGACAAAATTTTTGAAATTTTTGGGGCTTGGAGTGCCGTTTTATTAAAACCATACATGGCGTAGATTGAAATCTTTTAGTGGTCTCTTATTCTTTAACTTGCTGGATTTTTAGAGTCCCATATATGATAATTTTGGTTATTGATATGTCCACCGATCGAGAAATGAGTATTGTTTTGTGTCAATAATCAGCATCTAAAGTCTGTTGTTCCAGCACAAACTTTTACACATTTTATGGTCAATTAATTAATCCAAAATACAAAATTGCAAACCATATACTAAACAAATGCTATTTTAAATAATACTCGTAAATATATTTGACAACTATCATATGATAGTGTTGTATTTTCCAAATTACAAAATGGATAACCCGGTATTAATATAAAAATATGAAAATACACTTTAAATTGCGTCGTTATATGTAATATGCACTTACATTTTTATATATATATATTTCGAAATAATTTATTGGAAATAATAAATTAAAATTAAAAAAAGACAAAACTCTAAAAATTCATATAATATTGAATTAAAATTTAAAACCCCAAAATATTTTAATTCTAATAATAATAAAAATAAATATCGGAATATTGTTAGTTAAAAATAAATCGAAATATTGATTATCATATTTACCTATTCTATTTTATGAGTTTTTTTTAACAAATTTTTCAGATTATTCGTCTATAATTTTTTTTTATTAATTTCAATATAAGCTTAAATACTAATTAATGTTTACTATCGATTTTTTTACTATTTATTGTTAAAATAAAATAATTTTCAAAGGAAAGCCTTCAATATCTAGCGACAACAAAAGATGAAAGAA
The DNA here is from genome assembly GCA_958298945.1 of Atherix ibis. Taxonomy (NCBI): domain Eukaryota; kingdom Metazoa; phylum Arthropoda; class Insecta; order Diptera; family Athericidae; genus Atherix; species Atherix ibis. Next base: position 91,864,804 of record OY282606.1, on the reverse strand, counting down.
TTTTTCCTTTAAAAAAAAAAATAACAAAATCATAAATTTTAAAGAGTATACAAATTGCTTATGGAACATTAAAAGTATCCAAACTGTTCAATAGATCGAAAGACTGAACATAAACTAAAAATAAAGCTGATAGCCTATACTTTATTGGTATATTATTATTACTCTTGCTATACATATTATGTATCTATAAATTTATTGAAAACTTGAAAATCAAAGATACAAAATAAGAATTCATAATAAAGTATCTGCTTTATATATCATAAATTCTAAAAATAGACTTGTAATATGTTTTATCAAATATTTGTTAACGTGCATATAACTTATGTAATGTACTGTTTGAATCGTATTTAATAAAAATATATTTTTTTTACCTTAGTTAAAATTATATGTATTTTTGAAATTTAAAAAAAAAATAGCATAAAATAAATCCAATTAGAAATTCAAAAATATTTAAAGAGATCCGCAACCATAGAAACTAAATGTAAAGAATCCGAACAAATAAATTAAATACAAACATATTTTAGACATGCGCTTTTTAAAATCAGTTTTAATATTTCTAGGAATTTTCGATTAGAATATTTTCAATTTGATAATTAATTCCAATAAAATCTCTCCTTTTGTAGAAATCTTCATATCCTCCTTTTGTAGAAATCTTCAAAGTATTATTTATAAATAATTTGGTCTTCTTTAAGAAGTATGAGAAAGGATGTGAACATCAAACTGTTCTTCCAAACCAATACTTCTCATCTATTTTAAGTTATTTCTTTTATCGTCAAATATGAGTTATTGGTGTTTACGATTTAATTTATAAGCGTTTCATTTCAATATTTTATATACTCCTATTTTATTCATAATATACTTCACTACCAAATGCCAAGCATTGTAAAATAATATTTGAATAATACAATAATACACGGAATACAAGCAATATCTTTTGATGATGGTGTTTTCTATGTTTTTCATATACTTATTACAGAAATACATTGTTTATTTGTTTTAATCGCAAATTATATTTAAAAATCTTCATAGTTGTGTAAAAGGGTATATTATCCGCAAAAATCTTAAAATTCATACCAATATAAAAAAATCATTCAAAATTGAACGAATACCCTTACTTCATTGTAAAGCTATTTGAGCAAAAATCTATTATAAAATCTATAATTAATTTTATTTACATTCCATAATCTTTTATTTATATAATATTAATGTATTATTGATACTATACATTTTTAAGAATATTATATGAAATATGATTATGTATATAAATAAAATTATTACTTTTAAATGTTTCATTTTATACGTATGATTAATAAAACATAAATTGGATTTAATTTGAATTGTAAATATTATATATTATATAATATAAGATTAATAATAATTATTTTTCTATAAACATACAATATACATAGATGTACATATGTAGTCTATACGGACACCAATTTGTTTTGTTTTTATTTAGGAAAAATTTGTATTTATTTATTAATTTTATTTACAATTAAAAAAAAAATTTAAAATGTTGTCTGTATGAATGAAATATATATAAATCGTTCCTGTTTTGTCAAATTGTCAACCCTAAAAAGTCGAATTAACCAAAATAAAATTAAATGTATTGTATAAAATATATAAAATTTACTAAATTAACTATACATTAACTATGTACATATATTTTTCAGAATCTACATTTTTGGGGAATTATATAAAATAAAAGTGAAAATGGATATTATTATTTCAGTTTTTGTAAAAAAAAGTTCATGATATTATTAGTACTTCTCTATGATTTTGTAGGTTATGATATTTAAGAGAAAACTTACTGTGAGAGCAACACCAACTGTGGCTGAAAAAGATCCTGCCTTAAAGTCACCTGTATTATATTTAACTAGAAATGATGTTTTTCCAACACCAGAATCACCAAGTAAAATAGTCTGTGTTCAAGAAAACATCAATAACAAGCAGTTTTATTTTGTTAAATATGTGTAGTATATTGAAAATAAATTTTCTATTTAATTTTATATATACCTTATGTGTCGAACACTCATTAAAGCTCTGATCATCAGTGTCTATAATTTTATATGATCTCCAATCATCATCTGGTTTATCATCATTTTCATATTTTGTTTCACGATAAGCATTTTCCCTAAAATAATATTCGGAGTCCATTCCGTACATTTGTAAGGCTTCTCGTGGTGGTTGGTATCCTGGATAGCCGCTGGGTGAAGGTGTTTGATATTCGTTATCCTTTTCGATATTAAGAGTATTGTCCTGTTCATTATGGTAATTGTATGGGATATTGTTTTCATATCTTGCTTGAGCATATCTACTTTCCGTAATTGCAGCATCTTCAAAAACTTCATTACTAATATTATCATCACTTGCCATTTTTTATTAATTAACTCTTATTAGTAAATAATTATATCTACACTTTTTGTCGTTGTTCCAATTAAAATTTGAGTAAATATACCCCCATTTGTAGTGGTTATCGCTAGCACATTTCACTGGTTTACTATTTATTACACACACACATCATCATTTCTATTATTATAATAGATATAAGGATGAGATTTGTTTTGACATTTGGTACAGATATTAAAATATGGTAGATAAATATCAATTAACCCATTCGTATTATTAATTTTTTTGCCCAAAACGCACTTTCCATATCATAATGTGTATTATAAAACTATATATAAAAAAATAATTAAAATAAATTTATATTAACTCTTCAAAAATGTCCTTTTAAATATTGTATTTGCGACTAAATTTTGGTATAGTATTATTTTGTATTTGTTTTAATCGATAAAAATATCTTCACATTAAATACAATATAAATCTGATTTAATAAATATATAGTATAATACCGAAAATCTTATGATTTTGAAATATTTGAGAGCAAAATAGTACACCCATCCGATAAAACACTAATAACACTTCATACTAAATTTCAGTTCAGAAATTTATTTCGCAGTCAAAAATTTTATTCTCTCTATTATAAATACATTTAATAATTTAAATAAATTTATATATATAATTAATGCAAATCCTTAATAATTTTAATCATTCTGGTAGTGTATATATATTATTAAAAATCCATTAAAATAAATATTACGAAAACAATTAATGTAAACAGAATTTCTCTGAATAAATTTACTATATATTATATCACTTATACAGAAAGGACATTCTTGATCAAAAGTACGTTTGACCTATTTATTATTTCAGTTAAAGGATTCACGATGACAGTATTTACAAGCAACAGAAATAAAGGGTAATAACTTTAACGAATACTATGATTGGAATATGTGTAAAACACAGGGTAGCCCTTAAGTTAATTCAATAGTTGATATTTGATTAATAAAATTCATTTTTTCCATATTTAATTAATTTAGGAATTTATCCTTAAAATTTTTTTTTTTTAATAGACAACATTTATGATATTTATTTTTTAATTGATATTATCAAAATATGTTTATTTAAAATTTCATTTTTATTTGAATATGCATTTCTTAATCAAAAAATGCAAAAATTTTAATTTGTTTATATGATTAATAATTAGTTTTTATAAATAATTTTTTAGTCTCATTAATTTTGTTTTCAAAATATTTTCCATTTTTCGAAATTTTTCTCTTTTAAACCATATAATATATATAATCTGTGTTTGATAAACGTTTAAATTCATAACTATGTATGCATGTATGTATGTATGCATGTATAATAAAAAAATAATTGGATTTTGTATCTAAATTGTGCATTTGTTCTTTCTCCTTGACCTTTAGGACAACGACACCAGAACGATAATTTACCTTATAGAAAGGCGCATTCACAGGAAATTCCCAATAAAAAATAAATAATTCTTGACCACATATTAACATATACTTTGAGAAAGGGAGAATAAATATGATTCATTTTACAGAATCTTATATGTACATCCTGCGTTAAGTTTCGGGAATTTTCCTTTTATAAATATGACCATCAATGTGTCATGGATATTTTCGGAAAATAAGGAAATTCATCGCTATATTACGCAATATAAAGTTTATTTACTTCTTAAATTGCACGACATGCGCAGAGTTTTTATACTGAAATCTGCACACATGTCAAACACCGGAGCATTAACTTGATGTCATTTCATCATCTATCTAACAAGAAGCTAGATATTGTTCATTCGGTTTTTATACAAATCAATAAATACAAATAATTGACATTTAAACATATTAAAATTATAATTAATTTTGTTAAACAAAGGGTATAAAAATATGTAAAACAGTTATTTTATTTAAAGAAAAAGAAACCCTATATTTTTAGTAAAAAGTAAAGTAGCCCGTTTTTTTTTAAAAATCGGACACTGAAAAATTGGTGCGAATAGTGTTCATTTATTACAATACAATTCCAGTAGATGGCGTTACGATATAATATCATATTTTTCTCACTCCGCTCTTTGAAACCCGCTTTAAAAAATAGTGTTTGCAGTCCGTGTGATGGCGTGGTTGTGTAAATTTCGCCGAATATATTTCGTGACAATTCTTTGCTATAATTCATTAATGTTTTCATTAATATAAACAATTAATTTTGAACTTTTCAATTGGATCTATTGAATATGTAATTGTTTTGAAAATAATTGTGAGCGTTGTAATATAAACTGTGAAAGTTGAATAAGAGGAAGCATTTGTTTGCGGAAGAGGAAATCTAATTTCTTTGCACATATTTATGTGCAGTGTTAGTGTTAAATACGAAAGACATTAAAAAGCAGCATTACGCATTATGGATGTCGGAAATGGTGATGACCGAGTATATGCCGCGGAAAGAATTATACAGAAGCGCTCCCGTAAGGTTTGTATTGAAGAAATCTTTAAATCCATTAATATGAAGTGAATGTCATTAAATTGAACAAGTCGCGTATTGACTGTGTTGACGGCATTTGTTTTCAATATTTGCGTGTCGTTTGTTTTCATCTCTGCTGTCGAACATAGAGAAGGGAATTACGTTTGTGTTGGTTTGTCGCCATCTTTCACGAATCAAATTGCGTCAAAATTATTTTATGCGGCATTTTCAACATACATGTTAATGTTTGAAAATTTATGCAATTTTAAAATTAATAATATGTCAAGTAGAATTTTTCACAAAATTTGATAAAGAATTTTCTTAATAAAGAAAAAATTAAAAATCGTTTCTATATAACATACATTCTTATAAATATGATTGTTTTTAAATATTGATCAATTAAAATTAAAGTTATAATAATTACTAAGTTAATAAAATAATATTTTCAATTAATAGGGTAAAGTTGAGTATAGAGTGAAATGGAAAGGATGGAATCAGCGCTATAATACATGGGAACCAGAAGAAAATATACTTGATCGGCGACTAATTGATATTTTTGAGCAAAGCATTAAAGGATCTAACACTCCATCGAAACGAGGTCCAAAAAAGAAGGAAAAAGAACGTGACCGTGATCCAGAAACAGAGGACGATGATGCGGATACACTTTTGGATGAATCTGAAAAGGAAACAGTTTCCGAAAAAGAAAAAGAAAAGAAAAAAGAGGCTAAAATATCGAAAAATGATGGAAAAAATCATATATTGTCGGTGACTGAAACGCGGACAAAGACACCGGACAGCTTTAAAGAGGCTTTGGCAACAGAGGCAGACTATAATTCAAGTAGTAGCGAAGATCAGCCATTGAGTCGAAAAGAGCCAGTTGGTACAAAAAGGAAAGCAGAAGTATTAAAAGAATCTGGTAAAATTGGAGTAACAATAAAAACATCTCCCGATGGACCTCCTCCATCTAAGCACCATTGTTTGGATACGGCTGCGCCGATTTCCGCTCCATTAAAAACAGAAGCAGCACCGCTATCGCCGGAAACGCCAGCTTCACGACCAGAACAAGATATACCATCAGATAAACCGGTAACGCTTCCTAAATTAGAAGATGACGTTTCAAATAATAAGTTATCAAAAGAACTTCATAATAATAACAACAATAACAATAATAATAATGTAAGCACATTAAAAAGTCCAAAAATATTGCATTCACCGAAAACAGCGCCCCCACGCCTTTGGCTACCTAGATCGGATATGACAGATCAAGTAGTCATTACTGACGTCACTGTCAATTTGGAAACAGTGACAATCCGCGAATGCAAAACTGAACGGGGATTTTTTCGTGAACGCGATCTAAAAACTGATATTACTAACTGAAAGCAAATATCGGAGCAATCCGCTTATCTGGTGCGCAAAAAAAGAAAGAAACATAGGAGGCAACATATGGTCAAACAAACTAATTTACTAAAAAAGCAAAATTAGCAAATAGAATTATATTTAAGTGATTGATTGTGTATGATTTTCATTTTGTTAAACCAAACAAACCTGGTGGAGTGTAAAACCGATATTATTTATAATTTACTTGTTGAGTTGATGTTTCTAATTATATTGCGATATATAATATTTACGTATACATATATATATATATAATATATATATATGTAATGTATACACAATTATATATCATAAAGATTTAAAAAAATGAAAGTATGATATATTTATATATATAAATATAAATTGTAAATATATGTCAATGGCATTAATATTTAAGAATTTAAGCTTATGATTTAAGAAAATTAATATGTATTAACTTAATGTATTGCGTTTACATAAAAGAAATTGCGTTTAGAAAATACGACGCGAAAAATGTGACAGATTTTATAGCGATAGTTACATAGATAGTTAGGTAGATCTATATTTTATTTTTTTACATATAGGAAATAAAAAAAAGCAAACAAATAAACAAAAATTAAAGAAAAGAAAAATTATATCTTGTTGCATTAAAACCGTCGTCGTTAAATTTGTTTATCTCGCTTGCTTATTATGAATTGCAACAATATATATGCACATATACAGTTATAGGGTAAATATTAATAATAATAGTAATAAAAAAATATAATAATAATAATGATAAAAATAATGATTACAAAACATAATAAAATAATAATATTTAACTTCGACTTGTTTTAGATTAGACAATATTAATTTTAAACGCTCAAGTTGCGTCTAACATATTAAACAACATGCATATATTCACATTATGTATAAAAAAATTATTAAGAAACAAATATATGAAAAAATTAACCATGGACTATTAAAAATCAATCTCAAAAGTCAGTTATTTCCAAAAAAAATTAAATATTTATTGAAAATGTTAAAATTAAAATGGCAACTGGTTTGCTTAAACAAACAATCTCAAAGAACTATAATAATATTAAAATTGTATTAAATAATTCCTATATACATATGTGTATGAATTATCCTGAAAATTCTCAAAGTAAATACAAATGGCGAAAATTCTGAAATCATCTATTTAACTTATTCGATTTATTTGTCAATCGATTATCCTAACAGTATTGTCATAATACTTATTAAATAACAAATATTAGTTGATTGTTCAAAATTCTATTATATAGTAATAATTATATGTATGTTTATATATATTTTTAATATTGTGCTCTATTATCTAATTATTCCTTTTTTCTAAATACAATTATTACTCTTTATTATTTCTAGTTTATAGATAAACTTTTATGACATTGTATTTAATTTTTTTGTGTTTTTTTTTAACAGACTTGTTTTTTTTTGCTATATATAAAATGTTTGCATACAAGTACAATTAATATTATATTTACTATATGTAATTGTAGGAGTACAAATTTAAAAGTTTTTTTTTAATTTTTTATTTAATTAATATATGAACAAAAAATAAGCTAACAATAGTCGTATTATACTATTTGATGAAAACTAAACATAATTGTCAAAATTATTGTATTGTAGCCTCGAATTACTTAAAATTCCTTATTTTTACAAACAAATTTTGAAAATTAAAAATTTTTCAAAAAGCATTCAAATTGTTTTTGATTCTTTTTTTTTTCTTTGAGAAAAATAACACGTTAAATTGAGAGTTGATTGGTGAATGATGATACAAATTTTCTTTATACATTTACGAATAAGAGAAAATATCTTTTTGATGTATAAATTTAAGACCAATATTCAAAAGGATACATTTTATACTAAAAAAATGGATTTGGAGATTTTTCTTTTTAAATAAGGTTTTTAATTACGTTTTTTTCTGCGAAGGATTGAAAATTTTAGACAAATTATTTTGACTACAAATTTGTATTGAACATTTTTTACCGAACGTTTTCTACTAGATTCTAAATTTTGACAAGTTTTTTAATGACAATTTCTATTTCAAATGAAAACAAAATTTCTTATGAATATAAGATTGAAAAATTTTGATTAAGAAAAATTATACAAATTTATTGGTTTTATTTTTAACAGAAAATTGGTTTTAGCTTGTATAAAATATATATCTAAGCAAAATTTATATTATATTTAATACATACAATTGCATTAGTACAAATTCGAAATGTTTTGTATTTTTTATTTATCGCAATATTGAATTTACAAAAAATAAGCACAACATGTATGGTTTACTACTATTCGAAAAAAAAGCTACAATTAACAATATTTTAAACAATTTAAAAGTTTCCTATTTTTATAAATTCCATATTTTTAATAGCAGCATTGAAATTATTTTTCTTTTCTTTGAGAAATACCACTCTGGAATTCAGAAATAATTATAATTCGATTATGTATGTCCCATTACATTTACGGATGTAAATTACATTTCTTTAGAGAAAATTAATGGGCTTAAAAATAATATTCTAAATCCCTTTTAGATAAAGTTAGACTTTATCTAATTTGGAGGTTTAAATATAAATTAGTTATTTAGAATATTATATTGTTTGTTTCATGTTTTTTTCGAAAACGACCAACAGATACTGGATAGATTTTTTTAGCACTATTGCATTTTATATTAACGAAAATATTTTAATTGATTATTATTTAAAACATAAATAATTTCTGAATTATCTCTATACACAACAAATGAATTAACCAATTTGTGTTCCTTTATTTCATTATTATTGATATACATAAGAAAAATAACAATTGATAGAAAGTATTGTATATACACAGACATATGACGTATATTGCATAAAATTATTTATGTATGTAAAATATGCAAATAAAAAGTAATAATGTAAAAATATAAAACTATGCTATCTCCATTATTATATAATTACGTTTGATGCATACTTTAATAATTATTTTGAACGCATTTCCTTCGATTCTTTTGTATTCTTTGGATTGTTTCTGCAATCGGTACACGTTCGGCGAAAAAGTCTGTCACAAGCGGAACGGTTAAAACAGTGGCTATAAATTGGCTACAGGTTATTTCCCATTTATCATGAACTGGACTATCACTAGATTTAATAGATTCGATAGAGTTTTTACATGCTGAATTAGAAGTGGCGGATGTGGTTGCTTCCACTGATGAGAATGTATTTCCATTTGAATCAGCCTGAAATATGAAAGTTTATTTCATTATTTTTTTAAAAGAAAAAATATAATTATTTGTATTACTTCGTCGGATGAATTTGGCAATGCAATTTGAGTAAAACTGTCTATACTTTCATCTTTAGTGACAACATTTTTACTATTGCCAATTTCGATTATAGTATTATCTAAAAATAAGACAATAGTACGTAAGTTGGATTATAATGAATATAGAATTGGTTACAAGCTCGATTTAGTTCCGAATCACTTGAGCCAATTATTTCCACAAGACTCTTCCACAACAATTGAAAATTATTTTTTTTTATTCCGGGAATGTTACAGCGAGGTGACCCTGTTTCTGGCTGATCCAAAAATACTCTCAAACTACTCAAACTTTTTGTATCGGTCGACGATGTCATTGAAAAATGATTTTCTTGTTTTGTTATAATTGTGTCACTTATTTGAGAAACATTAGATATAGTTTCAGGATTGGAACTTTTTATAGCCAAATCGCTTATATCTGAAAATGTATCAATTGATTCGAAACGATTTTGTGCACTAAGTTCTGGTAAATCAACATAAAAAGTTGATCTGCCTTTCATTTGCGACGTCCCCGAAAGACTAGATGATCGATGACCTTCATGTCCGCTTAGCAAATCATCGTTAATGTCTACATTTAACGCAGTAAGAGATTCAAGGAAGTTTGTATCTGCTGGTGACGGTAATGCCTCAATCGATTCAGAAGGATCATCGCTATTTCAAAATATAAGTAATCGTTATTAGTGCACAATTTTAAATTGTTTTATATACCTAAAAAAATCTTCTGCTTCAATTCCAACTTCAGCAAAATCTTTGTACTGTCCCTCTTTATTTGACTGCTCAAGGTCGGATTGCAAAAGTAAAGGCGGCAAGTGTAATATATAAAGTAATTTCAATTTTTCTACATATTTTCCAGAGCATATGATTCCAAGAGCTTTTACAAATTGATGAAAATCCAAAGACCCAACATATCGTTTATCAACTAACTAAAATATGAAATTTTTTTTATTAATTAAAAAAGCACCATTTAAAATATTTATTATATCAATGCATTTAAAGATAAACTTATAAAATTAACTGTGAATTAGATCTGTTATATTTTCTCTCCACAATTATTATATTATGGAACTTAAAAATGAAAATAAGCTTATTCACTAATATTAATTAATTGAATTTTTCATGTTATATCAACCTTAAATGATAATATAATATATTTAATGGAATTTTATTTACCCGAAATAATTTTTCTGATAAGTCAATTGATCGACATTTGCCCCATGGTGTCAATTCACACAATAATACTCGGAAAGTATCAAAATCTACTTTGTAATTATCCAATTTACTATGTGTGTCGCGTAGTAAACCTTTGCTATCACTATTACTATGCGATGGCGAAACAAGAATTGGTGATTCTCCTGTTAATAACTTTTGCTGATATTTTCGAGTACTCATTTTTTCTTCGCGGATTACAATTAAAAGCAGTCTCAATTCATTTTGTTCAAAATATAAATTATCACGAAAATTTTTAACTATACTATTCTCATTATCTGTATCAAATTGATGAATTGTGAGTCTTCGATGTTTATTTCGAAGTTCTTCAATTTTCTGCATAGAAATCTTCTCTCCATATTTTGAATAGGCTTCTTCAATTAATGTATGAATTGTTTGGCTCTACAAATAAGTAATAATATTAATAATTCAATTTTAAATGCACTATTACATTCAATAAAAAAAATACCTTTAGTTTTGGACCAGATTTGAGTGAGATTCTATAATCTGGATTATATATACCACTTAAATAGTTTGTTAATAACTGCATTGCTTCCCCATCATCACGACATGCTAATAACTTGTCAGCATTCCATTCTAGGATTTTCATAGCAATCTGAAATATCAAGAAATTTTTATTTTCTATTTAAAAATAATTTGCTAAAACTATTTACCATAAAAACTGCCTTTGCACCATCGTAGAAAAAACAATCAATTATATGAAATGTGCTATCTGATGGAATAACACTAAGGAAAATTGTCAAAAACCATGACAAAGATATTAACTTAATCATGCCTAAATAATCTAAATGGGAATGCAATTCAGGCAAATGCTCTGAAATCAATTCATTTAAAACTCCTTGATCAATCTGAAATCAAAAATTGTATGGTTAAACATAGCAATTTAATCATAATTTTTTTTTTTAATATTTACTTGTGCTCCAACAACTTTATCATTGTAATAATCTGGCAGTAAATTTTCACACAGACTTGCCAGCATCCAGAAGGCATCTTCCTCATCGCAAAAAATTAAAAATACTGAAGATACTATATTCATAGCTTGACAGTAGCCAACTTTTGGATTTCGCAATGCATATGCTTGAAGAACTCGGCGTAATGCACTTATTCCATCGGGATGTTGAAAAGCTGAATGTTCAGGAAATGATCTATATAAATCTCGTTCAATTTCTTCATGTGTCGCACTTTGTTTGCTTGCAGACTAAAATATGTTTTTAGGTTAAACAAAAATTGCTTTTTAATAAAATCATATATTTTTAGAACCTTTTCAACTAGATCTTCATAGAGACCAGGATTAATTTCTTTTTCATGTTGCGCCCCAGAAAATATCATCCAAATTTCTTGTCGTAAATTATCCGGAATACCTTCGATAATTAAATTAATTAAATCAACAGTACGGAACATAGTCACTCCACGACCAAATTCGGAAAAATGTTTCTCCCATATCTTTAACTATTTAAAAAACCATTATACATTTATTCATAATTAAATATTCATTTAGTTTTTTAGTTACTTTTTTTTCTTGTTTTTGAATCATTTCTTCGGTCAGCTCAGGCTTGAACGTATACATTAAAGCTCTTTCTTTAGTCCAGCTCATATCATATTTACATCGATCACTTTTTTCGGGACTGCAAAAAATCCCAAACTTTATTCAATTCTGATATTGTTTAAAATTTTCAATAATATACATTTTTGTTCTCGCCAAAAATTCAACGATTCTTTGTATTAAAAATTCTCTATCAAATATTTGGGAAAATTGAAAGGAAGAATTCGATGCTGATGCAGTAGTAATTATAATTTGATTTTCGAAACGATTAGGTCCATCATCTTTTTTTTCAACACTCTTAAATGAATAATTACGGTAATTATTCTCATTATTATTTGACAATGATGTTAGCTATTAATACTTACAACAACAATTTTCAAGGGAATAACCAAAATGACTAAATTTTTAACTTCGCTGCTAAAACACAAAAAATTTTCTGATAAGTGAATATTGCCTCCCACAAATCTTTTATTATATGGTGTCCATAAATTAGCTTGAAATCAATGTAAAAATATATATTCATTTGGATACTATTGAAAATTTAATATTACCTTTCATTTTGCCGTCAAGTATCTCATTTTGTGGTAATCGAAAAAACATTTTATATTCCTCAGACTTTTGACGAACTGTTAAATTACGAAAGAGAACAGATTTTTTGGAATTATTTTTTCCCAGTTTTTGGAATGTACTGGGATCATGGTCAACAACTGGGCTATCTGGATCCTAAAAGAATTAAATTCGCATTCTAATAAATTAATAAGAACTATTACATTAACATTTACTACTAGACATATTTTTTTCAAAGGTGATAGTTTGAAAAATACAATAATTGGATATGTAATTTGTTTATATATATTTACAAACCCACCATATACAATGGGAATAAGTAAAATTATTTTAAAACATCAAATTACTAACTTGAATTAATTGTTTCATTGCCATTTTATTTAATTGTTCTATCAATTTGTATGCTTCAGGAGCATTTATTACAAAAAATGTAAATTCCATTTTATTAGCTGTTTTTATGTAAATCCCCTTCGGTATTTTATAATTTATATGCTCGATTTCGGAAAATCTAAAATAATTAATAAAGACTGTAAACATATATAGAACTCCTTCATACATTTTAACACTATCAATGTGTACTTTACCGTATGTCGATTTTCGTTTCTTTTCCTAGAAAGTACGAATAAAAACACAAATGATTCAGCGACAAATACAAATGCCCCTGACGAGGAATTTTATTTTTTATGTAACTATAAAATATTTAGTATATTATTAAATTCTTATTTACATTATAGAATTTTGTTGGTATTTAATGTACATACTTGCAAGAATAATAATTTACTAGTTGCTCGTCATCCGGCATATTGAAATATTTCTTAAATTTTTGAACTTGATAAATAGATGGATCACATATTTCTTCAGTATTTTGCGAATTATGAGCGTGAAGCGACTGAATTTTACAAATTGTAAAATTTGTAACTTCTTCTTCACTTTCCATTTCATTCAAAACTTTGAATAAATTAGAGGCGAGCCATTCCCAATCTTCAATTATTTCCTCATGAGTCGAAGCAACTGCGATTTCTATATTAAAAATAAATAATAAACATAAATGATTACCTTTCATTGCGCATAAATTTTAAATGTTGCCCTAAGATTTTTTTTTATTTAATTTGTTCTATTATTACTATATTTGTATTTATAATATTGTCTGCAAACAAAATACCGTAATAAACTTCAGAAGAGGGCGTTTGATGCAAAATGCGATATGGTGGTGGTTTTGTATCAAAAACACTGTCCCATGTACCAACTAGCAATGATGACAATCCACTTGATTCTCCATGTCCTCGACGTTTTTGAAGTACAAAATATTTGGAGTTAATTTCATTTATCCTACAATATAAAATCATATAACTAAAGTATATATTATAGAATTAAACTGCAATATTGTCAATTGATTGGATATATTCCATCTTCTAAATCGAACGTGACGTAATTTTAAATACTCACCAAAACGTAGTAGGGACAACGGATTCTTTGGGATGAATCCACATTTTATTTAATAAATATTCATGCGCTCAGATTATAATAATTTAATAACAATTATGCTACCGAGTGTGGCAATATTTAGATTATTGTTTTCCATCTACGCGATAAACACTGCAAAACAAACAATTCTGACATTTGGTGGTGAATCAGATTTGACATAAACTTTGGCAAACAAAGAAATGGAAAGCTTTATAAATCAGCTGATTTTTTACCATAAATAAGAAAGCTTTATGGAGCTTATTAATGCTTACAAGCCGGTGGTGGGATATAATATAACTCGTTTAAATTTATATATTTAAGTTTGTGGCAATTATAGACGTTTTCCTTTGGACCAATTTTGCTACTCCGCGGTAGATGACCAAAGTAAAGCCAAATTCTAAACTCTAGTAGAAACATAACTTCAAAATAGTCAGCAACAATGCTGAGTTTACTCACACACAATAAAAACTGAGTTTATTCACACATAAACAATACTGACAAAAATATGACTCTTCAACATAACCAACGAACTCGCTAAGCCATCTATTTCCAGTTCGGAAACTAAAATCCCCCTACAGTTAATTGTATGCGTAACTCACCGTTCGAAATGGTCGTTCGTTCGAGGTGGAGTAGATGATGACAGCTACAACTACCGCGTAGTAGCAAAATTGGTCCAAAGCAAACGCCTTTTATTTTGAAAAAAGGACATTTCGATTCAGTCAAAAAATATATCTAACAAAATGCTGTATATTATAATTAAAGTACTCCTTTCAATTATCATTTTAACTATTTCAGACCTCCAAAATGTACCTTATACGTAGTAGGTGTCTATTTCATTTTTATGATTTTATATTAGAATGTCATCCAAAATTATGTACTTTCATTTATATTTATGTAACTAAAAGTCCCAAACATCAAATGGTGAGCAAATTATTTGGTTAGTTCAATATGGATGTTATTGCTTATCCACCAAATTGTCAGGAAGTCAATTGTTGCCTTGAAGAAAATGTCCTAAGGCTTCGACTAAAGGTATAATTATGTAAGAAGTATTATTACAGTTTTTAGTATTTTTTTGATTTTTGTTTTTAGAAAATCACTAAATATTTTCAAGAATTAACACCATCCGTCGATTGTATTTGTTGTTATTATCCATTATGGGGTAAATTGAACCATATAGCATTACAGCACTCGCCATCGTTTATATCAATTTTGGCGGCATCTACAGCTACGGAAATTTGCCGCCATTTTTTTTTGTGTTTTGAAAAATATTCTGAACAAATAATACCCGTCAACAATTTTTATGTCTGTTGTTTTTGTTATAATTTTCTGTAAATTATTTTTATAATAATTTATTTTTTTCAATATTATTTTAGACATTATGTGGAATAATAAATAAAATATTTAAACAAAAAGATGATTCAGCGGATACATATCACTTAAAATGTGATTTATTGCAAATATGGATAGCAAATAAATTATTTCGTTTAAATATACTTGATTGTATGGAAAAAAAATTACCACAAGAAAAATTATTCTTAGTAATGTTTGACACATTTAAAAATTTATTTATGTATGTAATTAATTAAACGTTTATATGGTTTATATGGACTAAAAGAAGTGAAATTTCAGAAATTCTAATTCCAATGAGCTTTGTAATTTAGCTGTTAACAGTATTGGTCAATTAATTACATACTCGGCAAAAGCTGTTGATAATCATATTGTAATAAGAAAAACGTTAATTTCTCTTTTAGATGACAATGCTCAAGCACGTATATTAGCTAGAAATATGCTTAATTTTTTAAAATTTGAACATCTTCGAACATTGAGCTCCGTGGGTATTGTACATAATATATGTATAAATTAGTTATATAGATGAAATATTCCTTTTTAATTATACTAATGAATAAAACATGGATAGGAAATAAAGTAATGTAGATTAATTTTCACTTTATAGGTTGCTTGCCAGAAAATATTGTTAAACGAAAACGACTCGTTTTTCGATGGCAAAGAATTAAAGATAACTGAAAAAGTAATTATAGAAACTGAGCATTATACAGCATTCCAATCGTTAATATTGATTTTGATGAAGTAAGATTTACTATATCTGAATATAATTAAAATTAAATTTATACTTAATTAAGATTTAATTATCGATTTTGAGGTCGGTTTTGAATAATAATCATCGGAATCATGAGCAAATGACTAGAATTTTGGTAATATTAATAATTCGTTACACAGAAAATAAAAAGAATTGGCAAAATAGTATTTTATCTACTAAAAAGCAGATCCAACTTATGATAACCAGATTTTTGCAAGCGTAAATTATTAATTGATAAATTTTAATTAATATAATTAAATATTATTATTTTTTTAGAATGAATCGAAAAAATAATTTATATCCGAATATTCTTATAAAATTTGGCTTAAAACTAATTCAAAATTGTCATGCTCCTGAAATAAAATGTCGTATTCTTCAATTGCTTCATTTATATATACAGAAATCTTATGGTAAACAAAGACAACAACTTATTTCAATATTTGAAACTTATTTGAGAGAATATTTAAATATAAAAAACAAACAAAAATACAAATTTGTAAATTAAAGCATACATTAAAAGTGAAGTACTTAAAAAAAGCATAAAAAAATTGCAAGTAGATAACGCAAGTATAATATTAACAAATTAGATACTACTTGCGAAACATAAAATGAATATTCAAATATCTTAAAGACGAAGACAAATAAAATGTGCTTTTTTATTTTATTTATTAAATATGTTCCTATTTTATATACATCTTGTAATTTTAAATTGATTTATGGCCTATTAGCATGTCCATAGTGAATTTGAACTCTGCTTAAATAAGGAAGACGTATTTTGGAAGACCTCTAATACTAAGCTATGTATATGAATAGTTCATATTAATATTTCATTCACTTATTAGTTCAGACATTCTCTATAGATTTAAAATAAGAATTTGTTGTATGCATTGGACAGATGAATGTATTAGCTGGATTGTTTGCTTATAACTCTTTCAAGACTTGTCTAAATTTATCCAAAAATACATCAACATGCTTTTCACCGAATGTAAGTGCGGGACGGAAGCGTATTGAAACATCGCCGCAACCGCCAGATTGTATTCCTTTTTGTTTAAGACTATGCACTAAGTCATCACGGAGTTTGGTGTCTCTACAATTTATGGCCAAAAAAGTACCTCGTCCTCGAGTAGAATTTAAGTATGTCGAAAATTCTTTTTCTATTTTGAGAAGACCTGCTTTTAAACGATTGCCTGATTTTGATACATTGTTTAAAAGATTATCTCTTTTAATAACTGTTAAAATACGTTCCAAGAGTAATAGTTTTCCTGGATCACCCATCCACGTATTGAAAACGCGGTACGCTTGTGGCGGTCTAAGATCATCTTTATGGAAATATCCGCCCAATTGCATTTTTTTACTGAATGTTACAACATCTGGAGGTTGTGGTAAATTAAAATGCTCATGGCACCACATTTTTCCAGTTGGGCCTCCTCCTGTCTGTACTTCGTCAATAAGCAATGCAGATCCATGTTTTTTCGCGATAGCCTGAAGTCTTTGGAAAAATTCTGGTGATGCTTCATTGTCGCCACCTTCACTTTGAATTGGTTCCACAATAATGCCAGCAACTGGAATATCTTTTTTAGCATAGTTTTGTATCAATTCCTCAACCTGAGCTAAACAACGATCATCCTCTTTTTTGTTTTCGTTAATATTGTCTTCAAGCGGATATCTATACTTGGGAAATGGAGCAATAGGCCAGTCAAATGAAGGAATATCAATTTTATGAATGTATTTTGAGTGTGTTGTTGAAAGACACCCAAGAGTTCGACCGTGAAACGCACCATGAAAAGACATAATACTTAATTTAGGCGCTCCAGGAGGCATGTTTATCATAGAACTATTAAT
The DNA here is from genome assembly GCA_958298945.1 of Atherix ibis. Classification (NCBI taxonomy): domain Eukaryota; kingdom Metazoa; phylum Arthropoda; class Insecta; order Diptera; family Athericidae; genus Atherix; species Atherix ibis. The sequence goes on along the minus strand of OY282606.1, from coordinate 91,846,580 downwards.
TTCCTCATCCGAAAATGAACAATTTTCACCGCGTTGATTTTGCCTGTACCTAAACATGTATTTTTAAAGTAGATAATTTTTGAATTTTAATTTTAACAATATATACCAAATAAAAATATTCTTGTATGCATTTTCATTAGAACATGAACCACACATCATAGTTGTAATATTGTTTAGTCCATTTGGCGCTACGGACATTAATACAGATTTTAGTTTTTCTGGCCAGTCTTCACCAGGAAATACACCTAGAGCAGGACGATTTACAAGAGCTAAAAATAATATTTGAATTTTAATTTTATCATATATCTACATGTTTATATGAAATGTGTACTTCTTAAGTTATGTTCCTCTTTGAAAACATTTAATAACTCGGGATGGTTATATCCAAGTGGTACTGATGAAATTTGTGAATATATATCCAATAAAACATTACCATCAACATCAACCAAATAATTTCCAATTGATTTGTCATAATTTGCAAATAATTGGACTGAGCCTGCATTCTATTGTATATAAAAAATAACAACCGTTTATTTAACTTATTCAACAAAATTGGATAACTGATTTATTATTTTTTAATTTACACTCTGGTTTATTGAAGTTTAATTTTGTGATCAATTGAAATACTCGTATATTTTTTTTTTATTTTAAATTATTTTGAGCACAAATATATTATTTTACAATTGAAACTAAAAATGTATTCCTTTAGCACTCTGCTGAAGTTATTATATGCACATTTATTTATATTATAATTAATAAATATTTTTCAATTAGTATTTTAAAAAAAGGCATAAGCGATGGGAATACGTTTACTTATAAATTAATATTTATACTAATTAGTGGGATAATAAAACAAACCTGTAAATTATTGAGTTCCTTTAATAATTTTAATGACCTAGGTCCAGGTACACTCGTTTTAACCGATGGACCGCTAGGTTCTGTTTGCGTTGTTGAGAGACTTTTAAATAATTTATTAACTTGAAATTAAGAAAAATAATTTTTTAAGCACTTTATAGCAACAAAATTTAATGAAAAAATATAACGTTTCATTAAAATCAATAATATCCTACATAGCGTACCTACTTCCTTGCGTCCTTGATTTTTTATTACGCTCGATAAACCAATTAATCTTAACATTTTTATATTTTTTTCTGTCGTAAATAAATATAAAATTAATAAAATATTTCCTTTCTTCCCTATCTATTTTTATTCTATGATATGATATAAAGAATCGCCCCGCGGCAACATCCACCCTATGTTTACGCAACCTCGAGACTAAAATTTGATTCCATCCATTTAACTTTTCTTACTATCCAAAAGCAATAGAACCAATATTACAAAGCATATCATACAATAGTATAGAAAATAACAGCAGTAGAAACTGGAGAAGAAGCTTTTATTGCTCTTCAACCAGCAACCTTGTTATTATCTTTAAATACGGAACGTGCGCAATTCAACGGGAGCTAGCAACACATTGTCGAAAATATTATATTATATTGGATGTATAATAGCTCTCAGCTTCTCTCAAACAACCAATGCGCATTTGTTCAATTTAATTATTCTCTGCTGTAACATTATCCCTTCTATATGAAGCAAGTATTCTTTTCAATCAAAATCAATTTAATAAATGATTATTTTCAAACAGCAATGAGCGTTTGAAAATCATCATCTAACAGCAAGCAATACCTAAATTGTTTCGGTGTTGTTACTAATTTAAATTGATCCTATCATATAAATAAGGTTCAATCTACAATGTTTTAAACGTTTATATTGGTATGTACGTACACACATGTATATGAACACACAATGTATGGTCTCGTGGTTGTGACGCTTTAAAGTGGCCCCTGGCATGTTCCGCAGGGACCCGCTACATACATACATTTAACTATTTTTTATATTCATATGCTACATAAATAAATTTTATTTAAAAAAAATATAGTTAAATTTGAATAATTATTGTAACAAAAAAATTAATTGATTTTGAATGGTATCATTTTTCATTACAATTATATACTATAATTCAGAGTACACTGATGTTATAATTTCAAATTATCATACATATTTTTTGAGTTATTATGTATATAAGTTAACACAAGAGAGCTACATTGGAACATATAATTTTAATTCTATTGGTATAATAATAAATTAATTACAAATATTCATGTAAAATATGGTATAATATTTAAATATGTAAAAAAAATATTAATAAATATTTTCCAACATAAAATAAAAAAAACTCAATTTTAAGAAATATAACATACATAGTTGTAATATCTATTTTTTATACAAAGAAGTATTTGTTTCAATTTTTTCCGCAAATACTAAACCAAACATATGTGTACATATAAAAATATGTTACTTTTTATTTTAAACCAAAACCCGATTGATAATTCTTATTCTCAAAATATTTTTTTAAAATATATTGTTTTCCGTAGGGTTTTTACATTACTAATACTTTTTAATCTAATCACTAACAAAAACTTATCAACAAATATAAACATTTTTTATGTACTTTGTGTAATAAATTAAACAAAATAACTAATAAAATTAAATATTAAATACAAATATACAAAATGTACTCCTTGCCCAAAACTTCACATAAATTTTTTTTGACTATTTTCTTTCGACCACTTATAAATAAATACAATTCATTGCTTTTGAAATTGAAAACAAATGTTACCTTGACCGCCGATAGCACTTAAACTTTATCTATTATATTATATTAACATGCGTTTAATTGATAAAGTCAATTTTCACATGATATTGCATAATATTAAAAAGAAATAATCCAAATGGCACATATAATTTTTATACCAATATAATTTACGCACATACACTGTAAACTCAATTCAATAAATTGTTTCGCTTTTTTTGTTATTGTATTTTATATATGCATACCAGTTTTACTATTAGAATTTTCATATTCTTCTGATATAGTTTTTGTCTAAAAATAAACTACATTTTCATATTTTTCGTTTGTATTATTAAATAAAATATGTATAGAACTGTTCAATATCAACCAACATATTGGTTTTATTTAACAAATTGAGTTCAATGTTATTGAGAGAATTTAATTTTGTAGTTTATATTTTAGTTAAAATATTCAACAGATTAAAGATTACTTCAATTACTCGACAAAACAATTTTAGGACAACAATAAATATTCTTTTTTATTTTATTGTGAAAAAACTGTAGCTATATTTCTCTTCCACTGAATATTCGTCTTAAAAAATACCACTGAATTTTCCTCTTGAAAAATACCACTGAATATTACTCTTAAAAAATAACGCAATAAGTTGCACGCAATAAGTTGTATGGAATAAGTTGCACGCAATAAGTTGCACGCAATAAGGTTCATGCCATAAGTTGCACGCAATAAGTTGAATGGAATAAGTTGCACGCAAAAAGTTGCACGCAAAAAGTTGCACCCAATAAGTTTCACGCAATAAGTAGTACGCAATAAGTTGCACGCAATAAGTTGCACGCAATAAGTTGCATGCAATAAGCTGCATGCAATAAGTTGCACGCAATAAGTTGCACGCAATAAGTTGCACGCAATAAGTTGCACGCAATAAGTTGCACGCAATAAGTTGCATGCAATAAGTTGCATGCAATAAGTTGCACGCAATAAGTTCCATGCAATAAGTTGCATATTCAGTGGTATTTTTCAAGCGGAATATTCAGTGGTATTTTTCAAGAGGAATATTCTGTGGTATTTTTCAAGAGGAATATTCAGTGGTATTTTGTCAAGAGGAATATTCATTGGTATTTTTCAAGAGGAATATTCAGTGGTATTTTTCAAGAGGAATATACAGTGTTATTTTTCAAGAAGAATATTCAGTGGTATTTTTCAAGAGTAATATTCAGTGGTATTTTTCAAGAGGAATATTCAGTGGTATTTTTCAAGAAGAATATTCAGTGGTATTTTTCATGAGGAATATACAGTATTATTTTTCAATAGGAATATTCAGTGGTATTTTTCAAGAGGAATATTCATTGGTATTTTTCAAGAGTAATATTCAGTGGTATTTTTCAAGAGGAATATTCAGTGGTATTTTTCAAGAAGAATATTCAGTGGTATTTTTCAAGAGGAATATTCAGTGGTATTTTTCAAGAGGAATATACAGTGTTATTTTTCAAGAAGAATATTCAGTGGTATTTTTCTAGAGGAATATTCAGTGGTATTTTTCAAGAGAAATATTCAGTGGTATTTTTCAAGAGGAATATTCATTGGTATTTTGTCAAGAGGAATATTCATTGGTATTTTTCAAGGGGAATATTCAGTGGTATTTTTCAAGAAGAATATTCAGTGATATTTTTCAAGAAGAATATTCAGTGGTATTTTTCAAGGGGAATATTCAGTGGTATTTTTCAAGAGGAATATTCAGTGGTATTTTTCAAGAGGAATATTTACTGGTATTTTTCAAGAGAAATATTCAGTGGTATTTGTCAAGAGGAATATTCATTGGTATTTTTCAAGAGGAATATTCAATGGTATTCTTCAAGAGGAATATTCAGTGTTATATTTCAAGAAGAATATTCAGTGGTATTTTTCAATAGGAATATTCAGTGGTATTTTTCAAGAGGAATATACAGTGTTATTTTTCAAGAAGAATATTCAGTGGTATTTTTCAAGAGGAATATTCAGTGGTATTTTGTCAAGAGGAATATTCATTGGTATTTTTCAAGAGGAATATTCAATGGTATTCTTCAAGAGGAATATTCAGTGTTATATTTCAAGAAGAATATTCAGTGGTATTTTTCAAGAGGAATATTCAGTGGTATTTTGTCAAGAGGAATATTCATTGGTATTTTTCAAGGGGAATATTCAGTGGTATTTTTCAAGAAGAATATTCAGTGGTATTTTTCAAGAAGAATATTCAGTGGTATTTTTCAATAGGAATATTCAGTGGTATTTTTCAAGGGGAATATTCAGTGGTATTTTTCAAGAGGAATATTCAGTGGTATTTTTCAAGAGGAATATTTACTGGTATTTTTCAAGAGAAATATTCAGTGGTATTTTTCAAGAGGAATATTCAGTGGTATTTTTCAAGAGGAATATTCAGTGGTATTTTTCAAGAAGAATATTCAGTGGTATTTTTCAAGAGGAATATCCAGTGATATTTTTTAGTTTTTTTGGTGTTTTTTGGTTTTTTGGTATTTTTGGTGTTTTTTGGTTTTTTGATATTTCTGGCCTTTTCCGTGTTTTTTAGTGTTTTTGGTGTTTTTTGGTGTTTTTTTGGTTTTTTTGGGTGTTTTTGGAGTTTTTTAGTGTTTTTGATATTTTTTGGTGTTTTTTATTTTTTTTGGCGTTTTTTGGTGTTTTTTGGCTTTTTTTTTTGAGTGTTTTTGGTGTTTTTTGGTTTTTTGGTATTTTTGGTGTTTTTTGGTTTTTTGGTATTTTTGGCTTTTTTTGTGTTTTTGGCGTTTTTGATGTTTTTTGGTGTTTTTGTTGTTTTTTTTGGTGTTTTTCAGTTTTTTTTTGTTTTTTTAAGTGTTTTTTGGTTTTTTGGTATTTTTGGTGTTTTTTGTTTTTTTTTTGTGTTTTTAGTTTTTTTCGTGTTTTTGGCGTTTTTGGTGTTTTTTAGATTTTTTGGTGTTTTTTTTGGTTTTTTGGTATTTTTGGTGTTTTTTGGTTTTTTGGTGTTTTCTGGTTTTTGGTGTTTCGGTGTTTTTTTAGTATTTTTTGCTTTTTCGTGTTTTTGTCGCTTTTTATATTTTTTGATGCTTTTGGTGTTTTTGGTGTTCTTTGGTGTTCTTTAGTGTTTTTAGTTTTTTTGATGTTTTTTTGGTGTTTTTGGGTTTTTTTAGTGTTTTTGGTTTTTGCGGTGTTTTTGGTATTTTTTAGTGTTTTTTTAGTGTTTTGTGTTTTTTAGTGTTTTCGGTGTTTTTTGGCGTTTTTTCGCGTTTTTGGTGTTTTTTGGTATTTTTGGTGTTTTTTGGTTTTTTGATTTTTTTGGTTTTTTTCGTGTTTTTGGTGTTTTTTAGTGTTTTTGGTATTTTTTGGTGTTTTTTTAGTGTTTTTGGTGTTTTGTGTTTTTTAGTGTTTTCGGTGTTTTTTGGCGTTTTTGGCGTTTTTTCGCGTTTTTGGTGTTTTTTGGATTTTTGGTATTTTTGGTGTTTTTTGGTTTTTTGATTTTTTTGGTTTTTTTCGTGTTTTTGGTGTTTTTTAGTGTTTTTGGTATTTTTTGGTGTTTTTTTTAGTGTTTTTGGTGTTTTGTGTTTTTTAGTGTTTTCGGTGTTTTTTGGCGTTTTTGGCGTTTTTTGGCGTTTTTGGTGTTTTTTGGTTTTTTGGTATTTTTGGTGTTTTTTGGTTTTTTGATTTTTTTGGTTTTTTCGTGTTTTTAGTGTTTTTTAGTGTTTTTGGCAGTTTTTGTGTTTTTTAGTGTTTTTGGTTTTTTTTTGGGGTTTTTGGTATTTTTGGTGTTTTTTTGGTATTTTTGACTTTTTTTCGCGTTTTTGGTGTTTTTTGGTTTTTTGGTATTTTTGGTGTTTTTTGGTTTTTTGATTTTTTTGGTTTTTTTCGTGTTTTTGGTGTTTCTTAGTGTTTTTGGCAGTTTTGGTATTTTTAGTGTTTTTTTTTTTTGGTGTTTTTTGGTATTTCTGGTTTTTTTTCGCGTTTTTGGTGTTTTTTGATGTTTTTTGGTGGTTTTGGTGTTTTTTAGTGTTTTTGGTGTTTTTTGGCGTTTTTTGGTGTTTTTTTAGTGTTTTTGGCGTTTTTCATGTTTTTTGAAGTTTTTTGGTGTTTTTTGGTGGTTTTGGTGTTTTTTATATTCAGTGGTATTTTTCAAGAGGAATATTCAGTGGAATTTTTCAAGAGGAATATTCAGTTCCTCTTGAAAAAAACCACTGCATATTTTTAGTGTTTTAGTGTGTTTTGTTTTTTTGGCGTTTTTTTAGTGTTTTAGTGTGTTTTGTTTTTTTGGCGTTTTTTGGTTTTTGGTATTTTTGGTGTTTTTTTGGTATTTTTGGCTTTTTTTGTGTTTTTGGCGTTTTTGATGTTTTTTGGTGTTTTTGGTGTTTTTTGGTGTTTGTGGTGTTTCTTAGTGTTTTTGGCAGTTTTGGTATTTTTAGTGTTTTTGATGTTTTTTGGTGTTTTTTTGGTGGTTTTGGTGTTGTTTATATTGAGTGGTATTTTGCAAGAGGAATATTCAGTGGAATTTTTCAAGAGGAATATGCAGTCGTATTTTTCAAGAGGAATATTCAGTGGTATTTTTCAAGAGGAATAATCAGTGGTATTTTTTAAGACGATTATTCAGTGGTATTTTTCAAGAGGAACATTCAGTGGTATTTTTCTAGAGGAATATTCAGTGGTATTTTTCAAGAGAAATATTCAGTGGTATTTTTCAAGGGGAATATTCAGTGGTATTTTTCAAGAGGAATATTCAGTGGTATTTTTCAAGAAGAATATTCAGTGGTATTTTTCAAGAGTGTTTTTAGTTTTTTTGGTGTTTTTTGGCGTTTTTTGGTATTTTTGGTGTTTTGTGTTTTTGGGTTTTTTCGTGTTTTTGGCGTTTTTGGTGTTTTTTAGATTTTTTGGTGTTTTTTGGTTTTTTGGTATTTTTGGTGTTTTTTGGTTTTTTGGTGTTTTCTGGTTTTTGGTGTTTCGGTGTTTTTTAGTATTTTTGGCTTTTTCGTGTTTTTGTCGCTTTTTATGTTTTTTGATGTTTTTGGTGTTTTTGGTGTTCTTTGGTGTTCTTTAGTGTTTTTGGTGTTCTTCAGTGTTTTTGGTTTTTTTGATGTTTTTTGGTGTTTTTTGGTTTTTTTGGTGTTTTCTGGTTTTTGGTATTTCGGTGTTTTTTGGTGTTTTTGGTTTTTTGATGTTTTTTGGTGTTTTTGGGTTTTTTTTAGTGTTTTTGGTTTTTGCGGTGTTTTTGGCGTTTTTTGGCGTTTTTTCGCGTTTTTGGTGTTTTTTGATGTTTTTTGGTTTTTTGATTTTTTTGGTTTTTTTCGTGTTTTTGGTGTTTTTTAGTGTTTTTGGTATTTTTTGGTGTTTTTTTAGTGTTTTTGGTGTTTTGTGTTTTTTAGTGTTTTCGGTGTTTTTTGGCGTTTTTTCGCGTTTTTGGTGTTTTTTGATTTTTTTGTTTTTTTTCGTGTTTTTGGTGTTTCTTAGTGTTTTTGGCAGTTTTGGTATTTTTAGTGTTTTTGTTTTTTTTGGTGTTTTTTGGTGGTTTTGGTGTTTTTTAGTGTTTTTGGTGTTTTTTGGTGTTTTTTTAGTGTTTTTGGCGTTTTTCATGTTTTTTGAAGTTTTTTGTTGTTTTTTGGTGGTTTTGGTGTTTTTTATATTCAGTGGTATTTTTCAAGAGGAATATTCAGTGGAATTTTTCAAGAGGAATATTCAGTTCCTCTTGAAAAAAACCACTGCATATTTTTAGTGTTTTAGTGTGTTTTGTTTTTTTTGGCGTTTTTTAGTGTTTTGTTTTTTTGGCGTTTTTAGATTTTTGGTATTTTTGGTTTTTTTTTGGTATTTTTGGCTTTTTTTGTGTTTTTGGCGTTTTTGATGTTTTTTGGTGGTTTTGGTGTTGTTTATATTGAGTGGTATTTTGCAAGAGGAATATTCAGTGGAATTTTTCAAGAGGAATATTCAGTGGTATTTTTCAAGAGGAATATGCAGTCGTATTTTTCAAGAGGAATATTCAGTGGTATTTTTCTAGAGGAATATTCAGTGGTATTTTTCAAGAGAAATATTCAGTGGTATTTTTCAAGAGAAATATTCAGTGGTATTTTTTAAGAGGAATATTCAGTGGTATTTTTCAAGGGGCGTTTTTTGGTGTGTTTTGGCGTTTTTTTAGTGTTTTTGGTTTTTGCGGTGTTTTTGGTATTTTTTTAGTGTTTTTGGTGGTTTGTGTTTTTTAGTGTTTTCGGTGTTCTTTGGCGTTTTTGGTGTTTTTTGGTATTTTTGGTGTTTTTTGGTTTTTTGATTTTTTTTGGTTTTTTTCGTGTTTTTGGTGTTTTTTAGTGTTTTTGGTATTTTTTGGTGTTTTTTAGTGTTTTGTGTTTTAAAAAACACTAAAGTGTTTTCGGTGTTTTTTGGCGTTTTTGGCGTTTTTTGGCGTTTTTTCGCGTTTATGGTGTTTTTTGGTATTTTTGGTGTTTTTGGTTTTTTTTCGTGTTTTTGGCGTTTTTAATGTTTTTTCATGTTTTTTGGTATTTTGGTGTTTTTTGGTTTTTTTTTAGTGTTTTTGGTGTTTTTTGGCGTTTTTGGTGGTTTTTTTAGTGTTTTTGGCGTTTTACATGTTTTTTGATGTTTTTTGGTGTTTTTTTGGTGGTTTTGGTGATTTTTATATTCAGTGGTATTTTTCAAGAGGAATATTCAGTGGAATTTTTCAAGAGGAATATTCAGTGGTTTTTCAGTTTTTTTTTTGTGTTTTTGGTGTTTTTTGGTATTTTTGGGGTTTTTTGTTTTTTTTTTGGTGTTTTTGGGTTTTTTCGTGTTTTTGGCGTTTTTGGTGTTTTTTAGTTTTTTTGGTGTTTTTTTGGTTTTTTGGTATTTTTGGTGTTTTTTGGTTTTTTTGGTGTTTTCTGGTTTTTGGTATTTCGGTGTTTTTTGGTGTTTTTGGTTTTTTTTGATGTTTTTTGGTGTTTTTGGGTTTTTTTAGTGTTTTTGGTTTTTGCGGAGTTTTTGGTATTTTTTGGTGTTTTTTTAGTGTTTTTGGGGTTTTGTGTTTTTTAGTGTGTTTTGGCGTTTTTTCGTGTTTTTGGTGTTTTTTAGTGTTTTTGGCAGTTTTGGCGTTTTTTTTAGTGTTTTTGGCGTTTTACATGTTTTTTGATGTTTTTTGGTGTTTTTTTGGTGGTTTTGGTGTTTTTTATATTCAGTGGTATTTTTCAAGAGGAATAATCAGTGGTATTTTTTAAGACGATTATTCAGTGGTATTTTTCAAGAGGAACATTCAGTGGTATTTTTCAAGAGGAATATTCAGTGGTATTTTTCAAGAGGAATATGCAGACGTATTTTTCAAGAGGAATATTCAGTGGTATTTTTCAAGAGGAATAATCAGTGGTATTTTTTAAGACGATTATTCAGTGGTATTTTTCAAGAGGAACATTCAGTGGTATTTTTCAAGAGGAATATTCAGTGGTATTTTTCTAGAGGAATATTCAGTGGTATTTTTCAAGGGGAATATTCAGTGGTATTTTTCAAGAGGAATATTCAGTGGTATTTTTCAAGAAGAATATTCAGTGGTATTTTTCAAGAGGAATATTCAGTGGTATTTTTCAAGAGTGTTTTTAGTTTTTTTGGTGTTTTTTGGCGTTTTTTGGTATTTTTGGTGTTTTGTGTTTTTGGGTTTTTTCGTGTTTTTGGCGTTTTTGGTGTTTTTTAGATTTTTTGGTGTTTTTTGGTTTTTTGGTATTTTTGGTGTTTTTTGGTTTTTTGGTGTTTTCTGGTTTTTGGTGTTTTTTAGTGTTTTTGGTATTTTTTGGTGTTTTTTAGTGTTTTGTGTTTTTTAGTGTTTTCGGTGTTTTTTGGCGTTTTTGGTATTTTTGGCTTTTTCTGTGTTTATGGCGTTTTTGATGTTTTTTGGTGTTTTTGTTGTTTTTTTTGGTGTTTTTCAGTTTTTTTTTGTGTTTTTGGTGTTTTTTGGTTTTTTTGGTGTTTTTTGTTTTTTTTTGGTGTTTTTGGGTTTTTTCGTGTTTTTGGCGTTTTTGGTGTTTTTTAGTTTTTTTTGGTGTTTTTTGGTTTTTTGGTGTTTTTTGGTTTTTTTGGTGTTTTCTGGGTTTTGGTATTTCGGTGTTTTTTGGTATTTTTGGCTTTTTCGTGTTTTTGGCGCTTTTTATGTTTTTTGATGTTTTTGGTGTTTTTGGTGTTTTTTGGTGTTTTTGGTTTTTTTGATGTTTTTTGGTGTTTTTGGTTTTTGCGGTGTTTTTGGTATTTTTTGGTGTTTTTTTTTAGTGTTTTGTGTTTTTTAGTGTTTTCGGTGTTTTTTGGCGTTTTTGGCGTTTTTTGGCGTTTTTTCGCGTTTATGGTGTTTTTTGGTATTTTTGGTGTTTTTTGGTTTTTTTCGTGTTTTTGGTGTTTTTAGTGTTTTTGGCAGTTTGGTGTTTTTTAGTGTTTTTGGTTTTTTTGGTATTTTTGGCTTCTTTTGTGTTTTTGGCGTTTTTGATGTTTTTTGGTGTTTTTTGGTTTTTTTTAGTGTTTTTGGTGTTTTTTGGCGTTTTTGGTGGTTTTTTTAGTGTTTTTGGCGTTTTACATGTTTTTTGATGTTTTTTGGTGTTTTTTTGGTGGTTTTGGTGTTTTTTATATTCAGTGGTATTTTTCAAGAGGAATATTCAGTGGAATTTTTCAAGAGGAATATTCAGTGGTATTTTTCAAGAAGAATATTCAGTGGTATTTTTCAAGAGTGTTTTTAGTGTTTTTGGTATTTTTTGGTGTTTTTTAGTGTTTTGTGTTTTTTAGTGTTTTCGGTGTTTTTTGGCGTTTTTGGTATTTTTGGCTTTTTTTGTGTTTATGGCGTTTTTGATGTTTTTTGGTGTTTTTGTTGTTTTTTTTTGGTGTTTTTCAGTTTTTTTTTGTGTTTTTGGTGTTTTTTGGTATTTTTGGGGTTTTTTTTTTTTTTTTTTGGTGTTTTTGGGTTTTTTCGTGTTTTTGGCGTTTTTGGTGTTTTTTAGTTTTTTTGGTGTTTTTTTGGTTTTTTGGTGTTTTTGGTTTTTTTGATGTTTTTTGGTGTTTTTGGGTTTTTTTAGTGTTTTTGGTTTTTGCGGTGTTTTGGTATTTTTTGGTGTTTTTTTAGTGTTTTTGGTGTTTTGTGTTTTTTAGTGTGTTTTGGCGTTTTTTCGTATTTTTGGTGTTTTTTAGTGTTTTTGGCAGTTTTGGCGTTTTTTTAGTGTTTTTGGCGTTTTACATGTTTTTTGATGTTTTTTGGTGTTTTTTTGGTGGTTTTGGTGTTTTTTATATTCAGTGGTATTTTTTAAGAGGAATAATCAGTGGTATTTTTTAAGACGATTATTCAGTGGTATTTTTCAAGAGGAACATTCAGTGGTATTTTTCAAAGGGAATATTCGGTCGTATTTTTCAAGAGGAATATTCAGTGGTATTTTTCAAGAGGAATAATCAGTGGTATTTTTTAAGAGGAATATTCAGTGGTATTTTTCAAGAAGAATATTCAGTGGTATTTTTCAAGAGTGTTTTTAGTTTTTTTTGGTGTTTTTTGGTTTTTTGGTATTTTTGGTGTTTTTTGGTTTTTTGATATTTCTGGCTTTTTCCGTGTTTTGGGCGTTTTTGATGTTTTTTTTGGTGTTTTTTGTTGTTTTTGATGTTTCTGGCGTTTTTTTTGGGTGTTTTTGGGTTTTTTCGTGTTTTTGGTGTTTTTTAGTTTTTTTTGGTGTTTTTTGGTTTTTTGGTTTTTTGGTATTTTTGGTGTTTTTTGGTTTTTTTGGTGTTTTCTGGGTTTTGGTATTTCGGTGTTTTTTGGTATTTTTGGCTTTTTCGTGTTTTTGGCGCTTTTTATGTTTTTTGATGTTTTTGGTGTTTTTGGTGTTTTTTGGTGTTTTTGGTTTTTTTGATGTTTTTTGGTGTTTTTGGTTTTTGCGGTGTTTTTGGTATTTTTTGGTGTTTTTTTTTAGTGTTTTGTGTTTTTTAGTGTTTTCGGTGTTTTTTGGCGTTTTTTGCGTTTTTTGGCGTTTTTTCGCGTTTATGGTGTTTTTTGGTATTTTTGGTGTTTTTTGGTTTTTTTCGTGTTTTTGGTGTTTTTTAGTGTTTTTGGCAGTTTGGTGTTTTTGGTTTTTTTGGTATTTTTGGCTTCTTTTGTGTTTTTGGCGTTTTTGATGTTTTTTGGTGTTTTTTGGTATTTTTGGTTTTTTTTTCGTGTTTTTGGCGTTTTTAATGTTTTTTCATGTTTTTTGGTATTTTGGTGTTTTTTGGTTTTTTTTAGTGTTTTTGGTGTTTTTTGGCGTTTTTGGTGGTTTTTTTAGTGTTTTTGGCGTTTTACATGTTTTTTCATGTTTTTTGGTGTTTTTTTGGTGGTTTTGGTGTTTTTTATATTCAGTGGTATTTTTCAAGAGTGTTTTTAGTTTTTTTGGTGTTTTTTTGGTTTTTTGGTATTTTTGGGGTTTTTTGTTTTTTTTTTTGGTGTTTTTGGGTTTTTTCGTGTTTTTGGCGTTTTTGGTGTTTTTTAGTTTTTTTTGGTATTTTTGGTGTTTTTTGGTTTTTTTTGGTGTTTTCTGGTTTTTGGTATTTCGGTGTTTTTTGGTGTTTTTGGTTTTTTTTGATGTTTTTTGGTGTTTTTGGGTTTTTTTAGTGTTTTTGGTTTTTGCGGTGTTTTTGGTATTTTTGGTGTTTTTTTAGTGTTTTTGGTGTTTTGTGTTTTTTAGTGTGTTTTGGCGTTTTTTCGTGTTTTTGGTGTTTTTTAGTGTTTTTGGCAGTTTTGGCGTTTTTTTAGTGTTTTTGGCGTTTTACATGTTTTTTGATGTTTTTTGGTGTTTTTTTGGTGGTTTTGGTGTTTTTTATATTCAGTGGTATTTTTCAAGAGGAATAATCAGTGGTATTTTTTAAGACGATTATTCAGTGGTATTTTTCAAGAGGAACATTCAGTGGTATTTTTCAAGAGGAATATTCAGTGGTATTTTTCAAGAGGAATATGCAGACGTATTTTTCAAGAGGAATATTCAGTGGTATTTTTCAAGAGGAATAATCAGTGGTATTTTTTAAGACGATTATTCAGTGGTATTTTTCAAGAGGAACATTCAGTGGTATTTTTCAAGAGGAATATTCAGTGGTATTTTTCTAGAGGAATATTCAGTGGTATTTTTCAAGGGGAATATTCAGTGGTATTTTTCAAGAGGAATATTCAGTGGTATTTTTCAAGAAGAATATTCAGTGGTATTTTTCAAGAGTGTTTTTAGTTTTTTTGGTGTTTTTTGGTATTTTTGGTGTTTTTTGGTTTTTTGATATTTCTGGCTTTTTCCGTGTTTTTGGCGTTTTTGATGTTTTTTTTGGTGTTGTTTGTTGTTTTTGATGTTTTTGGCGTTTATTTTAGTTTTTTTGGTGTTTTTAAGTGTATTTGGTGTTTTTTGGCGTTTTTTGGTGTGTTTTGGCGTTTTTTTAGTGTTTTTGTGTTTTTGGTGTTTTAGCGTTTTTTAGTGTTTTTGGTTTTTTGATGTTTTTTGGTGTTTTTGGTTTTTTTTAGTGTTTTTGGTTTTTGCGGTGTTTTTGGTATTTTTTGGTGTTTTTTAGTGTTTTTGGTGGTTTGTGTTTTTTAGTGTTTTCGGTGTTCTTTGGCGTTTTTGGTGTTTTTTGGTGTTTTTTGGTTTTTTGATTTTTTTGGTTTTTTTCGTGTTTTTGGTGTTTTTTAGTGTTTTTGGTATTTTTTGGTGTTTTTTAGTGTTTTGTGTTTTTTAGTGTTTTCGGTGTTTTTTTGGCGTTTTTGGTGTTTTTGGTGTTTTTGTTGTTTTTTTTGGTGTTTTTTGTTTTTTTTTTGGTGTTTTTGGGTTTTTTCGTGTTTTTGGCGTTTTTGGTGTTTTTTAGTTTTTTTGGTGTTTTTTGGTTTTTTGGTATTTTTGGTGTTTTTTGGTTTTTTTTGGTGTTTTCTGGGTTTTGGTATTTCGGTGTTTTTTGGTATTTTTGGCTTTTTCGTGTTTTTGGCGCTTTTTTATGTTTTTTGATGTTTTTGGTGTTTTTGGTGTTTTTTGGTGTTTTTGGTTTTTGCGGTGTTTTTGGTATTTTTTGGTGTTTTTTTTTAGTGTTTTGTGTTTTTTAGTGTTTTCGGTGTTTTTTGGCGTTTTTGGCGTTTTTTGGCGTTTTTTCGCGTTTATGGTGTTTTTTGGTGTTTTTTGGTTTTTTTCGTGTTTTTGGTGTTTTTTAGTGTTTTTGGCAGTTTGGTGTTTTTTAGTGTTTTTGGTATTTTTGGCTTCTTTTGTGTTTTTGGCGTTTTTGATGTTTTTTGGTGTTTTTTGGTATTTTTGGTTTTTTTTCGTGTTTTTGGCGTTTTTAATGTTTTTTCATGTTTTTTGGTATTTTGGTGTTTTTTGTTTTTTTTTTGTGTTTTTGGTGTTTTTTGGTATTTTTGGGGTTTTTTGTTTTTTTTTTGGTGTTTTTGGGTTTTTTCGTGTTTTTGGCGTTTTTTGGTGTTTTTTAGTTTTTTTGGTGTTTTTTTGGTTTTTTGGTATTTTTGGTGTTTTTTGGTTTTTTTGGTGTTTTCTGGTTTTTGGTATTTCGGTGTTTTTTGGTGTTTTTGGTTTTTTTGATGTTTTTTGGTGTTTTTGGGTTTTTTTTTAGTGTTTTTGGTTTTTGCGGTGTTTTTGGTATTTTTTGGGTGTTTTTTTAGTGTTTTTGGTGTTTTGTGTTTTTTAGTGTGTTTTGGCGTTTTTTCGTGTTTTTGGTGTTTTTTAGTGTTTTTGGCGTTTTACATGTTTTTTGATGTTTTTTGGTGTTTTTTTTGGTGGTTTTGGTGTTTTTTATATTCAGTGGTATTTTTCAAGAGGAATAATCAGTGGTATTTTTTAAGACGATTATTCAGTGGTATTTTTCAAGAGGAACATTCAGTGGTATTTTTCAAGAGGAATATTCAGTGGTATTTTTCAAGGGGAATATTCAGTGATATTTTTCAAGACGAATATTCAGTGGTATTTTTCAAGAGGAATATTCAGTGGTATTTTTCAAAGGGAATATTCAGTGGTATTTTTCAAGAAGAATATTCAGTGGTATTTTTCAAGAGTGTTTTTAGTTTTTTTGGTGTTTTTTGGTTTTTTGGTATTTTTGGTGTTTTTTGGTTTTTTGATATTTCTGGCTTTTTCCGTGTTTTGGGCGTTTTTGATGTTTTTTTGGTGTTTTTTGTTGTTTTTGATGTTTCTGGCGTTTTTTTTAGTTTTTTTGGTGTTTTTAAGTGTATTTGGTGTTTTTTGTCGTTTTTTGGTGTTTTTTGGCGTTTTTTGGTGTGTTTTGGCGTTTTTTGGCGTTTTTTAGTGTTTTTAAGTGTTTTTGGTGTTTTAGCGTTTTTTAGTGTTTTTGGTTTTTTTGATGTTTTTTGGTGTTTTTGGGTTTTTTTAGTGTTTTTGGTTTTTGCGGTGTTTTGGTATTTTTTGGTGTTTTTTTAGTGTTTTTGGTGGTTGTGTTTTTTAGTGTTTTCGGTGTTCTTTGGCGTTTTTTGGCGTTTTTTCGCGTTTTTGGTGTTTTTTGGTATTTTTGGTGTTTTTTGGTTTTTTGATTTTTTTGGTTTTTTTCGTGTTTTTGGTGTTTTTTTAGTGTTTTTGGTATTTTTTGGTGTTTTTTAGTGTTTTTGGTGTTTTGTGTTTTTTAGTGTTTTCGGTGTTTTTTGGCGTTTTTGGCGTTTTTTCGCGTTTTTAGTGTTTTTTGGTTTTTTGGTATTTTTGGCTTTTTTTGTGTTTATGGCGTTTTTGATGTTTTTTGGTGTTTTTGTTGTTTTTTTTGGTGTTTTTCAGTTTTTTTTTGTGTTTTTGGTGTTTTTTGGTTTTTTTGGTTTTTTTGGTGTTTTTTGTTTTTTTTTTGGTGTTTTTGGGTTTTTTCGTATTTTTGGCGTTTTTGGTGTTTTTTAGTTTTTTTTGGTGTTTTTTGGTTTTTTGGTTTTTTGGTATTTTTGGTGTTTTTTGGTTTTTTTGGTGTTTTCTGGGTTTTGGTATTTCGGTGTTTTTTGGTAACATTTCTGGGTTTTGGTATTTCGGGCTTTTTCGTGTTTTTGGCGCTTTTTATGTTTTTTGATGTTTTTGGTTTTTTTGATGTTTTTTGGTGTTTTTGGGTTTTTTAGTGTTTTTGGTTTTTGCGGTGTTTTTGGTATTTTTTGGTGTTTTTTTTAGTGTTTTTGGTGTTTTGTGTTTTTTAGTGTTTTCGGTATTTTTTGGCGTTTCTGGCGTTTTTTTTGCGTTTTTTCGCGTTTTGTGGTGTTTTTTGGTATTTTTGGTTTTTTTCGTGTTTTTGGTGTTTTTTAGTGTTTTTTTCAGTTTTGGTGTTTTTTAGTGTTTTTGGTTTTTTTTGGGTTTTTGGTATTTTTAGTGTTTTTTTGGTATTTTTGGCTTTTGTTTTTGGCGTTTTTGATGTTTTTTGGTGTTTTTTAGTATTTTTGGTTTTTTTTCGTGTTTTTGGCGTTTTTCATGTTTTTTCATGTTTTTTGGTGGTTTTGGTGTTTTTTATATTCAGTGGTATTTTTCAAGAGGAATATTCAGTGGAATTTTTTCAAGAGGAACATTCAGTGGTATTTTTCAAGAGGAATATTCAGTGGTATTTTTCAAGGGGAATATTCAGTGATATTTTTCAAGACGAATATTCAGTGGTATTTTTCAAGAGGAATATTCAGTGGTATTTTTCAAAGGGAATATTCAGTGGTATTTTTCAAGAGGAATATTCAGTGGTATTTTTCAAGAGGAATATTCAGTGGTATTTTTCAAGAGGAATATTCAGTGATATTTTTCAAGAGGAATATTCAGTGGTATTTTTCAAGAGGAATATTCAGTGATATTTTTTAAGATGAATATTCAGCAATATTTTTCAAGAGGAATATTCAGTGTTATTTTTCAAGAGGAATATTCAGTGGTATTTTTCAAGAGGAATATTCAGTGGTATTTTTCAAGAGGAATATTCAGTGGTATTTTTCAAGAGGAATATTCAGTGGTATTTTTCAAGAGTAATATTCAGTAGTATTTTTCAAGAGCAAAATTGAGTGGTATTTTTCAAGAGGAATATTCAGTGGTATTATTCAAGAGGAATATTCAGTGGTATTTTTCAAGAGGAATATTTAGTAGTATTTTTCAAGAGGAATATTCAGTGGTAGTTTTCAAGAGAAATATTTAGTGGTATTTTTCAAGAGGAATATTCAGTGGTATTTTTCAAGAGTAATATTCAGTGGAATTTTTCAAGAGGAACATTCAGTGGTATTTTTCAAGAGGAATATTCAGTGGTATTTTTCAAGAGAAATATTCAGTGGTATTTTTCAAGAGAAATATTCAGTGGTATTTTTCAAGAGGAATATTCAGTGGTATTTTTCAAGGGGAATATTCAGTGGTATTTTTCAAGAGGAATATTCAGTGGTATTTTTCAAGAGGAATATTTACTGGTATTTTTCAAGAGGAATATTCAGTGATATTTTTTAAGATGAATATTCAGCAATATTTTTCAAGAGGAATATTCAGTGTTATTTTTCAAGAGGAATATTCAGTGGTATTTTTCAAGAGGAATATTCAGTGGTATTTTTCAAGAGGAATATTCAGTGGTATTTTTCAAGAGTAATATTCAGTAGTATTTTTCAAGAGCAAAATTGAGTGGTATTTTTCAAGAGGAATATTCAGTGGTATTATTCAAGAGGAATATTCAGTGGTATTTTTCAAGAGGAATATTTAGTAGTATTTTTCAAGAGGAATATTCAGTGGTAGTTTTCAAGAGAAATATTCAGTGGTATTTTTCAAGAGAAATATTCAGTGG